>OZ030009.1:129527613-130727613 GCA_964023405.1 Apodemus agrarius | reverse complement strand
GGGTAGGAGGTGAAGTGGGAGTGTGTCAGGTGGAGAGACATGGCAGGGGAAAGGAGGAAGGGGAGGGGTTGGAATTTTAGGGGAGGGGGGATATCAGGAAAGGTTTTACCATTGGCAATGTAAATGAAGATGATATTCAATTAAAAAAAAGATGGAGAGTGACGGAGGAACATACCCTACATGGATTTCTGGCCTTTATGAACATGTGCATACAAATCTGTACCCAGAGACACAGGCAGACACACATGCACCCACATAAGCAAGTGTGATGTTTTGGGAATTGAAGTCCACTAAACTGAAGAGATCTCAATATCTGTTCTGTAAGAACCTTTGTGTCTAGAATAAGGAAGCTCCATTGCTCTGTCTTGTTTTCATATCAGTTTGAAAGAAGCAGTGGTTATTGGGAAGAAGGAACCCAACTAAGAAAATGTCCAGACCCGACTGACTGTGGGAAAGAGGTGGTGCCTTTTTTTTTTTTTTTTTTGATTGATGATTGATGTAGGAGGGCCCAGATCCCTGTGAGAAGTGCCACTCCCTGGCGGGTGACCTTCAGAACTAAGTGAAAAGCAGGCTGAGCAAGTCATGAGAGCAAGCCAATGAGCAGCACTCCTCCATGGCCTCTGCATCAGTTCCGTCTCCAGGTTACTACCTTGAGATCCTATCCTGACTTCCCTGAATGATAGACGTACAAGGTGTGAGATGAAGTTAGACTCTTCCTTCCTCAAATTGTTTTTGATCATGGTCTTTTATCATAATAATACAAATCTTAACTAAGACTCTGGACCTGTAAGATAGCTCAGCAGTTAAGAGCACAAGCTGCTCTTCCACAGGAATTGTGTTCAAAATGGAGGATCACAAGTGTCTACAACTCTAGTACAGGAGATTTGACATCCTAGCCTTTGCTGATGAGATGATACCCTTATTCATATGCTAACATATGCCAACAAAAACCAATACATATAGAATAATTAAAATTTAAAATATATTGCTGTTGCAGATACTCCTATATTATATCTCCTATATTATATTGTTCATGCAAAATGAAATAACATTTTACTCTTTTATCAATCAGTAGTGTTTAGTATTTAGAAGCTTCTCCATTTATGTATAGTCCTTATAATATTTGACACATCATATATTCACTGTATTCATTGCTCTATATTTTTAGGCTGTGTAAGCACAAAGATTATTTTATACATTGCTATATTGCCAGGGCTTGAAATATCTACCTGGCACACAGTAGATACTCAATAAATATTTGTTGGACAAATATTGAAATCTGCATCTTGGCCTATCTCCAGAATAGTGTACCACACTTAAGATCCAAGTTTTATAGATTGGGCAATGTTTTTCAAAGGTAGCTTTATTTCCTTTTAATTTCCCATCCATTTTGAAAGTCATTTTATTACTTTTAGATTTATCCTCCTGTTTACAAACTTTATTCTTTCCATCTTTCCCTAGTCAATTTTTTTAATTACGTGTGGCACTTTATTTTGAATTATGGCAATCGAAAGTTGATATTTCATTCCAACAAGTTTTAATTGCCTAATTGAGACGTGAAACTCTTGCTATGAATACTTTGCTAGTATAAGACACCAGATTTACATCCCCATTAAGCTGGTGCTTACCCTCCTGGGCCATACATCTGGGAGAGAAACACAAATGGCCATCCACTCTGGATTTCCTCTGAAAACCAAGTATCTCCTTGATTAAGTGACTAAAAGTGCAAGTTGCTTCTCAGCATCCTCTGGAAGCTTTTGTAGCCGCAGAGATTCTTATGCTTTATAAATATCCCTGCCTGGAACACGGCTGAGGTTCGGCCTTATACAGAGCACTTAAAAAACTGAAGAAAGGAAAGTAGGTCTTTAAATGTGCAAATTCCTCGTACTGACAAGAGACTTGAGCCACTTTAAAGCAGTTCACTTATTTAGGCATTTTCCCCTTGATGACCTGCTCTTCTCTGCTAATTGCTTACTGCCTTCTTCACTGACTAAATGTGCCCTGTGCACTCTCACACTGTGATGACCAACCGATCTGTTTGAACTTAAGATCAACACCAAGTGCCAGGCCCAGACTATTCCCCTAATGCCTTATAACTTATTCAAAGTTGAATTAGGCCATCTTATTGAATCTCTTTTTGACATATAGAAAAGTAAACCCTTTCCATATCTACTTGACTCATGCCACTCTGTAGCTAGCAGACATAATTTATCACGTCAGATACCAGCTATTATGCTGCCCTGCTGGGTGACTGGGTAATCACACTGGGCAACTTCCATCAAAGGAAGAGGCAGCATTTTGTTATTTTTGGAATATGAATTTGCTTTTCCTGCATGCAATACTCCAGCCAAACCAATATATGTAGACACAGAATACTTTATCCACAACTGTAATGTTTTTACACCCTGAGGACCTGACTTTGTAGAAAATGGGGTCAGAGTCCCAGAATTTGCTATGAGCACATTCCCTTTACCATCCTGACATGCCTGCTATCATAAAATGGGCCAGGCAAATACACTTGGGAGGCAGAAGCAGGTGGATCTCTGTAAGTTCACGGTCAGTCTGTTTACGTTTTAGTGAGTTTCAGTCTAATTGGGGCTCTTCAAGGAAGGGACGAAGGAAGGAAGGAAGGAAGGAAGGAAGGAAGGAAGGAAGGAAGGAAGGAAGGAAGGAGGAAGGGAAGAAAGGTCCTTTGAAAGGCTCAGATCCAGCAGGGTGGCAATACTACTTGTGATTATGTATAGTTGGAGTGAGATTCTCTAGGAGGCTAAGGATGCTGTGAATGAGCATTCACCATATGAAATTATAGTCACGGTCCACAAGTCAATGAAGCACTGGGCAGCAATGAGAGCTGCACCGTATTAATCAATATCCTTAGCGAGCCTACACAATATTTACTTTCTTTTTCTGTTTGTTTGGGTTTTTTTGTTTGTTTGTTTGTTTGTTTTTTCAAGACAGGGTTTCTCTGTGTAGCCCTGGCTGTCCTAGAACTCACTCTGTAGACCAGGCTGGCCTTGAACTCAGAAATCTGCCTGCCTCTGCCTCCCAAGTGCTGGGATTACAGGCGTGTGCCACCACTGCCCAGCAATATTTACTTTCTATTCAGGGAACATGGCTGTGGGTGACCTTGTGATGGTGAATTTTGTCAGTGTTCTCAGACCACAGGATGTGAAGATGTTTGGGTCAGTCCTGTTCTGGATGCTTCTGTGGGATTTGTTTCATTGAGGCCAACATTTAAATCAAAGCATGCATGGTGCCACAGACATGGAAAATGGAGAATCACTTGAGCCAGGAGTTGTCTACCAGCCTGGGCAAGACTAGGAATTGCTTTTTATTTAAAAAAAAAAAAACATTGTTTTCCACATGTGATAGGGTCTTAACCAATAATCCGAAGGTCCCCAGAGAATAAGAAACTGATCATGAAGCATTTCTCCAACAGACTGCCTCTGAGCTTTATTTACATTGATTTTTTTTTCTAGTTCTATAACAGACAGCTTCAAGACTCAGGTTGGAACACTAACCCCATACCCGTTAGCTTTCTGTGGCTATACAACATTTCTGGATCTAAGTCTACCAGCCTGCTCTGGAAATGTGGGGCCTGACAGCATCCATAGTCATGAAAATTGATGCCTTATAATAAATCTTTCTTTACTCTACACATATGTCAGATCTCTCTTCACATCTTCACAGATCTTTTATCATCCATGCCGTAGAGGTATGCAGAGATATGCAGAGGTCAGAGGATCTCTTTTGGACACTGGTTCTCTTCTTCCCCTTTGAGACCTGGGGAGCAAGCCCAGGTCATCGGGCTTGTAGGACAAGCATTTTTAACTCACTCAGTGATCTTGTTGCCTCTGGTTCTCTCTGTTGAAAATCCTAGCCAATCCACAAAAAGCCTGTAACTACAAACTATACACAGGAAAAATAATAAGTTTCAAATTCTTTCCCATGGATAATGTCTGTGGTATGCGACCAGGTAAAGGCAGCAGGAATCGGCCTTGCTTACTCCTTACCATGGAGATGAGGCCATGACTTTCTCCCGTCTCCACCTCCTGACTGGCTGGTACTATAGACATAAGTCACTCTTCAGGACTCCACCTGAATGTTAATCTCATTTAAAATATACAGCCTGCTATCAACTTGCTCTTGTCTGTCAGACAATTTTTTTCAATAAGCATACTGTTTTGTAATTTTTTAATTTACATGAGAATTAATATTTAAATATACTTAAATATTTTACTCGTGCAGTTATTTTAATTCCCTATGGTAACATAGCCCACAACAACAACAAAAAAACTATTTTCAATTTTTATCTAATACAACGAAAACATCACTTCTTTTCAAAAATGTTTTTGTGACTCAGGTTGTTTCCTGATATTCTGTAGAGTGAGACTGAGCTAGGAAGAAAGATGAAAATCAGATGTAAGTGGCTTGGCTATCATAATTCATTAGACCAACCACATTTGAAACCCAGCCATGAGGAGAAAGAACAGAATGATGTGACGTATTTTCAGAGACGTTTCTGAAACTTCTGTGAGAGATCGAATCTCTAGAGCAGTTTACAAAATGAAAGGAATTATTAGTTGGCTTCTCACAAGAAACAAAGCAATTTTTGAAGTTCCTTCAAGGACAAAAGATAATGGATGTTTTTATAGTTTGCATCTGGACTAACTCTATTAGCATCATTAGTGGTAATGTATTCCAGAAGTCATTTCATGTAATTATGCAGTTAATATTTTTTTCATTAAGAATGTTGTGGAATTTCAAATAAGTACATTTTTAATATAAAATCTTTTAACCTTCTAATAGTAGTTTTAAAGGAAGGTCTGTTGTCTCTGTAGTAAGAAATAGAATCCTATAGATTGGGAAATAGAATCCTATAGATTGGGAGAATAGTGATAATCTTGACTTCTATAGTTCATAAAGTTTTAGCTTGTTTTGTTAAGTTGCTAAGATAGAAGTCTCCTTACTTTTAGGTATATGCATCATTATGCATAAAAGTTAATTAGTTATAGTAAGATATTTCTTTTTAATTTCCCCCCACTCGGCCACATTTTAATCTTTTCTGATTTATCAGTCTGACTTTCTCCAGGAAAACACCCCTGTCAGACTCTCAGTATATATATATATATACTGAGTATATATATATATATATATATATATATACTCAGTATATATATATATACACACACACACACATATACGTATGTGTGTGTGTGTGTGTGTGTGTGTGTGTGTGTGTGTGTATCTTGTAGGACTCTGGGTTTTATGGATTTTCTTATTAAATGATTACCTGACTTGCCTGTCAGAAAAATTCCACAGCTCCTCTGTGGATCCCCATACAATGGTTTAAATTGCAGCAATAAGATTAATCCTGGGTCCGAATAGACCTCTTCATCCTGTGACTTCTGTCACTACAGAATATAGGCCTCCAAACCACTAAGCATTGTGGTCACCACAGCAAACTCACCTGCCAGGAGCTGATGAGCACCAGACACAGTCCTGGAACTTTCATCGTCCCCTGGATCAAATCATGCTGAAGTCTTGTTTTTGACAGAGGATGCAGCTCAGGGAGCGGGCTGCCTGCTTTGCACACATGAGACTCTGAGTTCCATATCCGGCACAGCCACACAAAACATTTAGTTATTATACAGCCATTGAATTCTTTCCCCCTGTCAATCGTATTGGCTGTGGTTATATTTGCTTGCAAATAAAAACATTCTAAAAGTCACACGCTACCTTTTGAGAGAAGTTCTTTTTGTCTAGCTCAGGATGGCTTTCAAATATAGACCCTTTTGCCTCTGCCTCCTTGTCCTGATTTTTTTCTGGGCTTGTATATTGTTATTCCAACTCTCCACCCCGCTCCCAGTCTTGTTTCCTATAATGGATGTGCTCTTGACTACAATAGTCAAATTAGCTATCACATAATATCCATCTACTTTTTTTTCCTGGCAACGGTCAAGTATCTGTGTTCATGGTTTATAAATTTTTGTGGGAATTGCAAATAATTTGGTAAACAGAGTAGTTCAGGGTTTACCGGACATTTGTCTATAGATGTTATTTGGCGTTTGAAACTTTCCCTCAATGAGAAGTCAATCACTCACTATCAATATAACTCAGAGATCCGAAATAGGTAAAGGATCTTTACATGTTGAGTATTACTGTAATGTAGCTTTGGTAAACAAACAAACAAACAAACACCTTCCTTTATGTGAAACATTTTCTTATGGCTTTGCCTCTGATGTAATTATGTAAAAATCTACGCGACAGACTCAGTCATATGATACCTTCCTCGGATCTGCCTCAAATGTGCACCTTAAGGTAGTCATGATTTATTACTATTTATTATTGTGTGTTTGTGGATTGGGGAAATTCTTCTGCTCTTGCTCACGTGGCCAATGCTTGGTGGCCTTAGGGGAAGCTGAGTTGTTGCCTGAGGTGACTCAACTCTTTCTCTTCTTGGTGTTTCCAATAGCGCAAAAGTAAAGTTTCCAGATCTCTTAAAGTTTAGGTTTGCAAGTGGCATAAAGCCATTTGCATTATTTAATCAAAATAAGGACCGGCCTTACATACATAGCTGCTGCTGAGAATAACCCCACCACTTAACGGCAGGGGCGGGAAGCCTCATGATAGGAAGCATGTGGGGCAGAGTTACCCACATGACAGACTTTAGAAGCAGCCTGCCACACCATTGGGATTGCTTATAATGGACAAATAAGATGGCGTACTTTTTATTTCCAAATTCTCTTGATATTTACAACATAAGCAAGTATTCACAAAAGTGAAAATGGAATTATTTTTATGAGTAAGTATTTCTGAAGGGATAACAGTTAGAAAATTCAAATCGGGTTGGAGGAATGGCTTGTCAGTGCAAAGCACTTGTCCTTCTCCCAAAGGACCCCAAATTAATTCCCAGCACCCACGTGGCAGGTCACGGCTCTTCGTAAGGTTAGGTCCAGGGTATCGGATGCTCTTCTGGCCTCCACAGTCATCAGGTACATACAGGAGATACATACGTAGCTATATATGTAGGCAAAACACCTATACATATAAAACAAAAATAAGTAAATCTAAAGATAATTTTAAAAAGAACGTGGAATTAATAACAACTAATTAAATCTTGAAAGGAAGTAGGGAGGATATGCTAAGTCACCTTGGCCATGGTATTTCATCACACCAATAGAAAAATAACTAAGACAACCGCTCTTCTCCTTGGCTTGCTTATACAATTAATTTGATTAAATTGTAAAATATAGGCTTTGCTCTGGGGGATATAGCTTGGCGATCAAGCATATGTCTACCATATGTGAGACCCTATATTCCCCGCATGGGAAAGACAAAAAGCATAACTTGAATATTGCTGTATTATATGTATAATATTGCTATTCCTTTTGCTTTATACTGGAGTATTTTAAGTTTGAATACATAACTGGTTTTGAAGTTGTATGCAGGCCTGTGAACCAAAGTAACTCATTGTGTAAGTCTGGGCAGTACAACAGTATTATACACAAAATATCTTTCTTTTGCAGTTGAGGTAGGGTTTTTTTTTGTGTGAAATGTTTGTATTTAAAAGTGTTAAACTTTTAGACAGTTTTAAAATATGGTAAACTCTAGAGAATATAGATCTGAGAAATGTTGGGCTTGTAGATATACTATTCAGCAGGTTGCCTCTGGTGTGGAGGAGAGAGACGGTAACTGGGAGTAGCACGTGGGCACAGGTTTGCTTCCTCAACCGTGCTGCCTGTGCAAGCGATTTCACGATCGTGTTGATCACCTCTTAAATTAAGATGCGGCAAGATGTGAGAAGAGTTTATACTTATCGGATTCAGATATCGTTCAAAGATATGCCGCATGAACCCCTTTCACAAATAAAACTTCTTTCTGGCTCTCAAAATTGTGCCTCCCTATGTGGTACCAAACTTATGACACAGTTTTTTTTTTAAATAAAAAAAATCTCTACTTTGAGGGATTATGATGTAGTTATAATATGTATTTTATATATATGCTATATAATATATAGCATAATTCTCTTCCAGTCGCCTAATGTACTTCTTTCCCTCTCTCATTTTGCTTTTCGTTAAATTCATGCCCCCCCATTTCTTTAATTGTATACACACACACACACACACATACACACACACGTTTCTCTTTAGATCATAGAAATCTTTTGACTCTCTGTGTGTGTGTGTGTGTGTGTGTGAGAGAGAGAGAGAGAGAGAGAGAGAGAGAGAGAGAGAGAGAGAGAGAGAGAGTTTCCTAAATATATAGACAATGTCCTACTCTGGGTGAGGTTATTTCTCCGTACATGATTTAAGGACGGACCCCTTGGTGTCAGATTAGCCCAGTTTGGTTCTCTTCCCTGGAGAAGACTGGGTGTCCTGCTCTCTGCATCCCTTGGCTGCCTGTACAGGGGAGGCTCTGTGGGATCTGCTCCTTTCCTGTTAGCACGTGCATTGGTGTTGTCTCTGTTCATTTTTCCCCCCAGGGGGAAGGGTTGTCCTGAAACTGACTTTGTAGACGTGGATAGTCTCGAACTCACACAGAACCACCTGCTTCTGCCTCTCTAGTGCTGGGATTAAAGGCATGTGCCACCATGCCCAGCTGGGGTTCAGATCTTGTTTAGACCGCTATGTTGATTTTTTTTTTTTAATTTTCCCCAAATGAAGACATTTTGAGAACCAGGGATAACCAGCTACTCCTCCAACATGGACACACACCATCCATCCATCCAGGCGCCTCCCCAGACCAAGGAGTTTGCTCCCACAGCTTATTTTCCTCATTGTCCATTTTGAAAGATATGAAGGAACACTGTGTGCTTCTGAAACAAGTGTTTGGACAGTGGTTCCCTAGAGTTTAGTTTTCTGTTTTTTTTTTTTTTTAAGATTTATTTATTTATTATATGTAAGTACACTGTAGCTGTCTTCAGACACCAGAAGAGGGCATCAGATCTCTTTATGGATGGTTGTGAGCTACCATGTGGGTGCTGGGAATTGAACTCATGACCTTTGGAAGAGCAGTCAGGGCTGTTAGCCACTTAGCCATCTCTCCAGCCCGAGTTTAGTTTTCTTAACAAATTTAGAGCTAAGTTCTAGCAACAAATTTGCACACAACAGTCCCTCATTCCCCCCTCCCAAGACTTTAAAATATTAACTTCCAACAGACATCCCTGGGTAGAAATTTCTCCCCTAAAAATTATTTAAGAGTCTCCCAAGGGGAAACGCTAAGGTCCTCTAATTATTTTTATTTTAAATAGGAAATAGAAAATAGAACCATTTTAGGTCAGTCATATGGAACAGGAGAGACATGTAAGGGCATGGACTGTCTTTATTCAGTTCCACTAATGTAAAATTAAAAATAAAAGCTGTATATTTTTACAGAATAAAATACTGTGTCATGATATAGGCATACATAGAGAAGCGATTAAATCAAACTTATTAACATATCTATCATATATATGATATCTGTATCTGTATCTGTATATGTATATGTATGTCTTAGCAATCTTCGAGTCTATGAGACAGTGTCACTAACAGTAGCCACAAAGCTATGCAGATGCATTCCTGCCTGTCTAGCTAGCTAGCTGAGAACGGGCACCTTTTAGAGAACTTCTTTCCATTTCCCAGCCCTTGCCAACCAACATTCTCTCTGTGTTCTTTGTGTGAATTTTTTTAATTGACCGTAGGTGAAATAATATATTTATCTTTCTTTACTTGGCTTCTTTCACTATATTTCAGGTTTATCCCTGTTGAATGTGAATGGCATGCTGTTACAAATGAACTTGGTACTTAGAAGACTGGATGACATTTCATTTTTAGATGAGATTGGGCTCATTTGGGATGCTATGGCTATAGATAGTTTATTGTATGTGTTGGTGGATGTATGTCTGACTTTTTCTTTATCCACTCATCCACTGATGGACACAATCTTATTCTATATCATGGCTACTCTTATATATGTAAGGAAAGATATGTATACACACACACAACATAACAATTGCATTTCTTGAGTATAATACTAAAATTAGGATTACTGGGTCATATGTTAGTTTGCTTTTAATCTTTGGAGAATTTGTGTGCTGTTTTCAGAATGGCTGAATTAATTTACATATCTCCTAATGACATGTAAAGATTTTCACTTTCACACTTTTCCAACACCTATTGTCTTTTACCTTTTCAATAATAAATGTTCTAATGGGTATGAGGCAATAGCACCCTATGGTTTGTATTTTCTTGGCAATCTATGACTGAATATATTTTCATATACCTGCTGGTCAATTATATGATTTTTTCTATTTAGGTCCTTTTGTCCATTAAAAATAAATCAAGCTATCTAGCATTTCCTTACTATTGGATGAGTTTCTTATATATTTTACATATTAACCCCTGATTAGATTTATGTTTTATAAATTTTCCTCTTATCTAACGTTTGTCTTGTCAATAAATGAATTATTTTCTTGTCTCCGGAAGAGCTTTGTCCTTTCGTGCAATGCCATTTGTCTATTTTTGCTTTGGTTGACTGCTTTGGGGCTCACGTTTTTAAAATATCGTCAAGAAAAACACCACGAAGCTCCGTGTGTTTGATTTTAGTAGTTTGAACTGTTTCCGGTCCTTTATTTAACCCGGGCCTGGGGTGCGTTCAGGAGAAGAGCCCTTGCCTGGCATGTGTGAAGCTCTGAGTTCTCACGCCTCCTAAAGTGAAGTATATCATCAGTGCTGGGCATCCATAGAGAGGAACGAGGGTTTAATTTCACTCTTCTGTATGTGGATATCCAATTTTCTGGACATCATTTATTGAAAATGCTGTTTTCCCCCATTGTGTTTTTGGTAATTTTTGTCAAAGATTAATCAACTGTAAATAAGTTTATTTCATGGTTCCCCATCTTGTTTTATTACTCTGTTCACCTGTTTTTATACTAGTGCCATCCTATTTTCAATAACATAGTTTGGGAACTTAATTTGAAACCACATAGTATGATACCTGGAATGTTTTGTTTTGTTTTGTTTCCTCAAAACATGCTTCCGTTGGGAGGGGTCAGGGCCACCAGAAGAAGACCTACAGAGTGAGCTAACCTGGGACCATGGGGCTTCACAGAGACAGAACCACTAACCAAAGAGCACGCAGGGGCTGGACCTGGGGCCCCTGCACATCTGTAGCAGAAGTGGAGCTTGGTCTTTATATGAGTCCCCTAACGACTGAAGCAGGAGTGGTCTCTCTGTCTCTTTCTGTTGCCCACCACTGGATCCCCTTCCCCGATGTGGGCTGCCTGGTTGGGCTCAGTGGGGAAGGATGTGCTAAGTCCTGCTGGGACTACCTGTCCCAAAGTAGGGTTGTACTCAGGGCGGCGTGTGTGTGTGTGTGTGTGTGTGTGTGTGTGTGTGTGTGCGTGTGCGCGCGCACGTGTGCGTGTGTGATGGAACTTATCTTTCTCTGAAGAGAAGGGATGTAATGGAGGTGGGACTGGAAGGAGAGGGGACAGATGGACTGTGATTTTTATGATTAAAAAACTATTGAAAAAATTACTTTGTTTGGGATTTCTTTTGATTCCAATTGGATTTTTTTTTCCCAATAAAATGCCGTTGGAATTCTTTTTTTTTGTTTGTTTTTTGTTTTGTTTTGTTTTGTTTTTGTTTTTGTTTTTCGAGACAGGGTTTCTCTGTTTAGTCCTGGCTGTCCTGGAACTCACTCTGTAGACCAGGCTGGCCTTAGACTCAGAAATCTGCCTGCCTCTGCCTCCCAAGTGCTGGGATTAAAGGCCTGTGCCACCACCGCCTGGCATTCTAATGGGAGTTACTTAATT
Source organism: Apodemus agrarius (assembly GCA_964023405.1). Classification (NCBI taxonomy): domain Eukaryota; kingdom Metazoa; phylum Chordata; class Mammalia; order Rodentia; family Muridae; genus Apodemus; species Apodemus agrarius. The sequence goes on along the minus strand of OZ030009.1, from coordinate 130,715,816 downwards.
TGTAGATTTCTTTAGATAATGTGCTCACTTCAACTATATCAGTTCTTCCAATATGTGAATGTGGGTTATTTTCTCATTTACTTGTGATTTCTTCATTTTGAAAAACCAGTATCATAAGCTGTCAGTTAGATCTTTCACCTTCTCAGCTAATTTATTTATTCCTTATTTATTTATTTATTTATTTATTTATTTATTACTTATTTATTTATTTATTCTTAATTCCTAAATATTTTATACCATATTAAGTGGGCAGCTCTGGCTGTTCTGGAACTCTATAGACCAGGATGACTTTGAACTAAAAAACAAAAAAAAAAACAAAACAAAAACCTTTTAACTTTTTTCACACCATGCATTAAAACTTTGCTTCATATTCAAGAGGATATTGGTGCACTTATATTCAGTTAGCCTTTGTTGAATTTATTTCCTAATTCAAATATTTCAGTAGACCATTCTCGAGAAGCAGACTACCTTGGACAGTGTCTTTGTGTATTATTGATAATAGCATAAATAAAAACAAATGAATTCTTACATCTAGCTCTTATAGCTTCTGTTAGCTGTGTGTAGTTTTATAAGAAAACTTTATGGTGTATCCATATTTTTTTTTAAAAAAATAAACCTTTTATGCTTTCAATATGTGAGAGTTGGGAAGGGAGTCGTCTTATGTTGTCCAAGCTGGTCTCAGCTCTCCATCTCAAAGGCTTTCTTCCTTGGCCTCTCAAGTAGTTTGGACTACAGTGTTATGCCCAGATGACTATTTAATAAGAATAATTGGAAGAAAATAAGACAGAAGACGGGTTAGAGAACAGTGATAAACATCAAGCTTGCATCGTAGGAAATGACAGGGATGTGGGCTGACGTTCTTTCAAGGAGCTTTTTTTTCTTCTTTTTCATTGAATATATTCTTCATTTACATTTCAAATGTTATACTCCTTCCCAGTTTCCCCCTCCCCGAAAACCCCCAACCCATCCTCCCATCCCCTGCCTCCAAGTATATGCCCCTCCACCCATCCCACTCCCACCCCTTTCCAGGATTTCCCCACACTGGAGCATCTATTGAGCCTTCACAGGACCAAGGACTTCTCCTCCCACTGATGCCCTACAAGGCCTTCCTCTGCCACATTTTTGGCTGGAACCATGTGTACCTCTTGGTTGATGGCTTAGTCTCTGGGAGCTTTGTCCATGTTATGGGCAGTGAAACTTGTGTCCTCTGGTAATGCTCAATTTTTCTTTCCTTTAAATTTTCTTAGTCACTTAGGACTGCAGCCACCATAGTAGGTATGTAATAAGATATCCTTGAATTGAAATTGTTATTTTGGTTAGTGTCAGCTTTTGAGTGGTTTCAAGGGATGTTAGTAAAATCATGTTGTCTTAATGGCTTCAGTGTGTGTGTGTGTGTGTGTGTGTGTGTGTGTGTGTGTAGGTAGGTAGGTAGTGTGGGGAGAAGGGGATAAAGTTGGGAGAGGAAATGACGGTGGAGAGAGAGAGAGAGAGAGAGAGAGAGAGAGAGAGAGAGAGAGAGAGAGAGACTAACATCCAAAACTGAAAAGATATTCTGTAAATTTTTGGTCTTATTGTTGTTTTCCTCCTCTCCCTCTTCCTCCCCCTCCTCCTTCTCCTCCTCCCCCTCCCCCTCCTCCTCTCCTCACCTCCTTTCCATTTGATTCATCCAGATGAGGACTTGGTCTCTCTCCGTTCTATTTTTTGTTTGTTTTTTGTTTACAGCCCCCGCAGCTATTGTAACACCGTTAAGTCTCACCCGCCCCGCCCCCTTCTTTCAGACCTCCTGGGCTGACCACCTAGACTCCAGTGTGCCATGCCCACTTCTTTCCTGGCTAGTCTGTCTTCTGCCACTCTTACAGCTCATGACCACCACCCTGTACACTGTCCCAGCTTTTTTTCTCCCCAAAGCATTATTTTCACTGCGTCTTCCCTCTGCAATGACTCCTAATTGCCTTTTAAATCTAATTAAAACTTCCTTAAGCCCTCTAGCAGTTAACTCTAGGTACTCTCTGCTGACAGCCTTAAAGTGCACTTCCTGGTGTGTGTGAGAGCCCCACTCACCCTTCTGCCTCACAGTGGGCCAGCTGCCTCCTATCCAAAGTGCAGTCTTTATCCCGTTTTGTTTGTTTCCTTGTTTAAATCATGCTTACCGTTACCCCCTTCTGTCCTTGATTATTCCAACTAAGAGTCCTAAACTTTCATTAGGGTGGTGCATTATGGCATGTGTGCCTACATCACCCCCTTGTTAGTTAAGAGGCTCTAACACAGTTGCCCTGGTGCGTCCTCCTCTCCTTGGGACTGGAGATCTGATCTTTTCCCTACTAATTCAAACGATCTCCAATGAGAAGGCTTTAGGTCATGTGGGCTCTATGTACTTCAAAAACTCCTGCCTACCACCCTCCTTCAACAGAGGATAGGTTGCCACTGGGGACTTAGATGACACAGCCACTCCTCTCCTCCGACCCCTTGTTTAGTGACCTAGTAGTGAAGAACACAGGCTAGGGTGTAAGCTGGGGTTATTGTGTGGCGGGAGCGGATGGGACACGGAGCGCTTCCTGCCAGCGCTGCTTCTGGGTCTCAGCCAAGTGGTTTGGCTCACCCAAGAGTACTGGACGGTGCCGACTCAGAGTTCCAGCTGTTCCAGCTGTTCCGGTGGGCTGGGAGTCAGCGTGGGCAGGTCGCCTCATCTAGGCTTTCCACATCAGAAGAAAAGAGTCTATCTGGCACAGCAAAGCCACCACACGCGTGTGGAAGATTCAGCCCCGGCTAAACCTCTAGCAGGAGAGAATCCTCCATTCAGCTTTGTCCTAGAACGCAAGGCATATAAGTTCGAGCACATCCCTCTTGGCCACCCCCAGAACCATGCCAGGGATCGGCAAAAGGCCTGGCTCCAGACTTCTCTCAGCCACCTGGCTCCCAGGATTGGAGAAAGTGGAGACTGTGCCTCCAGGAGGGAAGAGCTGTCTCAAACCATTGTCTCTCCTCCCCAGTGGCTGCAGGGACTTCTCCCCTTTGCTATAGACAACGGTCCTTGTGGGGCAGGGTCTGGTTCCTGAGTACAGGGGGACCTCCCTTGGCTCCCCTTTTAGAACTCAGTATGTCGAGGGCTCCTGTGTGATCCAAACACCAGAGAACAGCCTGTGACCCATCTGCATTGCTGACAATGCTTGGGCTGTTGCTGCCGTCAGTGCTGCTGCTTCTATTGCGTTGGTTTTGAGTGTGGGAGCCCAGTGTTCTTTTCATAACTGATTCAGGCTGCAGCAAAAGATACCAGAGAAGTATGCTGTTAAAGTTCAGCTGGCTTGCATAAAGAAATGGAATGGGCCGCCGGCGGTGGTGGCGCACGCCTGTAATCCCAGCACTTGGGAGGCAGAGGCAGGTGCATTTCTGAGTTCGAGGCCAGCCTGGTCTACAGAGTGAGTTCCAGGACAGCCAGGGCTACACAGAGAAACCCTGTCTCGAAAAAAACCAAAAAAGAAAAGAAAAGAAAAGAAAGAACGGAAGAAAGAAAGAACGGAAGAAAGAAAGAAAGAAAGAAAGAAAGAAAGAAAGAAATGAAGAAATGGAGTGGTTTGCAGAGGAGCAAGTTAGCCCTCCCCAGAACAATAGAGTAGCCACATTTGTTACAATTACTAGAGTCTGGCGCTGGAGGTTCTAATAATGGTGTTAACCACAACCTCAAGCTTAGGCATTCGAGAATGCCTAAGTAGTCGGAATCGGTAGTATGTCCCCATATATGAAAATTGAGATGGCTGTCTCTACATTTCCTTCTCCTATGCCAGTAGATGCAAAGATGTGTAGCCTTATGTTTAGATCGAAAGGATTTCTTGCTGGGCCTTCACAGCGGAAGCCTCCACTAGAGTTTGAAATGAACACTCTGTATGAGACTTCCACTTTATTTTGTGCTTCCGTGTATGTTATATAAACGCTACTGGAAGATTTTTAAGAAGCTCTATTCTATACAGTCTGTGCATGAAGAAATAAATGGATTTGGAAGTACCACAGGGTTTCTCAGATGTTTGCTGGATGATAAGTATGGGGTGGGGCAGGGGCTGGGGCCGGGACCGGGGGCAGGGGGAGGGGCAACAACTCAAATACAGGTGCTCGAACTCAAGTCTGCCTAAACCAGTAACCACAAGTTTGAACCGCCTGCGGTTCTGTGTATGCATGTCCCCTCCTGTCATGACCCGGGGTAAAGGCAGAGTGGTAGTGAGAACGGCACACGAGTGGGAGATGGGCTGATTTCCTGGGCTCTGTAAGAAGCAGGTTGAGAGCTCTGATAGGAATTTGGGAAATGAATGTTTTCCCCCACTTCAACAGTTCTTTCACAAATGTGTCTCTAGCAAATGCCTTAAATAAAATCACGTTGAAACTCCAAACTGAACAGGCCTTCTGAATAAAAAGACGTCTGAGGTCAAATTTTGACTTGGTTAAAAATGGCATATTCATCGTTAACCATGGCTTCCAACTTGATATTCTGCTCTTGATCCCTACGAGAAGCTGAGACTTCTCTGGCGCACGGAATGCTTGATTTTGACAGGTAAATTTGTAGGAGCTAAATATCGGGCTACAATTCTTTCTTCTTGCCTTTGTTGCGGTAACTTTTAGTATAAGATGTCCTGTCCTCGCCAGTGAAACTTCAAACCTCTGCTAAGGAGTCCAGACTGGACACTTAGAAACCTTTGAATGAGTCATGCGCATGGGGTCACCTTCATAACTTTCTTCTAGGAGGAACGAGGCCAAGCATGCAGAGTGGAGAGAAGCAACCTGATTCCAATCTGAAACTCAACTTTTGAACTGATCCGACTGTAAAATCGAGAGTAGTTGCAAGCTGGTGCCACTTTGGGGCGCCAAAGTTCCATTCGGCTAAAGCCTGCAATCTTGGGGTAAGAGCAGATGTACTGGGGGGAGGGGGGCCGAGGGTGTCCTTTATTCTCCTGTTAAACTAGCCTGGGAGACTTTGTTGCATAACAAGTCTGTACCGAGGGGGAAGAAGACTTTGTTAGAGAGGCAGGAGGAGGGTGTTAGTGGGGGGGGGGGGGTGTAAAACTTACAACTGAGGAAAATCTCCTGTGGGATGACTTGGGAGCACACACGGGCCTCTTCGCTTCAGAAATTCTTTCGTTTCTCAACCAGAGGCCCTTGACGCCTTTTAAAGGAGGCTTCGACTCCCACCCCCACTCCACCCCCCAGCTAGACTAGCGACCTTGTGCGTTCTGCGGTCCCCCCCCTCTCCCACGCCTCTCTCGATGTCTTCTCCCACGTCTGGGGTCGCTGCTTCCACGAAACCAGGCTCTCTCTGCTCCTCGGGGACGCCGAGGCTCCTCCTGCAGCCCCGGAGGACTCTTCAGCTGGGAGAAAGGGCGGCCGCCCCCGCCTGCCAGAGCCTTGGATGCTCAGCCGTCAGCTGCCGGGAGGCGCTGATTTCAGTCCCGCGCGGCCGTCGCTGCTGGGGGGGGGGTGTTGGGGGGGAACGGGGACGGAAGGAGGGTGGTAGGGGTGGGTGGGACTGGGGCCCAAGGGCGGGCGGAGCGGGAGGCAGCAGCCTTGGCCAGCAGAAGCTGAGCTGTTGCCCGCCTGTGTTTATTACATCTCAGCCACCCTCAAAGGTTAGGAACGCGCATTTAGAGACACGATAATCCGAGTTTAAATATTAAAAGTAAAATCAGAACCAGCGGAGTATTTACCTAGAGACCAAGCAGAGCTCCTTCTGCCAGGGGAGAGAGGACTCCGAGGAGATGGCGGGGGGCATCAGCCCTTCTTTGCCCCAGTGGCACTGCCAGGCAGCCGGGACACACTTGGGCTGCTTCCCCCGCTGCGCTGCGACGAGAGAGCCCCAGACTCCTCGCTCCCCCAAGAAGCACCTTTCGAGTTCGGTCCAAATCTCTTGCTTTGTCAGATCCTCCTTTTTAAGGGCTTACCGAACTAACACAAAAGGTGGCGAAAAGTGCATTGGATCAATAGCAGAGATTGTTATTTAGATAACGAATTAATCTCCCTGTTATAATACTTTTTTAGAGTGAACTTTGTACCTCTTCCCTAAGAAAAAGGAATTTAAAGGGGGAAAAAAAAGTCTCAAACAGGATTAAGGTTTTAATTACAACACCCTATCGAAATCGTATGTTTGATGAGCTGATCTTATCAATTAATAGTAACGTTAAAGCTACAGAAGCACATTCACAGAAAATATGCTTAAGGGAGTCTTTTAAAAGTAAACCGGGTCTGGGAGAACAGAAGGCCAGCAGGTCAGAGACGCGGCACCCAAGAAGGTTTAGGATCCGCTTGTCCTACTCGGGTGCGCATCTGGGACAGGGGACTGGGCCTGGCCTGGGGAGAACACTGCGCTTGTAGGAGGAAACCAACAAACAGGAGATGCCTCTTCCAAGCCTAGGCCCACATCAAAGTTGGGGCCCCATAAGGGCGGTGCAGTTCACTGAGTTTGGGTCAGCCTTATATTCGAGGGGCAAGTAAAGTAATTTGCGCATGCATCAATAGTTTTCCATAAAATACGAGTTAAAAGAAGTAATAGAAGTAATCACTGTCTCCTCAAATCAAGTAGAAAACATTTCAATGCACTAATTAGAGTAATTAGAATAATAAGCCTCTGCCTATATGTGGTAAGACAATGTGTACAAACAACTTTATTTAATGTATACTGGTAATCAGCGATGCGTGCCTGCTTGAATGCTTAGCGCAATAAAACTACCCTCCGTCCGCCCAAACAATCAAATACAAATTAGTTTAATGATTGTGCCTGCTGAATGTCTTAGAAATCCACAGGCGGAGGCGAGTAAATAGAAGCATCCCTGTTTGTGTGCGACCCTGCCCCGGCAAGCCGCAGGGCCTGGGGAGTGACCACAGGCGGGCGAGGCTGGATCTCAGGATGCTCCTGCACCGGGGCCGAGCCAGGCCCCGCTCTGGCACAGATCCGTGCTCCGCCAGAGTCCCCGCCTGTGAGGTCGGTCGCTTTCCCACTACAGTCAGGCAGCCCCCACCTCGACCGCCCGCCCGGCAGCTTTAGGGACCCTCAGTACCCCAGCCCGCCCCGCCCCCACCACCCACCCCCAATGTCCCGCGCCGCCCAAGCGGCCTCCCCTCCCAGAGGCGAAAGAACCCCCAACTCCCTTCTGTGAGGCTTTTGGGAGTTTCTTTCTCACTGCGAAGGCTCTCTGGAGGTTGGGAAAGGCGGATTGGAAGCAGCCACCCAACCTCAGGAGTGAATGGCCGGCCCAGGAGACTAAAGTCAGGCCTCCAGTCTTGGGGACCTGCTGGAGTCTCCCCTCTGATCCCAGGGATCCCCCCAACCCCCTCCGTAGCCGTCTCCGAGGGACTGACTTTGGACTTTAGGCTCCCAAGTGCCGGGTTTGGGGAAGTTAGAGAACCCCTTTCTTCCTAGCGTTAGGGCTTAGAAGACAAGGTTGCTCTCCGCTGGAGGCTGACCGCTGGAGGCTGAGCGCGGAGGCCAGACCCTATCAAAAGTTTGTTCAGCAAGAGGAGAAGTGGCACACGTCTAGAACTTTGTTTTCCAACTTTCCGTGGCTCCCCCCCTTCAGTGCACAACCTCCACAAAGGCAGGAGTCGGCCAAGTGACTTCCCAGGGAGTCGCTTGTCCCGTCTGCACTTTGCCTGCCGCCGAGGTCAACTTACTTCCCTCTGGGCTATCATCTCTCGCAATCGCTTCTCCCGAGCAGACGCCCTGGGAGTTTGTCGAGTCTAAGGGACAAGGGTGGCATTGGGCAGAAAGTTGGGGGCATTGCATTCACTCTTCGCTCTGCATGTCCAGGGACCTCTGCCTCTGTCCGAAGCTGCCTGTGGAGAGTGCCTGTTTTTTTCTGTCGCCTGCATTTCTCTGCCCACCCACGACAGCCATACACCCCATACGTCAGTGCTCAAAGCAGCACCCCTAGCCTCAGGCCCTGGCAGGCCGATCTGTCTGTCAGTCGTCCCAGATGGCACCCACCGCGATGGACCTCCCTTGAGAAGAGAGACTTGGGATCCACCTCGACGGCTGCCCTTCCCTTGGAGGTCAGGGCTTCACGGCCCCTGGAGACTGGAAAAATTCCAGATTCGCCACGTCAGCCGGGGCCGGGGAGTGACCAGTTCCCCTCGCATCTTTTCCTTGGTGCTCAGGCCAGCTGCCAGGGTCTCCAAAGTTGAGAGGCAGCAAAGGCCGCCATTGAGTCACAGTAAGACGCCTGACAAGAGGCACCCTTTCCCCGCCTTGCTCGGGAAAACTGCAAGAACTTTGAAGGGAATATTTGTTAGGGGGAAACAACACCAACAAAAGTTATTAATGTCAAATAATTCTCTCCAGAATCATATGCTGTGGAACATAAAAGGTCACATAAAAATTCCTCTGACAGAATGAGATTTCTTAAGAGGGGGGAGGGAAGGACTTCCACACCTTTCACCCGGATTTGCCTGAGCCTTAAAGCTGAAGGTTTACAATGCTTAATTTGTGTTACAGATGGACCAGTAACTTTCTCTTTCCCACTGTGCTGCCAAACTCAGTGGTCCTGTGATGCTGGTCAGTGGAGCTTAAAAATAAAATAAAAAAAAAATTAAAAAAAAATCCCCCTTCTTTTTCAAACAACAAAAGCAAAAGAAACACTGGTAGGGAGGGAGAACATATGACCCGATTTTTTTAAGATCTCAAGTTTCAATTCACTTCCCAACCAAGTTGCCTGCTGACGCATATGGCACCTAGAGAGTTAATTCATAACAATCAAATTCCCCTCCTGCTTTCTCAGAGAGGGCCCTAACACTCCTTGTCTTTCCAAAATCCTTGAGATCTCTTTTTTATTTATTTTTGTAGGAGCCTTTACTTCGTATCCACCTCCTCATGACAATTCACAATTTTTTAAGCAGGGGAGATATACGTGGCCAACTCTAGACCCTGGAGAGCCTGAGCTCTTTAGGCACAAACCCCTTATGGAAGCTCCCTGCCCCTCCCCATTCCAGACAAAGAGCTATAAAAACTCAAAAAGACGGGAAGAATGGACTTTAAGATATAGGTGCACTTTTACTGGTGTATTAAATAACACGGCAGACATTTTTTTTGGTTTTGTTTTTAGAAAAAAGAAATACATCTTAGTGTTCCCAACAATCAGCATCCTAGGAACAATAAGAGACTAGACTGTTTTGATAGGATGGTACTGTTTCTAAGAACCTCTAACAGCTAAGCCAAGCAGCAGTGTCATTAAGGTCCAGAAAAGGTACTAGTAATAAAGTTGATTAACTTTTTTAAAGAAGGGGATAAATGATGCGGTTCCCCTTCATCAAAAAAAAAAAAAAAAAAAGCTAGAACAATGTGAAAACATTCTGATTGTTTATCTCCACACCCAAGCAAAGCCTTGAAGCAGCTGAAAGCCATTTCCTTTACCCTAGTACTTGTCTCTAGATAAATGGACATTGAAAAAACATTGGCCCAAGTTCTGGGAATGTGGCCCAATCCATCCCATGAATTTGGGAGACCCCTGCCACTTTTTATTTTCTTGTTGATTGTCTGTTTTGTTTTCTCCTGCCCAGAATCAGGTTGTGGAAATAGCTATGAGAAGCCTCCGTGCTCTGTGGCTACCACTGGATTCAGAGACTGTGTATCATTTTTAAAAAGTAAACTTTCCCAAAAGAGAAAATATTCATCTAAGCCCCAACTGAATAGCCACATTGTCAAGATTTGCAGTATTTCCTGACGAAGGTCCCCCTTTCCTTTGAAATAAACATCATTCCTTTGCTTTCCCACTGAAACCACACAAGGAGAACCAAAAACATTCTCACTAAGCCAGCCTTCTTCTTTTCTGGTCCACGTACAAACTCCATTCTCTGTCCCAGTTTTAAATTCGTAGAGGGATTCAATAGAATCTAGAGCACAGTTCCACGAGTTGATTGAAAAATCAACAAAGACAAACCAAACAGAGAGGAGTGATAAGATGATAATTTCATCATGCTCTCCAGGACTACCCAAGGTTCCATAAGGAAACTAAAGGGCCAGTGGAGATGCACGGCTGGGACCAACATATGCCAGAGCCACCACCTTTGCTGTTGTATTGTTTTATTGGTTATTTTTGAAGGAATAAGAGAGAGAGATGAGTGTCTCCATCAAAACCATTTCACCAGAAAATTGTGACAGTGTGTGGCCTCCTCTGTAGGAGCATGAGGGGGTGGGTGGGTGGGTGGGGGATGAGGAGAAAGGTTTTGCTGCTACTCTCTGAAACATAAAGGACATTTCTTCAGGGGAACTGAGAATGATTTAAAAAAAAAACAAAAAACACCAAGCATAACATTAGTTTTGGCCATTCCATCCTTATGACCTTCACATACTCTTTCATATAAGATAATTTCTCCCCCAGTATATATAGATATATCATAAATCTAAAATATGGCATGTTTTCAGCAAAACACAAACACTGCATTTTTGTCTTTAGGATAGAGATGGCTTGTCCGTATCTTACAACTGCCCCGCAGATTTGTGTTTAAGTAGTGGAGATACATTCTAAGACGGCCATGGAAGTTACCAGAGCAGCTGTAGGACCTGAATGGCCAGCGTGAGTCAGGGACATAGTGTGTCTGTTTAATATATGGTGTTTCCAGGTCCGTTCATAGCGCCTGTGGCTAAGAAGGAAAATGCCTTCTCAAGGTCCACCGAAACGCCCTGCAGAGGGCAGAGGCGGCTTGCTCTCCTCCTTCAGAGGAGGGATATTGACCCAGCACTCAAATCTATACCTAGCTTTAACATTTTACCCATCAGCATGTCTGTGGTCACAAAACACTTCTTCTTTCTGTCACTTCTTGTTCAGACTATTGATAAGATCATTTGGAGGAATCTGTTTGGGACCCATGTAATATTGACTAGGAATTAGAAAAGATGATCAGATGTAATAAGCCCAGAAACTACTTTCCTAAATGAACATTTGTATTTTTAAGTCAATGTTCCAAGAAGGACTTTAAATACACCAACACATATATGAACTAATCCAACACTGATTGAACAGTTCACTAACATTAAAAACTATCCTTTTGTTTGTTTGTTATCATTTTTTATTAAGTGCAGTGCTCTAGCTAAAACCTTCTGAAGCAAACCATTAGCACCATCTCTCCAATATAGTCTTTCCCTCCTCTCTTAATGTAGAGCTTGTTGTTTGCCTGATGAGAGAGATACACTATTGAAATAACCTTGGAAAAAGTATTTTCCCCTGTAAATCTAACAGGAATAATGTGTGGTATCTACTTTTAATCAGTTGGTAAATGTATACATGGCACATTGTATTTTTGTTGCTGAAAGATATTTGTTAATTATGAATAATAATGTCTGTCTGAGCCTCACTTTTCTGAAGGTCCCAGATTATTAAGGGCAGAAGCTAAGGTCCATCTTGTTCAAATGATGATTTCCTTAACAATCCATTGGCAAAGGTGCAGCTAACCTGGAGGGAAGGCGTACGGACCTGGGCGTATATTTATTTACAAGGCAAGTATGTTTATTTGTTTGTTTAGGAAATGGCAAACAAACTGAAGCTGAAACCCAATGATTGCTTTGATTTAATTCTACAAGGAGGTGAAGAAAATATTTGGGCCCCATGATAGTTTCTGCGAAGAAAAGTCTGAACAGTCTTCATTAAAACAAAAACCAAAAACCAAAAATCAAAAAAAACCAAACAAACAGAAAAACCAAGGAAATGCCTCTGGAAGTTATAAACATGAAAGCTGGCAATATATGCATAAAATTTATTCCAAAACTTTATGAAGTATAAAGGAAGGGAAGTATTTTATACACAACTCAGCTCAGTCAGGTCTAGGTAGGGCTTCCTCACTTCTTAGAACTTGGCACTATCTTTAAAAATAAAATAAAGATATTTCAATAATTAGAACAAACTATGAAGGTATTGTGCATTTCTGTTTTATGTAATAATAAAATATTACTTTAACATAAATATATAAGGACCTCTGCACTTTTATTTTCCCCACAAGCACAACCAAATGTATCAAAACAAAGCATTTTTTTTAAAGAAACTGAACAAAAAAAATGACATCCCATATAGATCTTGCTACCTACTCATTTAAAGCTACAGAAAACCAGTTTTCAGAACCTTTTTGCTCCAAAGAAATAAATATACATTGAGGCAGGCCACGTAAAACGATATGAAAATATTTCCCTGGGTAGCATTAAAAAAAAAAAGAAAGAAAGAAAAATAGACAAAGAAACATTTAAACTATTTCTGCATTTCAAAAGACAGATATTAAACATATATACATATGGTAAGGTTCAGCGGCAACTTTCATGGTTTTAAGCCTAAGAGAACAAGAGAAGGTGCAGGCACATCCCTAGAACCCCAGCTTCTGACCTTACCTACTTGGTAATAAGTATCTGCAAATTCATTTCCTCCTCTGACCATTGGTGACTTGCCCTCCTCTGGATGGCTTCACTGAAGGCCAGTCCCCACAGATCAGGAACAAGCAGTGTGATATAACCTGAAATAGCTCTATGGCATCTCCTGTGACATTCATTGGGGGAAATGAAATACAGGCAAATAAATATGCCCGCTATAAGTCACCATTTATCTTGTAAAAACATTGAAAATGAAACCATCACAGATGTTTGTAAAGACAATGCTGGATAAAGCCTATTTCCTAAAACTTTAACTACGGAGTGCAGTGCTAATCTGATGCGGAACCATAATGTTATGGTAGTGAGAATTTAATTTATTTAAAAATAACATTTATCTGATACCTAACAAAGAAATAAATCCCCAAACATTTAAGGTTAATAAAAAAAAAGTGTTTTCCCTTTTAACGCCCTTTTGTGCTGATAACTATTTAATTTTTTAAACTGATCACAGTTTTAATGGTGTTAATTTCAGTATAGCCACAGCCTTTACTGCTTTTTGTTTTCTTACCTACACCTTCCAGAATATTCTATTGTGTTGGGAGTAAACCATTTCCCATTTAGACAGGTAAAAAAAAATGCACTGAAAAATTATTAACAAAGGAGGGAGAAAGGAAATATTTAAAATGTCTCCTTCCCCCTCACTTGTCTGTTTTAATGAGGAACTGCGTCCAATCTGAACTGATATTTTTCTGTAATAACTTATGGGGGGCGGGAAAGGTGTAAAACCCAAAGTATGACTTCATAAACAATTGAACTGTTGGAGACAAAACCTGTCTATCCCATACATATGCATGTATAGTATATGCATTTGTGTATTAAGAAACACAGTTTCTGCATATGATATCAAGTTCCCGGGTTATTTTTTTTTTAAGTTAAAAAAAAAATAAGGCCAAGTAGCGGAACAAAGTTTAGCCACTGCTGCCATCACAACTAATCCCTTATAATTAAGTTATTAAACCCAAAGACAGAGAACGACACAGTGTGTTTCCAAGTTCTCAGAGTTCCCAGTTTCTGTCTGTTGGACAAATCTAGCATTATATTTAACCTCACTTTTTTTTTGACTTCTTTCAAAACAGCCCTTCCTGAAAAAATGAAATGACTGATCCCTCACTATCGATTTTTCTTTTTCTCTCTCCTACCCAGAAATACTGCCTGAAGAAGAAGTTTACTTTGTGGTCTCCAGAAACCGAGGATCACCACTTATATTTATATTTCCAACAGTCGTCCTGCCTTGCATAAAGCGGGCAAGCCATACACATTTCCTGAATGCAAACATTTATTTATTTTGTATGAAGCCAATCATTTTGCTTTGGTGAAAAGAGCCGATAAGTGTTACACCAGGTCTGGGGGGTTGGAAGAAAGAAAACAAAGTTCACAAGCACTAAGAACAAGGGGCATCAGAACAGTGGGGATGGTGGGTGGCCAAGGGCCTCTGTCCTCTCCCCTGGATAAGGCAAAACAAAACAGAACCCAAAGGACAGCTTCAAAATTAACAGTGGGTATTAAGAGGAAAAAAAAAATGTTGTACCTGTTAATGTAAACTTCAATTTTCTTGCAGTGCAAATTGTTGTGGTTATTTTTTTTCTATATTTAAAAAAGTGTATTTTTCCCTCTTTCCTGATGGGGATCCATATTAAATAAACACAGCAGCACGTGTCAACTTTGAACATTGAGAAGCTGCAGCTTTGTGTTTTGGATGGTTTGGTGTTTTGTTTCATTTATTTTTTTTCCTTTTTGGTAATTTATTTAGTTTTGCCAGGACTTTCTCTCTCTCTCTCTCTCTCTCTCTCTCTCTCTCTCCACACACGCGCGCGCGCGCGCGCGCGCGCGCACACACACACACACACACACACTCACACACACTTCATTCCCACTAGAGACATTCTACTTCATTGCCTGGGTACTCGCCTGCAAAGGTCAAAACCCATTTTTACACCTGCTACCTGTTATAGGACAGTCCAGTGTTTTACTTTCCTTTCTCCTTCCTTTCTCTATTTTTTTCTCCTTTTTTTAAGGGACCGGGAAAATAATAATTAAAAAAAAAAAAAAACCAACAAACAAAAAACAATCAGAAGTTAGAGGGAGAACAGAGGTCCCAGGAAAGACTGTGGACCAAAGGGGAGGGGAGCCCCAAGCTCTGCCCCTCCCCCGCTCGAGTTCACTGGACGGGCGTCTGCACCCCGTGGTGTGGTGGCGTGTCCCTACTCCCCCCATACACATCCTCGGCGCCCGGCAGAGTCCCTCCGGGAGGGGTCATCCTTTTCTCTTTCTGTCTCCTGTTACAAAACCAAACTCTCACCACCTCCTTCTCCAGCTGTAAGCTGTCCGCGAGGGAGGTGATCTCCTGGGCCGAGGGCTTAGGGCATTTGAGGAAATGGCTCTCCAGAGCCCCCTTGACGCTCACCTCGATGGAGGTCCGCTTTTTCCGTTTGCGCCCTTGCGCTGCGATCTTGTCTATGCTGGTGGGGCTGCCCGAGGATGAGTCTGCCTCTTCCAACCACTTGTTCAACAAAGGCTTCAGCTTGCACATGTTCTTGAAGCTCAGCTGCAGGGCCTCAAACCTGCAGATGGTGGTCTGCGAGAACACGTTGCCGTACAGGGTGCCAAGCGCCAGCCCCACGTCTGCTTGAGTAAATCCTAGTTTGATCCGCCTCTGCTTGAATTGCTTGGCGAACTGCTCCAGGTCGTCTGAGGTCGGCGTGTCCTCGTCCGAGTGCGGGTCGTGGTGCGCGCCTGGGTGGCCCGGTGGGCCTTGTGGGGGAGGTGGCGGGGGCGGCTGCTGGTGCGGGTGAGAGTGCGGATGCGGGTGGTGGTCTGCGTGATGTGGCTCATCGTGGGCGTCCCTCAGGCCGTGGTGGTGCAGCCCAGCCGGCTGCCCTCCTGCGCCCAGCATGCCGTTCACCGTGAAGCTGGGCTGCGAATAGAGCAAACCGCCGTTGGAAGCTCCCATGGAGGGAGGGAGGTGAGCCGCAGCCGCCGCACTCCGCCATGCCCCGGGCCCGGGATGGTGGTTGGCAGCGTGGTGCACCAGATGTGGCGGTCGCTGTTGTTGCTGCTGCTGCTGTTGCTGCTGCTGCTGCTGTTGCTGCTGCTGCTGCTGCTGTTGCTGCTGGTGCTGCTGCTGCAGCGCTCCTGGCCCGTGCAGCTCGTCGCCCCGGCCACCCTGCTGTACCACCACCGAGGGCTTGATGTCCGGCTGGCCTAGGGGGCTGGTGGACCACGGGGAGCCGTCGCCGCCTCCCCCGCCGCCTCCCCCGCCTCCTCCTCCGCCGCCGCCGCCCCCGCCGCCGCCGCCGTGGGACAGCGCGGTGATCCACTGGTGAGCGTGGCTGAGCGGGTGCCCGTTGCTCTGCAGCGCGCCGTAGTCGCCCTGCACCAGGCTCTGCGCCTCGCGGTAGCCCCCTGCGCCCTGCTGCATGCCGCCAGGCGGCTCGGCGTGCACGATGGAGGCGCTGGAGGTGAGCAGGCTGTAGTGGTTAGACGCTGCGGTCGCCATGACTCTCGGAGCCGGACTGGGCGCTCTGGTTAAAGGAGCCGCGCATTTGACAGTTACTTTTCTGCCTTGGGCTCTCTCTCTCTCTTCTCGCTCGCCCGCGTCTCCCACTCTCTCTCTCTCTTTCTCTCTCTCTCTCTCCCCTAGCGGGCAGCTCCGACGCCCGCTCCGACGCCTTCTGTTGCTGCTCCTGCTATTACTGCTGCCGCCGCGCTGCCTCCCGCCCGCCTGCCCGCCCTCGCTCTTTCTCCTCCTCTCCCTCCTCTCGCTCTCGCTCACTCTGACTCGCTGGGCGCTCCCCCCTCTCCCCGCGCTCTCGAGCTCTCTCTCCCGCTCTCTTGGCAGAGCCCGCTCGCAGCGGCACGCGCCTGGGCCCCGCCCCCTCCGCCCCCTCCCATTGGCTCTGCGCCCTTTGATTTACGTGGATACCGCTAGCAACCTCCCAGACCGGAGCCAGCGATTGGTGCAGGGCTGCACCCCCCTCTCTTTCCCTCGGGCGCCCAGTCTTCTCAGTCCTTCCTCTGGTACCCCCACCCCCCAGCTCAGCGATTCAGATTCTCTGAGTTCTCACCCCCCTCCCTCTTCTGTCCCCGGTCTCCACCGCCCGACTCGGATGGGCCCCGCCCCCCATCTGTCTCCTAGGCTGAGAAGCCGGCCAGCGGGGCGGTCGGTCCAGGCGCTCTGGTGGACTACAGGGGCTTGGAAGACTTGTATGGGAGGGAGTCTACTTTCTCTTCCCCATGGGTCTGGGGTGAGGGGCTGTGGATGGTTGAAGAGAAAGACTGGGTCGCACCGAGTCAGCAGGAGTACGATTTCCATTCTCCTAGGAACACACACACACACACACACACACACACACACACACGGACCAGCGTCATTTAAACCTAGAACGAGAGCCAAAGCTAGACTAATATCTGCCATCGAAGCCTTCTTTACCGCTATAGCTAGAATTACAGCGCACAGGTGTCCGGTGCGGATACTTTTCTCGTCCAATAAAGACCCTTGCCTTCCCCTTCACCCCGTAACAAAGATCCCTTGAGCTCCAGATCCAATTTTAGCCTAATCTTTCTCAAAAGACTCCGGGAGAGGCAGACTCAACCTATGCCCTGGCTTTTGAGCAACTCCAGTTAGCACTGAGTTTCCTACTCTAAGAGCTCAGCACTCCAAAACTGAAAAACAAAACTCTGGAAGCGTGTGTGTCACCCTGACACTCGGGTGCGCACAAAGGTTTTGGCTCAGAGAACCCGGAGGCTCCGTTAGGCGGACCTTCACCTTGTGCGAAGCTGCAGGAAGAGCGAGCATGCGGCCTCGGACTGGTTCAGCCGCCGAGCGCCGCTCTGGAAAGCCGCGCAGCTGGAGCTGCGCGTGTTTTTTTTTTTTTTTTTAAATTTTTATCCCGCCCCAGGCCTGTCTGTACAACTTTCGCGTTAATCCGGGCAAAAAAAGGAAGAAGATCGGAGAGAGGGCTGGTGCTAGGGAGTCCTTTCTAACTAGTTACTAGAGCAGGGGGTGGGGAGTGTGAGCGTGCGGCGGCGGGAGTTGGTGCTTAAGCCTTCTGCTTTGCTATTCTCGGTAAACTCGCGAGCAGGACCCAAGGCCAGTGCACCCGCGGCGGGGATCTGCCTGGAGACACAACACCCCGAGGAGCTGGATGACTTGCGAGCATCCGCGCAGCGCCTGCGAGCTGGTTAGCAGAGCTCTAAGCTCAAACTCCGGCCTGGGAGGCGAGAGCAGCGAGCACAGCCGGGAGTGGGTCGCACGCAGGCACGGCACAGCGAATCAAAAGTTATTGCGGGTAAAGGAAAGACCCGAGGAATCACAAATGGCCTCCCCCACTTCTTCGCCCTGGCCCAACGCAGCGGGGTCTATAGAGCTCAGGCTGGCTCTTTCGGCCAAATCGGCGCTCAGAGGGAGCGTTTTAGGGCCTCGGAGCATCTTAATCTAGACAGCAGAATGGAGCGGGCCAGCAAAATTCATCAAGACTAACGAGATGCGGTGCTCTTCCGGGAGTGGCTGAATTGTTTATAAATCACTGCGGCTGAGCACCGGGTCCGGGCGAGCAGCCTTGGCTGCGAATCTCCACGTGTTCTGTGTTTATGAACGTGTGTGGAGGGCACAGAAACGGCCAGGGGAGGGGCGAGCCCACCCGGAGCCAGCAGGACCGACCTCCACCTGCCGGCTCGCACACACCCGCTCCGCCCGGCTCGCACACACCGCTGAGAGTCCCCATAGCGAGCGCACAGCCACTTA
This sequence comes from Apodemus agrarius, assembly GCA_964023405.1. Lineage (NCBI taxonomy): Eukaryota > Metazoa > Chordata > Mammalia > Rodentia > Muridae > Apodemus > Apodemus agrarius. The sequence goes on along the minus strand of OZ030009.1, from coordinate 130,697,691 downwards.
GGCGGGCGCCTTTAGGGGCGGTTAGAAATTTAGTAACTTTGCCAGGCCAGGAAACACTGAAAAGTTCCACCCTTCTCAGTGCGCAGACTCAGCGTCTGGCGAGGGTGACTTTTGGTTTGCGCCCTCGGCCGGGGGGCGGCGGGAGAGGCAGCTTCCTCCGGTCGTCAGGAGGCGCGTCCTCCGCGCCCAGTAGGATATTGCGGGCTTGAGAGACGTTCAGGCTTCTCCCCGGCTGTCTTCCCTCCCAGCCCTCCCGGCTTCGCTTCCATGCTTCCGCAGGAGTTCAAACCTCCAACCCGCGGGAAGAATTCAGCTGCTTGAAAGGACTTAAGACAGTGTGCGGATGACATCTCCCTTCCCCGCCGGTAAAGAGAGGTGACCTCCTGTTCCTATTTATTTTAATTTTTTTTTTTTTTTGGATGTTGCTTTTAGAAGAAGATAATTCGCAGCCTGTAGGATGATACTCTCAAGGGAATAATTAAGTTTCCAGATTTATTTCCGGTGCAGTTGTGGCTAACCCAGGTTAAGAACTCCTCCCTCCCCCCCCTCCCAGGGTTACCCTGGGCATGGGTCGCTAAGTGCGTGTGCCTGAGGGTGGCGGTGGGGAGGAGGAGGCAGCACGTGAAGCTCAGAACTTATTGTGATGGAACTCCACTGTCCGTTAATGCCGGCAGATCCTCCCTATTTTGACGTCCCAGAACTGCACTCCACCCCCCAGCCCCGCCTCATTCGCAGGCGCGCGAAAGGACTGGCTCCAAGTGGCTCCCCAACTGGTCTAGCTGGGGCTGGGGTGGGGGGAGTTGACCCGGGATAGAATGCTCATTGAATCCTCAGAGTTTACTAAATGGTGTCCCGCCAAGGGACCTCAGCCTCCGTTTTCACACACACACACACACACACACACACACACACACACACACTGCTGGGCCAGTGGAGGGGAGGGCCGGGCCGGGCGGGGAGCGGAGCTGCACTTGGAGCACCGCCCCTCTCCACCCCTCGTTGAGCCAAGACTGCCTCCGCTTGTCGCTGGGGGCCTGGTTGGCTCGAAAGCCGGCTTCGGAGCATCTGGGAGTCCTCCCCCCTCCCCACACCCCTCGCGCCGTCTCGGCTTGTAGCAGCTCTAGCAGCTCGGGATTCCAGAAACCTTGGCTCTCTGAGGTTTTAACTCCAGATTTTTTTTGGGGGGGGGGAGAGGGGCTTTCTGGTCTCACGGTCACTGACACCATTCTTCTTACTGACCACACCAGGAAAGAGACGCCTGTGTGCTTGCCAGTCTCCTCCTGAAACAGTGCGTTGAAGGTGTCTTGGGTAGGCAGGCTCCTTTGGCTTTTGATTCAGCGTGTTCTTTTTCACTGTTCAAAGCAGCTGTTCAAATACTGAGGCTGCTTACGATGACGTGGAGGGGATTTCAAACAACCTTAACAGGCTTTGAACTGACAAGGTGCCTTGATACCTGCCTCACTCCGGCACGGCTCCTCCAGAGCACTGGCTAGGACAAAGGCGGAGCAGGCACTTGGTGCTGGCCTCTCTGCCGGGGTGAGGACTGCCCAACCCCCAGAGACCCTACTGCGGGAGTTGGCTGCGCCACAATGGAGAGATCTTGTCTTAGGCTGCACCTCAGGTTTTCTCAGATCTTCTGGAAGGGCGTTCGTTATTCAGCGGTACTGTGGTTGCACTGGTCTGAAATGGTGTGGGCTCCCTGAGTTAGAATGCACTAGGTAAAGGGAAAGCAACCAGCATACATACACAACACACACACACACACACACACACACACACACACACACACCCTCCCCACCCCTCATTCCTGCCCATTGAGAAGCTGTGCCAGGGTTTGGAAAGCAGCAAATAGCCTCTTGATTCAAGTATCCCTAAATCGTAGCCTTAGTAGCGGTTGGGAAAGCAGTCCAATGCTCGGGAACTTGAACTCTAGCTCGTTAACTAACAAACGCTCTCCTGTCGCACATAAAATGCTGTTTATGTATTTCTTTATGCTAGAAGTTGACCGAAGGTGTTCCTAACCATTTTTGTACACTGAACTGAAAACACGCAGTTACTAAAACAGGGGAGATGACATTCATTTGATAGATTTACATTTTTCATCATTATGCAATCTGAGAAAAGTAGAAATCAGGTAACAACAGAAAATTAGAGGGATTTTCCTAGGTGGCCATTGGAATATTAAAAGTGGCAACTGGTTTAAAATTATGTAAAGGTGATCATTGCTTTTTTTTTTTTTTTAAGGTACCTCCACCTTGGGGTGGGATTAGCCCCTTTCCTCCTCCTCCTCCTCTTTCTTTCTGCTCTTCTTGTAGCCCCAGCAGCTGCTTGCTGGAGACCTCTTCTCCCCACATCTGAATGGACCGTCTTTGCTCAGAGTCTACTGAATGTCAAAACTGAGGCTCACTGACTTCAGAGCTACAGCTTTAAGGACCACTCCACACAAAGAGGCAGCTGGTTGCTTTAATGAAAACTGCCTTTAAGCTTCAAGAACTGAAGCCTTGGGGAATACGTTTATAAGGAGCAGAGAAAAATGCATTTCCAAGTTGGATGTTCTTGGGAGATACAAAATAAAATTTACCTGAAAAAAAATAATCTTAATTAGGTAGCTATGCATTGTCTCTTGAATAGAGATCCCCATTTAGAATTTTATGTTCCATGTATAAATGCATTTTGCAGATTGCTGAGTGTTTATCTGCCCCCATATCAATGGAAAAACAAAACAAGAACAAAGGTGAAGAAGCTTGATCTTTCTGAAAGGCGACACACCTTAACTCAGACACTCAGTTAAGTTAGTTTGCTGATTGCTTGTGTGCACACAATTCTGTTTTTTTTTTATCTACCAGGCAAGTAGTTCACTGAAATGTACTGTCTAGTGGTATTTGACATTGCTTGGATTTAAAATTGTTTGGATTCACGGATATTAATTTCTTTTCCCTTCTTCAAGCTCTGGATCTCATCACGAAGACCACCCACTTCTTGGAGTCCCAAAGTGAAGACTTTTATAAACAGGTTTGAAGACTGCTAGCATCACCTCACCCAGGCAGTATAAGCTGTTTCTGGGATTGCTTTGGGTAAATCACCAAGGAAAGCCTGCAAAGTTTTTATCTGGGACAAGCTAGACAGACCCTGTGTAGAGGAGCTGAAATCTCAGGAATAGAACATGAAGGGCTTTGTGCCTTTTAGCTCCCTTTCTTAAATTTCATTGTCAAAGTACCAAAGGTTAAATACATTTCTAACAATAAAACCTAAAGGTGTATGTGTGTGTGTGTGTGTGTGTGTGTGTGTGTGTGTGTGTGTTTCTCTAATTTACCCTAAGGCAGGTGGGTGGATGGCCACCTGGAGGAGGTGGCAACACTTGGATACATTAAAGGGACTTGAACAGAAGAAGCCTTCTAGGCTCCAAAGCCTTTGGAAATGTTCTGAGATGGCTGCTCCGCCGGGCAGCAGTCTGGAACCGACTGAGAAGAAGACTGCGAGCCAGGCCAGCAGCACACCTGCTCCCAGAACACAAGAGTTACCAGTTCGTCACTGAAGCCGAGGGCTGGGTTTGGGTTCTTTGTCCCTGAAAGAAACGGGGCTGTTTTCAGTTGAACTTAGACTTCTGTTCTCTTATTCTGGCAGTACAAAGCATGAATGCAAATCCCTTCCAAATTGTACAAGTACACTTAGCAATTGTGTCATTGGTACTGGGGACCTCAGCCAGCAGGAGAGGGGTGGTGTCTGAGAGAGAGTTTTTCTTGAGAGCAGTTAACCACAGTGGTAGTAAATGCTTCCCAAGACCTCACCCTAAGTCCCGGACTTTCAATTCGGTCATTTTATGAGTCTCTCTCTCTCTCTCTCTCTCTCTCTCTCTCTCTCTCTATATATATATATATATATATATATATATATAATTATTTCTAAGCAAGAATTTTCAGAATGTGGTTCCTTGGTCTGTAGTGTTCGGCATTGCCTGGTAAAGACTCGGGGAAAGGAAAACGTAGGTAGAGGGAATACTGAGACGTCTTTGCTTTGCTTGCTTTTTCTGAGAATTTTCTGTGTCAATCTAGGGTAGCCTTGGCTCCAGCACTGCATGCTAAATAGAGAGAGGACTGGGCAGAGTCACAGGCACGATTATTTTAATGCCCTAGGTCAAAAGGAGAGAATAATGAATAGGCGTGGAGTTTAGTTCTTGGAAGGGAACTTAATTAACCTTGGAAGAGTGAAAGAAAGTGGGGGTTCCTGCCTAGGACCCTACGTAGGATGATTGTATTTACATGAGTGTTCGCGCGTGCGCGCTCCCTGCCATACAGGTGAAGTCTACTTCATGGATAACCCCAATTAATTTTTAATCCTGAAAAAAACTTGGCATTTCTGTTCCACAGGATCACCGTCACCCTATTCCCCCAATCTGGCTGAGAAGTTTGCTGTGGGATCTCGGCCGGGGTCCTGCAGTCCTGGCCTTCGCCTGCACGCGAGATCAGCAAGGGTGTGGGGAAAGGGGCTGCAGCAGCCCCGGAGTGGAGTCCCGACCTCCGGAGGGGACTGCTAGGGAAGGCGTAGAAGGGGTGGGGGTGGGGGGGGTGTCCCTGGCTGGCGATCGCCGAGTCAGGTCCTGGCTGCTTTCCGGGAAGGAAGACAAGGGCGAGAAGCGGGAGGCCGGGCCATTGTCCAGGGAGGGCGCATTTTTGTCCTGACGCTGCTGGTTGCTATAGCGAGCAGGGAAATCCAAACAGAAGGGCTCAGTTAGCTCCCCTCGGTCCTGGGAGCAGGGCTCCCTCTTCTCAGCCAAAATAAAAGTGCCGCCGAAGGCCTGGCACTTTTACCAGAGAACCGACTGCAGCCTCCAGAAGAGGGGCCCCGGGGACCCCAGCACGGAGCAAGGGGCCAGGGGAGGGGCGGGGGCGGTGTCCATTAGCAAGAAGCAGCCAGGACGATTACTGCGGGTTCAGAGAGAATGTTCACCCCTACTCTTTTCCAGCCTTATATTGTTTGAAAAAGAAAGAAAGAAAGAAAGAAAGAAAGAAAGAAAGAAAGAAAGAAAGAAAGAAAAAGAAAATAAATCCTAAACTCTCTCAAACCCCTAATTCCTTCTCTGTGGCTGACGCCCCCTCCCCACCAGAACTGAAGGCGACAAATGGCTCTGCGGGCGGCTCAGAAAAGGAGCCTCCAAAAATCCACCCAGAAGCAGCAGCAATACCTGAGTTACACTGCCCCCCTCATAAGAGTTTCAGAATCACTCAAAGGGGAAGTTCACTCCAAAGTAAAGTTAATGGCCACGTAAAACTTTCCCATTAAAAAGACTTTTATTTTGCAATAGTTAAAAAAAAAAAAAAGACCAACAACCAAACAAGCCCTGCTATTCAGCTTTGAAGACATTGTGAGGGAAGGCTGCAAGGAAGGCTTTGGTTTTTATTCTCGTGTGTATCTTTTCTCCAACAGAACAGCCCAGGACTGGGAATAACAGTGTTTAGTTAGTGATAAACTGTTAGCTTCCGAAAATTCTGAGCTTGTACTTTTTAAAGCGAGAGCCCCCGCCGTTAAGGACAGGGCAGATAAGCAGTCAAGATTTTCCTGGTGACACTACCTTTCTACAAAGGATTAGGGACATTAGCAGCCTTCTCACTGCACAGTAACGTCTAAAGCTTGGCATTTTCCTCCTCCTTCCTTTCCTCCCCCTTTCTTCTTCTCTTTGCCTCTATCCTAGAAGCATCACTGAAAGCTAAAAGGGAAACTTTTATTTGACCGGAGGAAAATATTTCAAAGTCAAATAAACGTATCTCTCTACTTCCGCCATTTAAAATACATCCTTTCTCTCCTAATGACAAGTTCCCTTAAGTAAAAGTTTGTGTAACTTTGGAAGAAGTCCCTTAATTCATAATGATATTCACATTTTAAAAAGGCTTGAAAGAAATCATGTTAATGAAGAGAACATTTGCTGTAATTTGGTGATAATTATCAGAATCACCACATATTCGCAGAGGCTTGAACAATACGTGTTCAGAGAAAAGCAAAACACATTATTTTAATAGTCTGATATGCAAACTATAGACTGTTCAATTATGTAGCTTAATAATGCATACATGATGTGATCTTGTTATTGGGATAGGACGGTTTGCAGTGAGTCACTCCTAATACCAGAGTGCTCGCACATCCAGTAAAATCCACTGCCCTGGATCAGAGGCCCCTGCCAAACTGCATTTAAGAGAATAAAAATTAATGACTGAGAATTTGAGCGTTAAATTAACATTAATTATATGACCTGCATGCTAGAAAGATTAAATTTCTTACATCCTAATTAGATAACATCTCCTCATACATCAAACGAGTTCTAGTTTCATGTCCAGGTTTCAGGGATACAGTGCACAGAGGCTTCCTTAACTGTGGTCAGACCTTCACTAGGAGAGAACCAAGACAGGAAGTCAAAGAAAGGGAATGAAACCCATTCTGACTTTGCTTTGGTGATGGTGGTTGGAGGGCAGGGAGTTTGGCAGGTGCTTCCCAGGTGGACCCGGAGCACGAGAAAGACCTTTTGTGGCAGCCAACCAGTGGGTTATCAGCTAGCCTCTCAGGTCAGCCAAACAGAAAGTCCAACCAGCAAACATCATGGCCCCTTCTTTAAAAATAGAAATCGCTTAGCTTACGGTTGAACATGGAGGTGAGACAGTGAGCACCTAGTTAGTGGTCCACAAGGGGAAAGAGAGGGACAACCAAAAGCCAAACAATAGAGACCAGTTTCTTCTAAAGAGTCTTAGAAGAGATCCTTGGTGTGCTGATATTTCCAAGTCCCACCCATGGGGACGACAAGCACTCATGGCTGTCCTGGGCACATCAGCCTCTGCTTGACCTGGTCTCGGCCTCGGCCTCAGTGACTGTCCTCTGGTAGGGTTGGGATGGGGGAGGACATGTCTCCGGCAGGCGAAAACCTGGGAGGGAGCAGGAAAAAAAAAAAAAAGGCCAGAATGGGCGGAGGGCACATCCCCCCCCCCCCGCCCCCCACAGCAGATGGTTGGTGATGGCCAGTTCATTCTCTTGGTTTCTAAATCGGGACTTGACGGTCTCAGGGCTCAGAAGAAAGCTGTCGTGCGAATCTGGTTTGGAAACAATACACAAGGAGTTAAATTCCTTTAGGTGGTGGAGTTTTCTCCTAGATACAGTGTATGGTCAGGGTCGCTCAAGTCCCAGTGTGTCTCCCAACGCCCTCACCTTCCTCCAGGACCGGGAGAGGCTGCGCAGACCATCAGGACAGCTGCTCTTAAGGCTGGGCGGGACCAGAGGGGCAAGATTAAAACCTCAAGGCGGCCAATTCTAAGTCACTCAGAATAGAGTTTTCACGTGTCAATGTTTCCATTCAGCTACCTTCGGGCTTCTAGGGGTAAAGGGCATGCAAGCGAGAGCGCTTCTACCCGGCCCAGTGAATGGGGGAAGGGGCGAGAGGGGAAAGTGAACAGTGGGGGAGGAGATTTGACACCCGCCCCAGACCCCACCGGGTGGAACTGTCCCGAGAGTCCCATAGAACTTGGAAGAGGGTAGAGGCCAGTGGCGGCCACTGCCTCCCCGCGCACACTGCTCAGCGCACTGTAGGACTTCCCAGGGACTGGTCAAACGCCCTGTCCCGGGTGGAGTACCTTTCCAGGGTGGCAATGGGCCTGAAAGTTAGCTTCTCAGGTGGCAGCAGGGCCACGGGATAGAGGAGTAGTGGGTAAAGACTGTCCAAATCGGTCTTGGATTTCCCGCAGCAAGCGGTGGGGAGGGGGCTTGGGGGGGGTGACTGCCTCGGCGTTGGTGACCTAGGGCTCAGTGTCGCGCGCTGAGAGTCGCGCCACTCAGTGCATTTGCGAGCACCGACCACCCAGGATCCTTGTAAATTCTCAAAATCTCCTCTAAGAAGACTTTGGCAGAAAGATGCCTCTTCCCCCAAGCCCCGCAGACTCGCACTGCCACAGCGGCGGGGGCTCGCGGGGGCTCGAACTTTGCAGTGCCCCTGCACACCGGCGTAAGCAGCCGCTTCCCTGTTTGCCCCGGTTCCCCTGTCCTGGACGGGGACAGGCGGTCTGAGAGACGCTCAGCTCAGCCTGAGGACGCCTCCGCTGCAGAGCGTGCCTGTGCCACTCCAGAGATTGCATTCAATACCAGTTCCGCATCTTATCTTCCGGGAGAGGACGCACTTTAGGAAGTCACTGGGAGGAGCCCGCGCGGGCTCTGGGCGCTAGGTGCGTCCGCCCTTTAGAATTTACACGGAGATGCAAAATGAATGACACTCAGGAGCGCTGCTCAAAAGGCCGAGCAAGGCCGTGCGCTAGTCTGGAGAAAGACCTCTTCTTCTTCTTGCTCTTTGTCTGTACTGGGAGCTCTAACGAACTGATGGGCGCTTACACCCTGTTTACCCTTCTTGTTTTCTTAAACGAGTTTTGGGTGACTTTGGCTGGGGCCCTTTGCAGCAGAGACAGACTTTGTATGCTTGCTGCAGGCCTCTTTCAAAGTTCTAGTTTAAAGAGCATTATGTAAGCCTCCCTATTTACATAAGAGCTTTAACTCAAACCGCCCAGAAAGCCTTTTATCACCGAAGGAAAACTATCCAGAACAGCAGCTAACCGCCCAAGTCCTTAGGACAAGTTGAAAAAGAGCAGTAGCTCATTCTTCTGGGAAAAAAAGAAAAAAAAATGTTAAAAACTCGAAATAGTTTCCATTTTATTTGGCTTGGTTTTATATCATTTGAACATTAAGCTTTCTTCAGGCTGTAGAGACTTTTCGAGTATATTCATCTTTCCCCCATGTGCAGTTAGCGTCTAACTGGGGCACAGAGATGATTTCCCCCCTCCCACGCAGTTAATTCTAAATATAAGGACAAATGTTAGCAAAATCAAATTGACATTTTACCAAGGCCCAGATTTTTAAAAATATTCATGAATATATGATACTGATATCAAAGGCAAACCAGCAATACAATATACCGAATGAAAAGTTTAAAAGGTGTTTTTACCTGCATAACCTTACTTTCCTCCGCAGGTAAACAGTTGTTAGATTAAACGAGTGTCTTCCTTTCCCTCTTTTCTTTCTACCCTTTTCTTGGTCATCTGTTTGCTAAAACTTTGGGGAAGATTTTTTTTTTTAATTGCTGTATGTTGTTGTAATTCCTACTTAAGAAAACAACACCTGATGAGATAGAAATCTTACTTCTGATGAGTTCACAACTAGGTTAGTATACAGAAAGATAGTATAAAGAAAGATAGTACAGAGAAAGATCAGCCCCTGGGCCTGCTTGACAAGGAAGCTGGTCTTGGGACCTTGTTCTACTGCTCTTGCTGCATTAGACAGTGCCCCTTCCGTGGCATCAGAGAAGATCAACAAGTGTCCTTGCTAAATTATTGGCAATAGAAAATGGAACTACTGCCAGTGAATTCCTAGGGACTGATAGTCTTCCTGGTGAGCTTCAGTCAATAGCCCCTCTCATCCTATAGAGCAGGACATATGCCACAGTGGAGGCACAGCAGTGTCTCCAGTAAGGAACTTGTCTTCCTGGGAACTCTTGAGCCTCTTCTCACAGAACACCCCCTCTAAGATGAACTCAGGTGGTGGCAGGGGAGTTTCTGTAGCAGGATGGCTGTCTTCCAGAGGGTCTGTCACCTGCCGCTTTCTCCTTTGTTCCTGCCTGTCATGTTGGACACATAGATTCCAGGTCCTTCCCTTTGTGACATTTTCAAGCAGTTCAACATATTCCTCTGGATGACGGGCTCGCTCTCTTCTCCATCACCAGGAAATCGATATAAAGGAGTTAAAAGCTGGGGTTTGCTAAAGAGGCGTTTGCCTATTTTCCCAAAGTTTTAAAGGTCCACGTTAAGGACCAAACAACAATCTCTGTCGTGCAGTTGGAGCCTCAGACTGTAGTTGGCAGATGGAAAAGATATTTTAGGCAGAAGGAGTTTGCAGCTTTCTTAAAATATAACCACATGGCCATGAGTCACCTTCTTTGTCCTCTCCTTTTAAGACCAGCTCTCTACCTCTGCGAGCTACTAAGATATGACACTTCTACTGCAGAAACTGTGCCATTGAAGTTGTTATTGATAACTGTGCTGTCCCGGAAACATTTTGCTGAGAATTTATTCTAATTTCTCCAAGTACCATTTTTAATGGAAATGACCCTAGTCTAGGGAGAAGGCCCATGACTGGCCGATGAACTTGGTGAATCCTGCCTGCCGTGATTGTTCTAGGGAAGGCAGTTGGCTTAAACAGATCAATCAAGTCAAATGAGGCTTAGCCTTATATTGGTAGCCAGAGAAAGAAGCTAAAGTGAAAACAGTTTCATGTATGTTATATCGAGATACAAACGTCATCTTCTGGATGCGCTGTTGTGAGAATTAAGGTTTAAAACATTGACAAATGGGACCTCATAAAACTAAAAAGCTCTGGACAGTTAAAAAAAATTAATGAATGGAATGAAGAAGACGAAATGTACAGATTAGAACTCATTTCATAGAGGATTTGTATCCAAAATATACAAAGGACTCAAAAAGTCAAGAAAAATGGCCCAGTTAAATAAAAACAGGCTAGGGATCTTTAGAGAGCAGAGAGTTCTCAACAAGAAGAAATAAAAATGACCAATAAACACCACGAAAAATGTCCCTTATCCTTAGCAATTAGGGAAATAGAAATTAAAATGCTAGAGAGAAACCAATTTAGAGAAAAATAACTGTACTGCCCAAGTGGGGGTGGGTTGTATGCAGGGGCATTGCCTTGACTCTTAGTCGAGGGGGGAAGACCCTCTTTGAGTATGGGAGGCACATCTATCTCAGTATGGCTGGGCCCTAAGCCAGAAGAAAAACTGGCTGGGCATTTGCAGCAAGCAGCAAGCAGCAAGGGCCGGAGTGTGGATCATCTTTCTCCACTGTGGACGTTTTAAGTTCCTCCCTTGCCTTTCTGGCCGTAATGGGCAATTACTTGGAATTGTAAGCCACGCAAACCCTTTCTTCCCTGTCTTGCTTTTTGTGACACTAGTTTTCACAGCAACAGAAATGGAACTTGAGCTAATTTCCTAGGTGGGGGCTTTAGACTGCATGAACAGCCAGCCAGCAGAGTGCCTGCCTCCCCCTCTCTCTGCTTCCTCAAGAGTCACTCTGCTCTGCTCTAGCAGTAGCCTACCACTACCACGCTGCAAACTGAAACACAACAAACCCTTTCATCCTTCAGTTGCTTTATTTTGTCTCAGCATTAGGAAAGGTAAGAGGTAGAGCAACTTAGCGTAAGCCCTTTCTCTGCCTTTTCGCTCACTGGAGCCAGGAGCTCAAAACCCAGCCAGTGTTGACAGGTGTCAATCTCCTTTCAGTTCATGGGAAACGGCTATTGTGCTTGTAGAATCATAGGCTGGTGAGTAAGAGTGCCAAAGTATAAACTTAGATTTACCTAAACCATCATCACACGGGGCCTCCCAATAAAAGGATAAGGCAGAATCCGGGACTAGAAAACTATAAAATAATTATTTTCATGATTTTGTAAGAAAATTCATAAGGTCAGTACATTCTAACATGGAAATGTTTCTTGTATGAAATTGTAACTATTTCAAGTGAAGAATTAAACAATAAAAATACTCACATTTGTATTCTCAAAGCATTTACTGGACCAGATACCTGTTAGAAGGCAATTTTACATTCTGATTCCTATATCTCTCATAATATCTTTTCCTCACAGTTAAACTATATGGTTTATTTTTAACCCTCCAAAAATAAGAATAGTGAATCAACTCTGGAGTCTGGGGTAGACGCTCTCTGATGATCTGACCCACAACGATACAGTGTTGACATGCACAGCATCTGTAATGTGACCATCCTCAGACATTTTCAAAAACATCCTCTCCAGGGAGTTCACAGCATCCTCATATGCAGGAAGCAGCAAAAATGCAAATTTTATCTTTAAATTATTCTACTTTATTATTTTTTTGTAGTTTTATTTTAGGAAAACTTTTGCCTGTGGAAAAACATCCCAGCTCATCAGATAAAACAGTATACATAGGCAAAAAGCAAAATAACTTATCAACATTTTGTACTGATGTTTTATACATCAGTGAGGCTGTGCAGGGCGTGTTTAAATTGGAAGAGAAAAGGTTGGAAGCAGATCCGCTGCAGGACCCATTTGGAGTTTGCAGAATAGAGACTCTTAACGAAAATTGTGGGAACGTTGTCCCATCCCAGCTCTGGCTAGAATGAGGGAGCCTGACCTGATAGAAAACGCAAGAAATAAACAGGAATTTTACTATTTGTACTAGACTGAAACAGAAATCTAGGGACAAGGAGATATTCCAGGGGAGGTGCCACTTTTAAAATGGATTAAATAAGAAAAAAACCCCTCACCACTGCAAGTATTTAATGGGAGAATAAACATTTAAGGATGCCAGTGAAATATTTGTTATAATGTGATTGATTCAGAATGTCTCAAATTTAAAGGTGTCAGAACAATCTAAAGTAATAATATCAATGAGGGTTCCTTGAAATGTCTTATAACAGTTTTATTGCTATCTGTGAAATTCTATTAACCTGGTTGTAGGAAATCTTGTTCGAAGCTCAAGATTTCATCTTATATAACCAAGAATCAGTAATTTCTGATTTTGTTCAATGTGAACTAGATTTAGTTATTTCATCCATGAGTTTATACATGTAAACAGGTTTCTTTATGAGCTATGAAAACTTCGACTTATTCCTTTCCTTTCTCCCCCTCTCTCTTTCCCTCCTTTCTTCTCTTCCTCCCCCTCCTTCCCTCCTTCTCTCACTCCCTCCTAAAACCCTACCTCCCTTTCTCTCTCTCTCCCTTCCTTCCTTCCTTCCTTCCTTCCTTCCTTCCTTCCTTCCTTCCTTCCTTCTTTTTTTCTTTCTTCTTTCTTTCTTTCTTTCTTTCTTTCTTTCTTTCTTTCTTTCTTTCTTTCTTTTTTCTTTCTTGCCTTCTTGCATTCTTTTGTGTTTTAGGCAGATGGAACTCTCTAGTATGAAATTTCCTTGAATAAAGTTTTCACACCAACTCTTAGAAGGTTGACATTACAGGTACATACCAGATGCCTGGCCTTTTTTGTTTGTTTGTTTGTTTGTTTGTTTGTTTGATTTTTTTGAGACAGGGTTTTTCTGTCTAGCCCTGGCTGTCCTGGAACTCACTTTGTAGACCAGGCTGGCCTCGAACTCAGAAATCTGCCTGTCTCTGCCTCCCAAGTGCTGGGATTAAAGGCGTGCGCCATCACCACCTAGCTATGATGCCTGGCCTCTATATCTCAGAAAAAGTGGGTCAAACTCAGTCTTAACAGGGATCACTCAACATGAGGCACCCTACTTTTACAAGACAATTAACATTTTCATATAATTAAACATTATTGTATTTATTATATTTTATTATATATAGCATAACATTATATTATAATATACATTATTATTATAGTATCAAACATGTCTCTCTGTATCAGAAAGAATACAATGAATGGAGTGACATTTCATTCTGAAACCAACCGTCCTAACAATCAGAGTCCTGTTGTCCCATGTGGTGGTGGTATGAATGGAAATGTCCCCCATAGGCACATAAATTCAATGTTTCTTTGTTGGTGAATTCATAGGAAAGATTAGGAGATGTGACCTTGTTGGAGGAGATGTGTCATGGGGCTGGATGGGATCTGAGGTTTCAAAAGCCCCATGTTGGGCCCTGGTCTCCTCCCTCCCTCTCCACCTGCAGCCTCCTGGAAGATAAGAATATAAGTTCTTGGCTATCCCTCTAGCTCCATGCCTGTTTGTCTGGGGACATACTCCTCACCACGAGGATCCTGGACTAACCCTCTGAAACAGTAAGCAAGTGCTTAGTGACATTTTTCCTTTTACAGGTAGCCTTCACCATAGTGTTTGATCACAGCAAACAAACCCTAAGACATCCTACACATCATAAAATCCCGAAAAAAGTGCCCCCAATGTTAATTAATTGTTTTGTTTAAGAATACATTTTTTTCTAATGTATTTTTTCTTTGTCCTTGGCAAGCATCCCTCAGAATAGTGGGGAAAAAAAGACTGCTGAAGTCTCTGGCATTGTATGGGGCACACCAGTGTCAAATAAAAGAATATTTCTTCCTCATTTGGAGGAAGGATGGAGTGGTTGGACATACTGTAGTTACTCTGTGAAGAATGTAAGATAGAACAGGAGTAAGAAAAAAGTTAGTTCAAGAAATTAAAACCCAGAAATCCTTCTGCATAACAGATGTGACTTACAGCTTTCAGAAGCAAGTAGCCAAAGGCCTTTATTTTTAGCTACCCTAACTGGGCTTTTTGCACACGAGGTCAGGCATGTAAATGCATCTATGTCACTTATACATTCTACGTTCACAGTAGAGCTTATTGGAGATCAAAGGAGTGGGTAGACATGAGATTATCCAGGCAGTGGAAAAAGAAATGTCAATGTTATGGTCTGGAGACAAAAGTTCAGGGGTAGAACTCTTGCCTTGGAGGCTCAGGGAAGCTGTGTAGGTCTGATCACCAACAGCCCAAACCAACAAAAACAACAGAAACAGTCTTTTTTTTTTTTTTTTTTTTTTTTTTTTTTTACTTTCTGGGGAGTATAATTCTCCCTTCTTTTTTTTTTTTTAATTTAAGTTTTATTTTCTATATTCTATGTTTACATTCCAAAGGCTTTCCCCTTTCCCACTTCCCCCCCACCATACATCCCATAATTCCTCTCCCCCCAACTATTCTCCAATAATTCTCACCCCCCCCCCCGGATTTCTCTGTTCTGGGTCTACTAAACTGGATCCAATCTTTACAGGCCCAGGGTCCTCTCCTTTCTTCTTCTTGGGAGTCATTTGACTTGCTAATTGTGCCTTGAGTATTTAGGGCTTCTGGGCTCATTAATATCCACTTATAAGTGATTGCATTTCATGTGTATTCTTTTGTGAGTGGGTTAACTCACTCAGGATGATATTTTCCAGATCTAACCATTTACCTACAAATTGCATGAATTCATTATTTTTAATTGCTGAGTAGTACTCCATTGTATAAATATACCACATTTTCTGTATCCATTCCTCTTTTGAGGGATATCTGGGCTCCTTCCAATTTCTGGCTATTATAAACAAGGCTGCTATAAACATAGTGGAGCATGTGACTTTACTGTATGCAGGGGAATCCTCTGGGTATATGCCCAGGAGTGGTATGCCAGGGTCCTCTGGAAGTGACATGCCCAATTTTCTGAGGAACCGCCACACTGATTTCCAGAGCGGTTTTACCATTTTGCAATCCCACCAACAGTGTAGGAGTGTTCCTCTTTCTCCACATCTTTGCCAGCACTTGTTGTCTCTTGAGTTTTTAATCTTAGCCATTCTGACTGGTGTGAGGTGGAATCTCAGAGTTGTTTTGATTTGCATTTCCCTGATGACTAATGATGTTGAACATCTCTTAAGGCCATCCGAATTTCTTCTGGTGAAAATTCTTTGTTTAGCTCTGTACCCCATTTTTGATAGGGTTGTTTGGTTCTTTGGGGTCTAACTTCTTGAGTTCTTTGTATATATTGGATATTAGGCCTCTGTTGGATGTGAGGTTGGTGAAGATCTTTTCCCACTTTGTTGGTTGTGGTTTTGTCCTTCTGACAGTGTCCTTTGCCTTACAGAAATTTTGTAATTTTATGAGGTCCCATTTGTCAATTCTTGATCTTAGAGCATAAGCTATTGGTGTTCTGTTCAGGAACTTTCCCCCTGTGCCCATGTCCTCCAGGGTCTTCCCCAGTTTCTTTTCTAATAGAGAAACAGACAGTCTTAAAGAAGGAGTCAGCAATCTCTGGGGTGGCTTAAGCCTAGGACATCTTCATTTAAATAACCACACTTGTTGCTTAGTTGAAAACAAGAGGGAAACAGGAGGAGAGGTCATCATAGAGGGTCAGCTAGAACTCTGGGGGTAAAACTGGGCTGGGGAGGGAGGTTGGAGCTTGAGGAACAGAGCCGAGGGCAAGATGACAGCCAACCTGTGTCCCTGGCAGGAGTGGGTTAGTGGGAGGCGCCTGCAAGAGTTGGAGTAAGAGAGTAAAGCAACAGGTTGGGAGAGGCCTGTTAGGAAGCTAAGGTCTTTGGGATCCAAAGAGGAGAGAGCCAAGGGGGATAGGAAGACTTCAGCAGGTGTTCTGTTAAGGAGATAGCTGTGGGACTGGGCCATTGGTTTTGGAGAGAAGGGGAGTGATGAGGTCTTACCTGTTTTCCTGGCCTGCTTAGCACCCTGTGTTTGCAGGGACTAGTGTAAACCGGTGTGGGGGGGATCCTTTGTGATCCTTTGAGGATAGGATCAGTGAGCAAAGGGCCAGACTCTCCTACCGCCAACCCCCAGCCATCAAGAAGTTCATCTTTGAGGGGAAAACTATTTTTATCTCTAGTCTTTCGGACATGATGATTCATCTCTAAGCCATTTGATAGTTTTAAAATTTGTCTGGGACTTGATAAAAAGATAAAGTTTTTTTTTTTTTCCTGAAAATGAGGCAAACACTGTTTGTTTCTTGCAAAGGAAGTAAAAAATGAAAAAGCCCGAAGGTATTTCCTCAGAATACCTAGATAATTGAGGCCCAAGTCTCTTTAAGCTTAACGTGTATCAAAGAATGTCCTTCATGTCTCCTCCCACACTTGCAATGTAGAGAGTAGTCTAAAGAAAAAGAGGGAGATTTACTAACAACAATTTCAAATACAATGGTTATTAACCCTGTTATGCCACGCTCTCCATTTTCCTAGAAATCCTGCTATTCTTGAGTCAATATATGCATATACATAAATTAATTAAAAAAGATACTCTTGAAGAATTTTCATAGATTAAAATGCCTACCTTTATTGAACATTTCATAGCATGGACCAGATATATTTTACTGGTGATGTAATCTTCATGTTATCTTTTCAAATTTGCATTTCAAAGCTGACATTCACCATGCAAGGTGAAGTGTCCTCTAGGCAACGCAGATGCCGGATGACGTCACTGCTGCGGAAAAAGCATGATTTACTGCCACAATTATTTCATACATTTCGCTTTGCATTTCTATTTAGCCTCATGATTTCTACCACCTCTTAAAGCTCTGTTACTGAGATTCACATTTCTTAAGAAAATATACTCTCATTTAAAATATATGTAATAGCTGAGTTTATTCTCAACAAATGCATAAACTATTCTTCTGTTGTAATGCTGTCCCCAATTCGACAGACATACCACCTTTCATTGCTACCTTGTAATCTCAGTGAAGTCAGTTTTTGTTTTCTTAAGAACAAATTACAAACTTGGGGAAGCATTGCATCATTTTTTTAGTTAAAGACTGTCCCCCGACCCCCATGGGGAGACTGGTATTAAGATTCAATCACTATATCATAGATATACAAATATATTTAACTGATTGTTTTGGTTTTCTATTGCCGTGACAAACGCCATGACCCAAGCAACCCACAGAGGAGTTTATTGGGGCTTACAGTTTTTTTTTTAAATTTTCTTTCTTTTTATTTTCTATATTCTTTGTTTACGTTCCGGAGGCTTTCCCCTTTCCCAGTTCTCCCCTCACCATATGTCCCATATGTCCTCTTCCACCCCCCACCCTCCCACCCTCCCTGTCTATTCCCCAATCACCACCCCACCATTTCTCTGCTCTATTCTGGTACTCTCCTACAAAACTGGATCCAGTCCTTTCAGGACCAGGGTCCTCTCCTTCCTTCTTCTTGGGAATCTTTTGACTTGCTAATTGTGCCTTGAGTATTCAGAGCTTCTGGGCTCATTAATATCCACTTATCAGTGATTGCATTTCATGTGTATTCTTTTGTGATTGGGTTAACTCACTTAGAATGATATTTTCCAGATCCAACCATTTGCCTACAAATTGCATGAATTCATTATTTTTAATTGCTGAGTAGTATTCCATTGTAATGGTTTTAAAGGGTGAGTCCATGGCCTTCATGGGAGGAAGCATAGCCACACATAGGCAGGTATGGCACCGGGGCAGTAGCCGAGAGCTTACATCCTTATCTACAGGGACTAAAGCATGGGCTACTGGACCTTCAAAGCCTACTCTTTAAGATATACCTTTTTCAACAAAACCACAGTTCCTGATCCTTTCTAAACTTGTCCACAAACATGTGGACCAAGCATTCAAATACATGAGACTATGGGGGCACTCTCATTCAAATCACCCCATTGGATTTACTTAATCTTTCTTACTGGTTAATGTTTGAAGATAAATGTCATTTTCACATCAGATATTACTATATCCCATCACCTACATTCCATAGCATTAATATAGATTCTATTACATGCCATGTTTTTGAAACTTTAGAAACTGAATAACTTAGGTTAAGAAAACAAATCCATCTTACTAAAGGTACAGAATTTTGTAGTTTTATTTAGAAATACATGATCAGAAATATGTATCAAGAAAGTAATGTTGGCCTCATATAAATATAGCCCTACATCTCCCTCTCCTCATCTTTTGTCTTCACATTCTCATTTTTTTAGTAGAAATGAAAAGAATCAATTGACAATCTCATGTAGCTAATTAGCCAAGCATGTGATGAGATTTCTTTTCTTAATAGAAGACTCAACACAATTACTAAATCTTCTTTCATTCTTTTCCCCCACTTGATGATTCTTTAACAGTCTATCAGCTGAGAATAAGTATAAGTGGCCATTTAAAATAATACCTCTTTTTTTCTCGAGCAGTGAGAAAATCAATTTAGAAAGACTGGGCTTAACTTTTCTTTCCCAAATTAAACAATGGCAAAGATATATATTTTAAAAATGGGCAAATTTTAAGACTTTGAAATCAAGGGATGAAGGATATCAATTTCTGAAAGACCAGATAATTAGGAGGTGAGAACAGCACTTGCCCCAGTTTACTTCTTCAAGAGAATTTCCAGGCCATAACTCAGGGTGGTAAGGAACTTAAGAACATTTTTGGCAGTTTGTCTAACTCTACACTCTGTGAAAATATTTCTTAAACACAGTGATGAACTGTGGACTATTTCAGACATGTAAAACCTTGAAGAATTCATCACTAGCAGATCTAGACTGTAAAAACGTGTTTATGGAAGACATTTAAACAGAAGGAAAATAATAACAGATGGGAATCTGGATACATAGAGGAAAAAGAGGCGGCTAAATAAGTCACTATGTAAAGAAATGCAAAATATTTTATCTCTGTCAGAGAAAATCATTTAATGCCAAATATTAATGTATTTGGGGGACTTTTGGTTTAATTAGATTATTTAGGAAAAGAGAAGAAATTAATGGGAGAGAGAGAAACAAACTACTGTAACAGTTACTACTATAAAGGATATGGTATAATGTCACTCAAAAGTAGCCTGTGCTCTGGGCCACCAATCAGGCAGAATATACCAGCTGATATGAAGCCCCCAACATATATACAGCAGAGGACTTCTGGGTCTGAGTTCAGTCAGAGAAGATGCACCTAACCCTCAAGAGACTGGAGGCCCCAGGGTGTTCGGAGGTCTGGTGGGGTGGAGGGTGGTGGGTGGGGACATCATCATGGAGACAGGTGTGGGGTATGGGATGTGGAACTGTCATAGGGTGGATCAGAAGGGAGAGAAAATCTGGACTGTAAAAAAAGGATTAAATAAAATAATTTTAAAAATGTAGTTGTGAAAAGCTATAGTATGAACCTTAAAACAATCACTAAAACTATGTAGCAAAGAGCTTTATCTATCTGCTTTTTAAAGTGTTTATTTATTTATTTAATGTATGTGAGTATACTATCACTGTCTTCAGAAACAAGGAAGAAGGCATTGGATCCCATTACACATGACTGTGAGTCACAATTGAACTCAGGACCTCTGGAAGGGCAGTCAGTGCTCTTAACCTCTGATCCATTTCTCTAGCCCCAAGTTTTATCTATTAATGTTGAATAACAGAGAAAAAATATATTATGAAGAGTACTCAGACCTAATCAGGATAGAGGAACTGACAAAAATATAGGACACATATCAAAAACATACAAAGTGATAGAGTTAAACTAGGTGTTAGTAAATACACTAGATGCAAATGGTCTTCATGTCACCAATGGCAGAGTGCATTAAGGAACAAAGCCCAAGTATATATCATGTACAAGAACCATGCCCTAATACAAAAAATAGACATGACTAATAAATAAAAGGATGGGGAGACACATTCCACCCTAATCAAGCTGGAGTGGCTAAATAATATTAGAAAAGATAGGACTAAGGCAAACTCTCTCCAAGGTAAGTGGTACTAAATATTGATTCCTTTATGCAAGTATAAAATGAAAGGACTGTAAAGACTAAACTTTTTTTCATTAACAACAAAATTCTTGTGTGGGTGTGCGCTCTGTACAGTATATACAACCATATAGTTTTACATATGTGAGACTATGGACTTGTTCATGCATGCACAGACAAACTCAAGAGGGTAATATCAGTGTATTTTTTGATCATTCTCCATCCTATGTTTTACTTTTCATTGAAAACTTAAATATAATATATTCTGGTCATTGTTTTGTGAAGTGGAAATTTCTGGTTTCTTTGGAGATTTTTTTTTCTGGAAACTGTCTTATAAGAACTTTTTCCCCAGAAGCAGACACATGGGGAAATGTTTTGCTGAGGACATGTCGTGTTTTTCTGGAAGCAGTCTGGAAAAAGGGCATGTGATGTTTTGTTACAGTGTATGCTTGAGACAACATGTGATGCTTGGAAAGGGTATAAATATAACCCAACAGACAGTGGACAATGCTAGATGGTATTGGTGTGTATTACCATTCTTTGCTGGGCCTTGTTGGACTTTGCTGGCACTGGTCTTGGCTGATGACACTATGGAATTGGTTTGTCTTGCAATTCTTTGCTGGTCATCATCTGTCCTCACTTCATTGAACTTCTGGTGGTGTACCGGAGGCTTCTTGTCCCTTCAGTGAACTTGGGCCAATTGGCAGAGCCATGTGGTTTCTTCTGGATTGAACAACCATTGCTGATTCATGAATGGTGTTTGCAAGTGGAGTGGACTGAACTGCTGATATCCTAACAATGCAGATTGGATTCACCCCAAAGAACTATTTCTAAACAGGGCCACATCCTTTGCCCTATTAACCTTTCCATACCGCTGGTGGGTGGTTGGATAGAAGGGAGGTTAAACTTTTAAGAACCCTTATTAGAGTAGGTCTTGGAAAATCAAAGCCTACAGTCTTCACTCCTCTAAATACTTCCAGATATTCCCTACTTTTCCAACCACCTTTCATCCTTTACCGCTTCATAAAACAAAGATACAGCCAAACAGGCAAATCCGCCTAAAACCAAAACCAAAACAACAACAACAAAAAAAATAAGCCAGAACTAAAAACAACATAATGATATCAAAACAAAGGAAAAAAAAACCATAGGAAACATATATGCAACACACACTCATTCACAGACATACAGAGGCATCCCCCCTCCCCGTCAAAGAAGGAAAACAACATCCCCCCAAAATTGGAAACCATAATGTACAGGCCAAAGACCAGTAAGATAAATAATGCCAAGCCCAGTGATATGAGACAAAAAATCCAAAAGTAACATTGAATTCATTTTGTGTTGACCATCTACCTCTGGGTGTGAGAACTATCCTGAACTGTAATTAATATATTCAATGAGTATCTACTGGGGAAAACTATTTTTTCTTAAAGTAGATTGTAGGTTTATACTTCTACTTTAAGGTTCTAGGACAGTGTTTAGTTCAAAGCATTAAGTCAGTATTTACTAATGGCTGAATAGTCATGGTAAAATAATAAAAGATCTTGCAAAACTACAAAAGCTTCTATCACACAGATTTATCAAATTACATTACTGGCTAGGAAAATGGCACTTTAGACAGATTGAATATATTCTACATATTTTAGCTGTATTAAATTTACGTTTTTTAGATTGTTGTGGTTCAAGGATGCTACTTTCTTATTAGAATGTGGTTCTTCTACAGCTCAGTCAGAAAATGAGTGATGCATTATTAGTTTGTTGGTGCTGAAAGAGCGGGATTTCCTTTGCTTGGGTGGTTTTAAGGGGAGGTGATGTAGTGCTTAGAACATAATGTTCCTCTAGGTTTTCAGGTTTTGGAGAATATCTCTAAGGTTTTAGCAGAAGGTTTAAAGTTATATAAATGAGAGCTTCTATGTGATGAGTTTACAAGTGGTACCTTTTACACACAGAAAGATTTGGAGTTAGCGAACAGTAAGCTATAGCTTTGGTGTACCTATTTGGTGACTATTATGGGTGGAATATGAAATGCCCTCCATGGGCTCATGTGTGAATATTTGACCTCCAATGCTACTTTATAAAGCCTTAAAACCTAGGAGATAAGGGCTAAGCTGGAGAAAGCATGTCATAGTATGCATGCCCTTAAGAGTTACATTTTGTTCTAGGCTTGTCTCTTCGGATTCTTTGCTTTTAGTTCACCCTGAGGTGAGCATCTTCTGCTACATAGTCTCATAACCACAATGTTCTATTTTACTCTAGACATAGAAGCAAAAGAAGCTAGGAGTATGGACTCAATCTCTGATGCCATGAGTTAAAATAATTCTGTTTTCTCATAAGTTGTTTACATGAGGAACAAGAAGAGAACTAATACACTGACTGCAGTACTTTCAGACCCACGGCACACATACAACACACATATGCATACAGCCATGCATAACTCCTCTCTGTGTCTCTGCTGTACTCACTTCTCAGGACAGTTACCAGCATGACAGAACCACTGAGGTTGAGAGAAAGTCTACTATGGGAAGAGGCGACCATTTCCATTTGTATTAGTCTGGGTTCTCTAGAGTCACAGATCGTATGGGCAGTCTCTATGTAGTTAGGGAATTTGTCGATGACTTACAGTCTGTAGTCCAACTCCCCAACAGTAGTCAGCAGCAGCTGTGGATGGAAGTCCAAGGATCTTGCAGTTGCTCAGTCCCACGAAGCAAGCCGGCAAGGAAGAATCAGTCTTCCTTCTTTCAATGTCCTTATATATGTCTCCAGTAGAAGGTGTAGCCCAGATTAAAGGTGTACACCTTTAATCCCAGATGAACTTGAAGTCTTGGATTAAAGGTGTATGTCTCCACACCTTTAATCCCAGATGACCTTGACTGGAATCCATGCTTCAAGATCTCCATGCTAAGTCCAGGTCAGAAACTTATATCTCTGAGCCTCCAAATTAGGATCATAGGTGAGCCTTCCAATTCTAGATTGTAGTTCATTCCACATATAGTCAAGTTGACAACCAGGAATAGCCACTACACCATTCAAAGCAAATTTTTCGGGATTTAGATTTAGATTTAGTTTCTCCAGTGTGTTTTCTATGTTTGATTGACTCTAGTGGCTTAAATTTGCTGTGCATTTGGTTTACATTCTGTATAAAGTGCAAAGCTTGAAGTAACCAAGACTTTTTAGCATTACCTCATCATTTGCGGCAATTCTATCTCCCTGTCTGGTGCAGTGAGCATGTGGTCTATCCTGTGAGGTCATAGAGGTCAGGAACATGTGGTTTTAGCTCTTTCAGAGCCTTGATGCCTTATAATAAACTTATCTGTAGTTGCCATCACAGTAACAGGAATAATGAGTGGCATGTATTCACTAGAAAATATACTAGAATTTTTGTCCATAATTGTTAGGGCTAAGGAGCAAATGTACAGTTATATAAAGTTTCATATTTGACATGTTAAAATTGGCTTTTACTATATAGTCATACATTGACGAGTGGTTGCCAGGCATGCTGAATTCAGTTTGTAAATGAGTTTCTTAGTAGCAGTTTTGTGAATCAGTGAAATCAACAATAAATACAGTAACATCAACAATGCCATTCAGGGGAAATTATGCAGCTTATAGTGTGTTCAAGTTAATATAAGAGTTGTAAATATATCTGTGCCAAATGTTGATTCTCGCAGTTTCATTGAACAAACATTATTCCATGTAAAAGGACAGATAGGTTGAGATACAATAATTGTCCTTGACATTTATACTTCACTTTCATTAATAGACAAATCACCCAGAACGAACTAATCCAGTCCAAACCACACCAAATAAAAAGATCTTCAGTAGTAAACCACACCATCAATCAAATATACTTAACAGTCACCAAACAATATTCCACTTAAGTGTTGTTGAGTCCTTCGGTCCTTTCTCTAGCTCCTCCATTGGGGACCCTGTGCCCAGTTCGATGGCTGGCAAGGAGATGAAGGGGTTTGCCAAGCCCTCCATAGGAGGAACAACAATATGAATCACCCAGCACCCCCAGAGCTCCCGGGGACAAAACCATCAACCAAAGTGTACATATGGAGATACCCATGGCTCCCAACATGGCAGCAGAGGATGGTCATGTTAGACACCAAAGGGAAGAGATGCCCTTGGTCCTGAAAAGACTTGATGCTGTACTGTAGAGCAATACCAGGACAGGGAAGTGGGGTGGGGTTGATTGGGGAAGGGGAGATGGCTTATGGGATTTTCGTGGGAGGGGGGGACCAGGAAAGGGGACAACATTTGAAATGGAAAAAAAAAGTGTTGTTGAGTCCAAATTTTTCTCAGGACTTCATGGAACTTTACCTAAGATAGATTACCTTTTAAATATCAAGACAAGTCTTAACAAATGAAAAAAAATTCTTGTGTTTTATTAGAATACAATTGCAGATAAATGGCAAGAGAAAATAATAATACTGTATAGATACACAGCAATTGAGTACGGTAGCGAGAAATATAAAAAAAAGCAATCCTCGCTTTGCCAGCAATGCACGGGTGGGCTGGTCAGGTCCACCGGTGTCCACTGGTGTCCACCGGTGTCCGATCTTGTGGACAGTCTCTGATCCTGAGCTCTGAATCTCTCCACCCACTAGGTTCTCACTGGTGGGTTGATACCATGCCAGCCCCATGCTTCCAAATCCCTATGGCCCTTTGGGGCGCACTTCTCACAAACCCTCCCTGTGCCACCATCTTTCTCTCTGGAACCCAGTTGAGTCACTTCATGAAGGAAAACACCATACGAACTTAGTTCAGAATCAACAGGTAACTCAATCTCTGAAAGCAACAGCTAGCTAGCATCCTAATTTTGTAATCTATACTAAATATAACTCCTCTGGTGGTAAATCCTGGTAGATCCTCCATCTAATCCAAGGACCTCTTGTTAGCTATATATTGTCCTCCAAAATCCCCATGTCCAAATCCAAATATCTAGCTCCTACCTCCCCTTGCACCCCTACTCTGACCTAGAAATCCTGACTAATCTTTGCCTAGTGATTGGTCCCCTGAAATCTTTATTCATTAGGGGAAGGTTCTGCCGCAGAGTACACTTGAATAATCAGTGTCTTAGTCAGGGTTTCTATTCCTGCACAAACATCATGACCAAGAAGCAAGTTGGGGAGGAAAGGGTTTATTGAGCTTACACTTCCACACAGCTGTTCATCACCAAAGGAAGTCAGGACTGGAACTCAAGCAGGTCAGAAGCAGGAGCTGATGCAGAGGCCATGGAGGGATGTTACTTACTGGCTTGCTTCCCCTGGCTTGCTCAGCCTGCTCTCTTATAGAACCCAAGAATACCAGCCCAGAGATGGCACCACCCACAAGGGGCCCTCCTTCACTTGATCACTAATTGAGAAAATGCCCCACAGCTGGATCTCATAGAGGCACTTCCCCAAGTGAAGCTCCTTTTCCTATGATAACTCCAGCCTGTGTCAAGTTGACACACCAAACTAGCCAGTACAATCAGTGATTCATTGAAGAAATCAAGGTAAGATTTTAAAAATTCTAGGATCAAGTAAAAATAAAAACACAATTTAACCGAACCTTTGGGAGGCAGCAATGACAGTTCTAAGGGAAGATTTTATAGCTATGAGTATGTACGTTAGAAGCAGAAAAATCTCAAATAAATAACTCAGTGATTCACTTCAGCTTCTTAGGAAAACAGGACAAGTCAAACCCAAATCAATAAACAGCAGCAATAACCACAACCTAAGGATCAGAAAAGAAATTAGAGGAATAATGCCTAAAAGCAGAGTTTAAAAAGTTAACATTCTTTGATAGTAAAATAAAATAAGTCATAGACAACACTTTGGCTCATCTCTGGCTGTTTGCATGAGAAAGACCCTCATAGGCTCACATGTTTGAAAATTTGCTCCCTAGTTAGTGGAACTGTTTTGCAAAGATTATGATGTGTGGCCTTGTTATATACCACTGGGGGTGAGCTTTGGGGTTTCAAAGGGCTCAAAACATTGCTATTATGTTTCTTTTCTCTGCCTCCTCCCTCAGACCGAACTGTGAGTTCTCAGCTGCTTTTGTCTCCACGCCTTTACTCATACAACATGGGCTTTAACCCTCTAAACCTAGAAGCTCATGTAAATGCTTTCTTTCATAAGTTGCCTCGGTGTTTTGTCACAGCAGTAGAAACCCTGACTAAGACATCGTCTCATAAAATGGGAGAGCAAGCGAGAGCGAGAGCGAGAGTGAAAGATCCAAGTTAATAAACTACAAGTTAAAACAGAGAAATTACCAGTGAAAACTCCTGTCTCATTAGAAAAGAATAGAAGTTGAAGAAGACACCAGATGACGTAGAGAGCCCACACACTCTGAGACTGGTAGAATTAATATTGTGAAAATGGTCACCCTACTAAAAACAATATATAAAATCAATACAATTTGAATCAAAATTTCTCATAGAAACAGAAAAAAATAATCTTAAAATTCACACGAATGGCACGAAAGATCAAGGGTAATGAAAACAGTATTTAGCACACTTCTAGAGGTATCATAATATCTAATTTCAAGTTCACTACACAGCCATAGTGATTAAAAACAGAATAGCACAAAAATAAACATATTTATTTATCAATGGAATAGAATACTAGCCACCATATTTTATAATTATTTATTAATAAATAATAATTATTATTTACTTATTCACTTTACATCCTGCTCACTGCCCTCCTCCCAGTCACCCCACTATAATTATTCCCCCATGCCCCCACCCCTTTTTCTCTGAGGCTGATGGGCTTTAACTCTCTCAACCTATAAACGCAATTAAATGCTTTCTTTCGTAGGTTGTCTTGGTGTTTTGTCACAGCAGTAGAAACTTTTCATCAAGTCTCTGTGATAGCCACCTTATCTTTGACCAAGAGGCAAAAAAATAGACACTAGATAAGAGATAGCCTCTTCGACACATTGGGAATCTACCAGTAGAAAAATGAAGCATGATTCTTATATCTCACACTGAATAAACACGAATTAAAATGGATTACATTCCTTAACATTAAACCTGAAATTCCGAAACAACTTTAGGATAAAGTAAGGGGGAAATTTATTAGTATATATAAGGACATCTTAATAGAAATCCAGTTGTTCAGGAAGTCAAGCCAACTATGGGCAAGTGGGATCTTGTAACATTAAATATGTCCACAATGAAGATGAAACTGTTAGTTGAGATAGCCTACAGAATCAGAGGAAATCTTTGCCAGCTTCAGATTTGACAGAGTATTGATGTCCAGAATATAGAAAGACCTCAAAAATGAAGCTCCAAGAAAACCTATTCGATTAAAAATGGCCCATGTACCAGACAGTCCTCAAAACAAGAAAAATAAATGACTAATATATATTTTTAAAAGTGTTCAACATTCATGTCTGGAAATGAAAATTATATATATCAACATTTCATCCAATCAAAATAGCTATTATCAAGAAAGCAAATGACCATAAATGCTTTCAAGAATGTTGGGAAACAGAACTTTTATTCACTGTTGGAGAAAGGAAACTGGTGCAGATACCATGGAAATCACTATGGGGGAGGTTCCTTCAAAAGCTGAAAATAGAATCGCTATACTGTACTTCTCCTAGGCACATGCCCTAGGGGTTCCACACATTACAGTGGATATACCCACACTTCCAATTTCATATGGGCCCATTCACAGTAGCAAGGAAATCAACCAGCCTGGTTGTCCACCAGTGAATGAATGGCATGGTATATATACACAGTAGATATTTACTCAGGCATAACAATGTGTAAGATTTTGATGATTTCACTGAATAAAAAAATCGATGAATATGAAATTTTCAATAAAATGGATGGACATGAAAAATGCTATATTAAGTAAGATATTGTAAGGCAGGCACTGCATGTTCTTCCTTATTTGAGGATCCTGGACAAGAATTTTTAGAGTAGTGTGTGTAACACTGAGAGACAGTAATGGACACAATGATAAAAAGCAACAGTTTGAGGGAAGAGACAGGAGGAAAAGCGGGCTTAAAGGAGGGAAATGATGAACACACTCCAAGTAGAAGCTTAAGAAGGAAGAAGAGGAAATGAGAAAGGTAAGCTTATTACAAATCATAATCTTAAGAAAAATGGTTTGAACAGAAGTAACCTTCATGCATAGATAATGTTCCCCAGGAAAGCTGTGGATTATTAGACGACCATCTTAGCTTCAGGTGCTGTTACCTTCCTATGCATAGCCCGCCAGAGAGGGTGCCGAGCCCCAGACAAATACAGAAGAGTCTCATCACTCTCGGTTTCCCACAAGATGGTAACAGAGCAAAGAAAATTCAAGATGCAGGTGAGGTGGAAGTGTTTTCTTCTCTGTTGCCTGGCCTCCACAGTGTCAGAAGGTGCTGTCCGAGGTGCTGGGGAGGAAAGCCATCGTCCTTACTCAGTTGTGAATCCTGTGAGTTAAAACAATTACCTGCCAGGAAAGTTGTATCCGTTGGTGCAATAGTGGCATAAACGTTACAGTGCTAACCAACTGATTCTGATTCTACTCCACAGAAAGGAAGTTATGCTTGGTTCTGAAAACCTGGCCAGGAGCTTGCAGCTGGGGAGATCATATATCCTAGAAGAGACCCTATGATTCTTGTTTTGCTATTTGGTTCCATTGTCAAACTACCTTCTAAATGCTCATGTCTATCCCAAAGGGCTGTGCCCTGTCTTCACCAGAGAAACTTCTCACTGCATCGGACAGTGGTTAATATAGATGATAGAGTGCTTGGCAGCTATATTACATGTCGTAAGACTCAGGGAATATTGAAGAAGAGGTGGAAAGAACGTAAGAACCAGAGGATGGGGTGATGTACAGCCAATAGATATCTTCTGGGTATGACATAGCTGTTGTGCTCATGGACTCACTACAGCTGTGCTTATCTTTCAGACTGGGGCTTTCAAGTTTTCAGG
The DNA here is from genome assembly GCA_964023405.1 of Apodemus agrarius. NCBI lineage: Eukaryota > Metazoa > Chordata > Mammalia > Rodentia > Muridae > Apodemus > Apodemus agrarius. Next base: position 130,668,580 of record OZ030009.1, on the reverse strand, counting down.
AAGAGGAGGGATCCATGAGGCTCCATCCTTTTCTGAGGGATGATTGGCTGTTAGTGGCTGTTGAGGGAGGGTTGTTATTTTTTCAATGTTTCAGTCAGTTGTTGGCGGACCCACATAAAGACCAAGCTGTAATTCTGCTACATATGTGCAGGGGGTCTAGATCCAGTTTGTATATGCTCTTTGGTTGGGGGTTCTGTCTCTGAGAGCCCCAAAGGGTCTGGGTTAGTTGATCCTGTTGGTCTCCCTGTGGGGTGTCCATCCTCTTCAGCAAAAAACAGCTTAATTTACTTTGATTACGATTTGTGTTTAAGGAACAGCTCAGATAGAAGGATGTATTAGTGAGAAAGTACTGTGCCTATAAAGATGTTCCTGCTTTCCAGTGTGTTGTGAGCCCTCACTCGAGGACACATGCTAATTTCTGATTATGGTCTGTCTTAGGGTTTCTGTTGTTATAATAAAACACCATGGCCATTAGCAGCTTAGGGGAGGGAAGAGTTTATTTGCTTACATTTCTAGGTAAAGTGTGTCACTCAGAAGAGTCAGGGCAGGAACTGAAGCTAGGTAGGAACCTGGAGGCAGGAATTGCTACAGAGCTCACAGCGGTATACTGCTTACTGGCTTGCTTCTCATGGTTTACCCAGCCTTGGATTTTGTCTTATATACCCCAGGACTGTTTGGCCAAGGATGCCGCTGACCCTAGTGATCTATGCTTTCCTATATCAATCACTGGTTAAGAAAATGTCTGACAGGCTCATCAACATCTCTATCTTCTGGAGGCATTTTCCCCTTTCTTCCCTCGTTTTTATAATTAGCATATTTTCTTTTTAAAAATATTTCGTTGGTCATACAATATATTTCGATCCTATTTTTCCCTCTCCCCCAACTCTCATATGCTTCCTATCTCCTATGCAAAAATTCATGTTCTCTCTCTTTCTAAAACCAAAAGGTACAAAAAATCAAAACAAACAAAAAATAAGAAAAACAAAACAAAACAAAACAAAAACCCCAAACAACCTAAAAAGTACACAAAATATGAATCCTGTTTTGTGTTGGCCAGTTTATCTGGGTATGAGGCCTGCCACACAGTGTGAAGGATAGATCCAGTGACACTCCATTGGATAAATTTGTTTTTTCCCTTCTTCAACAGAATCAATTGCATATACCTTCACAGATAAGGATGCTATTTTGGTGTCCATCCCCCTTTCCTGGTGCTTGGATTTTGTCTGGTTTGAACAACCGCAGGCTCGTGAATGCTGCCACAGACTGTTCGAGTTCATATGTATATCAGGTCGTGTCTTGAAGATGCTGTTTTCTTGGAGTCATCCATCACTGCTAGCTTTTACAATCTTTCTACCTCCTCTTCTGCATAGATCATTGAGCCTTCGAGGGAAGGGTTTTTATATGGACATTCAATTTTGGGCTTAGTGCTCCGAAGTCTCTTACTCTCTGCACATTGTCCAGTTGCGTCTTTGTGTTAATTACCCTCTACTAAAGAAGCCTTTATGCTGAGGGTTCGGCAATGCACTGATCTATGGGTAAAGCAATGTATCATTAGGGTCATTTTATCTCTATATTTCTTTAGCAGAACAATAGTAGTAGGTTTTCCCTTAGGGCCCACCACGTGTCTAGTGTCAGGATCTTGGCCACCTTTTCAGTGTCAGATATGGGTTTCATCTAATGTAATGGGCCTTAAAGCAATTGTTTAAGACAAAATGATTGGTTACATTCAAAACATTGGTGTCACTATTGTATACTAGGCATATCTTGCAGGCAGGTCACTCTTGTGGGTCATATGGTTTAGAGCTGGTTGAGATTAAAGACTTCTTTTATTCCTCTGGTAGCATGTATAGCACATTATAGCACTGTGGATACTAGTCAGTGAGGCTGAAGCTTCCAGTTAAGTATCAGTTTTATTTCTTTATGTTCTAGGACACAGATACACAGTATCTTCAGCAATATCTTCTTGCCATCAGCTTGTGGAGGTTTCCCTAATAGCCTCAACAATAACTTTTGCTATTTGGGGGGTTCTATGGGACCTGTTTGACAAATGACTCAATAAATATATAACAATCTTGGCACCAGAGGCATTAGTTAGTTGGTGGTATAAGATGTCTAGATGGGGCATTGTCTCTATCATTATATGTTGGCCACATTTAAATTCCTTTCATATATTTTAGAAGACTTATACAGTAGTAAGATGTTAAATCTCTTGGGTATATACCCAAAAGACTCTCCATTCTACTACAGAGATACTTGCTTATGATAATCCGTACTCTCTATTCGTAATAACAAGGGATTGGAAACAGACTAGATGTCCATCAGCAAATGAATAAATGAATAACAATAACATGGCACTTTTATACAACAGAGTATTATTCAGCTGTTAAGAAAACTGAAATTATGAAAATTTCAGGTGAATGGATAAAGCCTAAAACAATTATCCTAAGTGAGGTAACCAAGAGCGCCCACTCCCCAAGTAGTGCATGCTTTCTCTTCTGTGTTGATGTTACCTTTTAAGCTTTATATGTATGTGCATTTCAGTCTGGATAACTACAGAACTTAGGTAGCTGACAAGGGATCAGGGGGGGATGAGGGGATCTTCCAAGGTAGGGGAAATAGAGCATGGTGTTATAAAGTGATAAAAGGAAAACTAGAATAGGGGGATGAGATGGTAGGGGGATGGGAGGACAAGGTGAAGGCGGGAAAACAGAGAGGGACAGCTAACACTCTGGAGGCATTTTCTCAGTGGAGGTTTCTTCCTCTCAGATGACTCTAATTCATGTTATGTTGACCATAGACTTTTCAACACAATTGATTTCCTGTTGGTTTGACAAGAACACATAGCTATTCAACTATATTCTTTCCTGTCCCATTTGGCATATTAATATCACAATATAAAGTTTTAAATTCTTGTCTTCAAATTCAAACATTTTTGGAAGATCATTTTGCAATTAAAGTTACGTACAGAAAACTTAGCAATGCACGTTTAACTCAGTTTAGTGGAGAGTTCTCTTAGCTTTTGCCTTTTTCAGCTTGGCAATATTAGCCATAGATTTAGGACCCAGGCCATTGCATCCCCAGCAGCAGTGGGTCTCATGGTATGGTATGTGTGGTTGTAATTGACCCTAATAGCTTGCATCAGCCTAGCCAGAGCATCCTTGTCTTTAAAGATAACCCGTGTGAAGTAACTTGTGTGAAGGTAACAGTGGTGCATGCCATTCTCTGCATCAGCCTCGTTAGCCTGGTCTATCCCTTGACCAGCCTGACATAGCAGGGTCATCTGAATAAGTGTGTGATATCTCTTTTGAGCTGGCTGTTCTGCACAGTGCTGAAGCTCTTGGGTCTTTTCTCAAACAAAGGATTGACTACATTTTGGCCTATTGTTTTTTTTTCTTTCTTCATAATGGTGAGGGTTGGTGCTACCTTCTTTTTCCCGTTGGCCTTCTTTCCTTTGGGCATCTTGCTTGACTGGAGGAGACAGCAAACATTTTATTTTTTTTAATTTAAAAATTAGTTTATAGTGAAAAATATGTTTCTGTTCATTTTCAAATTTCAGCCTCCTTAAAATACCCCAAGCCTCTAAAATATCCCCAAATCACTATAAAATTCCCAAGTCTCTTTAACAATTCTAAAATCCCTGTCCAAGGCATCTTAAGTGGGGGCTCCTGCAAATTAAAAAAAATAAGTCAGGTATTTTATTACTGTGAGAGGGAAGAATCACGACCCTGTGACATTCGAATGAAGGCAAAGCAAAAGTCGGTGAGTGTGAAGCTCAGTTACCTACATCTGTAATCCCCATCATGATTCTCTGAGCCCCAAAGGGCTTCCAACAGCAGTCCCACAGCTCTGGTTGTGCAATCTGAAGCAGAAACAGCTTGTCTCCCAGGCTGTCTACTTCATGGCTGCTTCTGTCTTTGTCAATAACCCCATGGTATGGGCATCTCCAAAATCCTGGGTTCTTCTGCTGCAACTGCATTTTCACCAATAACCTCCCATGCACTCTCTTTAGGAAGCCTAACTCTGCTACATACTGCCAAGCCTCAAATTCTCTCTTTGATGCCTTCAACCCCAAGGCTTCTACTTCAACTGAGACAACACACACACCAGTGGCCTCTCATGGTTTGAAAACTTAGCTGCTCTCCATGACCTCTCTCTCATGTCTTCAAGCCCAGTACGACCTGGAAGACGTACCAAGTTGGGCTGCCATCATGAGATATAGAGATGGTAGCCTCTAATCTGTAGTCTTCGTGTGCTGACCCCCACCCCCAATAAAACACTTTCCAGAAGATTCTGCTTCTGTGATGTTTAAGTCTCCTCTCCAGCTGACCAGCATTCATGATCTCAGTAAAGAAAAAGATTTTGCTCCAGTGGTGCTGATCTGTTAATCATAGCAGATTTTTCAGCATATGCAAACGAGACACTATAGTTTCTCAACACAAAATATCACACAAATGGCCCTAGTAGAATTTTTCTTCTTTCTGAAGCTTTATATCCAAGGCTTTTATCATCTGTATTGCTCTCACCATTATTGCCCAAGTTCTCAGAATTGTTCACCAAGTTATAAACTCTCAATGTCTTTTCTAACCTAAAGTTTCAAAGTACTTCCATAAGCCCCTCAAAAGCCCAAGGTCAGGACTGACAGCAGTTCTCCCTGACTTAATATGAATTTAAGTCTTGACTAGAGTTTCTATTGCTGTGACCAAACACTAGAACATAAGCAATTTAGGGAGGCTAGGGTTTATTTTGCTTATACTTTCAGGTAACTGCATCACAAAGGGAAGTAAGAACAGGAGCTTAGAGACAGAAATTGATGTAGAGGCCATGGGGGAGTACTACTTACTGGCTTATAAAGTCTTTTGTTGTGTGCACGTAAGCCAATTATATGTCTCTGTGTTAATCAATATCTAGTGCTTAAAAAAAAAAACCTCTGGTGAGGGTTGACACTTGCACTAATCTATAGATACCAATAAGTCATTAGGAGTTAGTTAAATACTATGTTCCCTTATAGAACCTATAACCTCCCTAGTCTCTGTTTCTTGGCCTCACGCCAGACATGAGATCCATTTTGTGGAATGGGCATTAAATTCAATGATGAAGTGGTTGGTCACTTTCATAACTTTCGTGCCAGTATTGCACCAGTAGGTGTACCTTGTCGGGCTCACAGGATTCACAGCACGGTAAGACTGGTGATTGATTACCTTTCCTGATAGCATGCGTGCAACTTTTCATCACTTCAAAAGCTGTGCAGTAGGGATGATGTTTCCATATGATTATCAGATTGATTTCCTCATGTTATATGTTTCAAGTATGTGATGCCTTCAGCAACTGGGTCTTACTGTCAAATTCAGGAGGGTAACTAAAGCAACGGTAATAGCTTGTAATGTTTGAGAGTCTACAGGACCCCACTGACCAACCACTGTAAAAGAGGTAGCCCAGATTTGGCACTGGGCGTTTTATTTGATAGCCTATAGTGTCTGAGAAAGGTGTTTTCCATCCATTTATAAGGTCACTCCTTAAACTCTTTTTCTGTGTATGTATTTGTATAGATTTTAGGAACCTTCTACATTAGTAGGATTCAATATGGAGTTTTCAAATGTTTGAGCAGGTGCTATCTCTCCCCATGCTCTACCCACCCTCATCCCACCCTACCTAAGCCTTCTTGCCCTACCCCCACACCTCCTTAAATATCACCCATGTGTTCTTATCTGCCCTTTTCTCTTTATGAGGTACAACAAAATTATTCATATTCATATATATTTTTATTCATAGTTTTAAAATTTGTTTTGCCGGAAGGACTCTTGGCATTCTCTTATTAAGAATTACCTAATGCCTGAAAGGATTTCAGTACATAACTGGTTTTCTTCAATAAAAAGTCTCAGATTCTTCAAAATATACGGTGGTCCCTAATTCAAGAATTACATCTTATTCAATTGTGACGTATGCTGTGATCACTTGCATCAAGACCTGCCTCTTCTGGAGGCTCCCCGCTAATTAGAAGCTCTCTTTAATAACTCCTGTTGTACCCTGGGCTTCTTCTCAGGAGGAGGAGAAGGAGGAAGAGGAGGAGGAGGAGGAGGAGGAGGAGGAGGAGGAGGAGGAGGAGGAGGAGGAGGAGGAGGAGGAGGAGGAGGCAGCGGCTCCTTCTTTTTTAAAAAACCTCTGTATCGCTTTTGACGCTGTGAGTGTATACTGTAAAGATCTCTTTCTTCCTCCCTCTGAAAAGTATCATTAATCTATTCTCTGACCACCTCAGACTAGGTAATGGGATACAGAAGCAGGATGTTCTTAGCCACAGAATAGCAACCTCAGTTAATTTGCACAGAATATCTTATTCCTAGGTCTGTCTTATGTAACTCTTTCTGGCGAATGAAGACTCCTCAAGCAATAACAACTTGCATTTATACAGCCTCATGAGCATGGACTCACATAAATCACGTTCATTAGTGCCTCTTCCCTTCTGTGGTCCCTTTCCCAGGTGACTAGCGTGCCTCCAGCTTTCCTTCCACCCTCTGCCTCGTCTCTATTATTGGTCTAATCGTACTTGGGTCTCCCTGGGGAAGCCCACCTGCCTGATCCTCTTCTCATTCTTCTCCGATTCTCACACCAATTTCAGTGAGGCCCAGGACCGCCTGCTGCCTGCTGCGAGATTCCTCCCCACCTGCCCCTCGACTCACCTAAGTGTCTCTCTCCTATTGCAGTCACTCTCTATAGTCTTTTATGGAGAGAACTGAGGTTGCCTGTCTTAACTGTCCCAATCTTTTGTCTTTTCTTCATCGGGGGAAAACAGTCTGGTTCTTTTGTTCCCCATACTTCCATCTTTTTTCAAATGTATTGAAATAAAGAAATAAGTATTAGCTTAGTACTGTCATTAAGGGCACAAATGTTTTAGCAACCTGAGTTTTTAAAAAGTTAGTCGCATCTTTCTGTCCCTGGATATCTTGACTAACAAACAGTGAAAACACTCTTTGGACTCCAGCTCCCTCATGCATAATAATAATAATAATAATAATAATAATAATAATAATAATAATAACAACAATAATAATAATGTTTACTTGACAGAGAAGCTGAGAGAGCACCAGATGAAAAATGGACAATTGTTATTACTTATGGGCAGTGTTCTTCGTGGATTTGTCTGCTGTTTGATCTCTTGGCCCAAGGAGAATAAAATGTTTTCATTTTGACAATATTGCTACAATATTTGAATACACATTTGAAATATTTTTGGTCTGTAATGTGTTTGCTCTACTTTTGATTAGGGCTTGTAGCATGGTCATTATTTCTTTCACATTTGAACAGATAACATCACTTCCTTAATACACCTTGGGTGATGTCTTCTCTACTCATAGACTTAAACTTCTTAAAAGGGTTCATTAATTTTCATCTTATTTTAGTACAGGAAACACACTTTATAATATTCAGTCCCATTTCAAAGATGGGGAATAGAGGTGTTTTAGGAAAAGAATTTTTTTTCTGAAGCCACAGAATGACTGCATGGTGGTGATATGGCATAAGCCCAGATCTAGTTTGTGCAATTTTGCGTGAGTATTTTTTTTTAAAAATGCACTATAAAACCTAATCAGAATCTTCTGACTAGTAATCATGTGCTGAAAGATGGTGTATTCTTTTTGCATAAAAGATTTTCTGCATTACAGCAGGGGGCTTCACACTGATGTGCCAGGAGGAGGAAGAAAATCCATTTCTTACACCAGCCTGTCAGCTGTCCTTTATGATTGGACCATATACCATTAGATAATCACAAACAGTGACGAGAGCTGTTGCTCTGCAGAGATGCTCATGTTTGAATTGGTTTGCTGAGATGCTGCACTGGCCTGCATTAGAAGAAAACACTAAAAAGGGCAGATGTGCCATGTCACGCAGTATTTATCATTTAGATGGTGAGTGGAAGCGTTTTAAATACAACTTCTATTTTGTCACAATGCATTGGATATTTGAAGTTTTTAAAGAAAGATTTAAATAAAAAAGCAATGATAAATTTATGTCAATTAAGCCCTTCATGGTTGACATAATTGCATCCTGAAAAAGATTGAAAGTAAAAATCTTCCCAATTTTCATTCCAAAAATTACATATATAATTTCTATTGTGTATTTATTAAAATTTTGCCAGAGTAAATTAAAATCCTTTGTACCTGGCATAATTTTTATGTAATCCTCAGAGGTGTATTTCCATGCAGACACACAGAAGATATGTGTCTTTATATTAACTCACAGTAGATTAAAAAAATAATCAGAACGGAATGGAAGATACACTCTTCATCATATATTTTCAGGCTTGAAGTAGTATTTTTCCTGCATACTAAAGCAAGTAGGGACCTTTTAACTCATCACTGGTCCCTTTATAACTCTTTGAATAAGTCTATTGTGAATAAGTACATTTCTCATTGAAGACTGTTGATAAAGATATGGCATTTATTCAGATGGTTCAGAGAGACAGCATTTGAAAAATTTGGGATTGCTTTTCTGGTTTAGAGTCATATTCACTTCTGAAGTGATGAAAGGTAGAAAGCTTATCATATCACTGACCACTGTCATAGCCATTGAAAACATTGATTTTAAAGAATTAAGGTATAAGGATAAGCTATATGAATTTTAATAGAGTTTCATGTTTAAACTATACAAAAACTTAATAGAATATATATTCCTAAGGTTAATTTTAAAGACACTGCATTTCTTGAGTCAACATGAATGCCATGACGGGATTTCAGGATGAAAAATGAGTACAGAACAAAGCCCATTGTAGAGAATCACTAAGTACCAGCTGTGTAATATCCTATTACAAGGAACCCGGTTATAGCATGGACTTGATCACAGAGGTCAAATCATGTCCGCTGTGTACATAGTGATGCATGGTGCATTCTTTCTCTTATGTCTTGGAATACACACAGTAAAAGGGATTCCATGTATCCTCTGGCTCTCGCATAATAACAGGATTCTGTAGCGTAAGGCCATTACAACAGCTATGCATGTATCAACAGTGACTTCTCTGGGAGATTGCAAAAATGCTCATGGAAGGGAATTTTGTGCTTACATATTCATTTAGTCAAGATTTTACCCTTACTGCCAAAAGGAAATGGGGTGGCTTTCATATCAGATCAGTGAAGTAAATCTATTAAAGCAAATATTAGCCTTTTAGACAAACGTTTTTCTCATTAGTCTTGTCTCTGTGAGGAGAATGAGGTTAAAAATGATTTGAAGTTCCTTAAGTCATTATGTTCCATGGCTTCTCTAAAATTAGAGTACCACATTTTCACTAACTGTGTTTATATTTACATAATTTTATTAATTTTTATTGCAGTTCAAAGCATACAACCATTTTACCGATTGCCTTTTTATAATTAGAATGTTGCTTCTTCACGTTGTTCTGGCTCTCTGTAAGCACAGCACCACATTTCATCAGCAAACACAGAGCACTATTTTCTGATGTAATTAGATAAGTGTATTTGGTGTTTAACATGATTTCATCTTTATTACAAGAAGATATGAAACTTATGAGTCTCCTTTATCACTTTGAAATTTCTTTTGCTTTGAATGAAAACCCGTTTTCATTCTCTTTGCTCTTTTTCTGGCTTCATGAGGCAGGCTGACACCTGTATTAGTGAATATGGCAAATGATCTCAGTTTGTGGAGTGAAGAAAACAAGGTGTATGGGTATGTGTGTAAGTTACAAAGAGAAAGTGTCTGCGAAGTTAGCAGGAATGACTCTTCAGCTTAACCCTGGCAAGTCTCTGTTCTTGGACCAACACGTTTCTTTTATCTTGAGCCTGGAAGGTTGGTGGAGAGTATAACACCCATTAACAGATAAAACACCTTTGAAGAACACTGAGACAAATAGTCTATAATAACTTGGTGTTATTACATATCACATTAAATTAGAAATTATTTCCTCAGGCTTGCTGAGCCATAGGATAACAATAGAAGTTTGAAGCACTTTAAGCCCTTTTCATCTTTAAATTTATTACACACTTTTATTTTAAATTATAATTATATTATTGTCCCACTTGCCTTTCCTGCCTTCGGCCACTTTCATGACAAACCCTCAATCTGACTAAAATTCATGGCCTCTTTATTCTTAATTGTTGTGATATACATGCATATCATCCATATGATCTCTCTCTCTCTCTCTCTCTCTCTCTCTCTCTCTCTCTCTCTCTCTCTCACACACACACACACACACACACACACACACACGCACGCATCATAAATACATGCATACAACCTCCTCAGACCATACATTATCTGCATATATATGATCTCAGGGCAGATCATTAGGGGCTTTTTTCCTAAGGAATACCATTTTTCTCATACTTTTGATATTTCCCAGTTGTCTGTAGTTCTTTGTCCAGGACTGAGTTCTTCTGAGATTTCCCCCTTCATGTTACTATACACATTGGTGTCCTCATTGTTCAGGACTTGTTTATGAAACCATACTGATCAGACATCTTGGGTGTAGCTTCTCCGATATTTCTCTAGGTAGCACAATCTCACAGAAAACTCCATCACCTCCATGACCACCACCATGACCACCACCACCTCTTCCACTACCACCACCACCTCCTCCCCCTCCTTCTTCTTTTCTTTCTTTCTTCTTTTCCTTCTTCTCCTTCTCCTTTCTTCTCCTCTTCCTCCCTATCCTCCTCCTCCTCCTCCTCCTCCTCTTCCTCTTCCTCCTCCTCCTCTCTCTGTCCTCCTTTTTTTGGGTTTTTAAGACAGGGTTTCTTTTTAACCCTGGATGTCCTTAAACCCAATCTGTAGATCAGGCTAGCTCTGAAGTTACTGACCCAACTGTCTCTTCCTCTTGAGTGATGGAATCTCAGCCAACTTGTTTCTCTCACTCCTACAATCATCCCACTCTCTTGCAATGATCCCTTAAGTCTTAGGTACAAGAATTATGTTGTAGATACATCAGCTGGAACTGGCTACTACACAATCTCTTTTTATCTACATTTTTTGATTGGTTGTGGTTTTCTGGAATGATCTCCTTCTGTTACAAAAAAAAAAAAAAAACCTTCACCAATGAGGGCTGAGGACTACTTTTGTCTCTGGGTAGTTGGCTGGCTTTCTAGTACCAGGCATACATTTCTTCTTGTTGATCAGGCGAGTCCAGTTAGCAAATAGTCTGTTATTGGTTAGGTATGTGCACCACTAATACACCCTAGGGTCATTGTACCTGGTGAAAAGCTGTTAGGTCACAGGCATCACAGCTGAGTAGGACTACTGGTTGCTTTCTTCCTTTGGAAGGTTTCATGGGTAGCTTCTGGCAGCATGAAAGTTTGTCCTCAAGGAGGAGGCTTTCAGGACAGGTACAGCGTAGCCTTCTGGGCCCTCAGGTACAGTGTAGCCTTCTGGGCCCTCTGTTTGAAGTGCATGGAGTTTTCAGCTCTAGGGACTTACTTTCTACTCCTGGGAGCAAAACCTTATAGGAAATAGCCTATAATGTTTTGGGAGTCTTTTGAATAATCTTGGCCAACAACTTGAGGGGGGCTCTTTTCATGCTTGGTGTTAGGATTTTTGTCATATAGCCTAAAGCTCTTTAAGGGAATATTATCTTTCCCTCAGATTATCACCCACATAGAAGAGTAAGATTTCACTTAAAGTATATATGCATACACAGGCATGATGTGATTCCTTATGACTCTCTCAGACATCCTTATTGGTATTTTACTTTCCTCCTTCCTTCTTCCAAATTCATGTCTTTTTACTCCTTAATTACTGTCCTCCACAGTTTCTCTTCAAACCACATGTAGCTTGTTGTTCTTTCTAATACCTCCCACCATAGTGCCCTTATAAATTTCTGGTTTCTGCTGTTATTTCAGGTTCTGCATTCACATCTGAAGTGCTGTATCAATGAGTTGTAGATGAAAGAGAATGTTCAATATTCATCTGTTGCTGTATTTTTTTCCAACTCAATTTTCTACTAAAAGAAATCTCAACTCAATCAGTAACAATACAAGCTGTAAGCCTAGACTGGTCAGATCTCCCACTACACGGCTCTATTCCCATCTATATTATCTCATTTAACTTGCAGTTTCTCCAGGTCAGGAGCTTCTCTCTCTGCAGCCTCTCAGTCCATCTTCCTTAGCTACCTGTCCCCTCCCCCTCCCCCTACTCCCTTGATCTTTTTCTCCTCCCCCAAACTCTCAGCTGTTCCCCTTTACTCCTGCCCAATCATTGGCTCAAGCCTTTGAAATGTTAAGGTGGGGAGAAGGTTCACTAGGTAACTCTTCATCTGCAGCCCCTTCAAGGAGTGGGATTAGTATCAAAATACAAGCCCAGGGCTATCCACAAAATTTATCTTTCTGGATCTTGACTAATTTTATCCATTTATCTGAAAATTTTATTTTCTTTGCAACTGAATAGTATTCCATAATGTGTAGGTACCAAATTTCACTATCCATTTCTTGGTTGCAGGACATTTAAGTTGTTTCCATTTCCTTGCTATTATGAATAGAGGAGCAATAACTACGGCTGATCAAGTTATCTGTGAAGTACAATGTTGAGTCTTTTTGGGCATACGCTGAAGAGTGGTATATCTAGGTCATATTGGAGATTTATTTTAGCTCTTTGAGCACTCTCCACAGTGATTTCCAGAATGGCTGATTATTGTGCAATCCCACCAATAGTGAGTAGAGATTTTCTTTACCTCACATCCTTTCTAGGCCTTGTTGATTGTTTTGTTGATCATTACCATTCTGATGGAGTATGTTGAAATCTCAAAGTTGTTTTGATTTTCACTTCCTTAATTGCTAGGGATGGTAACTTTTTTAAAGATAATTCCTTTATTTTTTTTTGCAACTGTGTTTTTTTTTAATTTAATTTTTTAAAATTTTCTATATTCTTTGTTTACATTCCAAAGGCTTTCCCCTTTCCTGGTTCCCCCATCACCATATGTCCCATAAGTCCTCTTCCCTCTACCCATTCCCCTATCAGCCCCCCCCCCTGCCATTTCTCTGTTCTGATACTCTCCTATAAAACTGGATCCAGTCTTTTCAGGACCAGGGTCCTTTCCTTCCTTCTTCTTGGGAATCTTCTGATTTGCTAATTGTGCCTTGAGTATTCAGAGCTTTTGGGCTCATTAATATCCACCCTTCAGTGATTGCATTTCATGTGTATTCTTTTGTGACTGGGGTAACTCACTTAGGATGATATTTTCCAGATACAACCATTTGCCTATAAATTGCATGAATTCATTATTTTTAATTGCTGAGTAGTATTCCATTGTGTAAATATACCACATTTTCTGTATCCATTCCTCCATTGAGGGACATCTGGGTTCTTTCCAGCTTCTGACTATTATATGGACAGAGGGAAGAGGGCTTATGGGACTTATGGGGAGGGGGAAACTGGGAAAGGGAAAATTATTTGGAATGTAAACAAAGAATATAGAAAATAAAAAACAAAAACAAAAACAAAACAAAACAAAAAAGAGTTGTTTGTTTCCCCAGTGAGACTCCCTTGGCCAAAATTAATTTTTCATTTGCATTCTCCCATGATAAAAGTCCTAGAAAGCTGTAGGTGTTCTCTGGTGGAGTTTTTTGGGTCATTTAAGTATACTATCATATCATCTGTGAATAGTGATAGTTTGACTTCTTCCTTTCCAATTTGTATCCCTTTGACTTCCTTATATTGTTTTGTTTTGTTTTTGTTTTTGTTTTTTATTTTCTATATTCTTTATTTACATTCCAAATGATTTTCCCTTTCCCAGTTTCCCCCTCCCCATAAGTCCCATAAGCCCTCTTCCCTCTGTCCATTCCCCAATTACCTGCCTCCCATTTCTCTGTCCTGGTACTCCCCTAAAATGCTGCATCAAGCCTTTCCAGGACCAGGGCCCTCTCCTTGCTTTTTCTTGGGAATCATTTGATATGTTAATTGTGTCTTGAGTATTCAGAGTTTCTGGGCTAATTAATATCCACTTCTCACTGTCTGCATTCCATGTGTATTCTTTGGTGATTGGGCTACCTCACTTAGGATGATATTTTCCATTTCTAACCATTTGCCTAAAAATTTAATGAATTCATTGTTTTTAATTGCTGAGTAGTATTCCATTGTATAAATATACTACATTTTCTGTATCCATTCCTCCATTGTGGGACATCTGGGTTCTTTCCAGCTTCTGACTATTATAAATATGGCTACTATGAACATAGTGGAGCATGTGTCCTTATTGCATGCTGGGGAATCCTCTGGGTATATGCCCAGGAGTGGTATAGCAGGGTCCTCCAGAAGTGTCATGTCCAGTTTTCTGAGGAACCACCAGATTGATTTCCAGAATGATTGTACCAACTTGCATTCCCACCAGCAGTGGAGGAGTGTTCCTCTTTCTCCACATCCTCGCCAACACCTGCTGTCTCTCCTGAGTTTTTAATCTTAGCCATTCTGACTAGTGTGAGGTGAAATTTTAGGGTTGTTTTGATTTGCATTTCCCTAATGATTAAAGATGTTGAACATTTCTTAAGGTGCTTCTCAGCCATTTGAAATTCTTCTGGTAAAAATTCTTTGTTTAGTTCTATACCCCATTTTAAAATAGGATTATTTGGCTCTCTGGAGTCTACCTTCTTGAGTTCTTTGTATATATTGGATATTAGCCCTCTGTCAGATGTAGGGTTGATGAAGATCTTTTCCCAATTTGTTGGTTGCCATTTTGTCTGATTGACAGTTTCCTTTGCCTTACAGAAACTTTGTAATTTTATGAGGTCCCATTTCTCTATTCTTGATCTTAGAGCCTAAACTATTGGTGTTCTGTTCAGGAACTTTCCCCCTGTGCCTCAAGGGTCTTCCCCAGTTTCTTTTCTATTAGTTTTTCTATTGGTTTTAGCTCCTTTGTCGAAGATCAAGTGACTATAGCTGTCTGGGTTTATTTCTGGGTCTTTAATTCTATTCCATTGATCTATCTGCCTGTCACTGTACCAATACCATGCAGTTTTTAACACTATTACTCTGTAGTACTGCTTGAGGTCCGGGATACTGATGCCCTCAGAAGTTCTTTTACTGTTGAGAATAGTTTTAACTATCCTGGGTTTTTTGTTATTCTAGAAACAAATGACTCTTAAGGGTAGACCACATCCTCAGCAATAACTGATCAACACCAAATGATCCTAACACATCTTTGGAGGTTCTTTGTTTCATAGTATTAAATTGGAGTGCTTTTTCTTTCTTTACAGGTTCCTGTACATATATTATGTTCCAGTTTTACGAGGTTTTATGAGATTCCTGTGTGTTCAAATACATTTGTCTCTACATTTATATGAATTTGTTGTGCTTTCTCTTTGGCTCTTTTTATTGTTTGGTTGTTTTGTGACATTTTAGTTTGTTTGAGTTTGATTCATTTTATCTTCCTACTATTTCTTAGATTCTTGTTTGTTTCTTTCTTTTTTTTAATTTTTATTTTCTATATTCTTTGTTTACATTCCAAAGACTTTCCCCTTTCCCAGTTGCCCCCCACCATACATCCCATAATTCCTCTCCCCCCCCCAACTATTCCCCAATCATCCCAAATAGGTGTGGATCTGAGTTGAAAGGTTTTGGGGAGGGGCTTGGAGTAATAGGAGCAGGGGAAACTATAATCAGATTATATTGTATAAAAATCTACTTTCAATACAATAAAAAAGGAAATGCAATGCAAAGTAAAATGTTTTTGTATCATAGAAACTTCAGAAGAATATGCTTATGTAAAAACTTTAAACTTTTAAAAATTTTGTTACAATTTTGGTTGTGTCTAGCCTTTAATGGCTGAGCCATCTCTTCAATCATCTCTTCAGATTTTTAAAAATCACTTTCTATACTTTTTATTTATTCAAGTGATTAAAATTTATAATAATAATGATAATAATAATAATAATGTGTAGACTAAAATACTTGCCAATCAAATCCAAAACCACATGAAAATATCACACACTATGAATAAGTAGGCATCATTCTAGAGATGCAGGAAGGGTTTGACATATGAAAATCAATAAATATAACCGAATAAATAAGAAAACTGAAAGACACAACCCACAGATTATGCAGAAAAGACCTTTGACAGTATCCCAATACTCTTTCATGATAAAAGTCCTGGATCGATTTGCAATACTTCAAGGGGACATACCTCAGCATAATATTGGCAATAAGCCCATAGCCAACATCAAATTAAATGGAGAGAACTCGAGGCAATCCCACTAAGATCCGGGGCAAGACAAGGTCGTCCACTCTCTATTTAACACAGTATTTGAAATCTTAGCATAATAAGGCAGCTGGATCAAATGGATACAATTTGAAAAAGAAGTCAAAGTATCCTAATTTGCAGAGAATAGGATTGTAAAAGTAAATTTTATTTCCCTGATGTAATTGTCATCTTGGAGGCTTAATACTGAATAAGCACACTCTTTCTAGTTCTTTCTGAACTCTGGCTGACTGGTTAGACTCAGTCATTCTGGATCAAACTCTTCTCCAAGTTGACTGATTCAATCTGCCTGCTCTCGGCTTCTCATTGAATTGCGTTCTTGGCCTCAAACTAACTCTGGCAATTTGTTTTAATCTTCTGGCTCCTTATTCTGTGCCCTCCATTGCTTCTGCTGACCTGCATCGAACTGCGTAAACTCACAAACAGACTCAACTCCACAGCACTGAATAGAACTGACCGACACTCTCTCCCTGGACTGCTTTTAAGTAGTCTCTTCTGTCTGTCCTCATGAGATTTGGGTTGGTCCTACTGACTTATTCTATCAAATCTTTCTCTGATTTGTCACTTTGTCTGACCTTCAATTAGACATCAATTTCAAGCGTGGCTGTTTCCTTCTACAAATAATTTTACTTTAAATTATTAAAGGTGTATACTAAAGGCATGCTTGTATTCCAACTAGAGGGATTAAAGGTTTGTGCCATATTCCAGCCAGATCACACAGATCTAGGTATTTGCATGTGATCCCTTGCCAGAACAGCCATATTGTTGAATTATAATTCCTTTATAACATATATAAATGACCCAAAAATTACTACCAAAAAACCTCCTATATCAGATAAACACTTTCAGCAAAGTAGCTTAATACAAAATTAACTCACAAAATTAGTAGCCCTAATATATGCATATGATAAATGGTCTGAGAAAGAAGTCAGGGAAATAATACCTTTAAGAATAGTCCTACATAATATAAAATATGTTGGAGCTAACTCTAATCTTGCAAGTTAAATACTTGTATAATAAAAACTTCAGTTTTCTGAAGACAGAAATTAAAGATTTATATGCTCATGGATCTGTAGTATTAACATAATAAACCTATCATTTTACCAAAACAATATCCATATATTTAATTCAATCTCCATCAAAATTCTAACACAATTCTTTCTAGATCCGGAAAGGACAATTTTTAACTTCATGTGGAAAAACAAAAATGCTGGGTAGCTAAAATAATCTTGAACAACAAAAAAAGAACTGCTGTAGTTTTTACCATCCTCAATTTCAAATTGTATTGCAGAGCTGTAGTAAAACAAACAAAAGAAAACAAAGGAAAATAAACAAAACAAAACCCAGTTTGATATTAGTACAAAAACACATATTGATTATGGAACTGAATTAAGACCCACACATTAATCCACAGAACTACTGACCCATGAGTTTTCAGAAAGAATCCAGAAATACAAACAAAAAGTACAGCATCTTCTTAAAATGGTTCTTCTGTTCAAACAGAATGTCTGCATGTAGAAAAACATAAATAGATCTGAATTTATCACCATGCCCCAAACTCAAGTCCAAGTGGATCAAAGACTTCAACATAAAACCAGAGACACTGAACCTGATAAGAGAGAGAAAGAGAATGTGAAGAATAGGCTTGAACCCATTGGCACAGGAAAAGACTTTCTGAACAGAACACCATTAGCATAAACAATAAGATCAACAATTAGGAAACCAGACCTCATGAACCTGAGCAGCCTCTGCACGGCCATGACATGGTCATTTAGACAGAGGCAGCCTACAGATGGGGAAAAGGTGTTTATCAACTGCACATCTAATAGAAGGCTAACATACAAAAAATTATAAAGAAAACATTAAAAATATGATACATTTCTAAACAGGAATCTCGAATGACTAAGGAAAACTTAGATGTTCAACATCCTTAGCTGTATGAATAAATACATAAAAAGTAAATCCCATTGGTGTGTAGTTTTGCTACCTTCCCCAGGTAGCAATACATCTTCTGGGCTCCTGAATGCAAGATACATACACAGCCTTTATATTCTGATATGCCTTAATCAGTGCAGTAGCTGGGCCACTTCCTAACAACCTCCATGTGGTTAATCCACTTTCTGCCAATAATCCCAAGTTACTACTGACTACATTCTATAGTCTACCTGGCTGCTTCTGACTCAGAAGTCTGCCTAACTGGGCCCCCACTTTGAGCCACACTCTGACTCCTGACTCCTTCACATGATGACCATGCCTCTATGTCCTGCTTACTTCTCAGATATCATGTTTCTATTTCCTCCACTCCTCTCATCTTCTCTTTTGGTCCCAAGCCTAGGTAATTCTCAGGTCCCTCCTCTGTCTGCCCTGCCCATCCATTAACTGCTGGCACCTTTACTAACCAATCAGAACCAACTGGTGTCAGGTTCCCAGAAGCTATGTGCAGGCACTCTGGTACAAACAGTGTTTGGAAAGTGTGATTAGCTACACCCAGCCACCAGTAAAATGGAATTCAAAGTTACTTTGAGATTTTATCTTACACCTGCTAGAATGTTTAAGATTAATAAAACAAATCCACATGTCCTTAAGGGTGTGTAGTGACATTTTTGTTGTTAGGAGTATAAACTTGTACATCTAGCATGAAAATATGTGTGACATTCCTCAGAAATGTGAGAGTTGATCTACTTCAAGATCTATATAGTGTACTCTTAGCCACATACCCAAAGAATGCATCATTTACAGCCATAGTTGCTCAATCATGTAAATTGCTGCTCTATTTATAATTTGCAGAAATTAGAAAAAAACTAGATGTCCTTCAACAGGAGAATGGATTTTAAAAATGTACATTTATGCAATGCAATATTACTCAGCCACCAAAAAATTGACATGGTAAAAATTGGAGGTAAATGGATGGAACTAGGAAAATTCCTCCTGAGTAAGGTATCCCAGACACAGAAGGCAAATATGGCATGAATGCACTTTAGTCAATGATAAGCAACCTACCATCCATGGTCTAACAAAGGGTATGTATACAGTAAGGACAGAAGGACCCAGATACATCTCATTAGGAAAGAGAAATAAAATAGATAAAGCTGGATTGAAGGGGTGGGATGGAATTGGAGGATAAAGTAGAAGGGATGAAGGGAGAGGAGGTTTGGGAGGAAACACAGGGAGAGATCTCCAAAATTAAGGGCATTTTAGAAGAAGTATGGAAATTAATACTATAGAACTTGCCAAAATACATACATATAGGCAAGTGATCTAAATTAAATTCAAATAACAGAAGGTACTGAATCCCAAGTACATATCTCTTGTCACCAAGTGGAGCTTCCAGTACTAGATTTGAGTGACATCTATTTGAGTTGTTGGCAAAAGGGGTCACATTGGAATCCGCAAACAATCCAGGCTATCATCCATACTACATTCACACAGGTTGCTCTCCACAATCTGACAAGACCGCACTGATGAAGACAACATCTACACAACTCACTCAACATGGAGATATCAAGATGATGCCTACATAGAGCCTTCACCCCTATGTTCAAACGTCTTTGGCCCAGGAAGGAACTCTGCATGCTCTCAAAAGAGAAATATAGACACCAAGCCAGCTGCTAACCCTTTGGAAATGAGTAAAAACTGTAGATATGTTAGGGCAATGGTGGCACAAGGCTTGAGGGAGTAAGCAACAAATAACTTATTTGACTTAATTTCCACTTCCTGAGATGAAACCCATATCCACCACTTCTTGAATGGGCTATACCTTTAGCCTAGATGTAGGGCAAAACCAAATAATCCTGTGTAAAAAAAGAAAAAATGATGTAGTGACAAAATACTTCCTACTGATCTTCTGCTATTCTAACAGATAGCCTTGTTCAGCCATCATTACGGAAACTTCTTCCTATAGAAGATGGGGACAGATATAGGGACATTATTCAGGCAGTGAGAGACCTTGGTCACAAAACAATATACCTATTCTCAGCACCTCACTGGACTTTTTTCCATGACAGACTACATACTCAGACACAAAACAAATCTAAACATACACAAGAACATTGAAATAACTTCACATTCTATCAGACCATCGTAAGTTAAAGCTGGGTACCAACAATAACAAAAAGAAGAAAAAGCTTACAAACTCATGGAAACTGAAGGACTTTCTACTGAATGAAAAATGGGTAGAGACATAAATAAAACAGAAATGAAAGATTTTCTAGAATATAACAAAAATGAATATATAACATACCCAACTTCTGGGGCACAATGAAGGCTATTCTAAGAGGTGAGTAGATAGCACTTCTTGTCTACATAAAATATTGGAAAGATCTCACACAGACAGCTTTACAGCACACCTGGATACTCTAGAACAAAAAGAAGTAAGGAGAATAGATGGCAAGAAATAACCAGAGGCCTGAAATCAATAAAATATAAACAAACAACAATACAAAGAATCAGTGATACAAAGAGTTTGTTCTTTAAGAAACCCCACCCCTCCACTGATATCCTGTCTTTGTACTGCAGGTGGACTCTACAAGTCCCTTTTCCCCACTGTAGCACATTTCATCTAAAGCCCCTCCTTTTGAGTCCTGAGATTCTCTCACCTCCCAGGTCTCTGATACATTATAGAGGGTCCTCCCACTTCCTATCTCCCCACATTACCTATTTCCATTCTTTCTGCTGGTGTACCATTCCCCAAATACCAGATCATGTCCCCCCTTTTCCTTCTCTGGCCCCTTTCCCACCCAGGTCACCCCTTCTCTCTGTCCCCGTGATTGCTTTCTTCTCCCTCCTAAGTGGGATTGAGGTGTCCTTACTAGGGCCCTTCAGCTCATTAACCTTCTTGAGTTCCTGGGATTTCTATAATTTTTTGTCTAGTATTCACGCATTAGTGAGCACATACCATGCATCTCCTTTTGGGTCTGAGTTACCTCACTCAGGATATTTTCTAGTTCCATTCATTTGCCTGCAAAACTCATGATGTCCTCGTTCTTAATGGCTGAGCAGTATTCCATTGTGCAAATGGTCCACATTTCCTGAATCCATTCTTACATTGTGGGATGTTGAACATTTCTTTCAATGCTTCTCAGCCATTCAAAAGGACCAGTACTGATGAACCGAAGCTTCAGGATCTCTATGACTCAGTGCATTCTATCTGAGAGGAGTGCCCATAAAGATCCAATATTGATGATGTAACAGAAGGCAGAAGTCTCAACACAGATCAATGTCTCCTTTCAATGAACATCTGCAAGTAATAATGTTAGGACAAAAGGGTATACTGTATGACACACTGAGTCACCTTATTGCTTCCTCAACAAGATTTTCCTTTTATTCTGTCTTACTTTCTCTTCTATTGGGTACAGCGAGGTTGCAAGTCAGAGAGTGGATATGAAGAAATGGGGAGATGAGTGGGACTGGGTTGCATGACATGAAATTCACCAAGAATGAATAAAAATATAAATAAAGAATTGAGGATATTGAGTTGATGTCTGTGAAGTGTTCACACTGCAGGTAGATGAAAGAGAAACATAGATACTAACTCAGTCACAAGACATTTGAATATCAGTCTGTCCAGCCTGCAAAATATACTCTGGCTATATTGGTGCTGACCTTGTGGGTGGGAGTGTCCACCAGTGTCTGGTTTAACTTGAAGCTCAATGCCTCACACTACTTGTATGACCAGGAACCAGAGTCTGTATAGCCTAGAGACCTAGGGTAGAATGCTAGCCACCTGGTTGGTGGTTCCGTGTCTGAGAGATCTCGGGGGTCCAGGTTAGTTGATACTATTAGTTCTTTTACATGGTTACCCTCCTCCTCAACTTCTTGCAGCTTTCCCCCAATTCAACCACAAGCGTCAGCAGCTTCTGCCCATTGGTTTAGTGTAAATTCTTGCATCTGACTCTTTCAGTGGCTTGTTGGGTCTTTCGGAGGGCAGCCATAGTAGGTCCCTTTTTGTGAGCACCCCATAGCCTCAGTAATAGCGTCAGACCTTGGGGCCTCCCCTTGAGATGGATCCCACTTTGGGCCTGTTGCTGGACCTTCTTTTCCTCTGGATCTTCTCTACCTTTCAGACAGGTACAATTATGGGTCAGAGTTTTCGACTGTGGGATGGCCACCCCGTCCCTCACTTTCTGCCGGAGTTTCATCTCCCCTATTCTTTGCACTCATACATCAGTGTTGTGTCCCAAGGTCATCAGACAGGCTTCTTCTGGCAGCAGATGCCCCCACAGCCAGACATTATAGGGAGAGAGTCTAAATTAGATGTCTTCGCTCTGTCCTTTCCCTTGTAGCTCAGGGAATCCTGCAGAAGAGGGAGCAGAAGAATTTGTGGAGTCAGTGGAGTTGGAGGACACCAGGAGAACATAACTCACAGAATCAACTAAGCAGGGCTCATATGGGCTCATAGAGGTTGAAGTAGCAAGCATGGTACTCGCAGGGGTCTGCAGCAGGTCCTCTTAATATACGTTGTGGGTGTTAGCTTGGTGTTTTTGTGGGACTCCTAACTGTGGGAGAAGGTGTTTCTCTGCCTCTTTTGCCTGCTCTTGGGGTTCTTTTTCTCCTGTTAGTTTGCCTGGTCTGGATTTGGTGTGAGGTCTCTTGCCTTGCCTTATTGTATTTAGTTTTGTTCTGTTTGTTGTCTATTGGAGGCCGGGTCTTTCCAGATGGAAGATGGAAGGGGAGTGGGTTGGTGAGGAGAGGAGGGTGTGTGTGTGTGTGTGTGTGTGTGTGTGTGTGTACACGCATGCCCACAAGGGGTGGGGGTGGTAGGAGGAGGAGTGGAGGAAGGGAAACTGTGGTCAGTATGTATTGTATATCAGAATCTATTTTCATGTATATACACATATATAATGCATTTGTGGTCCAAAGTGAAGCGATTCTTGGGAAGGAAAGAAGAGGCCTTAAGTTAGATGGTGGGAGGAGTAGAAACCAGAGTATCCAATTGCAGACCCCTGACACTCTCATGCAGTCTTTGGTTTCTCCAAGATACTGGAAGTGATGTGACAGTTCCTCAGGAGTTTGACATGCTTCCTTCCTCTCTTGATCATCCACAAAGCTCAACATAGAAGGCAAAGTTGCATGCTTTCATTCTTTGTAATTAAGAAGAGCTAAACACAAAAATCTACCTGTGTAATTGGGAGATTAAATAACAAAGCACTGTATTAAAACTTTGTAGAAATTAAGAACCTTAATGAAATTCTTACCAGCAAAAATTATTGTGTGTGCGTGTTCATTTTCAATTGTCATCAGTAGAAGAAACACAGACGCTTCGGGTAACTGTAGATAGCAGCAATTAAAGATTGTTGGAGCTTGTGTTTTTAAGTTCAGCAAATATCTGAAAACTTTGTACTTTTTTTTTAAACTTCATTATATAAGGTTGTTGTGATGTTTAAAAGTAGCATACATTCCCACAAATCAGTAGTTCAAAAGTCAAAGCACTATACAGTTTGGAGGGTGAGTTCTGCGATTTACCATGTTGTAGGGTTGATGTCTTTGATCATAAGCAGAAGAACAAGTATATTAGTCACTATTGGCTGTGCTAGTTTTGTCTTTTAATTCATACAGTTGTAGTGCAAAAATATACAGGGAATTTGGGATCTGGAGGTTTTTTATGGTCCTCTCTCACTCTAAAATTAGAAAAACATACTGAGTTTCAGTGAGATTACTCTAATGAAGCAAAGTGTATTCATCCTCAGCTCCTCAAAGAACAATAGTAATGTGATCGTTTTTTCTTCAGCAATTCAACACAAATCTGTGATGACCTTTCTAATGATACATAAAGCCTATAACATGCAATTATATTAATATATTCTAATGCACTTTGGATGTACAAAAGGCTGGTTATATTTCTGATGACACTTTCACTTTTCTCAGAAGCTTTAGCTCTTTTAGGCATGTATCACTTCTCAAAGCACCACTGTACCTTGCCTCCAAATAATATATACTTGTAAATATAAATCTCTGTACATTAGTATTTTATCAAATATATCACAGTGTGCGGTGATTGAAGTTTATGAAATGTGGTGTGATAAAGTTCAGAATGTGCAAGACTCTCAGATTGCCATTTAAAAACTACTGAATGTGTTTTATAGGTGTGTTAAGTAGTTTTGTATTTAATAATGTTTTGTTGTTGCCCTCATTAAACTATCTCCTCACTGGAGCTTACCCTCTAATTAGAACTTCCGATACTAACAAGTGCACTGCTCTAGGACTACAGACACCCATGCTGACTTCAGCTGACCTGTGTGGTCAGATCTGGGCTGTTGGATGGTGACTAGTGTTTTAGAGTTGAGTCCTGCCTCATTGGAAAATATGTTAACCACCTGCCGGGTATAGGATTGCTCTTCATATATGAAAATTACCCAATGGCCTTTAAGGTAGAGTTATTATTTTGCATGTATAGATGTGGAGAGAAGAGAACTCAGATCCTTTGAGTTGCACACACGCCATTTTATTCTCTTATCTGGCTGTACACGGCTACTTATAAGTAGAGATTTCTGAGACTGCCTCTGTGGCAACCTGTCTGGACATCGGTTCTCTGAAAAGATGGAGGTTTTCTCAGGTTCTCATGGGGTTTATATAACACAGAACACTGTCTGGCAGAAACTAAACTGAGCACAACAGTTATTGAAGGTGTGAGATTAGATCCAGCTGTGGTGAAAGGGGGACCCCAAGGGAATTCTGAGGGAGCAAGCTCTGTTGAGGTGCACAGATGGCCAGACCTCCATGCATCCATCTCTGGGGAAGTTGTTGCTGGCTCTTGAGAATCTCTTCAATGTCCTGAAGTTGAGAGAGGGTAGGGATAGCAGGAATGGAAAACCAGAGCAAAATGGCGGACAAAGTCACCACACAAATTATCTGGGCCTCTTACTGTAAAAACCAACAATTTCATATCAATTTCCCAGGCTTCTGGTGCAAGTGCCTGAGGGATTGAATCACATAATCGACAAAGTAATTATTAAAAAATGCAAAGATCCAGTAGGTAGGAACAAAAGTAACTTGTCTCCAGAAAAACATTAAAAAGTTTGTGCGTAAGTCGGCGAAGCAGAGTCCATCGGCTTCTAATGGCTGTTGCTTTGAGGCTGCACAAACTTTGTGATAAGCAAAAGCTGCACACGGAGGTGGCTGCGCCGCTGCTGCAGACAGTTGAGAGCAGAGGAGGCTGTTGAGGGGAGCTAACGGTCTTGGCATTGGGTTTGGGTGCTAAGTATCAACTAACATGTTTGCGCCCGCCCCTCAGATGTCCACACACAAAGACCCCTTTCTCTCCTTTCTGGCAGGAATCCAGGCCAATCTTGGAACGCTTCGTCCCCCGCCCATCATTAAGGGCCCTGTGTTAATCGTGGGGCTTCATCGCAGGAGCACCCTGGAAAGGAATGCTCACTGACCCGTAGCAAACACATTTCCGCTTCTGTGGGAACTGCATGTACACTAACGCGTGGTTCTAAAGCAGAACTAAGAAGCAATCAGCATCAGGTCCACGAGAAACCACCTAAAGGCTTAATGCGCTGCAGAGTTAGGTTGCTGTGATCTAAAAAAAAAAAATAAAATAAAAAATAAAATCTCGTGTTAAATCCAATGGTCGTGAGGCAGATGCCTACTTACATATAGATGAGGCTCTTTCTCATTATTTTTATGGAGAACATAGCTTTTATACAACTTATTCAACAGAAGATCACAGTCCGTTAAAATAATGCTGGTCTATCTTAAAATAATATATTCAAATTGGGTTTTGATAAATGGGATGATAAGCAGACAGAGAGCATTGGATGTCCCTGGCAGCTTTAAAGGTTGCTGTTGCCACGCTGGTATAACCGCAACTATTTCACTTATTTCACTTTCTTTTGTGATATCTTCTGGCATTGAAATTATCTTGATATCTCAGGCTTGCTGAGGCCAAAGATTTTTAATGAACTACATGTTCATAAAAAACGTCTTAAAAATAAAACCCGCTCTCAATGAAAAAGAGAAGTTTTTGGATAATTCTACTAAACTAGCAAACAATTTCAGGAAAAAAATTTTTTTTTCGAAATGACAAATTCTAGTAAATAGTTTCTTTTTAATATTGTAGGTTAGTTTATTATTGGGCAGATAATTGAAAAATAAAATCATGTATGTGTGTGAGAGACCATGTGTGCATGGTCTCACGTTCTACATATTAGATTGAAAAATTCCATATAAATGATGACTAATTTAGTTAATATTATGGCTTATTTGAGTTACATACGCTATGTGGTTATTCATCTGTGCTCCAAGATTTGTTTCATGTGATTAAAAAAATGTGTTGACTATTAAGTGAAACAGAACATTTCTTCCTACACAGGTCAATCATTTGCATATACATGTTGTATGACTTTCATTTTTACCATCAGTGTATTAGTGGAACAAGAACAGTAAAAAGTAAGACACTATGCTCAACTCCTTACGACGGCCTCGTTATTTCCTGTGTACATTGCCAACGCAGTGTCTTCTCCAGGCTAGAACAGGCATGCACCATTCTGCTCTCAGGCTATGATGGTGACTCTAAAAATCCCTGGAGACCCGGCCTGAGCTTCTGCTGAGCAGGGACATCTGTCCTCTAAGTGCCGTGTGCCAGGCACATAGCTGGCACTCAGTAAATAGTTTTCTAATGGCTGATTGGATAAAGACTCTGTGATTTATGCAAGTATGGGAGGAAACATTAGTCCCGTTTTCTTCTCTATTTATGTCGAAACCACAGCACCTGACAGGCCCACAGCTTTGTGTGGTAGCCTGAATAGAGGGCTGTGGCATTCAGAAGACCCTTTGGGGACCTCTGCCTCGTTGGTTCTTAGTAGTGAAAACCCATACACACTGGCCAGACACACATTTCACATTCCTGCTGCCATCTTGGAGCTAGACTAATTTCTGGAGGGGGCAAGAGGACCTGGAAAGGGCAGACACATGCACTTCCGTTTGCAACACTCTGTCCCGTTCAGTTTCTTTTCTACCTCTGCTCAGTAACTCACTGACCTAAAGGCGACACCCTTCCTATCTGATCTTTTTCTTCATTCTATATTACTTAATACTTATTGTATTTACTGGATGTTACGTTAGCGCTTGGGTTACACAGAACTGCTGTATCTCTCTGTTGTACCTTAACATCCCACAAGCAGACTACGGCTCACGGTTTTTCATTTTCTCACTTACTGTGTATCTTCCATAGCCTGATAAGGATCTCTAATGCTTTGAATCAGAACCTTCTGGTTTCTCCCATCTTCTGTCCCTCCTCCATCTTATCTCCTAATTAGTTCAAGTTTGTAACCTTGTTGGTATTTTTGTTTTTTGTTTTTTTGTTTTGTTTGTTTGTTTGTTTGTTTTTTTTTGAGACAGGGTTTCTCTGTGTAGGTGGGGCTGTCCTGGAACTCACTCTGTAGACCAGGCTGGCCTCAACTCAGAAATCTGCCTGCCTCTGCCTCCTAAGTGCTGGGATTAAAGGCGAGCGCCACCACCCCCGGGCTGTAACCTTGTATTTTTATTTGTTCCTTTTCTGACAGTCTCCACACACTTTCTTGTATTTCCACATACCTGCAGAACCACACGCCTGTTTTAGTATAGTACCATTTGTTCCACCAGTACTATACCAAGCTGCTGTGAGTTTCTGGGGAAACCATTTGTCAAATAAAATTTTGGAAGTCAGCTCAACAGCTTCCGTCCACCCTTTGGGGGTTCTGGAAAGTCTTGGCTCCCTCACCACCATCTCCATGTTAACGTTCTCATCTCTAAGACGGGGTTTATTTATCGTTTGCCCCTGATGCTGTTAGTACTGAATTTATATATGTGAAGCATTTTAGAGCAATGCTTGGCTCAAAATTAGCACCGGAAACTAAAACTTCTTTGAAATTCCATCTTATGTGTATCAGAATAACCAAGGGCAATGATGCAAATGATAGCACATATTGTCAAGAATGAGCCAAAGGGAACACCTACTCATTGCTTCTGGGAGTGCACACTGATGCAGTGTGGCAGTTCTTCAGATATTTGGACATTTGTGTACCCCAAGATTCAGCTATACCTCTGTTGAGCGTATACCCAAAGGTCATATCCTGTAGATATACCTGCTCATTCATGTTCATTGCTGTTTTACTGACAATAGTCGGAAACTTGAAACACCTCAGATATCAATCATTTGATAGACAATAAAAATTATTATTATTATTTTTAATTATTATTCAACTATTAAGAAAATAAAATTAAACTTTACAGGTAAATGGATGAAGCTAAACAAACTCATCCTGAGTGATGTAACCCAGACCCCAAAAGATAAATATTGTAGGCTTTCCCTTATATGTAGATGTTAGCTTTTAAGCTTTTAACATATGTGCTACACTCTGTATTGCCACAGATGTTTGGTACCTAGTAAGGGACTAGAGGGAGGGGGAGGATCTCTCAAGGAATTGGAAATAGAATATACTATTATTGACAGACAAAGGGGAAACTAAAATAGGAAGACTAAATAGGGAGGAAGATAAACAGAGGATAAAGGTGCGACTATGCAGAGGGACAACTAACCCTAAAAGTCATTTGTAAAACCATATAGAAACCTTCTACTGTAGAAGCTTCTTACAATTTATACATATTTGAAAGACATACAATGGGGTCACCGAATAATAGGAGACCATGCCAAAACTAGAGATCTAGTGTCACCAAGTAAAACTGTCAGTGCTAGGAGTAGTTACATCTGTTGAGTCATTGGCCAAAGAGGTCCCATGAACTCCTCCTTACTGAAATCACAGTCTATGCTCAGAGCTCTTGCTTGCTTTCCACAACCTGATGGCCATGGCCCATTTTTTTTTTAAGACAATGCTTAGTTATGTCATCAAACATGGACGACATGTTCTAGTGCTCAACTAAAAGCTTCATCTCTAATGACTAATGTTTATAGTACTGGACCTAAGGTGATCATCAATAGTACCTAATTACAAATCATGTGACTTATAACAGTGATCTTGAAAGATATACTGGTACAACATTGGCACAAATGTTATGAAACAACCAACAATGTCTTGATTGGATTCATGCCGACTCTTTGAGATGGAATCCATGCCTGTCACTGCTAATGTGGCCAAGAATTTTAGTCTATAAAGGTCATAGGTCTAGAGGAAAACATACCACTATTATCCTACTAAAAGAAAGTAGCAATAAAATGACTCCTAATGACATATTACTCTATCCACAAATCAGAACTTCGCTCACTCCACATCAAAGCAACATCTTCTTGTAATAGATGACAATTAGACCCTACAACTAAACAATGTGAAGAAAGAGTCCTCGGAGGACTCTCTCCTAAATGCAATGTGCTAATCAATGTTCAGAGAAGAGGATATGGAAATATTGTAAGAGCCAGAGATGACAGATGACTCCAAGGAAGTTAAGTCCCTTTGACAGGACAGATGCACATATGATAAACTCACAGGAAAAAGACAGCACACACAGGGCCTACCTATGTTTAACCCATATTGAGTCCCCATATTGAGGGGTGATGCCACTGATTTCTTCTAGTCAAGAGAAAATTCAGTCTCGCTGAGTGTGTTAATCATAGTTCAGGGCAGACCCCATGCCAGGAATAGTTGACCAACATGAAATGAACCCAATCGTATTTTTGTGTACTTTTTGCTTTGTTTTGGTGTGTTTTGTCTTACTAGTTTTCTGCTTGATATTATTTATATTTTTGTTGTTTATGGATTCATGTTATGTTTTTGTTCTTGTTTCTTGTTTGTTTTTGAAACAGGATGAGAAAAAAATAAAATTTGTGTAGGTGGGGAGATTCAGGAGATCTGGGAGGAAGTTGGAGAGGAGAAACCCAGTATTATAGGCTCTTTTATTCAATTACAAAAATGTGTCTTTTAGGCAATTAGAAAAAAAAATCAAAGTTGATAATATTTCTTAAAATATGGTACTTAAAGATAATAAGAGTCTATCACATATGATCTATTTTTAGCTGAAAATGAACATTCCTTCATACACCATTACCAACCATTCGTGCATGTTAAATTGAATCTGTAACTTGGGTAATTATATAGATTAATAAATCAATTAATAGTATAATCACCAATCAAGATTTTCTCTTTAAAAGATTGTGGCTGTCTCTTATCCCACACATTAACTTCTATCATGTTTTTCTGTATATTTTGCTATGTCTTCACCTAGCTGCCCCAGCAGTAGATTTGACTATAAAGCTCATATTGCTTGTCTTTATGTTTATAACAGTTTTAAAAATATGCCAGTGTCAGACTTAGGTTAGGCGTTATTTTGAAATTTTAGAGTTTTCATCTGCATTGAGTGAGATGAGGCTGAGGTATTCACATATTTTTAAGTGCGAGGGAGATTCCAACCTTGCTGTCATTAAGAAGACAGACGCTGCGATCCCACCAACAATGGAGAAGTGTTCTTTCTTCCCCACATCCTCTCCCAGCAACTGCTGTCCCCTGAGTTTTTCATCTTAGTCATTCTGACTGGTGTAATATGGAATCTCACTGTTGTTTTGATTTGCATTTCCCTCATAACTAAGGATGCTGAACATTTCTTTAGGTGCTTTAGAGCCATTCAAGTTTCCTCAGTTGAGAATTCTCTGTTTAGCTCTGTACCCAGTTTTTTAATAGGGTTATTTGACTCTCTGGAGATTAACTTCTTGAGTTCTTTGTATACATTGGATATTAGCCCTCTATTGGATGTAGGGTTGGTAAAAATCTTTTCCCAATTTGGTGGTTGTCATTTTGTCCTATTGACTGTGTCCTTTGTTTTACAGAAGTTTTGCAGTTTTACAAGGTTCCATTTGTCAATTCTTGAGCATAAGCCATTGGTGTTCTGTTCAGAAACTTTTCCCCTGTGCCCACTTGTACAAGATTCGTCCCCACTTTCTCCTCTATAAGCTCCGATGTGTCTGGTTTTATGTGTAGATCCTTGATCCACTTGGACTTGAACTTTGTACAAGGAGATAAGAATGGGTCAATTTGCATTTAGTTTGGTGATTCCTCAGAAAATTAGACATAGTAATACCAGTGGACCCAGCTATACCACTCCTGGGCATATACCCAGAAGATGCTCCACTATGTTCATAGCTGCCTTATTATAATAGCCAGAAGATGGAAAGAACCCAAATGTCCCTCAACAGAGGAATGGATACAAAAACTGTAGTATATATACACAATGGAGTACTATTCAGCCATTAGAAACAATGAATTCATGAAATTCTTAGGTAAATGGATGGAACTAGAAAGTGTCATCCTGAGAGAGGTAACCCAATCACAAAATAACACACATGGTATGCACTCACTAATAAGTGGATGTTAGCCCAAAAGCTCAAAATAAAGAAGTTACAATTTCCCCAGTTCAAGAAGGAGGACTTAAGTGCGGGTGCTTTGGTTGCTCTAAGAAAGGGAACAAAATAGTCACAGGAGCATTGAGGGAGACAACATGTGGAGCAGAGACTGATGTAAAGGCCACCCAGAGACTGCCCTACCTGGGGATTCATCATATAAACAGTCAACCAACCCTGTCACTACTATGGACGACAAGAAGTGTATACCAAAAGGAGCATGCCATGGTTGTCTCCACAGGGGCCCTGCCAGAGCCTTACAGAGGCAGATGCTATTGGACTGGACATGGGGTCCCCAATGGAGGAGCTGGAGGATGGTCCAGAGGAGCTGAAGGGGTTTTACAGCCCCATGGGAAGAACAATGATTTCAGTCACCCAGACGCCCCAAGACTCCCAGGGACTAAACCATCAACCAAGGGACACACATGGTTCCAGCCAAAAATGTGGAAGGCCTTTTGGGCATCAGTGGGAGGAATGGTCCTTGGTCAGGTAAAGACTCATCAGAGGCTCGAACAAAGGGAAACTGAGGTGGGTGGGGGAAGGAGTGTCTTGGGTGGAAAGGCGTATATGTGGAGGCAGGGGAAGGAGGAAGGGGAGTGTTGGGGGTCTTAGGGGAGGGGGGATATCAGGAAAACTTTTACCATTGGCAATGTAAATGAAGACGATATTCAATAAAAAATAAATAAATAACAAAAGAAGAGGATAGGTGCTTTTAAAGACTCTATTACTTATCCAGAGGCTTGTGTCAATTAATGATGAAGTTAAGAATAAAGAACCAGCATTCTGTGGCTCTTATGAATTCACAACAAAACATTCCTGTAATATATTATTAAGAAAGAAATATCAGTTATGATAACACAAAATACTTAGTGCTTTCTAAGACTGTAATCATGTTTTTCCAGCTATGCTCATCCATTTTTAAAATAAAAAACAAAAAAGTATATATCTGCAGGTATGGGCATATTTCTACATAAATTATAGAGAATATATAGCTAAAAGGAAGTATGGTCAAGGACACTAGACTACAGTTGCTAGTTCTATTTGATTTGGACATATCTTTGTTCAAGCC
The DNA here is from genome assembly GCA_964023405.1 of Apodemus agrarius. Classification (NCBI taxonomy): domain Eukaryota; kingdom Metazoa; phylum Chordata; class Mammalia; order Rodentia; family Muridae; genus Apodemus; species Apodemus agrarius. The sequence continues at coordinate 130,636,006 of OZ030009.1, read as the reverse complement.
TCATCTTCCTTCTAACAGAAAACAGTGTTGAAATTTTTTTGCTGTCTCTTCTTTCTAGCCCTGTAATATCTTGTCTTACATATATTAGGTCCTGTTCTGTGAAATGAGTTTAATTCTTTTCTACCTTAATTTGCCAAACATGTACTATGAGATCTTTACAGCAGAGGACACTGCCCCAATGCTTTCTGCCTTGATTCTAGCAGTTAAGTATGTTTATTCCCCCACCAGATCCTCTAACTATTTTTTAGATTTGATTCAGCTCTAACTTTCTAGCTAGTGCTGTTGATTAAGTCTCCACGGTTGAAATACCCACTCTGGTGGGAAAGAGGCTGAGATTATCAAGGGTATAGCATACTGGTTCTTTCCTATCTTATTTAAGCTTTTTGTAAACTCCTTTGACTTTTTCATGTCCAACAAAATATTCATCCAGTTAACTTCTTCTGAGTTTCTGTTCTTTGACAGTCTATCATCTTCTCTAATTTGCCTGAAGGTTTGTTAAAGGGGGGGCACTGCAATTGATATCCTCATCTTGTCTCTTTGTAGTATGATGCAGAATATCTGGATCATGATAGATGCTCATAAAAGTTTCCTAATTGGAACATTAGCTGTGCAGATGATTCAAAAGTCTACAACAATTTCTGCTCTTTTCACTTCCATTCCCAATAATGTTAGTACTTCCTGTATGTTTATAACAATAAAACATGTGATAACACTATACTAGCTAGTTGACTGGACAACATGAGTATTCATTTTTAAATAAATATTTAAATCTGGCTACACTGACATGTTCCTGAATATTCCACGTGCTTTAAACTTAACTTTTCCAAAGAAATACCTGTTCTCACATCTGTTTGTGTGGTCTTCCCTTCTCTGAGAAAGGACTAATTCTTTCAATCAACTATTCCTTCCTTCCGTTTTCCCTTCCTAAATCCAACTCATCAATGTGAATAGAGCTGCTTATCAAGAACAAACAAACAAACAAGCAAACAAACCCACTTCAACTCACGTTTCTTCATTCCTAGCTTGAGATCTAGTGCAGACCACTATGTTTTCTGTTGATAACACGATATTTTCAACTTTCCTTCCAAACATCTACTTTTTATCCTCCACACCACAACATAATACTTTACACAATATAGTTTATGTTATGTTACTTGACTAGTTACAAGGTGTCATTACCCAAAATATTGCCTACAGGGTTGACTTGATAGTACTGGCAGTGTGGCTTCTTTGTCCTCTTAGCCATAACGTTAAAAATATATATTAATTGAAAACACACACCAAGGATTGATTTATGTATGAAGGGAAAAGTGTCAGAATCCACAAGAAAAATTAGGAAATGAAAATTCTATTCTTTAAAGTATTCCTTTAAGTATCAGACCCTTAAAATATTAGCTAATATGCCATAATTTATTTGTATAACAGTTTTAAGAAATATAAATTGGTACACAGCTGGGGATAAGACTAGAGTTTTGGATTTGGAGGAATGGAAGAGAGGTAAGGATCTTGGCTTTCCTGGCAAGAGTGGGCTGTGGGTTCCCAGGGAGTTGGAAGTTGGGATAAAGTCATGAACTGGTGTAGTGGGGGTATTAGGAGCAAAATATCCATAGGATCTGCAGGAGATGAGGCAGGTGGGAAACAAAGTTGTGACAGGTGTTCTGTCACAGAGCTAGGGGCGAGACTTGGTGATTATATTTGAAGGAGCAGGCAGAGGGGGAAACTTGCTCTTAGCTTGCCTGCTTCGTAGATGGAGAGTGTTGTGTCTTATCAAAGACTCTCTAGCAACCTAATAGCAGACCCAAAACGTCTAGAAGAAAAATAAGTAATTGTACCAAGGAAAAGTAGATGGTAATAAATAATCAAAAATGGGGATGAAATAAGTAAAAATAGAAACAACAACAACAAAATAATAATCAAAATAATCAATGAAACTATTTTTGAGAATATCAATAAGATTGACAAATCTTCATCCAAATTAACTAAAAGGCAGAGAGAATATCCAAATTAACAAATTAGAAATAAAAAGGGAGACATAGATAAAGTTCCAAAAGGTTTGTGGATTCATTTCTGGGTCTTAAATTCTAGTCCATTGATCTACCTGCCTGTCTCTGTACCAGTATCATGCAGGTTTTTTTTAATCACTATTGCTCTATAAAATAGGCCAGGGATGGTGACTCTCCCACAAGTTCTTTTATTGTTGAGAATATTTTTTGCTATCCTGGGTTTTTTGTTATTCCAGATAAATTTGAGAATTTTTTTCTATCTCTGTGAAGAATTGAGTGGGAATTTTGATGGTGACATCAGATACTGGCAAGGATGTGGAGAAAGAGGAGCACTCCTCCATTGCTGGTGGGAGTGCAAGATGGTACAACCAGTCTGGAAATAAGTCTGGCAGTTTCTCAGAAAATTGGAAATAGTTCTACTTGAGGACCCAGCTATAGCAGCCCTGGGCATATACCCAGAAGATGTTCCAACATATAACTAGGACACATACTTCATTATGTTCATAGCAGCCTTATTTATAATAACCAGAAGCTGGGAAAACCCAGATGTCCCTCAACAGAGGAATGGATACAGAAAATGTGGTACATTTAAACAATGGAGTACTATTCAGCTATTAAAAACAATGACTTCATGAAATTCTCAAATGGATGGAACATCAAATTAAATGGAGAGAAACTTCAAGCCATTTCACTAAAATTAATGACAATTCAAAACTGTCTACTCTCTCCACATCTTTTCAATATGCTATTTGATTTTTTTGCTACAGCAATAACAATCTTACACCCATCAGAATGGCTAAGAGCAAAAACTCATGCAACAGCTCATTCTGACAAGGATGTGCAGGGGGATCACTTTCTCCACTGGTGGTGGGAGTGCAAATTGTACAATCACTCTGGAAATCAATCTGGCCATTTCTCAGAAAACTGCAAATAATTCTACCTCAAGACTCAGCTCTAGCACTCCTGATCATATACCTAAAAGATGCTCCACCACACCACAAGGACACTTGCTGAGCTATGTTCATAGCAGCTTTATTTGTAATAGTCATAAACTGGAAACAACCCAGATGTACCTCAGTTGGAGAATGGAGAAAGAAATTGTGGTTTATTTACAAAATGGAATATCACCCAGCTATTAAAAGCAAGACATCATGAAATTTTCAGGCAAATGGATGGATGTAAAATATCTTCCTGAGTAAGGTAACCCAGACACAAAAAGAACATTCATGGTATAAACTCACATATAAGTGGATATTAGCTATAAAGCACAATACAACCATATTATAATCCATAGACCCAGGGAAGCTAAACAAGAAGGAAGGCTCAAAGGAGGATGCTTGAATTTCACTCAGCATGGGAAATATAATAGTCAACTGATTTAGTGGGTAATTATTAAGAGTACTGCCCCCCCATCCCCACCAGACCTCTCTATCACTCCTTCCAAGTATCTGGTAAAGCATCACTCTTACACAAAGTAAAGAGAGGTTCCTAAAGCATGACTCTTAAATTTGAATAATTAACCAAATATATTTATGCATATAAAACTCCCAATTACATAATGCCAATTTACAATGATAAAGTATTATCCCAATATTTTTAACCTCTCCAAAACACCAGAAATATATCTGAAACCATCTGGATATCTGTGTCTCTCACTCTGCTTGTCTGGTTCTTCCTCCTTTCTCTCTCTCCCCCTCACTTACCTTAGCTCTATTCTCTTCCCTCCAATCACTGGCCTCTCACAGCCTCAATGTGAATGGATAGGAAATACCTTGCAACAATCTGAAATAAGTGGAGGGAGACAACTGGTGGGAGAGTAGATAGGGTAATGGAGAGTGGGAAATCAAGTGTGGGGAGGCCTGGGGAGAGAGGGCCTGGGAAGTGAATGGAAATCAGCAGATGGGGTATGGGGCCATCTCTAGGAGTTGCCAGAGACCTGGATGGGGGTAGGGGTGGGAAGACTCCAGGGAGTCTATGAGGATGACTTTAGTCTAGACTCCTAATAGTTGGGGATATGAAAACTTAAGTGGCCACCTCTTCTAGCCACACAGGACTCTCAGTGGAGGGATAAGGACACCAATGGACCCACAAAATCTTTAAAACTTTATATATCCTGTATACAAGATGTATAGGAACAAAGATGGATCAGAGACTTAGAGAATGACCATCCAATGACTGGCCCAACTTGAGATCTATCCCATGGACAAGAACTAAATCTTGGAATTATTAATGATACTTTGTTATGATTGCAGACAAGAGCTTAGCATAACTGTCCTCTGAGCATTTCTTTCATGAAGCTGACCAAGACAGATAACAAAGACCCACCAGCAATCACTGTATGGTGCTCAGAGAATCTTGTGGATGAGTTGGGGGGAAGTCCCAAAATGGATAGGGACTCTACAAGGTGACCAACAGAGTAAACTAACTTGAACCTTTGGGGTCAGAGAAAGAACCACCAACCAAAGAGCAAGCAATGGAGTAGACCTTAGTCTTCCATGAACATATGTAGCAGATGTGCAGCTTGGTCTTCATGTGAGTCCCCCAACAACTAGAGCAGGAGCTTTCTCTGAATCTTTTGCCTGCTTATGGATTCAATTTCCCTAACTGTGTTGCCTTGTCTGGCCTCAATGGGAGATAATGCACCCAGACCTCCAGTGACTTAATATACCAGGGTGGGTTGGTACCCAGCAGGGTCTCCCATTTCTCTGAGAAGAGAAGAGGGATATGGTAAGGGGAAGGACTATTTTTGGTGAGGGGAAGGGCTGGTAGGAGGGTGGAGAGCTGTCATAGAATGAAGAGTAACTAAATAAATATATTAATGGAAAAATGGCATCCTACCAGAAGCAGTCTATAGATTCAATTCAATCTCCAACAAAAATTTCATCACAATTCTTCTCAGATCTGGGAAGGACTAGAACAATGGAAACCTTGGGTAGCTATGACAGTCTTTAACAATAAATGAACTGCTGGGGTAGTCACCACCTCCAATTTCAAATTACGCTAAACGGCTGTAGTAAAACAAGACAAAACAAAAGCAAAACAAAACAAAACAGAAGTAACTCCATCATGGTATTGGCACAAAACAGATATATTGATCAATGGAAATGAATTGAAGACTCAAACATAAATCCGCACAGATATTGACACACAAGTTTTGATAAAGAGCCCAGAAATACACACTAGAGAAGATGTATCACCTTCAATTTCTTTTTGGTCAAACTGGATATAAGTATGTAGCAGTATATAAATAAATCCATACTTATCTTCCTGGCCAAAACTCAAGTCCTAGTGGATGAAAGACCTCAACATAAAACTAGATACACTGAACCTGACAGAAGAGAAAGTGAGGAGATAGCCTTAAATTAGCACAGGAAAAGACTTTCTGACAGAACACCATTAGCATAGGAACTAATATGAACAATTAATACATGGGACATCAAGAAATTGAGAAGCTTCTTTATGGCAAAGGACATAGTCATTTGGACCAAGCAACAGGCTATAGAATGGGAAAAGATGTACACCACCTCCACATCCAATACAGAGCTAATAGCCAAAATATATAAAGAACTTCAGACACTAGATATCTAGAAAAACAAATGAACAAATTTAAAAATAGGATAGAGGCCTAAACATAGAATTCTCAATGGAGCAATCTTAATGGCTAAGAAACACTTAAAGAAAAGTTCAACATCCTCAGCAATCAGGGATATGCAAATGGAAACTACTTTGATATTTCATCTTATAACTTTGAGAATGTGTACGATCTAAAGAAGAAATTTATAGCTTACGCTGTCAGGGTGTGGAGTATGAGGGACTCCCATCCATGGCTGGTGGGAGTGCCAACTTGTACAGCCACTCTGGATATCAGTGTGGTTGTTCTGCAGAAAAATGGAAATCTACCTCATTTTTCAGATATAGTACTGTTGGGCATATACTAAAAGGATGCTTCATCCTATCTGAGAGATACTTGCTCTACCACTTTCAACTGATGCTGTATTTATAATAACCAGAAACAACTCAGATGTCCCCTCAACAGAGAAATGAATAAAGAAAACGTGGCACAATGGAATGTAACTCAGCCACTAAAAATCTGACACCATGAAATTGGCAAGCAAATGGATAGAACTAAAAAAGGAAATAAAGAAAAAACAACCAAGGTTGTATTCTCTTATATGAGGCTATTAGCTGTTAAGTAAATGATAATCAGCTGGGTGGTGGTGGCACACACCTTTAATCCCAGCACTTGGGAGGCAGAGGCAGGCAGATTTCTGAGTTCGAGGCCAGCCTGGTCTACAGAGTGAGTTCCAGGACAGCCAGGACTACACAGAGAAACCCTGTCTCGAAAAAACAAAACAAAAAAAAGTAAATGATAATCAAGCTATAATTCATAGAACCACAGATGGTATGTAGAGAGTAAGGAACTAGAAGGAACAGACATTTCCTTTTAGGAAAGGGATATAGAATAGATTATAGGTGTTTTTTGAATGGGAAGATTAAGTGGGGAGGAGGATCAGAGAAGTGATTTTAGGAAGGAATACAGGGAGACAGCTTAAAGCAAGGAGCTTTTGAGAGGTAGTGTAGAAACTTGCCAAAATATATACATATATGATGTTGACCTAGATTAAATCACCAAGTAATAGGGGATAGTGAGTCTCCAGTGGCCATCTCTTGTTGCCAAAAAAGGCTTCTAGTGCTAGGACTGCATTGCATTCAGTCTAGTTGTTGGTTAAGGGGGTTCCTTGGAAATATCTAAATAACCGAGGCTGTTGCCAACACAATGGGTTGCTTTCTGCAAGCTGACAGCATGGCCCCATTGCTTATGACAGAACACCCACTCAACTCACCGAACATGGAAAAGTCAGGATAGTGCCTACATAGAGCCTTTACCCTGTATATCCCAGGACCTTTGGTGCAGAAAGGTACCCTGCATGCCATCAAAAGAGAAAGGTGAACAAGCCAGCCACAAACCCTTTGTCTGAAATGGTGTACTATCTGCAAGATATACTAAGGCAATGAAGGCACAATGCTTGTGAGAATAAGCAACCAGTAATTGAGTTGACTTAAGGTTCATTCCATAAGATGAAACCCCTGTCAGCCACTACTTGGGTGAGCTAGAACCGGAGACTAGGTAGTCCAGGGACCTAGGGTAAAACCAAATAATACTGTGTAAAACCGAAAGACAATGCAGTGAAAAACTGTCTCCTAATAGTATTTTGTTATGCTGATAGATGAGTGCCTTGTTCAGCCATCATCGCGGAAGCTTCCTCCTGCAGCAGATGGGACCAAATATAGACCCCTATAGCCTGACGGTACTCATAGATTTATAAGCATCTGAACATGCCTAGATTGGTTGTCTCCATCAAACCCTTCTAGTCTGAGCTCAGGGACCGAGTAGAAGAGTGACCACGAAGTGTTTAAGAGCTGGAGGAATGGAGGACACCAAGAAACAAGGCCCTCTACATTTACATGAACAAAGCTCCTATGAAAGCACGGAGAATGAAACAGTATCCACTAGGCCCACACCAGTCTGCCTCGGTCCTCTGTACTTGTTTCATGGATGGCTTCCAGTTTAGTGTCTTTATAGAATTCCTGAGTGTGTGATCAAGTGGACTTGATCCCAGCACTTAGGAGGAAGAGGCAGGCAGATTTCTGAGTTCAAGGCTAGCCTGGTCTACAGAGTGAGTTCCTGGACAGCCAGGGCTATATAGAGAAACCCAGTCTGCACAAACCAAACCAAACAAACAAACAAACAAAAAAGGATTATTCTTTAAAAACTCATTCACTCCCTTCCTAGGACACAGGAAGGGGCAATTTTCTCAATTTTGCCATTGGGAGATAAAGCTGTCTTGGTTTTATCTACTGGTGATTTTGACCTGGGATGCCTGGTTTTGTTTGATGGGTCGGCTGCGGTTTCTTATTTGTGAAACTATTAATGCTTTCTGGATTCCGTTCTGTGTGTTCATCCTGGTTGGTAAGAATACTTTTTAGAAATGAGTCAGAGTTGCTTCACACTCTGGGCAGTCGAGGCAAGCTTTTTAAGGATGAAGTAGACAGGGCTGGTGAATGATTATGGAGCATTGATTACATTCTGGTGGGTTATTGATCTAGATTATACTTGTTAGATAGGTTTGTGATGAATGGATTATGCAAATGCTGTCCTTGACATTCCTCTAACCTTAGAGACTATTTCCTATTCTGAAATTTTAGCTAAAGGTGTTCTTTCTCAGTTTTTTTCCCCATCTATTTCTCTCAGGTTTTCTGTCTCTCCCTATATCTCTCTGCTTCTCTCCTCTCTCTCCCTCCTAATAACTAAGTGATACCCAGAAAGTACATGGATATTTATGAGCCCTTTCTTAAGGCAATTTTGCATTTATTTCAAAAAATTTCACACACAAGGAAAATGTTGATTTATTTAAATTAGTGAAAGAAAATTCTGCAGAGTATCCACTTCAACTACAATTCCAATTACTTTTTCCTTCACCCATCAAAATCATGTGAAAATTATAGAAGTCTCAGCTCCAAAGTTTGCAAACTCAAGAGACACAGTATTTTGTTTTTTTGGAATGCATATTGCAAAAACATTTCTGCAAGCCACCTCCCTTTTAAGGTAATATAAAAGGTTCCAATAAAATATGCAGAAATATTACTTTATTGTAATAAGAAGATACCATGCTGCAGATCCATCCCTAATAAGTCATTTAATCCTAATGCTATTTATTTTTAGCACAAACAGTTAAATTGGTTGTATTGTATGCAACAGTGGATACAAATTCAGTCTGCTTTAGGCCAGTACAATAGCCATTGAGGTTCTGTGGCTATTTCAGCTTAACGTAAATTAAATAAAAACTGTATCAGATACATTTCAAATGCTCAAGAGCCACATGTGATGGTAGTGGCTACTTTCCTGTGCAACATAGATCATAAAGCATTAATTTTATTATAGAATTTCCTACCAATCAACAAAGAATACTGCTTTATTTGAGGCCATGAGTTTTTGTTGCTGTTGTTTCATGTCTGTTTGTTTTGTCAAAGCTGAACCTAGTCTTTAGTAGACTGAACAAGTCTATAGGAAGCAACTTTTATACCCAAAGCTCAATACCTGGAGAATTGTACACTTGTTTGCCACTCCATTACCCTGAATTGTGCAATCCAGCCAGAAACAGTTCTCAAACCTACTACTGACAACTGCTTTTCTAATCATGAAAGTACCCATGATTATAAAAGTACCCATCCATTCTTTAAATCGGTGTTAAGAACCTCTTTTTTCTAGTTCTTTGTATCTCTATTTTAAGATCATTAGTTGTACTGTACCTATGTGTTTCTTAATAATAGTGAGCAAGTGGTTCAAAATGTAGGGGCCAGAGATCAAGAATAGCAGGAGAACAATTAAGGGTCCTAACAGGGTGGATATGCAGGTACTTAAACAAGGGGAGGAGTTAAACCAAGAGTTAAACCAGCCCTGACTTTGTTCTCTCTCCTTTCTGCTTGGCTAGCCCTTTCCTCCCTTTGACCATTGACTCTTTAACAACCCTGGAATGGTCTATATTAAAGCAACACTACTCAACTAAGGCAGCACACAATCCTGCACATATTCTGCAGTACTACTTTTGATAATGAAGTCAGTGATTCTTGAAAGTGACTGATAGAAGTTTCTATTCTCTCTACATCTAAATCAATGACTGTCATAGTCTTCCTCTTGTAAGACCAGAATGGAAGTCTTGGTGCCAGGAATATGAGCTATCAGAATACCAGCAATTGCTTCAGGATTGAAGCATGAACAAAGAAAAGGGGAGAATGAAAGTGTCACCTCAGAAACTTTGGAAAGATCATGGAACACTTGCCCCTCCCAGAAGGGAAAGGCTAATTAAATTTCACAGACCACAGGGAAGTCCCTGTGTCTAGGGGAGGCCTAGAGTTATTCTGAGACCATTGACCACCTACCTCATTACCTAACAACCAATTAGTTTAAAGGTAACACCGTTCTGCCAATCACATTGTGCCTAATGGCGGCTGCCCGAGGAATGTAAAGGCCCAAGCAGCGGGCGGTGTGTGGTCGTTCTCTCCCCATGTGCAGGGTGACCCCAGCATGCTGGATTAAATAAAATTCCTCTTGCCTGTTGCATCGGGAAAAAAGAACCTCTTTCATCAGCCAAAAAGGAAGTAGATAACGCAGAAAGATCAAAACAATATATTGTTTAAGCACGTGATGTGCTGTGAAGTAGACCAGAATGGTCTAAGGAAGGGGACAGTAGGAATAACCTTAGATTAAATTAGCAAAGAAACCCATCTGACAGAAGAGACCCGAAGGATACGAAGAGTCAGGTTGAAGAAACAACAAAGACCTTTTAAAAGCATGGTTTGATCAACTGTAGAGTTTAGAGGAAAGGCTCGAGTGGTGGGGAGGTAGAGACCACATCACTGCCGCACTGTCCGTGGTATTCTTAGCCATAGCAATGAGTTCTTAGTTTTAGGAGGTCCCTAAGATATTTATATCAAGAGATTAATATAGAGATTTGATGTCTGAGGAGAAGAAGGATCGAATGAATGGATGAATGAATGAATGAGTGTCGTTATTACCCAGGGTAAGGTGCATTTAAAATGAAAGAATCCCAATTGGCCTCAAGGTGCTTATCTTCTTTAAATAATTACCATGTTTCCTCTTTGTTTCCAGGATTCTTTCTGCCGCATTAGGATGGTGATATATTGAGTGTGATTCTGGAACTGATTAAACACTATGTCTATATTCAGTTTTTAAAGAAATCAACAGTAAAGCAACTGGAAGACTTTTCTGGCCCCTTCAGGCAGAATCAGGCCTTCTCTCTCCTGTGTTCCCACGCTGCTTATTGGCACATTCCTCTACGTAACAGCTTTCACTTTAAATTATAAGCAAGTGTTTTAAAGGTTTCAAGTACAGTGACTTCCCAGCTCAGCCCCCAGCATACAGTGAGCTCTTGCTCAATGTTTTCTGGACAAATTAAAGAATGTGAAGGAAAATATGGAGGTGCCTTAAGTAAATGCAGAATCAGAACCAAATTTCAATGCTAATTAGTACTAAAAGAAGATTAATTTACTGTCTCTGTAATCAGCTCCTCTGACCTGATTATGTATTGGAGTCATGAGGTTCTCTACAAATATTACTATTTATGCAGCATGCAAATGAAGATAACTCTCAGAAAACTGAGAAGTTTGAATTTCTGTGCTGTAATCCAGGTCTTCTCAATTAATTCAAAGTACCCTTTCGTAAATAATAGCCTGAAAGCCAGAGGTGCTACCCATCAGTCCCTACTCAAGGATAACACTGTGTTACAGTTACACAGAATGTGGTCTTTGATTGTAACTGAAGAAGATTAGCAGAATAGCACCTTATCTCCTTATCATAGTGAAAAATCATTATCTCTTTAAAATTTTCACTTAGTTACCCAGCTCACATGAGGCTGACCTGGTGGTGCCACAGTCTGTTTACAACTATCCAAAATAGTTCTCAACGTTTAATCCAGTAGGATGGCAAACTCCCCTAGAAAGTTTCTAGGAATGTGAGTTCTACTCTTTGAAATATTTGAGGGCAAGAAGAAGAAAGATCAGAAATATTTTTCCAACCTGGCTGGGTCATCCCTCCACAGGCATCCTGGTAGTCCCTGGCTCCCAATAGATAAGCATATTGACAACTAATTTGGCGAAGACACCCAATCTACATAGGGCACTGCAGCCCAGAGTCTTAGATACAAGTGATCCTCCTGCTTCAACTGCTGAAGTAGGTAGCGATGCAGGCTCACCCTGTCACTGCACCAGGCAGACAAAGCTTTAAAAGCCCACAGTGGATTCAAACTTACCCTGAGAAGCAGAGACCTAAAGTTTTAAAAGTTTAATAGATACTAAAGAATTCGAGGTACAAAAACAATTGGTTCCAAGTAGTATGCTCCTTCTTAAGCTAAACAAGCAGACAGAGAAAGAAAACCAAAACCTGGAAATTTGGATATATCCATTATCCATTATTTTGTTAAATTGTTACCTTGAATATTATTTCATAAGGACATATTTTTATTTGATATAATTTTGAGCACTTCATCACAACCTTCCAAGTATAGTTTAATGAAGAAATTGCTATAAAGTATAAGCTGTATTTGCACTAAATCTGAATCCATCAACATTAAAACCAAACACAGTGCAGAAAGTCTGAGAGGAAAAGACTACAGAAAAATCTATACTAAGGATTCCATTTCAGGGAGGGATGTTTATGTTAAATAGCAAAATAAATGGGGGTAGGATAATGTAGTTTTTTACATTATTTCTAAACAAAACTGTTTGCTGAACAAATATCACCAGGAAGAGACACTTGACTTCTTTTCCCTAGGAAAGCTGGCTCCATGTTTTGAGATTCAAAGTTCCCGAATGGTCCCCAACATACAGGTTTCAAGCACCTTAAAGTTACTCTAAGTATCCTGAAAGGATCTCAAACACATTCTACCTGCAGAGACATAAGCGACACGTGCTGTGTGCTTTGCTTATTTGCTACTTCAGTACTGATTCAAGGACCTCAGATCCAAGTCCTCACATGTGCTGGGTGAATGCTTGACCACTGAATTATACCATCAGCCAAGACAGTCTTTACCATTACACAAGTAGATAAACCACCAAAGCCCTATATAAAAGGGAGTGAGTAGTCTTCCCACGGGTTTCAGTTACAAAAGTCTTTTTTACCTTTTGGAGAAATATTTAAAAGCTGTATGTTAATGACCTTAATTATATATTTTCTAGAGACTAAGAACTCCAGAATCGACAAACAACAGCCACCTATATTTCAAGTCAGTAGGTTTTAGTTTCAGTTTGAACCTCTTTTTATGATTTCCTTTTGTAAAGGGGAAGGTATCATTGTCAAATCCAGAGCCAGCTCCCAGCGCTTTGGAGATAATAAATTAAGAATAAACATAAGAATCTTCAACATCTCAACCCTTGAACATTAGCTACCAATGGCTTCGTTTTTCTTCTGTGCCTTCCCGGCCTTCCATTCCTCAAATGTAAGGAATTTCAAGAAGCCATTAATACACCTTGATTAACTTCGGCAGATTTTACAGTCTCTAAATCATTTTCATGAGGGCACATTGCATTCTGGGATATGTTATCAATTTTATGTCCCAATGACAGTCTTGTCCTTTTCCACTTATATCCTTTGTCCCCTTCCCAAGGGGAACTGATCATAACTAAAAGGTGGAAACTATTTAATAAAGTGCCTAAGAGGTTGGAGTACTGATATGCACAAAAGCTTGGGCTAAAATAATTATTTATGATTACCTATGTCATTGATTACAATAATTATCTAGGGTGATGTTAGCTCTCTGTGGAAAGCTGGTTAGAAAAATAAAATATATTAATAGTGACAATTTAATAAACACAAAATTATTATAAATGTAAATAAACAATAGGCTAGTAAGACTATCATCTTTTATTGATGATATGCTTTTAAGTGTGAGGCCAATTTCTGCACAGCTGGTAAACATTATTTAATTTAATCTTCCCAATAACGCTCTCCATCTTGGTGGCATGGTTCTCATTTTACAGCTACAAATTGAAATCTGTAAAAGAGTCTGTGCAGTTGTTACTGCATCTCACCTTCTAAAAGAATATTAATTTTAATATTGTAAAACTTGTTAAATGCAAAAACGCTATATCAAATGTATCAAAGATAGCTTGTGTCAGGTGACTTGGAATCAAAAGCAAACGATTTCTTCAGTGATCAACACGTTTTAGAATAAGAAGGACACAATACAGCAATGAAATACAAGGCGAGAGAGAGAGAGGATTCTCTTTAATTTTTTTTGTCTAGATACCTCACAGTTCTCAAACAAAAAGCAAATATAATCTAATCAAAACTAATTTCACTCAGAAAAGTGTCCAGTTTTGCTGACATCAGCAAGATAAAAATTCCCAGTGTAGGAGCAGAATATGCTTTCTAAGCAAACTGGGCTTATTTTCAAGTCGCAGAATTATTAAATCTCCCTTTGGAATACTATTGTTTTACAGAAAAAGGCTCTTTTGTGGCACTGAGACGTGATAGGAAGAAAAGAGAGTGTCGTAATTAATCCATTCCTTTAACAAATGTTTATTGAACAGCTTTTTTTAAAATGTGATAGGCATGATGGAAAAGAAAAGACGAACAGGGCCACCCACGCCAGCACTCATTTGGGGCCGTGCATAGGAGAACAAACCTAGCAGCCACTCAACGGGGGCCGGGACAAAGCTTGGTACAAGGCTCTCCTGCAACGGGGGCCGGGACAAAGCTTGGTACAAGGCTCTCCTGCAACGGGGGCCGGGACAAAGCTTGGTACAAGGCTCTCCTGCAACGGGGGCAGGGACAGAGCTTGGTACAAGGCCCTCCTGCACATTTAGCCAGTCCCTGAGGAGATCTCACTGGAGCAGGGGCATTAGAGTGCCTCGTGTACGCATTTCCAGAAGCGAGACAAGAAGAGACCCGTTACAGATCGCTTTTGGAAAACAAAAAAACAAAAAAACAGAGGCAGGATCTGGGGATGGTTTTATTCTTCAGTGTGCATCTGAATAGGAAGACCCAGACCAAGAAAACATACTGACCATGAGCACTAGCAGGGCTTTCTCCCTGGAAATACTAGAGGAAATGTTAGAATTAGAGGATCAATTTCTAACCTTAACTGAATTCCCGGGTCAGACATTCATTGAAATAAGATCTAAGGAATGGAAGTTTGCCAGTGATGATGCTAGCGAGTTTAGTTGGGACATGTTTGCAGTTGTCCTAAAATAAAGGTCTAGCTTCAAGGAAAGGTGAGGTCTGCAAAGACAAATCCACCTGCTCTTGTCGTGGGCACGATTGGTGTCACAGAGGGAAGGGGGTGACGGCGGCAGGGGTAATAAATGCCAGGCAAAGCGAAAGCAGCAATCGCCTGAGATGAGATGTTTGGGCGGAAAGATGAAAAGAGAAAGAGACTCTCAAACATGGCTCTTGGGAAGGGAAGGAAGGGTGAGCTGGAGGGGGAAATACAGAAAGAAAAATGGGTGACAGGGAAGAAAACCTTAAGAAAACCCAAGAATCTGGTTATTTAAATTTCTGAAATCCTTTTTTTATTCAGGGCAATTTAGATGGCATTTCCCGATGCCAATTTACTTTCTATTATTTTAGATGATATTTTAAAATGATTATTTATTTGATTTTTAGATTATTAAATGTAAAGGATTTCTGAATTAAAATTATAAAGGATTTCTGAAATCCTTTTTTTTATTCAGGGCAATTTAGATGGCATTTCCCAATATCAATTTACTTTCTATTATTTTAGATGATATTTTAAAATGATTATTTATTTGATTTTTAAATTATTAAAGGTTTTTAATTTCTCCTATCTATCTATCTATCTATCTATCTATCTTTCATCCTGATTGCAACAGTCCTCCCACTCACACAGCCCCTTCCAGAAATTGTCCCTTTCTCCTCTGAGAAGGGGAACGTTCCCCCTGGATACCAACCTACCCTGGCACCTCAAGCCACTGCAGGACTAGGCACATCCTTTCCCACTGAGGCCAGACAAGGATGCTCTACCGTACCACGAGGACACTGGCTCAGCTATGTTCGTAGCAGCCTTATCTGTAATAGCCAGAAGCTAGAAACAACCCATATATCTCTCAACTGAAGATTGGATAGAGAACTCACAGAGCTCACCTCTCCCAGAAAGACTTGGCATCAAGAGGAGGAATGGGGTTGCCATATTACAGTCAAAAACTCTGGCCACAATTGTTCCTGTCTATGAGAACCGCAAGGACAGAAATGTGGAAGAGACTGAGGGAAAGGCAGTCCAGTGACCGACCTAACTAGGGATCCATTTCAAGGGGAGGCTCCAAGGCCTGACACTATTACTGACGCTTACAGACACCTAGCACGGCTGCGCTCCGAGAGGCCCAACAAGCAGCTGACTGAGACAGAAGCAGATACTTAGACGCAACCATTGAATTGAAGTTGTGAACCCGGATGGTTGAATTAGGGAAAGGCTGGAAGAAACTGAGGAGCAGGGAGACCCCCATAGGAAAACCATCTGTCTCAGCAAACCTGAATCCCCGCCCTCAAGATCTCTCAGACGCTGAGCCACCAACCAGGCAGCATACCTGAGCTGGTCCGATGCCCCTGACACATACAGCAGAGGACTGCCTGGTCTGGCCTCGGTGGGAGAAGATGTGCGTAACTAACCCTCGAGAGACCTGAGGTCCCAGGGAGCAGGGAGGACAGGTGGGGAGGCATCCTCTTGGAGACAGGGTGGGATGAGGAACTGTGGGCGAGTCGGGGAGGGCAGCAACAACTGCACTATAAAAAATAAAAGTAATTTAAAAAAAGAAAAGAGAAAAAGGGGAAAAATAATTCTGAAGGAATGATAAATTGTTTGCGTGAGCTCTATTCATTATTATTTACCACTTTAGAGAATACAGAGAACTGTTTAAGTTATAAGACTGTAATATATATATATATATATATATATATATATATACACACTACGCAAATCATTGTGGTGATACAATATTATCAAAATACCTCTTTCATTCTAAGAAAAATTAAGTGTTCTTTAACACCCAGGCTTCTCACAAAATTCAGGCAAACAAAAATCATTACAAAACTAATCAAGAATTATTTTGAATGGAATATGTTCAGGCATTTTCTCCCTTTGTTTCGCATTCGAATAAGCTCAAATATTTTTTTTATTGGCTATTTTCTTTATTTCCATTTCAAATGTTATCCCCTTTTCCTGTTCCCCCAAGGAACCCCCTATTCTATTCCCCCTCCCCTGCTTCTATGAGGGTGTTACCCACCCACCCACCCACTCCTGCCTCCCTGCTCCCGAATTCCCTTACACTGGGGAGTCAATCCTCCACAGGACCAAGGGCCTCCCCCCCATTGATGCTAGATAAAATAATCCTTTGCTACATGTGCAGCTGGAGCCCTGGGTTCCTCCATGTGTACTCCTTGGTTGGTGCATTAATCTCTGGGAGCTCTGGGGCGTCTGGTTGGTTGATACGGCTGTTCTTCCTATGGGATTCCTTCAGCTCCTTCAGT
Organism: Apodemus agrarius; assembly: GCA_964023405.1. Taxonomy (NCBI): domain Eukaryota; kingdom Metazoa; phylum Chordata; class Mammalia; order Rodentia; family Muridae; genus Apodemus; species Apodemus agrarius. The sequence continues at coordinate 130,618,942 of OZ030009.1, read as the reverse complement.
CCTTTCTCTAACTCCTCCCCCATTGGGGATCCCATGCTCAGTCTAATGGTTGGCTGCAAGTTTCTGCCTCTGTATTTGTAGGACTCAAATATTTTATTTAAAATAAGATTGAATTTTTCTTTTTCCTTTGTTGTTATCGTTAATATTTTTAAAGTACAGTCATTATCCCCCTACTGTTCTGCTTTCCAACATTCCTAATACCATTCCTTCTCCAAGAGGATGTCCCCACACCCCCATAACCCCCAAACCCGGCAGACCTAGCCATTTCCTGGGGCCTCAAGTCTCTCAAGGGTGAATTAGGAACATCTTCTCTCACTGAGGCCAGACCAGGCAGCCCTCTGCTGTATATGTGTCGGGGGCCTCAACCAGCTAGTATATGCTGCCTGGTTGGTGGCTCAGTGTCTGAGAGATCTTGGGAGTGTCCAGGTTTGCTAAGACAGAAGGTCTTCCTATGGGGTCTTCCTCCTCCTCCTCAGTTTCTTCCAACCTTTCCCTAACTCCATCACAGGGTCCCAACTTCAGTCCATTGGTTGGGTGTAAGTATCTGCTTCTGTCTCAGTCAGCTCCTTGTTGGGCCTCTTGAAGGACAGCAATGATAGGCTCTGGTCTGTAAGTACCTATTAGCATCAGTAATAGTGTCAGGCCTTGAGCCTCCCCTTGAGATGGATCCCAATTTGGGCTGATCACTGGCCCTCCTTTCCCTCAGTCTCTTCTCTATTTTTATCCCTGCAGTTCTCATAGACAGGAACAATTCTGGGTCAGAGTTTTTGACTGTGGTATAGCAACCGCATCCCTCCACTCCACCAAGTGGAGGGTGGGTTTTACTGGAGGTGGGTTCTACAAGTTCCTTCTCTCCACTGTTGGGCTTTTCCTCTAAGGTCCCTCCCTTTGAGTCCTGAGATTCTCTCACCTCCCAGGTTCTCTGGTGTATTCTAGTGGGTCCTCCTACTTCCCACTTCTCCGAGGTTGCATATTTCCATTCTATATTTTTCAATGCAGTGAAAATTGTTGCAACTGATTAAAGTAATATATAAAAGTTCTCAGCTTGCAACTTTCTCCACTAATCAATAGAGGAGTATTTTTTTCTATTAATTTATTTATGTATTCATTTTACACCCTACTCATTATCCTCCTCCTTCTTCCCCACATCCTATCTCTCCCTCCCTTTCTTCTCTGAGAGAGTAGCCACCCCCTGGATATTCCCTACCCTGCTTCAGCAAATCTCTACAGGGTTAGGCACATCCTCTCTGACTGAGGCCAGTCAAGGCAGCCCTGTTAAGGGAATAGATTCCACATAGACAGGCAACAGCTTTAGGGACAGTCTTACTCCAGTTGTTGGGAGACCCACTTGAAGACTGAATTGCACATCTACATAAATATTGGGAGCCTCTGTCAAGCCTGTGCATGCTCTGGTTGGTAGCTCAGTCTCTGAGAGCTCCCAAGTTTCCTGGTTAGTTGATTCTCTTCGTCTTCCTGTGGAGTTCCTGTCCCCTCCTGGGACTTCAATCCTTTCTCCCAACTCTTCCATAAGACTCCCTTAGCTCTGTCTAATATTTGGCTGTGGGTTTCTGCTTCTGTTTCAGTTAACCAATGAGTGGAGCCTCTCAGAGGATAGTTCTACTAGGCTTCTGATTGCAAGGATAACAGAGTATCGTTCATAGTATCAGGGATTGGTATTTGCCCATGGAATGAGTCTTAAGTTGGTCATTGCCCCAGTCTCTGCTCCATCTTTGTCCCTACATTTCTTTTATACAGGGCATAGTTTGGGTCAAAAGTTTGATGGGTGGGTTGGTGTCCTTGTCCCTTCACTGGGGGTCCTGCTTGGCTGCAGGAGGTAGCCTCTTCAGGTTTCATATCCCCCACTGCTATGCATCTCAGTTAAGGTCACCCCCATTAACTTCTGGGAGTCTCTTCAGTCCTTGGCCTCTGTCATGTCTTATAGATGCCTCAAACCCCGCCCCCCACTTCTGCCAGCTATGGTTTCCATTCATTCTTCTGGCTCTCTGGCCCTCTCTGTCTCTCCCCACACCTGATCCTACCCGCCGCCAACTTTCATCCCAATCCCTGGTCCCACCCAGTTTTCTCCCTCCTTCTGCTTCCTATGATTATTTTGTTCCCCTTTCTAAGTGAAATTCAAGCATTCTCACTTGGGTCTTCCTTCTTGTTTAGCTTCTTTGGGTCTGTGGAGTGTGTTATGGATAGCCTTAGTGTGATGGTTTGTATATGATTGGCCCAGGAAGTGACCTCATTAGGAGGTGTGGCCTTGTTGAAGTAGATGTGTCAATGTGGGTGTGGGCTTAAAACCCTCACCCTGGCTGCCTGGAAGTCAGTCTTCCACTAGCAGCCTTCAGTTGAAGAGAGAGAACTCTCAGCTCCTCCTGCACCATACCTGCCTGGATGCTGCCATGTTTCTGCCTTGATGACAATGGACTGAACCTCTGAGCCTGTAAGCCAACCCCAATTAAATGTTGTCTTTTATAAAACTTGCATTGGTCATGGTGTCTATTCACAGCAGTAAAACCCTAACTAAGACACTTAGTTTATGGCTAATATCTGCTTATCAGTGAGTACATATTATGCATGTTCTTTTGGGTCTAGGTTACCTCACTCAGGATAATATTTTCTAGTTCAATCCATTTACCTGTGAGTTTCATTATGTTATTGTGATTATGAACCATATTTTCTGAATCCATTATTCTGCTACATATGGGTTCTGTCTAGTTTCTGGCTATTACAAGTAAAGCTGTTATGAACATAGTGGAACACATGTCTTTGTGATATGGTAGAGCAGCTTTTGGGTATATGCCCAGGAATGGTATAACTGCATCTTCAGGTAGAATTATTTTCAAATTTCTGAGAAACTGCCAGACTTATAGATTAGTTGTATCAGTTCGTACTCCCACCAGCAATGGAGGAGTATTCCCAAAAGAGGAATATTTTGATTGCTGAGAAATCACTAATCATTTAAACTCATTTTCTTTCTTTCTTTTTTTCTTTCTCTTTCTTTCTTTCTTTTCTTTTCTTTCTTTCTTTCTTTCTTTCTTTCTTTCTTTCTTCTTTTTTTTTCAAGACAGGGTTTCTCTGTGTAGCCCTGGCTGTCCTGGAACTCACTCTGTAGACCAGGCTGGCCTCGAACTCAGAAATCTGCCTGCCTCTGCCTCCCAAGTGCTGGGATTACAGGCATGCACCACCACCGCCCGGCTTAAACTCATTTTCTAATACAAAGATGACTACAATTATTACATATATGTTTTCAAAATTATAATAAAATATGCATGGGAAAAATTCACATAGTTGACCACTGTGTTAGGCGAAGTCAGTTTTCTACGTAGGATCCTGTCCTCTGCTTCCCAGTGTGGCTAAGTACAGAAATCTCCAGTTAATGCATCCTTGCCTTGGACACACTTCTCTGCTTAATCTATTCTGAAATACACTACTATCTACAAAGTAGAATCATGGGAGAAGAAATGGCAGATTTTTATATTATTTTACTTTTTATTTGGTTATTTTTCCTCCCACTAGATAGACTCCAATGCGAATCAAAATGGGAGATAATACAAATAATAATTATTCTCAATATAAACATCATTAGACATTATTTTGTACTGGTTATTTGAATAAGATAAAACACCTTCAGTACTGCAAGTTAACTTTATGTGTATATGAATGCTCCTCACAGTATGCAATTAATACTTCTTATATTTCAATTTAAATATACTTCTATCATATTCTTCTCATTTGTTAGGTCCTTCTAGATACCTTCCCACTGCCTACCCAGTCAAATTTATGTTCTTTCTCAAAAATGCAATACAACAACAAAACTTTATGAAACCAAGAACACAAAAGCAAAGTCATAACAAACAACCAGTCGTACACAACCAACAAACAAATAAACAAAACATAAAAACCCACCAAAGTGTATTCAAATGAAACAACACAGAAAAAAAATGTGGAGCTCATTATTCGTTGGTCAACTACTCCTTAACATGGGTCCTGACATGGAGTGGGTGTAATACCCAGTGTCACTCTATCGGTGAAAATGAAAAGGGCTTTTCCCTCTCCCAGCAGGTATAAGTGACAATGCATTGTTAACCTTTACCCATCTACCCATGCATCCATCCATCCATCCATCCATCCATCCATCCATCCATTCATCCATTATTTTAAAATAACTAAATAACATATAATAAGATAAAACAAAAACTATCTCAGTGAATTTGGAGGAGACAAGCCCACAGGAGAAAAAGGGCTCAAGTGAAGGCACAAGAGTCAGACCCTCTCATTTGTTCACTGAGGAATCTCATAAAAAGACTAACTGGAAGCCATAACACACATGCAGAGGACAGGATGCAGAAGTGTGCAGGTCCCCTGAATGCTACTTCAGTTTCTCCAAGTTCATATGAGCTTTGTACATGTTGACATAGAAGGCCTTGTTTTCTTGGTATTCCCTTCACTTCCTCTGTCTCTCATAATCTTTCCACCATGTCTCCCAGAGGATTCCGTAGTGTTGAGAGAAGACTTTTGATGGAGCCATCCTACATATGGCTGAATGTTTCAAGGTCTCTTACTCTCTGAATAGTATCTGGCAGTGGGTCTCTATGTTTCTTTCTATCTCCTGCAAGAAGAAACTTTTCTCATGATAGCTGAGCCTACTCTTTTTTTTTTTTTTTTTTTTTTTTTTTTTTTTTTTTTTTTGAGACAGGGTTTCTCTGTGTAGTCCTGGCTGTCCTGGAACTCACCCTGTAGACCAGGCTGGCCTCGAACTCCACCTGCCTCTACCTCCCAAGTGCTGGGATTACAGGCATGCGCCACTATGCCTGGCTTACTCTTTCTTTCCTTGATAATTTGTATTGTTTTTTGTTATGGATTTCAGCCCTAAGTGTGAGTATTTCTTGTCATCTTCTTCTCCTGGGTGTAATTACACTTTTTTGGTTTAAGAGGTCTTGGGTCTTCTGTTAATTTGCTAGTAGGAGATCTCTCCATTTTTTAATATAGGTAATTACTGCTATGAATTTACCTCTTAGAACAGTCTTAGCTGTATATCATATGTTGGTGATATTGTATATTCATTTTCATTCAATTTTATAAAGTCTTTTCTAAATTTGCATTTAAAATTTTTTATTAGTTCCTTAGAATTTCATAAAATGTTTGGATTATATTCACATATTCACTCCCCTCTCCAAACTCTATCTTTTTTTTTTTTCCGAGACAGGGTTTCTCTGTGTAGTTCAGGCTGTCCTGGAACTCACTTTGTAGACCAGGCTGGCCTCGAACTCAGAAATCCGCCTGCCTCTGCCTCCCAAGTTCTGGGATTAAAGGCGTGCGCCACCACCGCCTGGCCAAACTCTATCTTTTAAGGGTTACTAGTATGTGTTTCATCTGAGGAGGAGGAGTTAATGTCAATATGAAAGTGTTTCTTTTCTGCTATGGTGTTCATATTACTATTAGACTAGTAAGCACTAGTTTTTACTAGAGGCCAGTCATTGTAGGTCACAGGGATCCTGCTGGATGTGATATATGACTATGTTTCTCCTATGGAAGCATGTAATATAACTTTTGGGATAAACCCTACTCCACTTTTTCAGGACCCAATGAAGACTAAGCTGAATATCTGCTACACATGGGCAGGGAGGCCTAGGTCCAGCCTCGATATCTTCAGTTAGTAGTTCAGTCTCTGAGAGCCCTAAGGGTCCAGGTTAGTTGACTCTGTTGGTTTGCCTGTGGAGTTCCTATCTGCTTTGGAACCCTTTCTCTCATAAGAGTTCCCATGCTCCATTCACTGTTTGGCTGTAGATGTCTGCATCTGTCTGAGTTAGCTTCTGGGTGAAGCTCTCAGAGGACAGCGATGCTAGATTTCTGGATGCAAACATAATAGACTATCATTAATAGTGTTAGGGACTGGCATTTGCCCATGTGATGTATCTCAAGCTGGACTGGTTATTGGTTGACCATTCCTTCAGTCTCTACTCCATTCCCTGTGCCCTCATTTCTTGTAGACAGGATAAATTTTGGATTAAATGATTTATGGGTGGATTGATGTCTTTTTTGCTCCACTGGGGTTCCTGCCTAGCTTCAGGAGGTGCCCACCTCAAGTTCCATATCCCCAATGTTGTGAGTTACAGCTAAGGACACCTCCTTTTATTCTTGGGTGCCTCCTTTATCCCAGATCTCAGTCTTGTCTTGGAGATGCCCCCAATTCCTCACCTCAGTCACTTGTACATTTCCATTCATTTTCATGGCCATCTGATACTGAAACTCTCATCTGATACTGAAACCCTCATTCTCTTCCACATCCCCTTTTCCTCCTTATTCCTTCCCACCATCTGCCTCTTAAGAGTCTGAGATTGAAGCATTCTCGCTGTGCCTTTCTTGTTTAGTTTCATTGGGTCTGTGTTGTATATGTTGTATTTTATGGCTAGTATCCACTTTTAAGTGAACTTGTACCATAGATGTCCTTTTTTGGGGACTGGGCTACCTCATTCAGGATGATATTCCCAAGATCTGTCCATTTGCCTGAATAATTCATGATGTCTTTGTTTTTACATAGCTTAATAGTGGCCCATTGAATAGACATACCACATTTTCTTTAGAAAGTTTTTGATTTCTTTTTTGGCTTATGCCTTGACCCATTTTTTTTTATTCAGTAGAAAGTTATTCAGTTTCCATGATTTTGTAAGCTTTCTGTTGTTTCTGCTGTTGACATCCAACTTTTATCCCCGCTGATGAGATAGGATGAAGGGTGCTACTTCAGTTGTCTGATTTCTGTTGAGACTTACTTTGTGTCTGGGTATGTGGTCAGGGAATTTTGGAAAAGTTCCATGAACTTCTGAGAAAAATGTAATCTTTTGTGTTTTGGTGAATCACTCTATAAATATCTGTTAGCCCCATTTGTTTTCTCTTTTTTATTGGTTATTTTATTTATTTACATTTCAAATGTTGTTGCCCTTCCCAGTCTCCCCTCTGCAAACCCTCCGTGCCATCCCCCCTCACTTTGCCTCTAAGAGGCCCCTCCCCCACCCACACACCCACTTCTGCCTCCCCTCTCTAGCATTCCCCTTCACTGGGGCATAAAGCCTCCACAGGACCAAGGGCCTCTCCTCCCATTGATAACAGGTAAGACAATCCTCTGTTACAAATGTAGTTGGAGCCATGGGGCGCTCCATGTGTACTCTGGTGGTTTAGTCCCTGAAAGTTCTGGGGAGGGGTCTTGTTAGTTGATATTGTTGATCTTCCTATGTGGTTGCAATCTCCTTCAGCTCCATCAGTCCTTCCCCTAGCTCTTCCATTGGGTTCCCCTGGCTCAGTCTGATGGTTGGCTGTGAGAATCTGCATCTGTATTAATCAGATGCTGGTAGAACCTCTCAGGGAATAGTTATACCAGGCTCCTATCATCAAACACTTCTTGGCATCAGCAATAGTGTTGAGGTTTGGTGTCTGCCAATGGGATGGGTCCCAAGACAGAGTGGTTTCTGGATGACCTTTCCTTCATCCTCTACTCCATTTGGTTTTTAACATCAGTTTATTTTAGCATTTCTTTGTTTAGTTTTTGTCTGGATGACCTGCTTATTTGTGAGAATAGGGTGTCAAAGTCTCCAATTTTTAGTGTGTGAGGATTTCTAATGTAATTTATGCTGTAGTAGTATTTCTTTTATAATCTTGGTTCCTTTTGGTTTAGAGCATAGATATTAATTGAAATACACTCTTGATGAATATTTTTTTCTTTTGATGAGTATGTAGTGCCCTTCCCTATCTCTTCAGACTAGTTTTGGTTTGAAATCTAATTTTTTGGATATTAAGTTGGATACACCAGCTTGCTTCTTAGGTCTATTTGCTTGGACTACTTTTTACAATCCCTTATCATTGCTTTAATTTGGTTATTTTGGTTATTTTCGTTGTCATTTTGTTTTTGTTGTTGTTTGTGGCAGTGGTGTTGTGTCTGTATGTGTGTGTTTGTGCGAACACATGCACACACACCTGTGCCTGTGTGTTTCCCTTGTTTTGATATTTATTCCCTGTGGTTTCATGGGTGTAGTTAACCTTCTTAGGTTGGAGTTTTTCTTCTAGCCCTGTTTGTAGGGCTGGGTTGTCGTTATCATGGAATATTTTGTTTTCTTTATATAATAATAAATGAAAGTTTTGCTGGGTATAATATTGTGGGATGGGCATCTGTGGTCTCTTTGAGTCTGAATCACATTTGTCCAGGCCCTTCTGGCTTTTAGAGTCTTCTTTGGGAATTCGGGTGTAATCTTATTAGCTCTGCCTATATACGTTAGTTTTTTTCATTGCAGATTTTATTTATTTTTCTTTTATTAGATATTTTCTTCATTTACATTTCAAATGTTATCCCCTTTCCCAGTTTCCCCTCCAGAAACCCCCTATACCATACCCTTGCTCCTGCTTTTATGAGGATGCTCTCCCTCTCACCCACCCACTCTCACCTCAAGGCCCTGCATTCCCCTACAATGGGGAATCAAACCTTCACAGCACCAAGGGCCTCTCCTCCTATTGATTCCAGACAATGCCATCCTCTGCTACATATGTGGCTGGAGACATGGGTCCCTCCATGAATACTTTTTGGTTGGTGATTTAATCTGTGGGAGCTCTGGGAGGAGTGAAGTCTGGTTGGTTGATATTGTTGTTCTTCCTATGGGGTTGCAAACCACTTCAGCTCCTTCAGTCCTTTCTCTAACTCCTCCATGGGCATCTGGCACTCAGTCCAATGTTTGGCTTTGAGTATACACCTCTGTATTTGTCAGGAGACAGCTATAATAGGCTCCTGTCAGCAAGCACTTCTTGGCACTCACAATAGTGTCTGGGTTTGGTGTCTGTAGATGGAATGGATCCCCAGGTGGGGCAGTCTCTAGATGGTCTTTCCTTTAGTCTGTGTTTAGTACTTTGTCCCTGCATTTCCTTTTGACTGGAGGAATTCTGGAATAATATTTTGGAGTTGGGCAGGTAGCCCTATTCCCCAACCAGGGGCCTTGTATATGGTCTGTATATGGTCTCTTCAGGTTCTCCCTCCACTTTGTTGGGCATTTCAGCTAATCTTATCCCTGCTGGGTCCTGGGAGCCTCTTGCTTTCCTGGGGTCTGGGACTTGCTGGTGGCTATCCCTAGTTCCCCATCCCCCATTGCTACACACCTCTGTTCAAATTCCTGACCCTCTGTATATTATCCCTGTCTCCTCTCATACCTCCTCCTTCTTTCCTTTCCCCCTCTCCCCACCTATCCTCCTCCCACTCATTGGAGATTTTAATATTCTTTTTTTTCCTTCTGTACTTTTAGTGTTTTGATTATAAGGTGGCAAAGAATTATTTCTTTTCTGCTCAAATATATTTGGTGTTCTTTATGCTTCTTGTATCTTTTTAGACATATTCTTCTTTAGGTTAGAAAAATTTTCTCTATGATAATGTTGGAAATGTTTTCTGGACCTTGGGTTGGATTTGTTTTACTTCCTCTATTCCTTTTAATCATAGGCTTACCTTTCCATAGTATACCAGATTTCCTGAATGACTTTTGTTATGCGTTTTTAAGATTTAACATTTTCTTTGGCTAATCCATTTTTAGATCTTAAACGGTTAGCTTATTTCCTTCCCCTACTTGTATTTCTCTGGATTTCTTTAAGGTATTTAAGTTTTTTTCCTCTTTAATGACATCATGGTGGTTTGAATAGGAATAGCCCCCATAGCCTCATGTGTTACAGTGAGTGGCACTATAAGGAGGTGTGGCATTTTTGGAGAAAGTGTGTCACTGTGGAGGTCAGCTTTGTGATCTCATATATGGTCAAGTTAGGCCTAGTGTAGCAGTCTCCTTCTGCTGCCTGTGGATTCACACCATGTCTGACTGTGTGCTTCAACACTTTCCTCCATTAGGATAATGGACCAAACCACTGAAAATGTAAGCCAGCCTCCGTTAAATGTTTTCTTTTATGAGTTGTCATAGCTATGGTGTCTCTTCACAGTAATAGAAACCCTAAGAAAAACATCTATCATCTTCATAATATTGGTTTTGAGGTCTTTTCTTCTCCAACTATGCTAGAATGTTCAGAGCCTGCTATGATAGAATTGTTAGGCTCTAGTGGAGACAATTTTCCCTGGCCACTAATTGATCATGTTCTTATGCTGATATCTAGGTATTTGGTATTGGGATGAATATAAGTCTAAGCACTGATTTCTGGATTAGTCTTTGTTGGGTGTGTATTTTGTTCCTTGGTTCCTGTTTCCTCCATAGATTTTTAAGAAAGTGTGGTGTCTAAAAACTTCTTTGGACATGATAATTTTGACCATTGGTGACTCCAGGTAAAGTATGCTTCTGGATATTTGGTGTTAATGTATGGGAACAGGCTAGTACTCTGAAGGGTTTCATGGAAAGTAAGAGATGAGAATGTTCAATTAGAATCTGTTTACTTTGTCTCCTTGGAATCAGAGAGACAGTGACGAGAGTTTACTCCAGAGGATCTGCTTTAGTGTTTGGAATGAGACTGTGGGTTGAATCTAGAGAAACATAAAGAGACAGGAAGTCTACCTGCTTTCCTGGTAGAAATAGTCTGCGGGTTGGAAGGGAATACCTGCTAGTGTCTGGGAGAAAGCAAGAAGTTGGTGTCAGGAAGGCAGGTTAGGTGTGGAAAGGGCTGGTGTCCACAGAGATATGGGCATAGGAAGAATGAAGACTGCAGTAGGTGTTCATTGCAAAGTTGGGGATAAGACTGTAGGATTTTATTTGTAGGAGAGGAGGAAATGGTGACGTCCTCAATCATCTCACCTGTTGTCTTGACTTGCTCACACCAGAAATAGTCTTCACAGGGAATGCTTGCTGGTTTTGGTGACTTGGATACTGACATGAGTTGAGAAAATGTTGGAGGAGAAGATCTTTGTGATTCTTTGGATGTTGGGTCAGAGAGAAAAGGGAGTTCGGAGCAGGTGTCAGACTGTAGAACTGGGGATGAGACTATATATATGCAAGCTAAAGAAAATATAGCATGATGTGGTTATGTATGCCCTTTAAAAACATACATTTATATTTCCTCTGTACTTGCCCTTCCTATGTTGTCTTCCTTCCAGCCTTTCCAGTAAGGCTGTCTTCTTTTCCTCCATATCATTTCTTAGCACCCGTGTTTTACTGTTCTCTCTATAGAGCTCCTTCTACCAACTTCCTTCATGGTCCTTCTTGACTTTTCTAGTATCTAGTCTTACATTAGGTCATATACAGACATCTAAAGGTTTGGAGCCAGCTTCCACAAATAAGTAAGAATGTGTGGTGTTTGTCTCTCTGTTACCTCACTCAACTCAGTATTTTCTGGTTTCATCTGTTTACATCAAAACTCTATGAATTCAAATTTCTTTACAGCTGAGTAAAGTAAAATTGATTATCTTAAAAGTAAAATCCCCAGATGAGATAGAAAGGTTTTATTAAATTATTATGAATTATTTTGTTAAAGTCTCATTTTAAACATGTCTCTTCTGAAAATCATCCAACTCTCTTGTGTCACTGATAAACAGGCATTGGTAAGTTATACATGGATGAACACAACAAATGTGTTTGGAATCTATTGAATGTCTTATATTTTAAATTAATATTCTTCAACTCCAAATTTATATGTCTGAAAAAAATATGTTCCTCTGAGCACTGTTCAGAGATTCAAAAGACCTCTCATTCTTCAAGTTTACCATATTTGGTGATGGTAATTATATGTAAGCTCACTTCATGGGGTGAGGTTTCAGACTGAATAAAAAGGACAAAACCACCTGAGTACCAGCATCTTTCTCTTTCTGTTCTCTGCCTGACCATGCAATTGATAATGAGCCTCACACTTCCAGGAAGGTTATGGTGAACTGTACCTCTAAACCATGAGTCAAAATGACTGTTCTCTAAATGGCTTTTAAAATGTATTTTGTCATAAAAGTAACCATACTGTTGTACTTAGTGTTTATTCATCAGAAGGCTCCAGGCAGATAAACAGGTATTTTGGCTTTTGGCACTGAATAGTTTATATAGCCATTGTATATTGGTACAAACTGGCTTGGTCTATTAGGAACAGTGCTGAATATTTAGATATAGATGCCAGTGTTGGTGTATGACGAAGAGTGTGAATTTACTTTTGCCTTTGAAGTACTTAGAAGTCTACCTGTTCTGATGGTTACTCTTGCTTGCCAACCTAACTCCATCTAGAATAAAATAAAATCCAAAAATGAAGGGCACCCCTGTAAGGGAATTTTTTTTTTTTGCTTAATTTAGAGTAAGTAGATTTACCTTCTTTTCAACACAATATTTGTATTGATTCTCTGGAAATTTCCCATCATGCACCCTGATCACATTCACTTTCCAGTCCTTTGAGTTCTACCCCACATTGTAAGCCACCCCCCGAAAGTTAAAAATAATAATGCCTAGTCCTTCTATATCCATTCCCTATTATGAGCCACCCTCAGAAATAAAAATAAAACTAAGAATTAAAAAAAAATTAAGGCCAGGCAGTGGTGGTGCATGCCTTTAATCCCAGCATTTGGGAGGCAAAGGCAGGTGGATTTCCGAGTTCAAGGCTAGCCTGGTCTACAGGGTGACTTCCAGACAACCAGGGCTATAGAGAGAAACCCTGTCTTGAAGAAAAAATCAATTTGTCTTATTTATATACTCACCGGAGCATGGTAAAACAAAGGCCTATTCCTTAAATAGAACTAAGCCTTTTCTGCCCATACTTGCATGTGAATTGTGAAGAGCTAATCTTCAGTCTTTCCATTGTGCATTTTAGGAGTTCTCTTTGGTGAATTCCTGTCTAGGTGGTTACACTGGGAAAGTCAGGAGGGGGTAGGGTATAGAAGCTCCCTTTTAACTACCCTCTCAACTCTTCATCAGTAGTTATGGATATCATAGTCAAATTAGCCTTCTTGTCCTTCACAATCAGTGGAAGCATGAATCATGGGCCTCCACATAGTTTCTTGGCAATGGCATAGACCATGAATGTGCCTGCTGGTGGCAGTAAGACCACAGACCCAGACAAGAACCTAGGGGGTTGCCCAGACCACAGGGCATCCATATAGACCCAGGTGTCAATATAGGCAACTCAGATCAACATGACCTCTGACTCCATCATAGCCTATAAACATCAATATGGCCTCAGGATGAAGCACAGACCACAGATATCTGTATGGCACAGATATATGTATTCAGGGGTAACACAGGCCACAGGCATCAACACTGACCCTGTCTGTAGTATGACCATGGATTCAGACAAAGCTCTTGGTGGCAGCATGGACCCAGACATCACCATGGCCTCAGGTGGCAGTGCAGGCCACTAAGATCAAGATGAGCCTGAGCAACATTGGCCTTTGTGCATCAATATGGCTTCAGGCTTATAGCACAGACCATTGATATCCATGTGGTCTTTGGTGGCAAGATGGGCTGAAGGCATCAACGAGCCCCCAGTGAGGTGGTGAGGTAGCAACCCGCCAGTGGGAACTTAGTGGGCTGGGTAGAGAGATTTTGGAGCACTGAGTCAGAGTCTCCTAGAGATAAAAAGCAGGTCATTGCTTACCAGTGCATGGCTGGCCAGGCCCCATGGGACAGAGAGTTGCTGGTGCCCAGAGCAAGCATAGGAACATGCCAGCACACATTGATTTTTATTAGATATATTCTTTATTTACATTTCTAATATTGTCCCCTTTCCTGGTTCCCCCCTCCCATGAAAATCCCATAAGCCATCTATCTCCCCTTCCCCAATCAACCCTCCCCGACTTCCCTGTCCTGCTATTCCTCTACACTATGGCATCAAGTCTTTCCAGGACCAAGGACCTCTCCTCCCTTTGGTGTCTAACAAGACTATCTTCTGCTGTCTATGTGTCTGGAGCCATGGGTAACTCCATGTGTACTCTTTGCTTGATGGTTCTGTTCCTGGGAGTACTGAGAGTGCTGGATGACTCATATTGTTGTTCCTCCTGTGGCACTGTTTATTATTTGCCGCAAAATAAATCTTCATGGTTCCTGTCTATATTGAAGACTAGGTGAGACATTCATCTATACATATCTCTCTCTAGATATAGATTCATTCTGTAAGTTCTGTTACTCTAGAGAGCCCTGACTAACACAATTGCATTAAGCATCTAACAGGTAAATAAAGGGATTTTTCCATCAACTATTTCAGTTTCTAGGCTGATCAACTGGAATCAGAAACTTCAGACTAACGGAAAGTATGTTTTAAATATGTGTGATGGGAAACCCTGGAAGCATTAGAATAACAGTGATGCTGTTGCTGATCATTAGGGTCCATGAGTTGCCCCAAAAGAAATAGGAACAGTGACATCAGTCAGATAAGGATAATTTATTGACCATTTGCCTCAGGACTGATCAATTAGGAATGTAGACTAGACTCAGGAGCTGAGAAAGACTAAGACCCTGAGTCAGAATCCCCCAGAGTTTTTAAGCCTGAAATCCACAAACAGCTGTGCCAAATTAGTCCACCAATCAGGATTTGGGGATAGGGACTTCCTTATGAACTTGTCTTTGCGGTACACTTGTCCCATCCTCATTTGTTGGGCTTTTCCGCTGTGGCAGGGTGACGTGCCTTGCCTAGCATTCATGTCCCAACTTGCCAACCAGGATGTCAGTTACCCGCATTCACGCCTCTTTCTGCCAAGTAGGATGTCAGTTCTCAGGGAGGCCTTGGGAAGTTATTTGACTCCTATTCACAAATGTAAGTTTTATTACAAATGTCTTTTTATATTGGTACAAGTGTCTCTCTTATGTTGGGGTCCATCTCAGGGCCTTATATAGGCAAAATCTGTAAAAGCTCACACATAGGTGCTGGGCATTTAGTTTGGGTCCAAGCTTACGGTGGCTCACGATACAAAGAATTTCTAACTTACGTGCATTGTGGTTGGTTTCCAAGAACGGCAAAGTAAAACATAACAGAATATGCAATCATCTCTGGCGTGAGAGAGTTTCCTAGTAATAGCACATGAGGAAGTTTCTTTGCCACAGCATTAAATGGCTGGTTGCAGGCATAAAACAAAACAGCTACAGTTATGATAGGGGAGCAGACATCAAAACTGATTCTATTACACAGAATGCCATCAAATGTTTCCATAGAGAAATAAAATGGTAACTAAGGTTGCATAGTCTGTGGCCTCAAAATTGTATCATCCCAAAGTTTCTTATGTCAGAAAGTAAATAGAAGAGATGGACATACCAACAACATATTCTTCATTGTTTGGAACACTTCATGATTCTTGCTTTCATTTTTTTAACTAATGAAGTATTTTTATTAATTTTTAAGAAATTTATACAAGATACTTTGATCACATTTTCCCTCCCAGATCAACCCATTACATTCTGTGTTTTCTTATGCATGTATTCATTTATTGTATCCGTGTCTCAGGGACCTTAAGTAAGATGGAGCAGACAGCTGTAGGAACCAGAATAACAGGAAGTCTGCTGTGGAACAGTCTTCTAGAAGCTGCAGCATGAACAAGACTGGAACAACGATGATATCAGTGTCCTTGCTCATATGGAAGGGGAAACTTCATGGGTTCCTACTTCTAGAAAATAACTACATGCATCTAGTGGTGAGTAGGAGAAGATTTAGCCTCCCTCAGGTTGCTCAAGGCAGTGTGTTCAGCCATGAAATCATATATACAGCATCAACAAAAGGGTTTCTGCAGATTGTGCATGTGTGTGTGTGTATACACAGATGTGAATATGTGTATATATTATGTGACATGTATGTATATATGCACAAATATATGCATATGTGTGCATGTACATACTCACTGATATGCATGTATGTAACAATACTAATCAAAGACAAAGGGACTATCCAACCTGAAAATGGAGGCTTGGGAGGGGTTTAAGGGAAGGTAGCTGGGAGAGGCTGGAGAGAAGAAAGGGAGGGGGCAAAATGAAACAATTCTATTTCAATTAGAATAAAATTTTAGAACATTTTAAGAATGAGAAAAAATTAAAATTACTTTCAGAT
Organism: Apodemus agrarius; assembly: GCA_964023405.1. Classification (NCBI taxonomy): domain Eukaryota; kingdom Metazoa; phylum Chordata; class Mammalia; order Rodentia; family Muridae; genus Apodemus; species Apodemus agrarius. The sequence goes on along the minus strand of OZ030009.1, from coordinate 130,602,979 downwards.
AGGTAGACAACACACTCTTTTTTTTTTTTACTGGTAAAAACCTAGAGAAAGCTATCTTACAATTTTATATATTTTATATAGACCCTAAGCATCCTCAACATTATTAATCTATAGAAGATACATGATGAAGAATGGCAAATATGTGACTTTGTACCTGACACAGAAAAGGATTCACTTTCATCCTGTTGGTATACACTCTCATTGGAAAACAAAATTGACTGTTTGCCTTAAAAAATATCACACGGATACTGAAGTACATCATAACAAATAGCAAAAATCCAGAGGTCCAGCCACGGTCAGCAGAACTGAGGTCTTCTGAGGTGACTGAGTTTTATGAAGCAGATTAGATGAGGCAGGGGTTGCCCTTTTGTTTCTCTGACAAAGGATTGGTTTCTCATTCACTGCATGCGATGGAGAATCTTTATGTGTTTTAAATCAGAAAGAAAATGTAAGTAAAACAAGGCAAAGCAAGAATATGTCAACTTTGAAACAGCTGGGCTCAGTAGAATGCAGAGAGATGTTTCGAATCCAATGGAAGCCAGTACATCCAGAGCTCCCAAGACTAAACTGCCAATCAAAGAGTACACATGGAGGGACCCATGGCTCCTGCTGCATATGCAGCAGAGGATGGCCTTGGTTGGACATCAGAGGGAGGCGAGACCCTTGGTCCTGAGAAGGCTTGATGCCCCAGTATAGGGGAATGCCAGGACAGGGAAGTGGGAGTGGGTGGGTTGGTGAACATGCTGCGGGGGGAGGGAGAGGGTGTTTTTGGAGGGGAAACCAGGAAAGGGGATAACATTTGAAATGCAAATAAAGAAAATATCCAACAAAAAATTTACTACAGAAAATAAATCCAGTGGAAGAAAACCCACAGAAGTCATAGTTAGGAAAGTCATAACAATGTCTAGGTGAACTGTTCAAGGAGTGATTTAAATATTATAGCCCCTACGGTATAAAAGTCATAAAAGTAATGTATTATTAAGAGACTTAGGGAGATATTAGCAGTTAAGGGCAGAAAATAAAAACAGTAAAATAAAATTTGGATGGAAAGGATTCTGCATTTCTCCAAACATGAGAAGTCAGTGATGGTGGATGAGAGGGCAGAGCCGCTCCCCCACAAGAGAACAAGTAAGGGAGAAAAGATGCTGAGAACAGACTTAAAGAATCAGATGAGACAGGGAGGGTGATTAAGAAAGGAGGAAGAGAAAAAGTAGTAAATCAAGTTATTTTAGATGATAACAACTGTTTGGTGAGTTTTTTATCAAAATTAACCTAAACTGTATCATATCAGAGAAAACAAATTTATGTAAAGAGAAATCTCTGTGTTTTCACAGAGGGGAAGTGCTTTTGAAATTTGCGTGAGCTTTCCATCATTCATCTAGATTTGGGGAACAAAACACTACACACTGTTTAATTGTATTATTTAGATGATAAATATGATTTAATAAATTTAACAATGCTGTTTTTTTTATTTTGTAGGGATTTTATTGAGATGTTAAGGGCTGTAAAACTGTAGCATATAAACATAACAAGTAATTTTAAAATTAGATGCAGCTGAAATAGGTGGAATTATTTTAGGAACCAGAGGTCAGGGAAGGCCAGAGGGTAACCATGTCTTCTGGACCTGACAGCACAGTTGCAGTCACGATCTGACAGCCCCCATGGTTATGTGCATAACACATGCGCAAGAATAAGTCAATCAACAGCTCATTGTTAGTGTAGAGGGGTTCACCATCAGCTCCTACTGACTGAGGAGGTATTGATAGTTAATGGCTTCTGGGAGAGGAGGAATCAGTTTTCTTTAAGCCGGTGGACCCATGTACGTCAATCACATTCTTGTTGATAGGTCCACACCCAAAAGAGTATTTCGGATACCTGTAAGTACTTGTTCAGCACAACGTAAATTTGATGATTATTAGAAATATTTAAAGAAGTGGACATAAAGTTGAGAGAGTGGGTAGGTGATGAGAATTGAGCTGAAAGGAATCACTAGGAGTAGGAGTCTGGGAGGCCTATGTTCAGAATACATTGTATGCATGCATGAAATCCTTAAGAATGAATAAAAATTTATATTAAAATAACCAATTCAATACAGCATCTTAAAATCTCTGTTTTATAAAAGAATAAAGCAGAGAGCTTTAACCACATGTATAAAATGTAACATCCACTGCCCTTTTCGTTTAACCTTGTATGAAATCTGTCTCTCTTGCTATTGAAAAGTGGAAAGTGGCTTGTAACAGTTTTGAAATGATTTCAGAAAGAGTTAAACATGGGTATACATCTTAAATATAAAACCCAAGGTAGCATTAAAAATGACAGTTGTCCAAAGAAAATAACATGGCTTTTGAGTAGATATTTTAACATGTAATTTTCAGCACACAATTCATGTAATCAAAAGGCTTCCATTGACCTTGAAAGGTGGTCAGACCCATCCTTCTGCTGTTATAGGGGAAGATCACTGCGCTGTGATAGGTACGGGCAGGTGAATTCTGGGAAGTGACTTCGTTCTCTAAAAATTATTTTCACTTCGTTTAGATACAACAAATGGCCATCTGAAAATACATACCTCTTTAGAATTAACTTAAACCCTGCGTGATAATTTGGATCAAGTTGCATTTCACTTTACAAAAAGCATCTGCATAATTAGATAGTAGAGAAAAGGAGGTCAAAATAACACTTAAGTGCCTATATTAGAATGAAAAAATATTTTTAAATGACAGAAAACATCAGAATTTGTGCTATGGTTTTGGAAAGTTTTGCATATGGCTTTTAGCTCTAAATTTGATTATCTTCTGTCTAAGCTGTTGCTTGAAATTATATTGTGAGTCTACTGTGCAATACAAGCTAACCTTTCTTTGAATGTGCTTTCAAAGAAGAATTTCTCTTTGAATGTATCTAGTTAGATTCTGGGGATTTTAATGCGAGAGTGGAGAAGGATCACAGAAACCTTCCCTCCCAAAACTTAAACACATTATGAAAGATTCCATCTTGAGTTCTCAACAGTTACCAAGTAAGGAAAGGGTGTACTTTTTACTAAGTCTCAAAAAATCAAAAACAAAAACAAAAAACAGGAGTGAAAATAGGAAAGAGGAAAGGAAAGAAGAGCAAAGATGAGAAGAGGAGAAAGGGGGATGGAAGAGGGGGAGGGGAGGGGGGAGGGGGCAAAGGGGAGAGGAGAAAGGGGGGACAGGAGAGAGGGAGGAAGGGAGAGGGGGAAGAAGGAGAGTGGCCAGGGGATAGGGGGAGGGGAGAGGAGATGGGGGAGAGGAGAGAGGGGAGAGGAGAGGGAAGATGGGAAGAAGAGAGATGAGGGGAGAGGGGAGGGGAAGGGGGAGGGTAGAGGAGAGAAGAAAGAGGGGGCAAAGGGGAGAGGGAAGAAAGGGGAGACAGGAAAGAGGGAGAAAGGGAGGGGGGAAGACGGGAGAGTGAAGAGGGGATGGGGGAGGGGAGGAGATATGGGGTAGAGGGGAGAGGGGAGAGGGGAGAGGGGAAAAGAGAGAGGGGAGAGGGGAGAGGGGAGAGGGGAGGGGAAATAGGGAGAGGAGAGAGGAGGAGAGAGGGGAGGAGAGAGGGGAAAAGGAGAGGAGTTGGGGGAGACCTGAGTATTCTATTTTGAAGAGACGTGAACTGAGAATATAATTTTCTAGAATAAAGCCAAGAAGCAGCCCTGCAAAGCAGAAACCATACATACAATACCACCGGCCATTGATGAAGAAAGAAGGGAAGTCCAAGCTCTTTTCTGTGGGTGGAACCTGTCTGGTCACGCTCTTGACCAGCAGACAGGTATGTTAATGGACACTGCATTATGGGCATCAGACAAACTTGGAACCCAGAGTCCTCATTTATTAAGGGGGCAAAAGAACATGGGCAGAGAGGGGAAGTAAGGCAGGCTCTCCGAGATGGTGGCTTGTCATTTCCAAAAGACACATCAAGGTGAGATGGTTGGAACACATTGGGGGGGGGGGAAACAGTAGACAACAGTGAGCAGCCGCACCTTGATGTCTCTGGAGGAGGCTCTGCAGCACTTCACTGCAGGCCTTTCTCCCGCGTGCTCGCATTCTCCTTTTCTGGAGAACTTTGGTTCTGACTAACAGAGCTTTAGTAAAGTAAAACATTTTTTTTTCATTCTTAAACTCAGGTGGGTGGCATGTGACCCTTTGCTGCTTATCAGCTTCCACATGCATCTCTACTGATTTATAGGGTATTCTATAAGTCTTCTCCCAAAGTTCCTGAGTCATCCCACAGATACACAACAGAGGCTAGACCGCTGGTTTTGGTACAGCCTTAGGGAGTCAGAACCAGAGCAGGACACTGAACATTTAGACGCACCCCTTAGATGAACTCACCTTCAGACTCACTCAGAATCAGAAACACTGCCTATCGGTGACAAAGGGAAAGAAAGTTGGTTTTGTGAACTCAACATGGGTTTTGGTAATCCTTATCTATTTCATAGACTTGCTCAGATTATTGAATGGGCAATATTTTTTAAAAAGCAATCAAGTCTTATACAAATGTGTGCCATTATTGTCATTATTTCAAATGTTAAGATTTTGCAAAGCATACCTAATTTTCAATTGTGTAGGGAACTTAAATATAAACATCAAACATATATTCAACTTAGAACATATAAATTGTCTACCTAAGATACTATTTATTGTCCTTATTGGTAATAGAATAATGTGAATTGTAGCAGATACCCAAATAAAGAAAAATATGAAATAAAATCCTAGGTATTCCCAATCTATTTGTTGATAGAATCTATATAATAGAGAATTTAACAATTTTAACCTAACCCAACCTAGATTAAGTTAGAGAGAGAGAGAGAGAGAGAGAGAGAGAGAGAGAGAGACTGTGATTTCTGCAGATGTCTAGCCCTGCTAGTCTGAGATTCTTGCTGTGTTTTTCTTGTTATACGAGTATGGGAATTGGGCTGTCTTTCTTTGTATAGTAGAAATGGCTGCTGCCATTCCAAATGGCAAGTCCTTATATTGCACTAACCAAAGGAAGGCAAAAGAGCCTTGGTTGCTTTCTGTGTATCATTAGAAATGTATTTTCTTTCCCTCCTAGAATTGTCCAGAGAAACGCCTTGTGAGCTGTGGCGTGAATTAGATTGTGTGCCCATCCCAGATTGGAACTCAGATCTGCATGCTTGTACAGCAAGTATGTTACCTCCTGAGCCAGATCCTCAGACTAAACAGAGTCTCTGTACCCAGGCTCTCAACGAATTTTCCATGTAGGAGCGGGCTACCTTAAACTATTGATATTCCTGTATCTACCTCCCGAGTGCTGGCATTCCAGGAAGAAAACAATTATCTTAAATAGACTAACACATTTGTGAGGGAAATTGTCTAGTTGTGTCTCAGATTGTAAACTCTAATGAGCGCAACATAATTATGTCATCACAGTTTTAGAAGACGCCATCAATGAATCAACAAGGCAAGCCATTAGATTAGTGTTTCTCTACTGGAAGTTCTGCCCTGTAATATTCTTGCCTGGCTTTAAGCAGGGTCAGCTCTGCTGAGCATTGCAGGTTGGCTTCTGGCATGCTCTGAACTTCGGGTGCTGAACTTGAGCCTGCTCCCCCTAGTGTTGCCGCCTTCACCGATTTCTTTTTCCAAGTTCGTTCACTTACCGGGCATAACTGAAATCTGGAGATTAATTTTAAGGCTTGGGTTTCATGGAAGACTGCTGAGGAGTGCACTCACTTGTCCCATTCAGACCCTGAATCAGGGTTTAAAACACGGCTAGTGTCAGACAAATACCAGTTTCTGCACGAGCCTGGTACTGATGAGTATGTCAGTAAGCAGCATAAAACAGTTTGAAAAACCTGGTTTGTCTTATCTACCACCTGTTTGTTTTGACCTAGAAAAGAACCTTTAACACTATTGCATGAACAGCAGCTTAGTATACTTTCAATACAGATAATATATGTATATATACATATATAATAACATATCAGCTATAGCATATTATATATAACAGATACTATATATTATATATATACATATTAAACATATAAATATATGCTTCTCAGTCTATGATGCTACTTGCATGTAACTGCTTTGAGTACTGGATAACCAGCTGGGCAGCTCTTCCTGGGCCTTCCTCTTGCTCTCAGTGTCCCTGAGTTGCCTATGGGGTTGTCCCTTCTTTGTCTATGATAGTGGCCATGGAAGTTCTTCTCTTCCACATTAGTATGTCTATTGGGATCCTGTTTAGGCAACCGTGTTGGGCAAACTTCATGGGTGTGGCATGTCTGACATTTCTAGGAGACACACATTTCTAGGAGAGGCTGTGATGATCATTTTTCTGTCTGTAAAGAATTAACCCATGGGACGCAGTGATGAAGGGAGGGTTATGTTGGTTAGATTTTAAAACGTAATTCTATCAAAAACGTATTAGAAAATTTTAATGATCAGTGGGTCTCAACCTGTGGGTCAAAGCCCTTTCACAGGGGCCACCTAAGACCATCAGAAAACAGAGATATTTACATTAAGTTTTATAACAGTAGCAAAATTACAGTTATGAAATAGCAGTAAAACTAATTTTATGTCACTATAACAGGAGGAACTGTATTAAAGGGTCACAGCATTAGGAAGGTTGAGAACCACTCCAGATGATCATGTAAAAGCTGATACTTTTACTGTATTGAGATGAGCTATATGTTATAAAACCAATGAACTTTTTAAAGTTCATGATCTTGAAATTGCTTACATAATAACATTGTACAGCTTCTGTGAAATACCTTCCCCTTCAGCTCCGGGACACAAGTCTAGCCCAAGAGGTAATCTCTAAGAGAGGTGAAGCTTGCTTTCTGGGCTATAAACCAGTCAAAATTCACAAAAAGGAAGCTTTAAATTTGCACATCGGGAAGGGGGTTGTTAAAGCTGGCTTTTAGAGTGGCGAGCTGCAGTGTGGTGCTCTGAATACAGTCTCTGTTGTCCTCCCTCTGTCCACTCTGGCTGCCTAAGCACTTGCTTTAGGAACTGGTAGGATGTTGTCTGCGTTAACATTGCCTCCTTTCTCCATTGATTTCTTTCCTGAATGGGCTTCCTTGAATTCATGGTTATCTGCTTCTTTAGGGTTCCCCTAAGGGATATTGGATTTCCTGCTTCTAGGACGAATCAGAACCATTAATCAGTCATGAGAATAAGTGCTGGCTTATATAGGCCAAAGGCCTGAAGGAAATTAGGGCTGGCTTATTAGGTAGTAGGTATAGACGAAATGTACTTATTCAAGAAAACTGTGTTCTATAAGGGACCTGACAAGGCAAAAGAGGAGATTTTCCATGTTTGTGGTGTTAGGGGTTCAGAGACTGCTTCCAGAGTAATATAAAGGCTGTAAGGTTCCCTCACACCAGTCACATGACCACAGGATCAGGCAGACAGACTCTAGACTTTGGACTCAGGAGAGATGAGTAGGAATTACGTGGACCTCCATTTCTCCATTTGTAATTAACATTATATTATTCTGATCTCTACAGCCTCTTTCTCAGAATGTTGTTGTGGAACCTAAATGGTAGGAAATATACCACCAACCAAACTGTAAGTGGAAACTGCGAAATTGGTTTTCTCTGAAGCAGGGTCCCAGCCGCACATTTGCATGTAAAAAGGTGCAGGAAATAGAAGTACCAACTAAGCTGACTGGTGTTATGTCACCTTGACGCCAGCAGGAGAAATCCGAAAGGAGGGAACCTCCATTGAGAAAATGCCTCCAAAACACTTAGTTTTGGAGGCATTTTCTTAGTTAGTGATTGATAAAGAAGGGCGTAGTCCATTGTAGGTGGTGCCATTCTACCAGAATACTGGCTGTTCTAGGTCCAATAAGCAAGCAGACTGAAGAAACCATAAGGAGCAAGTCAGTAAGCAGCACCCCTCCATGGCCTGTGCAACAGTTCCCGCCTCCAGGTTCCTGCCCTCAGTGCTTTTGCTGTGGAACTGTGGGCGAGATAAACTCTTTCCTCCCAGGGTTGTTTTTGGTTATGGTGTTTCAGCACAGCAATGGTAACTCTAACTAAGACATAAGCCTACGGAAGGAAGGAGAATAAAAGCTGGGGGAAAAGGAGTAGGTAAAAGAAGAGCTAAAGTTATTCAGCCGTCTGACATGGTTTAAAAGTTTGCATGATGAAAATTTACTCCACAATGTAATAGGTTAAGGAGTAGTATTGTAATAAATGATTAGAGTCATAAACCTCTTTATTAGCGTATATGTAAATGACAGCATCACAGAAATGGGTTAGGTATCATGGCAGCAGATATTTTAGAAAATACTTATCTTGGTTTTTATGTACTTTTTGTAATGTGTTTTTTTTTTTCCTGTTGTGTTTCAATGAAGCAAGAAGACTCTCCTGAGCTGCAAGCAATTGATTTTGCATATCACACCTTTAGAGCCATGACCTCAGTAAATTTCTCTTTCTTATGCTATTTTGTGTTAATACTGTGTTGTAGCAGCTGCAAACCTACAATAGTAGCTGCCACCACAGACTGTTTTACTCTGATCATGTAAGAGACCCTTGGAGATGATGTAAAGCCCTTATTTCAGAGTAAGGGCACTTAAGGAGGGAGGGAGCTGGGCTGTCTATACAAATCCTAAGCATTATTACTGAGAATGTATCCAGCGGTATTGATCCTTCTGTATTTTCACATACTTACAGATTACTGATTGTGAACCATGCAGCTTTCTGATTCCATGACTAAGAGTCCTACAGCATGCAGTGCATTCCTAATAGACGGAACATGATTGGAGCCTGCTCAGAATTCTGAATTATATGGACGGATTACAGCCTTGCTGGTACCATGCCCAGGCGGAAGTGGCTGTATTTGTTCTGACAGAGTGAATGGGCTACCTCCTAAACCGTTGTGTGACATTATTCCTGGGGAGAATCCAAAGGAAACTCCACTCGCCCCGAAATCTGGTGCCCTTTCCCCTCTATCAAAAGAACTCTTTCTTTATGGCTCTAAGACAAATGTCTATCTTTGGTGTTTATTAGCATACCCAAGCAAAGGCTGGTGGTCAAGGCTCTCTCAGTCTTACAAGTACCTGTGCCCCTCAGCTTTTCTCACCCTGTCCTATAGCCTAAATTTCCCCATCTCATGGGCTTCTCTACTGGAGCTTCTGATTCTCTCACAATCCTACTATTTCAGCTACGCACTCTCCTGTCACTCCCTATTTTGCCCCTGTATTTTTTTTATACTTTTTTAAAAAAAATCTTCTATATTCTTTGTTTACATTCCAAATGGTTTTCCCTTTCCCGCTCCCCCCCCCACCCTGTAAGTCCCATAAACCCTCTTCCCTCTGCTTGTTCTCCAAACAACCTCCTCCTACTTGTCTGTCTTGGTAATCCCTTACAATGCTGCATCAAGCCTTTCCAGGACCAGGACCCTCTCCTTCCTTCTTGGGAATGATTTGATATGTGAATTGTGTCTTGGGTGTTCAGAGCTTTTGGGATAATATCCACTTATCAGTGACTGCATTCCATGTATGTTCTTTTGTGAATGAGTTACCTCACTTAGGATGATATTTCCCAGATCCAACCATTTGCCTAAGAATTTCATGAATTCATTGTTTTTAATTGCTGAGTAGTATTCCATTGTGTAAATATACCACATTTTCTGTATCCATTCTTCCATTGAGGGGCATCTGGGTTCTTTCCAGCTTCTGGCTATTATAAATAAGGCTGCTATGAACATAGTGGAGTATGCATCCTTATTGCATACTGGGGAATCCTCTGGGTATATGCCCAGGAGTGGTATAGCAGGGTCCTCAGGAAGTGTCATGCCCAGTTTTCTGAGGAACCACCAGACTGATTTCCAGAGTGGTTGTATCAACTTCATTCCCACCAGCAGTGGAGGAGTGTTCCTCTTTCTCTATATCCTCACCAACACCTGCTGTCTCCTGAGTTTTTAATCTTAGCCATTCTGACTGTGTATCTCAGGGTTGTTTTGATTTGCATTTCCCTGATGACTAATGATGTTGAACATTTCTTAAGGTGCTTCCCAGCCATCCGAATTTCTTCAGGTGAAAATTTTTTATTTAGTTCTGTACCCCATTTTTTGATAGGGTTATTTGGTTTTCTGGAGTCTAACTTCTTGATTTCTTTGTATATATTGGATATTAGCCCTCTGTCAGATGTAGGGTTGGTGAAGATCTTTTCCCAATTGCTTGGTTGCCATTTTATCCTTTTTACAGTGTCCTTTGCCTTACAGAAACTTTGTAATTTTATGAGGTCCCATTTGTCAATTCTTGATCTTAGAGCATAAGCTATTTGCCCCTGTATTTTAATCTCCTTTGTCCACACTCACTTTGTCTTCCTCTTTCATCACCATGCATGCCACACGCTATGGTCTGGTCCAATCTACTGACCATGTTCTGCACATTACTTTCTCTCCTTCCTTTGGGATCTCCCTCATATCTATAATAAAAGCCTTGTTCTCAACCATACCTTGGAGTGGTTTTGTCCTAGGTTGTACAGCATTGGAAACAAAGGTCTGTTTACTCCAGATAGAGAACTAATGGCAAAGTATAGTGTGATGGTTTGTATATGCTTGGCCCTGGGAGTGATGCTATTTGGAGGTGTGGCCTTGATGGAGAATGTGTGGCCTTGTGGGAGTAGGCATGGCCTTGTTGGAGTAGGTGTGTCACTGTGGGCGTGGGCTTTAAGACTGCCTGGAAGCCAGTGTTCTGCTAGCACTCTTCAGATGAAGATGTAGAACTCTCAGTTCCTTTTGTACAATGCCTGCCTAGATGCTACCATGTTCCTGCCTTGATGACAATGGACTGAACCTCTGAACCTGTATGCCAGGCCCCAATTAAATGTTGTCCTTATAAGATTTGCCTTGGTCATGGTGTCTGTTCACAGCAGGCAAACCCTAACTAAAACATACCGATGCCAACAAAATCCAGCTTGTGAACCAGTGAGTTCAATTGGGGTTAGTTATAGTAATGAGGGTAAGGGGCTAATTATATGAGCATTGAGTCAATGCAGATTCCAAGACTGAATTATGCAAATCTGAAGCACACTGCCCAGCTTTGCAGGCAGTCCAACAGACTGGAGACTGATTGTCTCCTTTACATGGCTCAGCCTGTCTGAGCCTCTTCCGGGCAGCTTGGTTCACCTCTGCTTCTGTTTGGCAGCGTGGCTGGTTTCTGCTTCTTCCGGGTAGTTTGATGGGCCTCAGGATCTTCTGGGAAGCCCACCTTGTCTGACTGTTTCTTTTAACAGACCTTACAGCTTACATATACTTGGGTAGGGAAGGGCATATTTGGTCAGTTTTGGGGAGTTCTTGAAGCTTTAGTTGCTTACTTCCCAAGCAGAAGATGCTTCCATGCAGGATGGAATGTTTGATTTATCCTTAGAACTTCCAGTTGTTTCATCTTTCTAACATCATTTGTCTGAATGAGCTTCCCTCCAAATGGAAGGTTTTACTTTATTTCACTCCATTGATTATTTATTCCTCTCTCATACATTATATCCACATCACAGTTTTCTTTCCCTGTACTCCTCAAAACTCCCCCCTCCCCCACACCTCCCTTGTTCTCTCTTTATGTTCAGAAAAGAGCAGGGATATCAATCAAGCATGGTATAAAAAATCACATGAAGACTAGACACGAACCCTCATATCATGGCTGGACAAGGCAAACAGTAGAGGAACAAGGGTTCTAAGAGCAGGCAAAAGTGTCAGCGACACCCTCTACTAACACCCAGTGCTAGGAGTCCCACAGGAACACTAAGCATCCTAGTCGTGGGCTGTATCGCTGAATATGTATCTCCTCAGCCCTTTGTGATTTATGTTTACGATGATCTCTTAAGAAACATTTGTTTGGGATGAAGAGATGAGTCAGTGATTAAGATTGGCAGAGCCAGGTTCAATTCTTAGCACCGACATGGTGGCTTACAACCATCTGTAACTCCAGACTTCTCTTCTGGTCTCCATAGGCACCAGGCATGCATGTGCAGCAGGGACATAGATGTAGACACAACACGCAAACTCATAAAATAAAATAAAAAATGTTAAAAAAAACCCAGTGGTTAGTAACACTGCCTATTGTTACTGAAAATTGTTTGTAAAGGAAGACATAAAAAACAATGCACAAGTATATATTTTTAAGGTTCACTAAAAAGACTTCTTTAGTTCTCTGTATTAAGTATGTTGTGTCCTGTAACTTTGTGCTAGATGAAAAAAGACTAAAGAAGCCATTTGTGAACATATGAGCAGGAAGTGGGGAGAGAGATTTTCTAAGGTCATACCTGTGATCCTTCCATTCATAGTTAAAATTAACTGATTACTTTACATTTATTTAATAATAAATGTAAGATGTAAATAAGAAATGGTTAAAATATTTTGGAAAGCGTTTTGAGGATAACTAACATTTCAGTTTTCAGGTAACTGTATATTTCAGGGTGACTGGTCCTCTATTTGTTTGTCTCCTCTCTATAAAATATGTGTTTTTTTTTAAATTGAAAGTTTAGTGACTAATTGGTATTGAATTTAATAAACATAATCATTATGATTATTCACTAACCCACCTCTTTGGCAGCTTAATATATTTTGGTGAAAAGTTCTAATCCTACATCAGTTTATATCCAGCATAGGCTATAATGATGAACTTAAATCTGAATTTTATAGTAAAGTTATTAATAAGGAGAGTAAGAGAATTCTTCAAATCTTTCTTATGACATTTGAATCTTGATCTTTGGCTTATAGAGTTTGGTGCATCCTCTAAGGCCACCATCAAGGTCCTCCTTCCCAGTCAATTTTATTTATGTAAAACCTTTCATCAGAAGATCACAAAGAGCTGTCTAACCAGCCATAAAGCAACATAAATCAAAAAAGAAAATGAAATGCTCAAACAATAAAATTATACATTAGAGGCCCATTTAAAGCTGAGTCTGTGAATATGAGAGACAAGTCTTGGCTGGAGTATACAGAACATCAGTTATAATGGGAAGCTATTTCATAATTTGGTGAAAAGTGAAAAAAAGCCCACTTCTAATCGTGAAGAGCCTGTTATTAGGAATGATCACTTGCGCACCAGTGTTGTAACGGCGGGGTGAAGAGCATAATAATGTGCGATAGAATTGTCGGAGGACTGAGGGATGTGCTGTTCCCAAGAAGGAAAAAAAAATGGAGACCGCCCCCCTCCCCCACCCCAAATGAGCATTGTGCCCAAAGTGATGTGCTCTTTAACATTCCTGGTGCCCTTCTCTCATATCGACGCTAGGGTCCCACAGTACATATATACTATTCATATATTTATGATACTCTCTACCACACAGGGGTCTTGCGGAAGCTACAGGGACCTTTCACTCTTCGATGTCAGCCTTACTTGCTTCCTCAGCACAGATACATTCACTGTCCCCTAAGTCTCTGGATTTCTAATTTATAGTCAGAAAGAAATTCATTTTTCATGTCCCCAAGCATAGGAGAGATACGAGAATCTCGCAACCACTATTGCCTTAACAAAAGTCAGCAGAAGCCCCCTTTACCTTCACTTCCGCAGAGAAGCTGAGGGTTTTGGAGAAACTGGTCTTTAGTTTTATTGCTCTTGATGAACTAGACATCAAGAAAATGCTTCTTGGAACAAAGTTTATAGCATTCCAGCTAAAGCATATGTTCTAATACTAGGTTTTCAATTATATCTCATACTTCTGTCCCCCTTGCTTACGCATTCAAGTCTGATTCTTGATAATGCATTTGTGATTTGAGGTGTGTGCCTTCCAACTGGTGCCGAGAAGCCTTCAGGAAAGTGTGGTGTTTCTAGCTCCTTGATAGTTAAAATGCACGTGCAGAGCAATGTATTAGTACACTTTAAGATCAGTCAGTAGATAAACATTTTAGTATTTTCTTCCTTTATGACTGAGGATGTGTAGCTTATCATCTGTATACTCACAATGAAGTATTGTCATGTACCAAAGTATATGGAGTTTTATGTCTTGCCCTGAAATAATTAAGCATTGGCAAGTGAGGCTAATTTGTGTGTCAGAGATGAATAAAGAAGATGGAGAGATAGTGTGAGGAGGGAATCGCCAGTACCACCTGGGGTGATTTCTCTACACTAGTGATGCTTGATCTTAGACCAAAACAAAAAATAGGGGATACAGAAGAGGAAGAGAGAGACTATGTGAGAAAAGAAAAAAATAAAAACATTCGAATGTTTGAGATACTTTAAAATTCGCCAGAATGTGAATCTGGTTGGAATGGAAGTTTCTAGGAGCTTAGTAAGAGGCAAGTCGTTGGTTTCAAACAATGGAAGTGGCCGCGATGGTACAAGTGAATGCTTAAATAGCCAGTTCTGAAAAGTATTAAATTTGGGGGGCTCTGTAGGCCACAAGGGCTCAACCCACAGAAGTAGAGTGTGGCTGGCATAGGTGGGGCCCTTGGGAGGGGTTGCCCATCCGTGCTCCATGATGTGAAACACATGACCAGAAATCCTCCGCCAGATAGCAGTACCTCGATCTTTAACTTTCCAATATTTTAAATTGTGGGAAATAACCCTCTCTGCATTATACATGGCCTCATCTTGTCAGAGATTTTATTATCCACAATATGGTTAAAACAGCATTGACGGCTTCACAAACTTGAAGGGATTTGTTTCAAATCTGCAACTGATGGCAAACATAGAGAAACAGCTTTGAAAAATGACAAGGAACCAGTGGACGACAAAGGGGGAAAGGCATCCTGAGGCTTTTGTTGGTGTTTGGTTGTGGCTCCACTGGAAAATGAATGGTGACAATTCATGAAATGAAGAAGACGCTCCCAGTCATGTCCACGACTCTGTAGTCCTATCTCAGGATTCAGATTATCTTCTTGGAGGAGTCAGCTTGGCCATACATAGTCTCCAGGTGTGTAGTACTTGCAGAGGTTGGAGAAAAATGGATTCTTGGGATATGAAGACTTTATATCATGAAGAGCTCTGTCCATACTCCAGGAAAAGCAGTCACTAGATTCAGATGCTTCGTGAGTTCCAGACAGCCCTGATGTGATGGAGGTGGCGTGAATCTGCACTTCACAAAATGATGATCCGAGGGGCTGCTATTGGATGTGACCTGGGAAAAAGAAAGTGACACTCTGGTCATTAAAAACCACCACCACCACCACCACCACCACCACCACCACCACCACCACCACCACCACAACAACAACAACAACAAAACAATTACTACATGTTTGCCACTGTCCAAAGTTCCTTTCCTTCCCTAATAGCACTTAAAAACCACGTTAGTTAGAAATAAGTTCAAATAATGCAAGATAAAGTAGAAAAGTCGTTAGAGAAAGAATAATCCGAGATAGATCAAATATGACCTGAGTTCATAATGGATTTCTAGATTTGCTCAGAAAACCTTTTCTGCTTCTAGGTGGTCATTAGCGTTCAGTCTAACTTCAGCTAAACAAAGAAGGTCAGTGGCGCCCTTCTCACTATGAAAATTTTCCTTCTGAAAATTTTCCTAAAAGACAAGTTAAGAAAGTGTACAACCACTCTGGAAATCAGTATGGCGGTTCCTCAGAAAACTGGGCGTGATACTTCCGGAGGACCCAGCCATACCACTCCTGGGAATATACCCAGAAGATTCACCAGCATGCAATAAGGATACATGCTCCACTATGTTCATAGCAGCCTTATATATAATAGCCAAAAGCTGGAAAGAACCCAGATGTCCCTCAACAGAGGAATGGATACAAAAAATGTGGTATATATACACAATGGAGTACTATTCAGCCATTAGAAACAATGAATTCATGAAATTCTTAGAGAAATGGATGGAGCTGGAGAATGTCATACTAAGTGAGGTGACCCAGTCTCAAAAGAATACCCATGGTATACAGTCACTGATAAGTGGATATTAGCCTAGAAGCTTGGAACACCAAAGACACAAATCACATATCAAGTGATGTCTCACAAGAAGAAAGGAGTGGACACTGGTGCTAGAATGGACCAAAACATCATTGTGGGAGAGTACAAGAACAGTAAAGTGGGAGGGGGTGGATGCGGGAGCAGGGGGAGGGAAAAGGACATGTGGGACCTTTGGGGGTGGGGAACCAGAAAAAGGGAAATGAATTGTAAATATAGAATATATACAATAAAAAAATAAAAAAAAAAAAGAAAGTGCTAGGAAGCCGGGTGTGGTGGCACATGCCTGTAATCTCAGCACTTGGGAGGCAGAGGCAGGCGGATTTCTGAGTTCGAGGCCAGCCTGGTCTACAGAGTGAGTTCCAGGACAGCCAGGACTACACAGAAAAACACTGTCTCGGAAAAAAAAAAAAAGAAAGTGCTAGGATCCATGGAGTTTTACACATGTTTTTCTCTGGGTTTTCCTTGTCTGTGTCCGTTGCCATAACACGAAATAGCAGCTGATGCATAGGAGGTTTGACTCACTTTGTTACTGATAAATAAATATGAATTTACTTCACATTTTAGAAAAATCTACGCTATTCTAGTCATTTCGGTGTGGCAGAAATGTACATGTGCCCTCTCTGAAAAGTAATTTTTTGTTATTCATATATTTATTTTATGAATATAAAATGCAAAACAAAACAAAAGAACAATAAAAACAGTAGGTAAGTTTAGACAGCTAGAAAACAATTTCTCTAATAGAATAATGTGTTTTTAGTATTCTAACTAGCATCAATACACAAACAGGTAGACATAGTTGTTTTGATTTTTTTTCTCTTAGACCCCGACTGCCTTTAGCTTTGTAACCTTCCAGAGGCAGGAACTGAGGAGGACTTCACTGCAACCATCACGTGGACTCTGTAAGACTCAAGGAGGAGATCAAAGTACAAGGCAGGGCTATGTGAAGCCCCGAAACCCACATCCAAAACCCGGCTTGGGTTTCAGTGAAACTAAGAAATGAGACTGGACTGATTCCTTTCTCTTATTTTAAACAAAGGACACAACACTACAAACAAAGCTTCAGCCTTATGAGTACTGGTATGTTAGAAATTGCTATTCTTTTCATTGCACCCCCTTTGAAAGCAATTTTGGAGAAGAAGAAATAATTTAAAGTATCTTTTTTCCCCCTAGAGTTTTAGATTTTCAAATCACTGCAGACGTGATACAAATTCTTAGTGCATGTCTTAAAGGAAAATTCCAGATGAGAAAGGACTGAAACTCACTGCCCGTTAGTCTCCCAAAGCACACAATAAGGAAATCATTTAGAAGGGAAAAAACTCTCCAATTTTCTTTGACAGTCAGTGGCAGAGTAGTAAAATTCAGGTAGCTATATATTTTAAAAGCAGTGGGTGAGTGATCCAGACATAGTCTAATGAAGCTTCTAAATGGTTAATAATTCATAAAATAGTCTTTTTACAACGAAAATTAAGAAATTTCCCGAATGTATGACTGAGATAAAAATGAAAGGGAGCCCTTTAACAAGAGCAGCTTTTGTCAGAAAGGAAATCAAATTACAGTGAGATGTGCAGCTCATGTCCTTACATGCACACACGCACCCCTGATTCATACAGAAAATTAGCGGTGCTTATTTGCCCAATTCGTCAATTGCCTTTTACAATACTGTTTTTTTTAAATAGCCAATTAGATTTGTACTTTGGAAGAAGGAAGAAGGAGGGCCCTTCAAATATTTGTTAAATGCCTATTAGACTGGTATGATGCTTCTTTGGTGCTTTATATGGCTTGGTGCTTCCTTACTCAATCCTTGTGATGATTTTTCAGATGACTATTGCTACTTGATAGGTAAGCAAACTAAAGGCTTAGAGTAGATAGCAAGTTTTGCCTATCGACCTGGTAGGTAGATGGACTGGAGCCTCAAAACCAGGTTTGATTAATTCTCCAGTTTATTTCTTTTTGTATGTATGTATGTATGTATGTATGTATGTATTCCCTTTACATTCCACTATCTGTTGCCTCCTCCTGTGAGTTCCCCCCCCCCCCATATACACCCATTCCCTGTTCCCCTTTTCCTTCAGGGGTAGCTTCAGGGATAGCTCCCACTCTAGTTGTTGGGGGACACGTATGAAGACCAAGCAGTAAATTTGCTACATATGTGAGGGGGAGGGGATTAGATCTATTAGCTCTTTGGTTTGTGGTTCAGTTTCTGGGAGTATCCAAGGACCCAGGTTACTTGACTCTATTGGTCTTCTTTTGGCATCCCTATCCTCTTTGAGTCCTTCAGTCCTTTCCCAGACTCTTCCACAAGACTTCCCAAGCTCCGTCTAATGCTTGGCTGTGGGACTCTGCATCTCTTTCCATCAGCGTCTGGGTGGAGCTTCTCAGAAGTCAGTTAAGCTAAGATCCTGTCTGCAAGCATAACAGAAAGTCTGCAAGAATATCATGAATACTGTCAGGGACTGGTTCTTGCCCATGGATTGGGTCTCTATTTGGGCCAGTCATTGGCTGGCCATTTTCTCCCATTGACTCCCTGGGGCCTTCCCCATTCCACAGTCTCTTTTAAACCTTGCATGCTCTAGATAACGTATATGAACTTTTAACATTTAGGCACTATGATGTAAAGCATAGTATGTGCTTGAATTCACTCAGACCATATAAAAAATTCTATATTAAATTATTTAACTGGCAATGTAAAATTTTCAATTCACCAAGCTCAAGAAGAAGGAGGACTTAAGTGCGGGTGCTTTGGTTCCTCTAAGAAAGGGAACAAAATAGTCACAGGAGCAATAAGGGAGACAATGTGTGGAGCAGATACTGAAGTAAAGGCCACACAGAGGCTACCCTACCTGGGGATTCATCCTATAAACAGTCAACCAACCCTGACACTACTATGGAAAACAGGAAGTATATACAAAAAGGAGCATGCCATGGTTGTCTCCGGAGGAACCCTGCCAGAGCCTTACAAACATAGAGGCAGATGCTAATAATCAACTTTTGGACTGGGCATGGGGTCCCAAATGGAGGAGCTGGAGGGGTTTGCAGCCCCATGGGAAGAACAAGATGCCCCAAGACTCCCAGGGACTGAATCATCAACCAAGGGGCACACATGGTTCCAGCCAAAAATGTGGCAGAGGAAGACCTTGTTGGGTATCAGTGGGAGGAATGGTCTTTGGTCAGGTAAAGGCTCAACAGAGGCTCGAACAAAGGGAAACTGAGGGGTGGGGGAAGGAGTGTCTTGGGTGGAGAGGCATATATGTGGAGGCAGGGGAAGGAGGAAGGGGAGTGTTGGGGGTCTTAGGGGAGGGGGGATATCGGGAAAGGTTTTACCATTGGCAATGTAAATTAAGATGATATTCAATAAAAAAATAAATTAAAAATTTTCACAGAAAACAGAAAACTATAAATGATGGGGAAGAGTTATTTTTAGTTAATGATGAAATCTATTTTCAGCTGCATTAATGTTATATAATATTACATTCTGATATATAAATTAAGTTTTGTGATCTTTAATACTTTATTTATTCATTTTTCTTTTATTGAAAATAGTTTTGTTTCCTCATATAATATACCCAGAATATTATTCCCCCTACTTATACTCTTCCCAGATCCTCTGCACCTTTTCCTCTCCTATCAAGATCACTCACTATCTGTTTTTCATTATTAAAATGACAAGCTTAAAAGGGAGAATAGAATAGAATAGAATAGAATAGAATAGAATAGAATAGAATAGAATAGAACAGAACAGAATAAAATTAAAAACAAAAGCTAATGCAATGAAATAGGACAAGACAAACAAACAAGAGGAAAAGGGCCCAAGAAAAGACATAAAGATATAGAAAGGACTCAAGTAAAAGCACAAACATACATAGCTGCAGAGAAACATATAGATGCAGATACTAACTCATTTGCACACTCAGGATTCCCATAAAAACACTGAGCTAGAAGCCAAAATATATACCCAAAGGAGCTGTAGAGCAAGAAAAAAATAGATAAAAATATTTTAAAAAGTCATGACATAATACTATGATTCAAGGAATCCATGAAGATGCTATTGAGTTTGCTTTCTCTTGGCCATACACTGCTGGGCATATAGCTTACCCTTACAAGTAGTTTGTTTCCACAGTAAGACAGCATTGGAGGAAATTAAACCACTTCATTTGCAGGTGGTTAGAAATTAGAGATAGCCTCTGGGTTAAAGATGGGGACATGTGTCCACCTGTATCAGCTCTAGGATCTCATGTCATGTAATACAATACAGGACCTGTGCATCCTTCCTCTGTCTCTGTATGCTGTGTGTGCATAGGTCCTGCTGTGGTTAGAAGGCCTCATTTCCTTGCTTTTATCCATCACTTCTTACTCTTACAGTAATTCAACCTTCTCTTCCTCAGGGGTCCCATGAGGGTAGGGATTTGATATAAAAATAACCCATCTATGGACGAGTGTTCTAAGGTCTCTTACTCTCTTCCTATTGTCTGCCCGTGGTTCTCTGTATTTTGTATTTTTATATCTGCTACTGAAGGATGATGGCTGAGTGTCTTAGTTAGAGTTTTACTGTTGTGAATAGACATTATGACTCTTAAGAGGCCAACATTTAATTGGGGCTGGCTTACAGAATCAGAGGTTCAGTACATTTCATCAAGGTGGGATCATGGCAGCATTTAGGCAGACATGGTGCTGGAGGAGCTGAGTTCTACATCTTCATCCAAAGGAAGACAGGAGAAGACTGGCTTCCAGGAAGCTAGGACAAGGTTCTTAAAGCCCATGTCCATAGTGACATACTTCCTCCAATAAGGCTACACCTACTCCAACAAGGCCACACCTCCAAATAGTGCCCTCCCTGGGCCAAGCATATTCAAGCCATCACACTGAGCAAGGCTTTGGCCTGTGAGAATAGCAAAATGTTAAGAATGATTTTCTTGCTATGTTCTTTTTGTAGATCAGCGGTATTTGGTTTTACATTAGGTCTTTGGGCTATCTGGTCTCAGGTTCTTGGAAACCTATAGAGTGTTGGGTATGGGTTTCATTTTAGGGAGTAGGCTTTAAATAAAATCATTTATTGGTTGGTTGTTCCCACAGGCTTTGTGCCACTTGTCCTAGTATATCTTGCAGGCAGGATGCCATTTATCAAAGGGTTTGTAGCTGGGTTGGTGTTTGCATTTCTACTTTGGTACCATGCAGAGTACTTGCCTATACCAAAGATCATAGTACATAAGGGCAAAGGCTGTATGTAGGTACCAACTCGACTTCTTCATGTTCGATGAGTTGTGTAGGTATTGTATTCAGCTAAGGGGCCTTGCCTTCAGTCTGTGGAGAGAGACTGATAACTTTAACAACATCCTGGGTTGCTCAGGGATTCCCATTGGGCTACTTTGCCAACAATTCATGTAGATGTAACTCATTCCTGGTAATAGAAGTTTCATATGGGAACAAGAGATGCCCAATGGCTTTCTGTCTTCCCCATTATTTGTTGATTTCATTTAGATCACCTTTATATATGTATATATTGTAGCTGCTACTGTATTAGGTTTCCATACTACCCCTAAAATAGACCCTGATTTTATCTGTCTCCCCACACATTCCCTCCTATCCACACTTGATCCTCCTCTTTCATTGTGCCACATTTTAATATAATTACCTATTCTAGTTCCTGAATCTAGAAAGATCTATCATTCCTGCTTTGTCCCTTACTTTATACCTAAGCTCTGTGGGTCTAAAAATTGTAGCTTGGTTGTAATTTACTTAATAGCCAATATCTACATATAAGTGTGTGGGACCATGAAAGGCAGTCTGTGGCCTGTTTGAGTGAGGCTTACTTCAGAGACCCAGTAGAGAATTCTACAAGGGATGGAACCATGAGCCACGCTCTCAGACACAAGGCTGCTGACACCCCGAGACCCTCAACTCCACAGTTCGGTGGCCATCAGTCATGTAGGACCATGCCCCAAGTCCCTAGTATTCTGGCTGGACTACACCACCACAGTCACCTGGCAACAGCTAGGTATGTCCCGCCCTATGGTTACCAGGCAACAGCTAGGTAGGCCGGCCCACTATAAAAGGGGATGTTTGCCCCTCCCCTCTCTCGTACTCTCTCAATCTCTTGTTCTTTCTCTTGTCACCCTGCTCGCCCTCTCTTCCCATTCCTTTCCTGCTCTCTTCACTTGGCCATAGCTGGCTTCTACTTCTCTACTTCTCCCTCTCTGTACTTCTTTACAATAAATGCTAAAACCATTAGAGAAACTGCCTCTTCTCATCTGGACTCTCCATGCTGGAGCAATGGAATAGGCCTTCCTCTAAAGAACTGTGACAAATCTCCAGCCAGGGAGGCCTTTTCGAGCTCCAGCCATGATCCCCACCAAGCCCAGCCTCCAGCAGCCACCAGACCAGACCAAGGACTGGTCTGCGCAGAAACCACCTAGCGCCCTTCCCCCACCATTTTCCCCTTGGCCAGGGCTATTGCCTCCCCAGGGGCCCCCGCTGGTTCTTGCCTCCAGGAACATCCTGTGATGCCTGAGAGTTAGAACCCATTGTCCCTGGCCTCCATGAGGCCCAGGGACCCTGGACTTCTCCTTTTTCACCAACACAAACTGGGGTCTCATGGCTTCTCACAGCCAGATGCCCACCCAGTGGCATGGGTGCATGCAACAGTCTTCTGTGTCTGCCTGTCCAGTGCCAGTGAGCTCTGGTGGGACACAGGTTCCCCTTCCCCTTTCCCCATGTCCTGTGCCCTACATAAGTGAGTATATACCACATTTGTCTTTTTGTGTTTGGGTTACCTCACTCAGAATGATTTAATTTTCTAGTTTTATTCATTTACTGGTGAATTTTATGATGTGTATTTTTTTCAACATACTATTTTTATCAACTCTCTGGGAATTTCACATTATATATCCTGATTACGCTCATTTCCCAGTCTTTTTAGGTCTGCCCTCTACTCTTCTGACCCCACAAAAATATAAAAAAGAAAAAAAAAAGAAAAAAGAAAAAAGAGAAAGGAAAAATTCAAGTTCAATTTGTGTTATCTATATACTTACTAGAGCATGGTCACAGTGACCTGCCCTTAAAGATAACTTAGTTGCATCCCTCCTGCATCCCCACCAGAAGCCATCAATTGTGGACAGATAACTTCAGCATCATTATAACACTTTGTAAGAGTTCTCTTTGATGGCTGTCTGTTTAGGCTGTTACTTTTGGGGGACCATGTTGTTTGGTGTTGGAGTGGAGGTAGGGATTGTCATAAGTGAAGTCTATCATGTTGGTCTTTTGCAACTATGTGTCTGAAATCATCAATATCACTGCAAAAGTAGCTTCCTTGCTCTTTACAGTCAGTGGGAGCAGGGATCATCAGCCTTGACATGGGTTCTGGTGATAGTCTAGACCACAAACAGGGCCTGAATGCAATAAAATCATGGACTCAGACAAGATTCTTGGAGACAGCCCAAACCATGAACATCTCTGTGTCCTCAAGTGGCAATACAGGCCAGTCACATCAAAATGGCCCCTGGCAGCAGAATGACCCATGGACATCAACCAGACCGTGAACATCTGCATGTCCTTCAGTCGTAACATAGGCCATGGACATCAACCAAGATTCTGTCATTGGTATGATCATGGACCCAGACATGACCCTCAGCAGCAGGATGGGAAAGATATCCCTATGGCCTCAGGTGGCAGCATAGGCCACTTGTATCAGCCTGGTCTTCCCAGCGGTTGCATCTCCACTTCCTCCCTCTCTACAGTACATTTGCTCCTTCATGCTTCCATCTTTCCCATGTCTCTATCACATATTTGTTCATCATAGTGGTCCCTACCACCTGCCAGGAGGTGGGCTGGCCTACATGGCTTCCATTGCCCGTGGCATCATGATGTGATTCTGTTGATAGCCGAGTAACATTCCATTTTGCAAATTGACCCCATCAACTGTATATGAGTTTCATGATGGAATTCTTTTTTTTAAATTTTATTTTCTATATTCTTTGTTTACATTCCAAAGGCTTTCCCCTTTCCCAGTTCCCCCCTCACCATATGTCCCCATAAGTCCTCTTCCCTCCACCCATTCCCCAATCACCCCCCACCCCATTTCTCTGTTCTGATACTCTCCTACAAAACTGGACCCAGTCTTTTCAGGACCGGGGTCCTCTCATTCCTTCTTCTTGGGAATCTTTTGATTTGCTAATTGTGCCTTGAGTATTCAGAGCTTTTGGGCTCATTAATATCCACTTATCAGTGATTGCATTTCATGTGTATTCTTTTGTGATTGGGTTAACTCACTTAAGATGATATTTTCCAGATACAACCATTTGCCTACAAATTGTATGAATTCATTATTTTTAATTGCTGAGTAGTATACCATTGTATAAATATACCACATTTTCTGTATCCATTCCTCCTTTGAGGGACATCTGGGCTCCTTCCAACTTCTGGATATTATAAATAAGGCTGCTATGAACATAGTGGAGCATGTGACTTTATTGTATGCAGGGGAATCCTCTGGGTATATGCCCAGGAGTGGTATGACAGGGTCCTCTGGAAGTGTCATGCCCAATTTTCTGAGGAACCGCCAGACCGATTTCTAGAGTGGTTGTACCATCTGATGGAATTCTTAAGGTCATTTGAATATACTTTTAAATCAACTGCAAATAATAATCCATTAATTTCTTTCCAGTTTGTATCCCCTTGATCTCCTTCAGTCAGCTGCTTTTCTCCTTAGAATGCTTGCAGGGTTCTTTCTGATAGCACGAAAGCTAATCCTCAGGGAGGAGGATTCTGATTAGTTTCAGTTCAGAAGCCTCTAGGCACTGTGTCTGAGGTGCATTTTGTTTTAGCAATAGGGATGTACTTTTGGTGGTGTACTTTACAATAGGGTGGAAACCTCTTAGGGGGCAACCAAGGGCAATAGTAATATCCTAAATATTTTGGGAGTTCCTTGGGTAACCATGATCAACAATTCAAAATAGAGCCCCCCTCATGACTGTTGTTTGGAGTTTTGTTAGATTGTGTCTGGCTATTGGAGGGAGCATTACTATCTCAGATGCGCACATTCTATTTAAGTTCTGTATGAATACTTATATAGAGATGTACTTACATTACATATTTTTTATTTAGTAGATAGTTAATAGCATGACATGACAGTTTTTTTAGATACCCTTGGTAGTATTTAACCCTTCTCTCTTTCCTTGTATATTTATCTCCCCTGTCTTTAAGCTACATTTTCCTAATCAAATCACTTGTACCCTGATATTTCTCCCTCTATTGCTCCCCCACTTCTACACTTGGAATGGTCCTTTTTTACTTTCCTCATTTCTGCTGTTATTTCAGGATATATACTCATATCTGAAGATTGGAGCTGGGGCCCTCCAATGAGAGAGAAAATGCCATCTCTCTACTCGGGAGAGTAGTATAATTCCTAACTACATTTCAAATAATAGGCCTTATTTTTACAGATGAGTGTTTTTTTTTTCTTCTCCCAATCAAGGAACCTTATCATTGTGGCAGATGTAGTCGATTATGGAAAACTCCCACCAACCAAAATGCAGAGCTTTGGAGCCCAGTCTCAATGGTTATATCTATAAAACACTCCCACTCTTAAGGCTCAGGAAACCTTACAGAAACATTGTACGAGCCAGAGCAGCAGTGTGTTTGCTGTGAGACTATATCTCCTAGAAAAGATAAAAGCTACATGTGTAAATTCTCACCATCATGGCTGCCTAAACAGGAGTTGATAAAGAACAACAATAGATATGCTAATGTGGAAGAGGGAACTATCACAAAGACTTAAGTCTAGAGATAGAACTACAGGCAACTAAGGAACACTGAGTGCAGGAGAAATAGTCTTCCTTGGGGAAGAGCATACCAATTGGTTACTCAATATGAAATGGCTAGCCTGAAGACATTCATACAAATAACAAATATTATACTG
Source organism: Apodemus agrarius (assembly GCA_964023405.1). Taxonomy (NCBI): domain Eukaryota; kingdom Metazoa; phylum Chordata; class Mammalia; order Rodentia; family Muridae; genus Apodemus; species Apodemus agrarius. Next base: position 130,577,217 of record OZ030009.1, on the reverse strand, counting down.
ACTCAATAGGTTATATTTAGGCACATATATGTGCATTCATATATATGTTTATATTTATGTTTATATATTCATGTAACAACAATTAATAAAAATGGAATGAATTTGAAAGAGAGGATGCATTAGATTGCAAAGATCCTCTTAATAGTGCATGGGTCGGTGACTGAGTACTGGCTTTTGATATGTATAAAGAATGAGAGCCAGGTTTTTCAAGGCCAAGTTTATAAACATCCCTATGTAATGTTTCCGGATCTTGCTTGCTCATACCATAGTCTGACCAGAGAAAATCTGACAGTAGATTTAAAGAACCAAATAGCTGAAATAATCATAAGGCAGAAGAAGGTACTTGCATCACTGAATCACCACAAGGAAAAAAAATCTATGTTCATTATACCCTAATGGATTTAAAGAAAGGAGAAAATGAATGTCTATTATGTTAAACCACTATGACTTTAATGTTTGATGTTGCAGTTCATAGCCTGGGATACGAAATCAGTAATAGCCAAAATTTCTAGCATGTACATTGCACTTATTTCTAGGTGACAACTGTACTTTACTTATAATCCAATCTAGATTGAAAACACATGGGGAAGTACTCTTGTTTTCTCTACATCAAGAAGAGGCACTGAAAGCATTACTTGTCTGGCACGATACAACTTGAGACAATACAGATTGTATTTGAACAGCAGTGATGTAGCTCTAGTCTCTAGAGACTAAAAGGAAAGAACTAAGGCTTAAGTTCCAGAATATTCCCAGAATGTGGGACAGGGAGCAGATGAACTGAATGAACAGCGCCCATCGCTCCCACTGAGACCACTGAAAGTAGATGGGGAGGAGGAGCTCTCGCAATCATGCCTGACCCCTCCCACGACTTTTTCTTGCAGAGGAGAGAAAGATAGGATGAGAAGCAGGAATATTTTATTAGTTATTGTCCTAGAAGCCGGGACATTTTTTTCTATTGCTCTTTAAAGATGTCGAAAGTGCATCAGTGCTGATGAAAGGTGCACAAAGTCTTTAGTGACCTGAGGATGGTTGCCGAAAGCCCAAGGGAAGAGAAAACCTGTTCTCTTTCTCCGCCGGGCAGATCGGGATGTAAAGAATCCGCCATTAATGGCTCCTTGTCCCGAGATGACAATGAACAGCTGTTGCTGCTAACAAGTGCCTTGGAGGTGCTCCCGAGGGCAATGATCAAGGACTAGAAGTTCTGATTTTCACATTGTTTCATCAGAAGCATCTGGCTGCAAACCCAAAGGAACAAGCCAAAAAACCTTGATTGCAGTCCGGGTGTTTCTATGTGGGTTATTCAAAAGGCAATTCTTTCCATAAAACTAAAAAGAATCCCAACCCCCGAATTCCCTATTCTAGTGATTCAGAGATAGGCTCTGCAGGCTTGGAGATGCAATATTTAATTTTCTTCCTTTCAATGCGTGTGCTCTGGAATACCTTTTCTGTGCTTATTTATTTAGATTTTTTTTCTGAGAACTTAATACTCGAGCACTAACAGTTTAGTAGAACTTGGGTCAATACTGGTTACTACTTGGACTGCTAGGGGGTAGTGGGTACAGTGGTGTGCGTATCTCTAGAGAATATTCATTTGACAAAGAAGAAATGTACACAACTCATAAAATGTAGTACATATCAAAATGAGAAAAGGGAAGATGATGGGTGTATTAAGGTACTTAACTTTTTTTTATTGGATATATTCTATATTTACAATTCATTCCCCTTTTTCTGGTTCCCCACCCCCAAAGGTCCCACATGCCCTTTTCCCTCCCCCTGCTCCCTCATCCCCCCTCCCACCTCCCTGTTCTTGTACTCCCCCACAATGATGCTTTGGTCCATTCTAGCACCAGTGTCCACTCCTTTCTTCTTGTCAGACATCACTTGGTATGTGATTTATGTCTTTGGTGTTCCAAGATTCTAGGCTAATATCCACTTATCAGTGACTGCATACCATGGGTATTCTTTTGAGACTGGGTTACCTCACTTAGTATGATGTTCTCCAGCTCCATCCATTTCTCTAAGAATTTCATGAATTCATTGTTTCTAATGGCTGAATAGTACTCCATTGTGTATATATACCACATTTTTTTTGTATCCATTCCTCCATTTAGGGACATCTGGGTTCTTTCCAGCTTCTGGCTATTATATGTAAGGCTGCTATGAACATAGTGGAGCATGTATCCTTATTGCATGCTGGGGAATCTTCTGGGTATATTCCCAGGAGTGGTATGGCTTGGTCCTCCGGAAGTTTCACGTCCAGTTTTCTAAGGAACCGCCAGACTGATTTCCAGAGTGGTTGTACCAGCTTGCATTCCCACCAGCAGTGGAGGAGTGTTCCTCTTTTTCCACATCTTCGCCAACACCTGATGTCTCCTGAGTTTTTAATCTTAGCCATTCTGACTGGTGTGAGGTGAAATCTCAGGGTTGTTTTGATTTGCATTTCCCTAATGACTAATGATGTTGAACATTTTTTAAGGCGTTTCTCAGCCATCCGAATTTCTTCAGGTGAAAAGTTTTTGTTTAGCACAAATAGGAAGGTGGGATGGTGAGGACAGAGTGGAAGGGTAACATGGCGAGTCATCTTCAAACCCTACCTAGCAGCAATGCATTTCACCTAGTAGATTGATTTTCTAGGAATACCGGGTTTCCTTTTGAGAAGTTTCCACATGTAGTTTTGCATCAATCTTTTAACTAAGAAATTTTCACTCCCTTACATTAAGTATGATTGGCAGCAAGCTTCTTAGGAGGACATTCTGCTTTGGGAAGGAGCACTAGGGAAGAAATATGCTTTTTGGCATTTCAAGGAGGTTTCTCTGTGTGAGTTATTGCTGAGGGCTCCTCAGCTGCTGTGTTTGTTTACATCATTCCTGCACCACAGTGCTGAATTCATTGTTTGTAAGGCTCTTTGGGATAATTTGTATATGAAAGATTCTATATAAAAATCAGTATTTATTCCTTTTTGTATTATGCTCTTTCAGGCTGACACATAAGGGTGCTTTTATATGCAGTATGCAAGAAGTTAAGCATTAAACTCTTATTAACAGCACTAGGAACTGGCTTCCAGTGTTCTATCTGGGGCTATAGAAAGGGACTCGTGAGTATACAGGTCAATTGAAGCAAAGACTGGGTGGAACTCTGGTATTTATTTAGCTGCTGAAGGTTTTATGGGTAACAAGGCTATAAAGAATGTTGAGAAATTTTACAGATTGTGGAACTACTCTGGCTTGTTTGTGGGTACTGTTATATACAGATTTGTGTGTGTGTGTGTGTGTGTGTGTGTGTGTGTGCACGCGCATGCACGCGCACATGCAAACAAATAATAAAATATCAGTTTTCAACACTTTGTTATATGGCCATTTCCACTAAGAAGCAAAATTGTAATTTATTGATGAAACGATGCTGGTTATATTTACCATTTACTTAAAACACTGAACAATCCTGTCACCCTTCAGATTCTAAAGAAAGATATTAAACTGGGGTTTGTTGTTTTTTTCTCCTTTTCATTCTTAGAGCAGAGATAGTTAAACTAATAGTGGGTTCCTCTCTTAGGTGTCCTCAGCATATTTTGTTTTCTGAATTGGGTGAGATGGCATTTCAAAACAGTTTTAATTCCTCAAAAATATGTTGAGGAAAGAAGATTATGTATTGCACTCATTATTCAACTACAAGAATCTCCAGGAATAATTTATAAATAATTAAGAGACTCTAACTTCTAAAGAGGGTGGTGCTGGAAACATGGGATGAACAGTATCTACTGGAGGTCTCGTTCCTGTGTTTTGGGTGCTCAGTTATAAAAGGGAGCGTAATTGTAGAGGGAAGTAACCAAACTTAAAGCTAAAAAGAGTATCAGAAAATATGCTCTGTATATTCATCCTTAGAAAAAATTGAGAGCAGTTGAGGGAAGAGAGGGAGAGTAAGAAAGGAGGGAGGGAGGGAGGGAGAGAGAGAGAGAGAGAGAGAGAGAGAGAGAGAGAGAACAAGCACTAGAGATAAAAGTGAAGACAGAAACTCAGAAAATAAGGAGATTTACAGTTTGAATGAATCCTCAGTCTCTGCAACATCCATGCACTGGGAATTCTCTTTGTCAGAGTTTGATTCACCAGCGAAGTGCCACAAGTCATTGTGGAAAGACTCCTGCTGAGTTGGCAAATCGAAGAATCCAGAGGCAAGCATTACTGTTTGAACCATCGGGAACCTGGGGAAATATCTGGCCATCGTACCCAGAGCTGGCCTGTAGAATCCAGGTAGCTAGAGGGGAAAATTGTGAGTCAGTACCATGGATAGCTCCACCAGCGGCTAGCTAATTACTCTCCCTCCCCATCCTGGTGTTAGGCAGGAACACTAGCCACTGGCTCCCCACTGGAGGAAAGAAAAGCAACCCCAGCTAAATATGTAGGAGCAAATTGTTAGAACCACTTTGCCCTACCAGAAGCCTAGAGATTGGTATTTGAGTTAGACCCAACATCAGACATTTTCCCTTCTGCTCCATCCAGAAGCTAAAGGTAGAAAGCAATCTTGAGTACAACCCTACTGCTCAGCCCTGAAAAATTCCTTGTTTTGGACTTTTCTTTTTTTTCATTCTCCTCCTATGGTATGTTTAGCTAGACTTGTGTTGCCTTCTCTCTTCTTTACTTATTTCCTTTCAATTTCCTTTTCTTTCTTTTATTTTGTCTTCGGTGCTTATCACTAGTCTTAATCTTTCTTCTTTTACACCATTACACATTAACCAATATCTTTGTTCTTCGTTATTATTGACATTGATGGAATGATTGTTTTAAACTTTTCCATTTCTGTATTTTTAATGCAGGCTGATCTATCTGAGCAGTTAACTTTGTACTGTTTCTTATTCTTAATGTCATTATTAAGGATCATGCTTGGTACTTTGAAATTGTGGTTTTAGATTTAGCTACTAAGCAATTCCCAGTAGTCTAGTGGGGGAGAAAATGCATCTCTAACATAGAACATCTGAATTTTACTTGGATATTGCAAAAACAACTGAAAAAATATGGATGATTCATGAAATGCACCAGTAATGTGGTGTCATATGTAAAGGTCCAAAAGAAGAAACAAACAAGTAAACAAACAAACAAACACACATCAGAGGAACATGACGCTTCCTGAAGTTAGCAATTCTGTATAATACATTACAATGAGGTTCAAGTAGATGAAATTAATGAAATCCCAGAAAGATAATTCATAAAGAAAAAAATGATGTTGCGGGATATTTGATCATACTGCAAACATCAAAATTGTGTTATTTACTGAAAAAAGAAAAATCTTTCTAGTTGTGGTATGGGTCATCCCTTAGTATACACCTTTAATCCCACACAGTGAAGGGAAAGTTAGTTTGTAGAAGGAAGCAGTCATGTTTGAAAGTGATTTATTACTGAGGGGCAGACAAAGCGATGAATCAGAAAAAGATTTGACAGGATGACTCAGAGATAAGATACACCTAAGTCTTCAAAAGGAGAGAGTAAAGGGAAGCTACTCAAGAGAACAGAGCTGAGATAGAAGGAAGGAGGCAGTTTTACTGGGACAGTTGTAGTGACAGGTTACTGAGAGAGAACAAGTAAGACACAGGTGAAGCCAGAGCAAGACAGAGAATGAGAATGAGCTACTAGATCAGAAAGTTTGACAAATTTATTGCCAAAGTTAGTATGAAACCAAGCAGAGCAATTCAGTAGAAACTGAAAGAAGCCAGATTTAATCACTTATCTTGGAAGGAAGTTTGAGCCAGAAAAGCTGGGTTGATTACCCTTTCAGGAACCAGAAGAACCAGCAGGTTCCAGAGGCTGAAAATATTCTATGCCTAGATTAGATTGTATGGAGGCTAGACTCTTCCAGGACCAGGCCTAGGTCAGCAAACTGTGGCAGTAAACCTTGGCAGAAACAATTACTTTAGGAGAATAAACAGTTACATCTACAAAATGATTTTTAAGAGTATTCAGTGAATTCAAGGAGGACAAAAAAAACCTGTGTGAATTCAGGGAGTATCTAATAATCAGCTGAATGAAGTACAAATTAAAAAAAGAGATAAATATACTGAAAATTGTCAATTGAAAATTTGGAAATATAAGGCTTTTAATCCCGATGTAAATCCTGATAAATTGGATCAAATAGAAGACAGACTATCAGGGATTAAAGACAATGTAGATGAGTTGACACATTCATAAAATAATACAATAGGAAAACATGGAAAGAACATGCAAGATTCCTGGATCATCATTTAAATTCTCGAATTATAACTATTAGCAAGAAAGAAGGAAGACCCAAAAATAAAGGGATAAAAACACTCAATATAATATTAATAGCAGAAAAGTTCCAAACTTAGGGAAGGACTTAGCTGTTCAGGTTCAGAAGGCATTTAAACTACCAAGAAGATGAGACTAGAATGTTATACAACAGTGAAAACATTAAGCATGCCTAACAAAGGAATAACACTTGAAAGCTGTGAGAGACAATTGCCGTGCTGTTATAAAAGCAAACTCATTGGAATAACAGTAGTTTTTACACAAGAAACTCAAAAACCAGGAAGACATTCATGTACTCATATATTTAAAGTCATAAATGATATTAATTGTTAACACTTTACCATACTTAGAAAAGTTACCGTTTAAATGGAAGAAGAAAAACAAGTAAGTCATCCATGATAAATACAAACTAAAGGGGCACATGATCACTAAGCCAGTAACACATAAGATATTTGAAGGAATCCTACATATCGAGAGAGAAAAAGGATGAATATATCTAAGAGGTCCTGGAAAAGACAAAGGTGCATTAAAGCAGTAAATAAACATATGAGGATTAGTCCTACGTCAACAACACAATGCCACAAAAAGCTTATTAATAATGCTGCACAATGCTAATGGTCTTAATTCTCCAGTAAAAAGGCATTCACTAATAGATTGGAGGGAGGAAATGGAGAAAAAGAAAATGATGTAATTATATTTTAATCTAAATATTAAAATAGAGAATATAAATAGCTAGAGTCAAAATGCAAAGATATCAAACTAATTAAAGATGTTTGAATACTACCATCCTCACCACCTCCCATAAAAAACTAATGAGATGTTTCAGTGGTTAGGAACATTTGGGTGTTCTTTTAGGCCTTCAATTCTCAGTACATCCATGGTAACTGTCATCTCTAACTCCAGCTATAGGGAATGTGGTATTCTCTTCACTCCTCAAACATGCATACATACATATAGGCAAAACACACGTACATATAACAAGCTTTATAAAATTAAGAAAAAAAAGCCTCTAGGACTTACATATTTGTTTCCCATAAGAAACATCTCTGCAGTCATGGAAAATGTAGACTTTTAATGAAAGGATGAAAAATGTATTTAGAAATATGGATTGAGAAAGCAACCAAAAGTAGCTATACTAAGATACAAGGTAGAAACAAAAGTGAATCAGAAAGGCCATTTCACACTGATTAAAGGAATAGTATTTTAAGAAGATATAGACATTCTGTCATGCACACACAGAACACTGACATACCAAATTTCATAAGGACACTGATGGGTGCAAAATCACAAATGCATTTGGCCACAGGAATAGTGAGTGATTTCATTGTCCTACTCTTGCCCATAAACAGCTCCTTTTAGATAAAAGCATAAATACAAAAATGCAAGAGACAAATGATAGTGTAAATTGAATGACTTTCATTACTGTAGCTGTAGAACACATCCTTCTCAGCAGACAATAGAACCTAATCTAAATAAAGCATATTTTAGTGTATAAAGCAATCCTTAAGAAGTAAAAGAAAAATTCAATGACTTTTCACATTCACATATTTAAATATTTGTAAATATGTGAAAATTTGCATATTTGGTCACAAGAAATAATAATAGAAACTGCTCTAGAACACTCTAGAAAATCCCAGAGACCTGGGATGTGAGAGGCTCCTAGGCCTCAGTGGGGATGGCCTTAGCTGTAATGCCCAGCAGTGGGGAGATGGAACCTGGAGAGCCCACCTAGAGGTAGATAGATAGGGGCCCCAGTGGAGGGACGGAGCCACCCACCTACATTTAAAATTTTTGACTCAGAATTTGTTCCTATTTAAAAAGAACAAAATGAAGTGACAAAAATGGAGCAGAGACTGAAGGGAAGGCCATCCAGGAACTGGCCTAACCTGGGGTCCATCCTACAGGCAGGCACCGAATGCTGACTCTATTACTGATGCCATATTGTGCTTGCACACAGGAGCCTGGCATGGCTGTCTTCTGAGAGTCTCTAACAGGAGCTGACTGAGACAGATGCAGATACTTACAGCCAACTATTGGAGTGGGAACCCCTCTGGAAGAGTTAGGGAAATGATTAAGGAAGTGAAGGAGGTGGCAACCCCATAGGAAGGACAAGAGTATCAACTGAAATGGATCCCTCAGAGATCCTAGAGACTAAGCCAGCAACCAAAGAACATACATGGACTGTACCCTGACACAAATGTAACAGAGGACTGTCTGGTCTCAGTGGCAGAGGATTCTAATCTTGTAGAAACTTGGTGTCCCGGAAGGAGGATGCTGGAGAAACTGCCTGTGGGATTGCAGGTGTGTGAAGGTGGTGGGTGGGGGGATGGGGAAGGGGCACAACATTGTATTATAAATAAATACAATAATTTAATAAAAAACAAAAAAATTAAAGAGATCTTAAAATACATAGCTTGGTGATGCACCTTAAGTTCGCAGAAAGACAAGAGCAAACCAAATTCAGAACCACTTGCTGGAAAGAAATGATAAAGATATGGTTAGAAATTAATGAAACGAAAGCAAAATAACAGTATATAGAATCAATGAAACATAGAATTGGTTCTTTGAAAAGAATAAACAAGATTGATAAACTTTTAGCCAACTAACAGAAAAACCCAATGAGTAAGATTAGCGACAAAACTGGAGGTGTTACAACAAATACTAACAAAATTCATAGGATCATTGATCCCCTGAGGGATATTTCAATATTGTACATTGCAATAAATCAGAAAATCTAGAGACACAATGTTATAAAGACATTTAATCTACTTAAATTAGACCAATGGAATAGAAGCAATTTAAAAAGATTTATAGGGAATAATGAGATTGAGGCAGTAATAAAATTCTCCTAAGTAAAAGAAACTTTAGTCTGAATGGATTTTCTTCTGAATTCAATCATACTGTCAGGAAGAAGCAAAACCAATGTTCTTCAAACTATTTCATAAACAGAATGGGAAAAGTGATACTAATTTTTTTATGAAGCCAATATTTTGGTGATGCTCAAACCAGATGAGGACACAGTAAGAAATGAAAAGTATGGATTCATCTTCTTGATGAAGGTGGGTGCAAAATACTTAATAAAATATCTTCAAATGAATTCAACAGCACATTGTAAACCTCATCCACCATGATCAAGTTTGTTTAAATCCTGAGACATGCATGGTTTAATATAGGCAAATTATAAGTATTAAAACATCACATAAATAACTAAAGGACAGGAATCACATAGCCATCTCAAAAGAAGCAGAAAAAGCTATTGACAGGCCAGCTTACATCACCTAAAGATAAAAGCTCTGAAGAAACAAGGATCGTTGGCCTGGAGAGATGGCTCAGAGGTTAAGATCACCGACTGCTCTTCCGAATGTCCTGAGTTCAAATCCCAGCAAGCACATGGTGGTATACAACAATCCATAACAAGATCGGATGCCCTCTTCTGGAGTGTCTGAAGACAGTTACAGTGTACTTACATATAATAAATAAATAAATCTTGAAAAAAAACCAGAAGGAGCAAAGTTCAACACCATAAACACTATGTATGGTAAACCCACAGCCACGATTCTACTAAATGAAGAATAACCAAAAGAATTTCTTTCAAATTAGATTAAGGCAAAGGTGTTCCTTCCCTCTACTCCTACTCAGTGTAGTGCTTGAGCAGTTAGAGGAATCTTAGCTAGAGTCATTAGATGAAATAAAAAACAACTAGGAAAAAATACTTGTTTATAGTAGACACAGTTCTCCAAGTATGGGATCCTAAAGATTCCTCCAGAACACACTTAGATCTAATGAACATTTCTAGCAGAGTAGGATACAAAATTGACATGCAAAAACCACTAGCTTTCATATACACCAATGACATCATTCTGAGGGAGAGTCAAGCAAAATTTCATTAACAACTTCTTTAAAATCTTGGAATAAACCTAACCAAGCAAGTGAAAGACTGCTGTAGTGAACTAGATGAATGCAAGGCCACATGTAATTTATGAAAACTAATGCTTTTAAATGACTGTCCTATCAATTAAATTTATAGATTAATGCAATCCTCATTAAAATTCCAACACCATCCTTCACAGAAACAAAATAAAATAATTTTAAAGTTCATATGAAAGCACAAAAAACATTAGGTAGTCAAAGTATTCTATGCCAACATGGTGCTAGAAGCCCAATTTCAAGTTATTTTATGGTGTAGTAATAAAAACAATATGATATTGGCATAAAAAAGACAGGCAGCTTGGTGAAACAATAGAAGACCCAGATATGTGCCTACCCAGCTACAGCCATCTGATTTATTTGACAAATACATCATATATATATATATATATATATATATATATATATATATATATATATATGAGAAAAGGTAGGCTCTTAAACTAGGCATGGGAAACTGGATGTGTATGTAGACAAATGAAACTAGATCCAACTGATCCTGTACAAAAGTCCGCTCAAATGTATCACACCTTAATGTAACACACACACACACACACACACACATACACACACACACACACACACACACACACACACACACAGCCCACCTGAACTGTTGGACGAAAGTGTTGGGAGAACCATTCAAAATATGACCATCAGCAAAGACTTATTGAATGGGTCATTTTTCAATCAGCAAAGAAGGCTGAGAATTAAGAAATGAGACCTCATATGACTAAAACTTGTTTCAGAGGAAGCAGAACGTTAAGATAGTGAGAAGACAGCTTACAGAGTGGGAGATAAGTCTTTACTAGTTGCTAACTTTTACCAACGGAAGTTTAATATCCAAAACACATAAAGATCTCAAACTAAATAATGAAAATTGAATAATTCAGTTAATAAATCTGCTGATGAAATGGACAAACAGTTCTCAAAAGATGATGTATATATTGCTGAAAAAATGGCTCAGTAATTAAGAACAGCCTCATAAAGATGTGAATTTGGTTCCCAGACCTATGTGGGGTGCTCACAACCTGTAGATCTAGCTCCAGAGGATCTGGTATCCTTCTCTATACTCTGAGAGTGTTTGTAGTCATATGTGCAGGCCATATACATACACAGAGAAATAAGGTCTTAGAAAGTCATATCAGTTCTGATACAACTACCCAGTAACTCTAATATATCAATAATACCCACCACTCATAGCCACCAAGATATAGATAGAATGGCTTAATTATGACAACTGCAACGAATGCTTATAAAGATGCAGGGGAAAAGGAACACTTACACAGTGTTGGCAGGAACGCAAATTAGTTTAGCTACTATGGAAATCATTATGTGGGTTCCTAAAAAGAAACAAAGAACTCCAAATGAACAAAAGATAAAAGTAGATATACCATAGGACCCACCTATACCACTCAGGATATTGTGGAAGAACTCTTAAGTCATCACATTACAGAGAAACCGGAGACATTTATCTTTATTGCAGCGCTATAATGGTAGCCAAGCCATGGGATTAATTGAAGTGTCCCTCAGCCAACAGTGTTTATACATGATGAATATTTATGTATTCACTCATAATGAATGAAACATGCCACTTCCCTGACAAGAGCAGGGAAAAACCAGGTATCATCACACTAAGTGAAATAAGGAAGACTCAGAGACATGTTGCATTGTTTTTCCTCATTTGTTAGTCTCAGGTTTATTGTAGATACATAAAACCATGCACATGATGCCCCTCTTATATAAGTGCAGAATGATGTTCATAGGAAGGAAGCAGACTAGTGCGTGAGTGGGTGGGGAACAGGACAGGGAAAGGAATGGATGAGTACGGCAAAAGGCGTGATATACTTTTTAAAAGTTATGTTTATGAAACCTATCTTAGGGTTTTACTGCTATGAGCAGACACAATGACCGATGCAAGTTTTGTAAAAGACAGCATTTAATTGGGGCTGGCTTACAGGCTCAGAGGTAGAGTCCATTGCCATCAAGGCAGGAACATGGCAGCATCCAGGCAGGCATGGTGCAGGTGGAGCTGAGGGTTCTACATCTTTATCCAAAGGAAGCCAGGAACAGACTGGGCATGCTCAGGCATCTAGGAGGAAGCTCTCCAAGCCCACCCCCCCCAGTCACACACTTCCTCCAACAAGGCTGCACCTTCTACTAGTGTATACTCTGGGTCGAATATACACAAACCATCACAAAACCCAACACTATGTATAATAATACACAACAATACAAATGATTCTACACTATAGCCAAGTGATGACTGGAAAGAGCAATTTGAAATTTACATCTATTGATTCCTTTTACAAAAACCTTTTTGGGCACATTTCAACCATTATATTGGCTCCTGAAAAGTGCACATGTGTAATTTTTTTCACATCGTGATGAGGTTAAGATAATAGATTCTTATGTTTCCATGACTAGGGACCCATAGCAATACTATTTAATTTATATGATACCAAGATTCTGTGACCTCATCAATCTGTGAGGTCAGATGAGGTCACTTATTATTGATGCTATAATCACAATAGGTATATGGCTTTGGGAAGTCATTTAACCTTTTAAAAAACCTGTTAGCTCATTTGTAAAATGTGAATAATAAGGAGACTAACATGTTTTCTCTGTATATTAAAGAGATAATTCACACAAAACTGGTGGTGAGTGTCCATCACTTGAAGAGCAAGAAGATAAACATTGCTACTGATGGTATCACTATGTTTATTCCTTGGTTTCCATCCTATTTTTAATAAAATAAAACTAAAGATTGGCTTTAGACTAATTTTAGTTGTATCAAAAACATTTTCTCCACAGCTCAGTATATGAAAAGAATACACAAATTTTATAAGAGTAAGAGTTGTCAATACTTCTAAACCCCAGTTCAATTATATCTTAAATCTCAGTCCATAAAACTGAAACCATTGAATATGCCTTTAAAAGTTCAGTCAATTTCTGAGCTTTGAAAGTAGATTCAGTTTCCCAGTGCTTTCCTATGTGCATCTGACTAAAATGCAGTTTCCGTTTTCTATCAGACTGAACTACTATCAGATTTCTGAACACCATTCAGCCTGTGAGAATGCTTTGTTCTAGACAAACAAATGCTGGGAAGTTCAGCAAGACTATACAGCTTGTCCCTGTATAACCAGCAGTGTCTAATGGTGTTGATGTGGGGATACAATTCTCCTTATCCCACTAGGGTCACTGAACAGAAGAACACAAGCAATGATTAGCTATAATTATACTCTGTCCAATAATTATTTTCAAAAGGAAAAGCACATATAACAAATAAAGGAAACATTTAAACACACACATAGAGAGGAAGAAAATCCATTACCAAGAGTGAATGAAAGAAGAAAGTATCCAAATATGAGAAGTTCTATGGAAATAAGAGTAGTTTAGTCATGTTTACATTAAAATGTTTGGGAGAATAGAAAGCACTTGTTATGACTGGTGACAGTAACAGAAAAACTCAGGCATAAGACATTTCATAATGCAAAAAGGAAAGGAATAGAAGGCTTTTTATTATTTTTAACTAAAATTTGTTTGGGGCCTAGAGCGCTGGCTGGTAGTCCATACTGCCCTTTCAATAAACCTGAGTTTTATTTCCCGAATTCACATGGGACAGCTCGACTGTCAGTAATTCTAGTTCCCAGCCCATGGCTTCTACCTGCTCTTGTAACTGCATGCATAAGTCACACTTCGACACATGCAAAACTAAAGCATAAAACATTAACAGTTTTTGTTTAATGAATGATCAAAAGATGAGTAAATGAGAGATGAGAGACATGGGAGAGGGAGGAGAGGAGGGAGAGCGGAAGGGAGGGAGGGAGAAAGGGAGAGAGAGAGAGGGAGAAAGAGAGAGGGGGTAGAGAGAGACTTAAAATGGACTGCCATAAAAATCCAACCAAGGCAGATATGAAGTTCAGTGTAAATGTCTCTTTATGATTTACCAACTTTACACTAATTGCTCATATCTTCTCTTTAAGAACAAGAAAATGATAGAACTTGTAGGCAACACTCATATTTGAAAGAATAGTTACATAGAGTTATGGCAGCACTAGCAAAGGGGAAATTAATCTTCCAGCTTTCTTGGGATGTTGCATGGCTTTGTCAGTATTAGGTATGACCGCTGTTCCTGGAGACATAGACTCAAACTTGGAGAAAAAGTGTTCAAACTACAGATAGGAGCTAAGGTATGAGGGACGGGTGAAGGTGCCAGCAATGGGGGTACAATGAAGAGCATATATGAGGGGGGGTCCAAGATGGAATAGTGGCAAGTGGCTATTGGGTCATGGTCACAAAAGTGGGGGCAAAGAGTGGAAGAAGGACCGGCTTATCAGCTCCAGGGCAAAGGATAATACATGGACTGAATAAGGATGCCATCTTTCTCACATTATCTAACATCTAGTTCTTTCATGATTACAACCCCTAATCTCATATACATAAAAAGTATGCCAAGTTGAGACTTGACATATCTACAAGATAGACATTTAACATTTCATATATTCTTGGTTTCTTTGCATTTCCTGTAGTTATAAAGAAACAAATACATTTAATGCAGGATATGATCTGAGTCTGTAGGTGTCAAGAGTTGTTTCTTAAATATTTGCAATTAACTTTCAGAGACCTCAAAATTTTACCCACCTATAAAAAAGGTCTCTCTAGTTAAACTCCTATCACTCTTTCTGAGTCCTGGAATCGGAAACTTGTCCCTAGGGAACCATCTTGTCAATTCTGCAACCTATGTTAATGATCATAACAAGCCAGCAGTCACTATATCCAATAAAACCAAAAAGGATTTGTGTCTCTAAGGCAGTGACAGAACTGAGAGTAGATATCTCTTCCGCCCCATGTCCAGTAGCCATTATCCTCTAACTTCTCAGAAGAAGCCCACAGCCGACTCAGTAGCTCACGAGTTAGAGGGTGTGCTGGGTTCCAAAAGAAGAAAGGAATCCCCACTGCCCTTACCTCCTCTGTTCGCCAAGGCAGAAGAGCCTGCAAAATTAGAGCTTTGGTGCAGCTCCTCCAGGTGGATGGTGCTTTTACAATTTGGCAATTTCTTGCAGTGAATCAGATTGCTACAATCTTATCATTTTCAAAAACTCATCATTACTTGTTCTCTCTGTGTAGATATTTTTAGTTATAGGAAAACCTCCCTCTGCTTTTAATCTCACACTGGGGTAGGGTTTCACATTTCACCACAAAAGAGAAATAGACATTCCGAATCTCTCAAAAACCAGAATGCTATCATAACTATTTATCCGTTACCACTGTAAACTCAAGAGCATGTTGAGAAGAATTTTTTTCTCTTATACTAAATTGCTGTTAAATGTAATACTGAGTTTGTATTGATCAGACAAGGATACTACAAAGAGCTTTTGGATAGTCTTTGTCATCAATTGTTTAAACTAAATAGAGAAATAGTATTTTGCATCTACGAAAGTGTAAATATGATATATTTGTAATCTTTATACATGTACATATGTATGTGAATACATGTATCTATCACATATCTATATTCTCATCATCTACTGCTTCATTTATATCTCAATATATCCTCTTTAATCTATCTACAATCCATCTATATTACCTTCCATTTCCTATTAATTATCAATTATCCATCTATTCATCATTTATTGTATTCATCTATCTATCATCTATGTATGTATGTATATATTTATCTATCTATATATCTATAACCTATCATCATCAGCATCTATCAATATATATAATATTTATTAACTTAAATTTTTCCTAAAAACAATCCAGATAAAACAGACAGGAGGGACTTCAAATAAAATACTTGACCTTTTATTAGGTATAGCAAAGCCTCAAGTATGTTTGATGCATTTCTTTGACATACTATAAAACCTAGAATTTTATGTCTTCACAACTATTAAGAAACAAAGTATCACTTCTCATTTACAACTCTGACTCCAGGTTAGCTGTTTGGGAAGTTTAGAGCTATAACAGAAGATCTCGGAGTCTATTGCACAAGTTTTAGTGAGCGTTACTGGCTAAGCTGAGGAGGAACTGTCTGCATGTAATTTTATGCACACACCCATCTTTGCCTGGGACCACAGCCCTTGCTACTGGCTCAGCTGTAAGATCAGCTGCTGCTGGCTTCTTCTCTCAACTTGCCCATTCCTCCTGGCTTGGCTATGAGCTACGGCCCCGCCTTTGCCCCCTGATGAAAAACATCTTCAGAAAGCTTTATTATTTTAGAACTTGTTAGAGAACACAACTGCTGGGCGAAGAATCTCGCGCCCTAATCTTATCAGCTAACAGATAGCTCCCTACAACCTCTTCAGCTCCTGCCCTTGGCGGAGGCTGCAGGCTCCAGGTGCCATGAGGCGGCTTTCTTCTCCTTCCAATGCATGGCTGCAAAAGCCCTTTCCCTTTCCTTGCCTGGCACCCGGAATTCCCACTTTTACCCTCTGCCCAGAAGTTGGCTTCTGCCTTCTTTGTTGATCAAATCAAGAACCAAGATTTTAGTATCAGCTCCTTTCCCTACAAGGAACTATTGTGGTTTGCTATCAGATAAATGAGAAAGAACGGTTAGGATTAAGAAGCAGAATCAAATCGCAGCAAAACGTGCTGTTCAGTTTGCAGGATTCCTATGACAAAAAAACCTAGAAAACTAATTATTGGATCAAATTTGGGACCTATGGATGTAGATTTATTTTCTTTTATTGATTTATTTTGAGGCCAGGTGTAGACTTAGATTTTCTAAACCTTCTTTATTTAGGGTTTTAGAATGCGTCAAGCCCACTGATGAGAAGTAAGAGGAAAAGAATGTTTATAGGAAAAAGGGAGTTTGTAGATGTGTTTAGAAGTAATTCTTTGCGATTCCACTCCTTGTGGTTAGGATACCAGCAGTCAGGTCCAATAGGAACCACCAAATGCAAATCAGTAGTAGCAGCTTGGTCCAGCAGAAATTGCAAAATTCTGCCAAATGGGCACACGCCATCGGAAGCGACAAGAATCAGCCGGATAACAAGAAGTTCTTGTGCATTTCTTTCTGTGAAGTGAAGCGTTTCTCTCTAGGAGGTGAGGTGAAGTGTTGTACGGCTCGCAAAGCCCGGCCAAGATCAGAGACGCACTGCAAGGTGTAGTGATGCACGAGTGTCACTTGACAGTGTGGTTCTGCTTACCATCTTTCAAAAAGTCACGCACCATCTCAAGCATCTACCCAAGCAAAACATCACATTCTCTGTCAAGTATCTGCTTCAACAAAACATCCCCTCTTCCTATGACAGCTTCCAGGAAAAAAAAATCACATGACACAATTGAGTTTTCAAAGAAATAAATTTTCACTTCCATACGGTATCTTGTACATTTATATAACAGGTTGACGTGAACTTGCTATGAAGGAGAAGATGGCAAACTCTTAATCTTCCTGGCCTGGCAAGATAGATGCAGTCAATCTTCCTCTCTCTCTCTCTCTCTCTCTCTCTCTCTCTCTCTCTCTGTCTCTCTCTCTCTCTCTCTCCTTGCCTCTATCTCTATTTCATTCTTTACTTCTTGACTGTCCAGATTATTAAAATCTCATGGTTGATATTCAGTTTTTTTGTTTTAATAAGCCTACAAGTCTTTCCTGTTTCTCTGAAACAGACTGTTCTTTTCTTTACTCACTTCATAAAGAAAATGGTCACAGGTTTTTTTTTTTTTTATTTCTTGAAGTGTTTCTTAATTGCCTTAATTATATTCCCCATGCAGAAGATGTCGTATTTGCAAAAGGCTCAGAAATAAATTTTTGACTCATAGCATGATGGCATATATCAGTCTGGGTTTTGCAGGCAAATAGAAGTTGTTAGGCTTCCTTTCTGTCTTGGCCATTTGAACCTCAGTTCTCACGTCTCTGCCTTCATTCATTGCTTTTCCAGAGAAAATTAATATCCTTCTTGCTCTTTGAATCACCCTTTAGCCAAAAATCATTTCTCTAATGTTTAAACTTGAAGAAGTATCATTATTTCTTTAGGGTTGTTGGCACAAAGGAGCCTTGCTTTTTCTTTTCTTCAGCTATCATCGCAGGCTTTAGCTACAAAAGATCTGTGAGGATAGATTTCTTATTTTGATTTTAAATTTTATTTATTAACAGTCTGTGTATTTGATGTATATCTCTTTTTCTCTCATTCTCTGTCTCTCTTTCTTCATGTATATGTGTGTGTTTGTCTGAATAAAAGTATGCGTGTGATGTGATGTATATTTGAAGTAGAAAACAGATAGGATTCTTAAGTCTGGAGAAATGTGTGAGTGTGGTTAAAAATCTAACAGTATCAAGTTGTTTAGAATGTTTTTCTAGTAAGGAAAACCTCATGGAAAGCTTAAAATTACTACACAGAAGGAGAGAAGCATGATGTCTACGGAGATAGATACACCCACCTTGAGACTTCCAATGAGCTCCAGACACACAGAGGAGAATGTTAGCAGTAAGGAAGTAACAGGGACTCCTGATGGAAACCGTGACTTGTACAAACCATAAAACCCACGTCAAAGTGCTAATAATTTCACATTTTTTCATGACTAGTAAAAAGAAAAGCAAATCAACAAAACCATTTTTTATTTGAATAGATTTCATAATATTATTCAGAGAAAAATATTATCACTCATTTCCTTATTTCTACTCAGAGAATAATTTCTTTTGTTTTCTTTCCTTTTTGTTGGTTTCTTGTTTTTGAGGCAGGGTCTTCCTACTAAGCCCTTTGTCTAATGACATAGCCATTACTGTCTTGAAATAGACTGTGCAGACAAGGCTAGCTTTGAACTCACAGAGATCGTTCTGTCTCTGCCTCCCCAGTGCAGGAATCAAGTGTGTATGCCACCATGTCCTGGGCACAATGAGCATATTCAAGAGGCATTAATATGACAGATGGAAATAGTGGCATGCAAGAGCAGTGACTCAAGTTAAGATAGTGGCATACAGAATGTTAAAATAACTTATAAATCAAGATCCACTCAGAGCCTATATAGTTTGGGCATATGTTATACACAACTTTCTTTCTTTTCTTTTCTTTCTTTCTTTCTTTCTTTCTTTCTCTCTCTCTCTCTCTCTCTCTCTCTCTCTCTCTCTCTCTTTCTCTATTTATTTATTTTGGAGGGTTTCTGTCCTTTTTAAAAAATTTTCTATATTCTTTATTTACATTCCAAATGCTTTCCCCTTTCCCGGTCCCATAAGCGCTCTTCCCTCCACCCATTCCCCAGTCACCACCCTCCCATTTCTATGTCCTGGTACTCCCCTACAATGCTGTATCAAACCTTTCCAGGACCAGGGTCCTCTCCTTCCTTCTTCTTGGGAATCATTTGAAATGAAATGTTAATTGTGTCTTGAGTATTCAGAGCTTCTGGGCTAATTATCTACTTATAAGTTACTGCATTTCATGTGTATTCTTTTGTGATAGGGTTACCTCACTTAGGATGATATTTTGCAGTTCCAACCATTTGCCTAAAAATTTCATGAATTCCTTGTTTTTAATTGCTGAGTAGTATTCCATTGTGTAAATATACCACATTTTCTGTATCCATTCCTCCATTGAGGGACATCTGGGTTCTTACCAGCTTCTGGCTATTATAAATAAGGCTGCTATGAACATAGTAGATCATGTGTCCTTATTGCATGTCAGAGAATCTTCTGGGAAAATGCCCAGGAGTGGTATAGCAGGGTCCTCCAGGAAGTGTCATGTCCAGTTTTCTGAGGAACCACCAGACTGATTTCCAGAGTGGTTGTACCATCTTGCAATCCCACCAGCAAGGGAGGAGTGTTCCTCTTTCTCCACATCCTCGCCAACACCTGCTGTCTCCTGAGTTTTTAATCTTAGCCATTCTGAGTGGTTGTGAGGTAAAAATCTCAGGGTTGTTTTGATTTGCATTTCCCTAATGATTAATGATGCTGAACATTTCTTAACATGCTTCTTAGTAATCCGAAGTTCTTTAGGTGAAAATTCTTTATTTTGCTCTGTACCCCATTTTTTAATAGGATTATTTGGTTTTCTGGGGTCTAACTTCTTGAGTTCCTTGTATATATTGGATATTAGCTCTCTGTCAGATGTAGGGTTCTTGAAGATCTTTTCCCAGTTTGTTGGTTGCCATTTTGTCCTTTTGATGGTGTCCTTTGCCTTACAGAAACTTTGTAATTTTATGAGGTCCCATTTGCCAATTCTTGATCTTAGAGCATAAGCTATTGGTGTTCTCTTCAGGAACTTTCCCCCTGTGCCCATGTCCTCAAGGGTCTTCACCAGTTTCTTTTCAAATAGTTTCGGTGTGTCTGGCTTTATGTTGAGGTTCTTGATCCACTTGGAGTTGAGCTTAGTACAAGGAGATAAGAATGGATCAATTTGCATTCTTGAGCATGCTGACTTCCAATGGAACCAGCAACATTTGTTGAAAAGGCTATCTTTTTCCCCTGGATGTTTCCAGTTCCTTTGTCAAAGATCAAGTGACCATAGGTCTGTGGGTTCATTTCTGGTTCTTCAAACCTATTCCATTGATCCACTTGCCTGTCACCGTACCAATACAATGTAGTTTTTAACACTATTGCTCTGTAGCATTGCTTGAGGTTCAAGATACTGATTCCTCCCAGAAGTTCTTTTACTTTTGAGAATAGTTTTAGCTATCCTGGGTTTTTTGTTATTCCAGATGAATTTAAGAATTGCTCTTTCTAACTCTATAAAGAACTGAGTTGGGATTTTGATGGAGATTGCATTGAATCTGTGTATTGCTTTTGGCAAGATGGCCACTTTTACTATACTAATCGTGCCAATCTACAAGCATGGAAGATTTTTCCATTTTCTGAGGTCTTCAATTTCCTTCTTCAGAGACCTGAAGGTCTTGTCATACAGGATCTTTCCCTTGTTTGGTTAGAGTTAACCCAAGATACTTTATATTGTTTGTGGCTATTGTTAAAGGTGCCATTTCTCTAATTTCTTTCTCAGCCTGCTTATCCTTTGAGTATAGGAAGGCTACTTATTTGCTTGAGTTGATTTTATAACCAGCCACTTTGCTACATTTTTATACATAACTTTTTAAAGCCAGTGCATTAGTAAAGAAGAATAAACCACTCCTTTAACAAAAGTCACAAATAATATTACATACCTTGGCATGACTCTCATCAAGCAAGTGATAAATGTATATGACAAGAACTTCAAGTCTCTGAAGAAAGAAATCAAAGATCTCAGAAAATGAAAAGATCTCCCATGCTCATGAATTGGCAGGATTAATATAGTAAAAATGGCCATCTTGCTGAAAGCGATCTATAGATTCAATGCAATGCCTATCAAAATTCCAACTCAACTCTTCATAGAGTTAGAAAAATCAATTTCCAAAATCATTTGGAGTAATAAAAATCATAGGATAGGGAAAGTATTCTCAATAATAAAAGAACTTCTGGGGGAGTCACCATCCCTGACCTCAAGCTGTATTACAGAGCAATAGTTATAAAACTGTATGGTATTGGTACAGATAGGAAGGAAGATCAATGGAATAGAATTGAAGACCCAGAAATGAACCCACACACCTATGGTCACTTAATCTTTGACAAAGGAGCTAAAACTATCCAGTGGAGAAAAGACAGCATTTTTAAAAATTGGGATTTCATAAAATTACTAAGCTTCTATAAAGCAAAGGACACTGTCAATAGGACAAAAAAGCAACCAACAGATTGTGAAAAGATCTTTACCAGTCCTACATCTAATAGATGGCTAATATCTAATATATACAAAGAACTCAAGAATTTAGACTCCAGAGAATAAAATAATCCTATTAAAAGTGGGGCACAGAGCTATACAGAGAATTTCCGTCTGGAGAATATCGAATGGCTGAGAAGAACCTAAAGAAATGCTCAACATCCTTCTTTATCAGGGAAATGAAAATCAAAACAACTCTGAAATTCTACCTCATACCAGTCAGAATGGCTAAAATAAAAACCTGAGGTGATAGCAGATGCTGGAGAGGATGTGGAGAAAGAGGAATACTCCTCCATTGCTGGTGGGATTGAAAGCTGGTACGACCACTCTAGAAATCAGTTTGGCAGCTCCTTAGAAAATTGGGCATAGTCCTACCTGAGCTATACCACTACTGGGAATATACTCAGAAGAAACCCCACTATGCTCATAGCAGCCTTATTTATAATGTCCAGAAACAGGAAAGAACCCAGATGTCCTTCACAGAGAAATGGGTTCAGAAAATGTGGTATATTTACACAATGGAATACTACTCAGCTATTATAAATGATGAATTCAAGAAATTCTTAGGCAAATGGATGGAACTAGAAAATGTCTTCCTGAGTGAGGTAACCCAATCACAAAAGGACACACATGGTATGTACTCAGTGTAAGTGGATAATATCTAATAGCCCAAAAGCTAGGAATACCTAAGATATAATTCACAGACCACATGAAGCTCAAGAAGAAGGAAAACTGAAGTATGGGTGCTCCTGTTCTGAGAAGGGGAACAAAATTTTCACAGGAGCAAATAAGGTCTAGAGCAGAGACTGAAGGCCATACAGAGACTGTCCCACCTGGGGATTCATCCCATACACTGTCAGCAAACCCCAACACTATTGTGGATGCCAAGAACTACTTGCTGTAAGGAGCCTGATATGGCTGTCTTTTGAGAGGCTCCTCCAGAGCCTTACACATTCAGAGGTGGATGCTTACAGTCAACCACTGGACTGAGCTCAGGGTCCCCATGGAGGAGTTAGAGAAAGGACTGAAGGAGCTGAAGGGGTTTGCAACCTCATAGGAAGAACAACAATATCAACCAACCAGACCCCTCAGGAGCTCCCAGAGACTAAGCTATCACCCAAGGAGTACACATGGCTCCATCTGCATATTTAGCAGAGAATTGCCTTGTCAGACATCAAGGGGAGGTGAGGTCCTTGGTCCTATGAAGGCTTGATAGATGCCCCAGTGTAGGGAAGTTGAGGGTGGGGAGGTGGGAATGGGTGGGTGGATGGAGGAACACCCTCATAGAAGCAGGCAGTGGAGGAATGGGATAGGGTGCTTTCAGGAGGGGGGGAACTGGAAAATGGGGATAACATTTGAAATGTAAATAAAGAAAATATCCAATAAAAACAAACAAACAAAAACAAAAAGGAGATATTGTCTTAGTCCGTGTTCTATTGCTATAGGGAGACACTATAACCAAAGCAACTCTTAGGAAAAAAGCATTTATTTGGGGCTTACTTACAGTGTCAGAGGGTTAGTTCATGATCATCATGGCAGAAAGAATGGGGGAGCATGAGGGCACATAAAGAGCTAGAGCAGCTGCTGAGAGATACATCCTGATCTGTAGGCAGGAGAGATAGAGAGAGACACTGGGCCCGCGGTGAGCTTTTTAAAATCTCCAAGCCCACCTTCAGTATGCACTTCCTCCAACAAGGCCGTACCTATACCAAAGAGACCAAATCTCGTAATTATCTGTTTGTGGTGATTTGAATTGGAATGGCCCCCATAGACTTATGTGTTTCAATGTTTGGCTCATACAGAACAGCACCATTAGGAGGTATGGCCTTGTTGGAGGACGCATGCCACTGTGGGGGCGGGCTTTGAGGTCTCCTATTTTCAAGCTTTCCCAGGATGAAACACCATCTCCTCCTGGGTGCCTATGGAACAAGTTATAGAACTCTCAGCTCCTCCTCCAGTGCCAAGTCTGCCTGCATCATACTGTGCTTCCTACCATGCTGCTAATGGACTGAACCTGTGGAATTGTAAGCCAGACCCAATTTTTTTTTGTTTTATAAGAGTTGCCTTGCTCATGTTGTCTCTTCACAACAATAAAACCTTAAGACACCTTTCAAAAAAATTACCCTAATCAGTGAAACAGGAAATAACAACATTCTTCAGTTTTTCAGTTCAACAGTTAACTAATTAGGAAGAGCTCTGGGTCCAGTAAAATTTAGAAGATACTGCAAGGGTATTCAAAGTTACAAATGATATGGTGCAGAAGAGTGAAAAACATTGAGTTTTATATCTGCCTCGTTGTGTCATTGTCCTGAAATTTTGATTACACTAGCTCTTATCCCTTCAAAAAATTTTCTTCTTATTTTAGAATTCTGAAACAAATATTGGGGTAGTAGGTATAATCAACATTTAGTAGTTGTTTTTCAAGAATACCAAGTGACATTATTATGTTCTGTCATCAGTCCTAGGAGGTACAGAGGAGGCCAAAGTTTATCATTGCAGAGAGAGTTACACAGACATACACAGCAGAATTTATGACAAAAATGTGTATGTGTTTCAACAGATTAGCAGTATAAGAATCTGCTATCTGCTTGTGCTGTAGTATTCTTCATGTATTACAGACAAATACTCCCATAAGAGAGGAGAGTGAATTACATTGACCTCATAGATACATTTTTGAAACACTTCACTTATTTAAAAAGAACTTGTGTGAATTTTGAACCCAATTAAAAATGATCATAGCTGGGAATGGTGGTGTATCCCTATAGTTCTGTACCCTGGAGGTTGAAGTAGGTTATGAGTTTAAGGTTAGCCTGTGATAGAT
Organism: Apodemus agrarius; assembly: GCA_964023405.1. Lineage (NCBI taxonomy): Eukaryota > Metazoa > Chordata > Mammalia > Rodentia > Muridae > Apodemus > Apodemus agrarius. Next base: position 130,552,537 of record OZ030009.1, on the reverse strand, counting down.
ATTGAGTCCTTGACTAAAAAAAACAATTAATAGTTTCTCATTTTCCATCTTTCAGCTGCTTTGATAACTTATTACTTATTAGTAATAGAAGTTCTCATACTTTGGTGTTTATCAGACTTGGCTGGGATATTTACCAGAATATGAGTTCCTTGTCCTCGTATCATGCTTTTGCCCCTGGTCTTAATTAGATGAATGTAAGGTAAAATCTGGACAGATATAAACAACGATATGGATTTCATTTACATAAAACAAATATGTAGTAAAAACTTTGGCTTTAGGGAGCAAGCCCTTGGAAACACCTCTTTAAAAGCAGTAAGATGTCTCATAAATACTGGTTAGATGAATGACTGAAAAAGCTGACATCTGCAGCAGTTGCTACTGCTACCAGAGGTACAGTAGCAAGTACTGAATTCTTGCAGTATGATGATCACAGATGCATGCTCCTTTTCATGAAGTGTATTCTTCTTAATTCGGAGAAAAGATAATACAAAAATTATTATAACAGTGATATAACAACAACAATAACAAACCATGACCACCACTAACACACACACAGACACACACACACACACACACACACACACACACACAAAGGGCATTTGGGTTCATAGAATACATGTAGAGAAGACCCTAATGTAATCTAGGTATTTAGGATTAGATGGCTCATAACTATGTATCACTATTGTTACAAATGTACTAAGGCTAAGGCTAGTTTAAGCTATTCATGTTAGAGATGCCAAGAGTTTGAAGTAGTTATGTGGGACCATGTACATTCCATTTAATATAAACCTGAAAGTACTTCCAGAAAAGCTTATTAAATAAAGCAATTAGGTATTTGACAACAAAAAAGAAATTGAATAAGATAAAATGAGAAGAAATCAATTTAATCAACAGAGTTCACCCACTGTTTGCCATGCTAGTATCAAACATGTCACCATGGTTGAGAACACTCTTTATGTTTGTTTACACATAGTGCTTTTAAAGAATTATTCGAATTTATTTCTATCATTATTAAAATAAGATCTTCCTATTTAGAAACATGTGACGAAATATGACTATTGGTAAGTAAGCATGAATCATATTACAAATATTGCTCAAGAATCTAGCTTGTTATAAATTAGAGGGCCGGTCTGTCTCTGTCTCTGTCTCTGTCTCTGTCTCTGTCTCTCTCTCTCTCTCTGTCTCTGTCTCTCTCTCTCTTTCTCTCTCTGTGTGTGTGTGTGTGTGTGTGTGTGTGTGTGTGTATGTGATAGAGCTGCAGTGGGATAGCGTCTACCAAGGAGCTCAAAGAATACTTTCCCTAGAATGAGGAGACATGATACAGCAACAGTCATTCATGGTTTTTCATTAAGAGTGGTAAGACAGAAGGAAAGAGCATGCAAGAACGTAACTTCTCAGAGTGGGTCTTATGCAAATTCAGCATCTCATTTTATAGGGAAAATATCAATTTTCAATTTGTATAGAGTATAGTGTCTAAATGACTTAATGTAGACTATTGTATGGTAACTTCCCTCAGAATCATCTAGTCAGCACAACCTGCAAATGTGAATTGTTTTATTTTAATGTTTGCCAGCATTTCCATCCTCTATTTGGGTATTACAGAAATGCAAGATCTGCCTCTATTTTGCTGGTAAGCCATTCCCATGTACGTTAATATACATATATAAATGTACGTATAAATGTATATATAAAATTATACATACTTCATCTGCATATTTTACAAGTAGAAGAGAGATGATTATACCTAGACAGGGTTTGTGGTTTTGCCCCATTTCTCTCTGTTGGTGCGGAGAATATCACTTGTGGTTTTGTAAGTAGCCTTTATGTCCTTGTACTCTCTGGACAAGGTTCTGGATTAGATGGCTCAGTGTTAATCTTTACATAAGTCTACTTAGTACTAGAGTGTAGGGCAGTGATTTTATGCATTAATATATTAAGCAACCATCTAGGCATCTCATTAAGATGCATCTTCTGAATTGTTGGGTAAAGTGTAGAGCCTGTGTTCAAGAATTATTTTCAGTTTCCTGGTGGTGCACTACAGCAGGTGAACTCAGGTCCTCTCTCCTACTTAGTATAAAAGCAATATCCAGCTTTATCTTTTCATTTTTAATTTTATTTAATATAATATAATAATTTTATTGATTTTTGAGAATTCTGTACAATATGTCTTGATCATATTCACTCCCTATTCTTCCCCTTACCTCCTCCCAGACCCATGCTCCAACTCTCCAAGCCTTCTCAACTTTTGTCTTTTCATTTTTCTATTTGAAATAACCCACTGAATTCAATTTGCATTGTTCACATACTAATGGGTGTGGGACCATCCACTTCATCATAGTCAACCTACCAGGAGTCACACTCTTAAAGGAAATCGATTCTCTCTTTCTCATGAATTGTCAATAGTTCTTTAATTAGAGGTGGAGGGTTATGAGTCTCCCACCCTCTCATACTGAAAAGTTGATTGACTTGAGTTTGTGCAGGTCTAGGTAGCCATAGCTGCTGTGAGTTTCTGAGTGAAATAGTTCGGCGATGTCCAGAAGACCTTTTCTTGTAGTCCTTCCTAACCTCTGGCTGTTGGTCTTTCTACCCCCTCTTCCATATTGATACTTTAATGTTTTACACTTGTATAAGCAATTGAATCTCTAGAGATAGGAAAAATTTCTATCGACTATACATGCTGCAAGGATTTACATGTTATTTCCTTCCTGCCCATCTGTAGACTATGAGATGGGGTAGGCATAAGAAGCTTACATGTCACACCTAACAATCCCACATGCTATAGTTTATGGTGACTGGTGTGGGCCACAGAGGCAGGACACTAGCTCTCAGCAGTGTTACCTTCAGCAGCCTGAGGAGTCAGTCCCCTTACCTTTTAGTGAACCTTGATTTACGCCAAACCAGGATTCATGACTGATGCAAAAAAGAATTTTAGTACTAAACAGTAGGAAACAGAGTTGGGGGTTATATGGACATTTAAAGATAGCATTTAGGACAAGGGTTAAGACTAAGTAAGATGCTCCAAAGAAAAGGATATTTCCCAAAAGAGAGTCACGTTTTGTTGTCTATAATAATCACACAGAATTTTGGTTCAGTTTGAAGGACAGATCAGGAATCTAAAGAGATCACCTGAAAAGAATACAACGAATAAGACCCATGCCTAGGTTCTCCAGAAGCAGCCTCAGGAAGACAGAATGTTTGTTTTTCTAAACAAAGTTACCAGATCTGCTTGACATTCCAAGAAATGTCTGGAGAAAGGAATTAATCCCTGCCCACTGTCACATGCATTTTAGTCTCAAGCCTGTGTCACTGCTATTTTAAAATAACGTAGCCCTACGTGAAAGGGGTATTCCCTGTATGTTGGCAGCATTTACAGCAAATGTTAATTGTGTTGGAGTTCCTCAGCTTTACTCAGACTGCAGGCGAGAAGGGTCTTTCCCCTTCTCATATCCCCATAATATTCTCCATTTTTCTACTCTGCATTTGTATGATGTGAGTAAAAGAGATTGCTTACACTCAGGTAATACATGTAATCATTAGGGAAAAGACCTGCTTTCTTTCTTCAGAAAGAATTAAGGGGAACAAAATTGGCACTTGGCTGTTTTAAACAGCGGATAGAGTGCTTTTATGTTCATTTAAAAAATAGTAAGCTGACAATTAAGCACATTACTAATTAAGATAGACAATTTGGTGTATTTAGAGGTGATTCCTTTATTTCGGGGGAAGATTTTTGTGCTCTTCAAATTTTCAGAAAACTTTATAACTAAGCTTTTTATAGAAAGTGTAGCATACCTAACACTATTTATTTTGTCTGTAAATACATTTAGGACAAAAAAGATTGGGCTATGAGTTCACTGAAGAAAAAATATGTATATATCACACATTTTCCTGTTGGATGAACGCTCTGATGCGGCAAAAGCACTTTACAAAAGAGCTGCTGGGGGGGGGGGGGAGGGAAGCCGAGAGAATAATGGGAGTAAAAGGCAGCATCAAGGAGGAAACGCACTGGAGGAAGGAAATGTGTCAGCTCACCAACCTTGCAGGTAGCATGTTTGTCTGCCACGGGAGCACATCATTTGTTCTTTCTCCTCTGACAGTGAACTAAAGAATGCATTGTGGGGAAAACCCATCCTGACATATGACACAGTGCAAAGGAGGATCACAGCTTGAGGCGGCATCAAGGAGTCGTGGCCTTGATGCACTTAGGCACAGCGAGGGGCCTCCGGAGTGGCTCTTCCGACCAAAGCCCTGGTGCAATTTGCACAATTCTCCGGAGAGCTCCCAGTGAAGCCCCAAGCCCCAGTAAACCCGGCCAAAGAGGAGAGCAAAGACCTTGCCCCCTGCCAGGAGACACACAAAAGGAGGCAATTCAAAGGGGGCTTAGTTAAAAGGAGGGAAAAGTATACACAAATATTAGAGGGGCGCTGGCGTGGGCTTTAAAGAAGAGTAATGGTGTGAATGGGAGCAAAGGGGGTGGGAAGAAAATGGGAAGTTCTGGGACCCAGATAGCAAAGTGAAGATCAGAGAGATGTGCTAAACATTCTTCTCTCTCCCCGCCTCTCCTCCCCTCCTCCCCTCCCTCCCTCCTTTCCTCGTTCCTCCCTTCCTTTCTTCCTCTCCTTTAGGAACGCTGTAAGAAAATCTGATTATTTTGAAATTCTTTTTTCCTCCGACTTTCATATTTTTTAAACAAATCTCCGTGTCCATGTGAATGTTTACAATGAGAGAGAGAGAGAGAGAGAGAGAGAGAGAATCTGAGCGAACCTACTTGATGTTCTTCTCCCTGAACCACTCACAGCCCCATCCGTTCTCAGCTGCTGATTATAACATGCCGTTTTATTCATGGAGTTTATATTTCCATCTTTCTACACTGTGGCTGTACATCAATTATTAATCTTTCTCTTGTCCTTTCTGGAAAAGGATTTAAGCTTTTATTTTAACTGTATATCTTAAGGAAAAATCAGCACATCTAGTGGGTGGTTTTCTTCCTTGCTCCACAAAGAATTCACACTATACAGTGTCAGACACTTAGAAAACATTTCCTTGATGTTTAAAAAGCTTGGAGCATGGCTGAGACTGAGGATGACCATTGTTCCCCAGAGCTGACCAAAACTCTTAACGCAGCCCTGGGACATTGCAGATGGATTTTACGAAGAATGAAAAAGTGTTACAGGGCTAGGACAATACAAACTGTTAAATCATTTTATTTTGATTCACCTTATTATCTCCCTATTATGAAAGCCAACCCAAACTACTGGACAGTAGTCTTAGAAAGTGTTCTGTTGCTGTGAAGAGACACCATGAATAAGAAAACTTATGAAGAAAAGCATTTAATCGAGGCTTGCTTTAGAGGTTTACTTCATTATCGTGGTAGGGAGCGCGGTGGCACACAGGCACACATGGAACCATAGAAGTACTTGAGAGTTCTATAGCTGGGTCCACAAGAACGAGGAAAGAGAGACACTGGGCTTGCAAAGGGCTTTTTGAAAGCTCAAAGCCCACTCTAGTGACCCAGCTTCTCAAAAAGACCACACTTCCAATCCGTTCCAATAATGCCAATCTCTGGTGACCAAGTTTTGAAATCTATGTGCCCATGGGAGCCATTTTTATTCAAATTAACTGACTCCACTGCGCGTGTAATCAACAGAAAGTGTTGAAACTTTCCATTTAAGTTAGTCTCGCAGGATTTCTTTATAACTAATATTTTTTATCTTTTTATTTCTCTAAAATCAGATTACTACTGATAACACCTCTTCTTAGTATTATAAGGGAGTCATTTATTCAAGAATTTGAAAAAATATAGACAATGTAAGTGTGTGAATATTTCCTTATGATTTGAGGGGATATATGAAATTCTAAACAATTATGCTTGGGTCCTTTAAGGTACTTGGGCTTTAGAACAAGAGTTCATAACAATGATATATTAGTTCTTGGGTCTTATATTCACACAAATCCCAGCTGTAGTCTGCATTGTGTTTATAGTGTCCAAACATAAAGTGAGTTACACCCTAAGTTTAGTGGCATGCAGAAGTTTGCACTGGCTTCTAAGACTCCTTGCTACTATAGCTGGGCCAATTTAGAGCTATATTCTATGTGTATTACTCTTTTTCCCCCTCTGCCATTAAGCAGAATGTCTTGTGTTGTAAAACCGGTTGAAGGATCACAACTTACGAAGTGAAGGAACAAACATAGCAGGCAGAACAACCTGCTGATGTCACTATAAAATAACTAACATCTTGGCTAGGTCACTTCATTTTCTCAGTTCTAGTTTCCAGGGAAAAACCACAGTTATTGATATCAGGCTATGTGCTGGCTACATGCTTAACCTTTAGTCTGCCCAACGTCCCCGAGGAACGACGTCTGTCAGCCTGAGTGTATAGTGGAGAAAAGTGGGCTCAGTGAGGTGGAGAGGGCTTCAGACGCGTCCAACTGAAGCTCCCAAGTTCTCTTTCCCACTCACGACTTTTCAGTGCTTACTGTGTTAAACGAGGCCTCTGGAATCTGGTACAGTCCAAGATTGTGTACGAAGATACTGGGAACGTTCTTGACTAGTAAATTTTCTAGCTCATTTTTTTTCAACTTTAAAATAGTTTTACTCTTGTATAAATGAGATATAACAAATTGAACATTTCAAAAAGGGTATTTGGTTTCACTGTAGTTTTTTTATACATTCGTGGAGTAGAGACTGAGGGAATAGCCAGCCCATTTGACACCCATCCCATGGGCAAGCACCAATACATGACACTGTTAATGATACTCTGTGATGTTTGCAGACAGGAGCCTAGCATAACGGTCCTATGACAGGCTGCGCTAAGCAGTGGATGGAACTCAGGGACTCTTGCTTTCTCTTTCAAAGTGATTAATTTCTTAACTAATAATTAATGTTTTACTTATTCATTTACAGAGGACAACATGCTCCTGCCTGGAAGCATAACAGAGTGTCATTAACAGTATTAGAGACTGGTTGACCATTTCCTCCATCCTCAGTCTTTGCTCCCCTTTCCCGGTGCCTGCATTTTTTTGTAGACAGGATAAATTTGGGGTTCAAAGTTTTGTGGGTGGTTTGGTGTCTCTATTGCTCCATGCTCCACTGGGGTTCCTGTCTAGCTACAGGAGGTGGCCTCTTCAGGTTCCATATCCTCAGTGTAGTGAGTCATAGCTAAGATCATCTCCATTCATTTTTGGGTACCTCTCTTTTCCAGGTCACTGTCTCATCCTGGAGATGTTCTCCTCATCCCCATCTGCTGCAGATTTCCATGTATTTTCATGGCTGTGTATCCATCTCTCCTATTCTTCCGCACTCCTGACCCTGTATCTCACATTCCCTTCCCCATTCCCCTTCCCCTCAGTTCCCTTCCTCATCTGCCTCTTATGACTATTTCATTCCCCTGTCTAAGTGAGATTCAAGCTTTCTTTGCTTGGGCTTTCCTTTTTGTTTAACTTCTTTGGGTCTGTGGAGTGTAACATGGTACCTGTGGGCATTTCCTTGATTATTGCAGTGGGACAGTCCATCCCACTGTGGGTGGTACCACCCCATGGCAGATAGTCTTGGGTTGTATGAGGTAGCAGGCTGCACATGAACTGGAAGGAAAGCCAGTAATAAGCGGTCCTCAATGGCCTCAGCCTCACTTCCTGCCTCACCAATTGGATGATGTTCTTATTCCCCACCCCCAACCCACCAGACCTCGAACCTCCCTGGGGTCTCCAGTATCTTGAGAGTTAGGTGCATCTTCTCTGATTGAACCCAGACCCTGGCAGTCCTTTGTTATATATGTGTTGGAGGTCTCCTATCAGCTGGTGTAGGATGCCTGGTTGGTAGTCCACTGTTTGAAAGATCTTGGGGGACCAGGTTAATTGAGAATGCTGGTCCTCCTATAGGTTCACCTTCCTCCTCAGCTTCTTCCAGTTTTTCCTTAATTCAACCATGGGGGTCAGGAGCTTCTGTCCATTGGTTGGGTGCAAATATCTTCCTCTGACTCTCTCATCTGCTTGTTGCATCTTTTGTAGGGCAATCATGACAGGTCCCTTTTTGTGAGTACTTCATAGCCTCAGTAATAGTGTCAAGTCTTGGAACCTCTCTTTGAGCTGGATCCCACTTTGGCTGTCGCTGGACCTTCTTTTTCTCAGGTTCCTCTCCCTTTCCATTTCTGCAGTTCTTTCAGATAGTAACAATTATGGGTCAGAGTTTTGACTATGGGGTAGCAACCCCCTCCCTCACTTGACCCTATCTTTCTCCTTGAGGTAGGCTCTATAATTTCTCTCTCCCTGCTGTAGGACATTTTTATCTAAGGTCCCTCCCTTTGAGTCCTGAGAGTCTCTTGCCTCGAAGGTCTCTGGTACATTCTGGAGGGTCCCTCCAATCTCCTACCTTCAGAAGTTGTCTGTTTCTATTCCTTATGCTGGCCCTCAGGTCTTCAGACCTTTTACCTCATCCAATACCAGACCTAGTTCACCTCTCCCTCCCCCCTTTGTTTACTTACCCTCTCAGGCCACTCCCTTCCTCCCCCCTTGTGATTGCTTTCTTCTCCCTCCCAAGTGAGACTGAGGCATTCTCACTTGGACACTTCAGCTTCTTGACCTTTTTGAGTTCTATGGACTGTATCTTAGATATTCTGTACTTTTTGTTTTTGTTTTTGTTTTTGTTTTGGTCAATATTTACTTATTAGTAAGTACATACCACGCATGTCACTTTGGGTCTGAGTTACCTCACTCAGGATGATATTTACTAGTTCCATCCATTTGTTTGCAAAACTAGGGATGTTCTTGTTCTTAGTAGCTGAGTAGTATTCCATTGTGTAAAAGAGCCACATTTTTTTTGCATCCATGCCACACCAACCTCAGTAAAATCTGTGTAACAAATTTCACAGACTGAGGCATTAGATTTTAAAAGAAGGAGGTCTTCTGGACCAGTTGTGGAACTCTTGGCTGGAACAAACATATTGAGCCATAGTTCTCATGACAACATTTTTTGTTTTGTTCTCCTTCATTCCTTTTCTTAGTTACAGGTTCCTGGTAGCCCAGACCATGATCTTAAACAAAAATAATATATATAAAACCATCCCTTGACATGAGTCACTAACATAACCTTATCTTCAGGAAAACTTACACATTATTTTGCAAATCATTTACAAAATCATTATGATAGATAAAACTTTCCCAACAATAAGATTTCATAAAACTACACGTGTGTCATTGGAGATGGGTTTTCTAGAAGGAAGCAGCCATGTTTGAAAGTGACTTCTTTTTTTTTTTTAAATAAGAATTATTTATTTTATTTTGTGTATAGGGGTACACTGTAGCTGCCTTCAGACAAAGGTATTCAATCCTATTACAGATGGCTGTGAGCCACCATGTGCTTGCTGGGAATTGAAATCAAGACCTCTGGAAGAACAATCAGTGCTCTTAACCACTGAGCCATCTCTCCAGCCCTGCAGGTGGGTTTTGATATATGATAAAGAAAGCCTTAATTAGAAAGAATTAAAATAGTTTAAATTTACACTTTAAAGATTTAAAAATATCAGACATTAGATGTTAAACAGTAATTAACCATAGGGGCTAAAAAGTTAGCTCAGTGGTTAAGAGCACTGATCATAGAGATTTATTAACCTGGTCTTAGGAATATGCCACTCGCCTTAGATGACTGCCCTATTAAATATATTCTTTTACAATCATTATATTTCGTGGTGGTGTTACCTGCTCTGTTTATGATTCACTAAACATATAGTTTCAGAGTCATAATGCTCAGATGATTTTTATATTTAACTGTGGGAAATAATTCTTGTTGATATTTGTGATTGTTTTACTAGATATGGTTTCTAAGAGTTGTTTTGTTTGATTTAATATATAAAATCTCCTGCTTGAGAGCTACAAAATACACTCAGATTTAAACTGCCTCTGTGTTTGTTTCTGTTTATCACCACCAAATCCTTACTCACCTAGACTTCAAAGACCCTTATCCCAAGGACGCCCATACACGGCTGGGGTGGTCCATGACATATCCATTCTTCTCTTGTGGGACATCTGAGTTGTTTCTAGCTTCTGGTTATAACAAACAAGGTGGCTATGAACATAGTGGAACATGTTCCCCTGTGGCATGTTGTGGCATTTTTGGGTATATTCTCAAGAGTGGTATAGTTGGGTCTCCAGGTAGATCTATTTCCAATTTTCTGAGGAACCTCCAGATTGCTTTCTGGAGTGGTTGTACTGGTAAGCAATCCTATCAGCAATGGAGGAGTGTTCCTCTTTCTCTACATCCTTGCCAACATGTGTCATCATCTGAGTTTTTTTTATTGGATATATTCTGTATTTACATTTCATTTCCATTTTCCTGGTTCCCCCCCCCCCAAAGGCCCCATATGCCCTTTTTCCTCCCCCCTTCCCACTTCCCTGTTCTGGTATTCCCCTACACTGATGCATTGAGCCTTTCCAGAACCAGGGTCCACTCCTTCCTTCTTGTTGGACATCATTTGGTATGTGGATTGTGTCTTTGGTGTTCTAAGATTCTATGCTAATATCCCCTTATCAGTGAGTGCATACCATGGGTATTCTTTTGAGACTGGGTTACCTCACTTAGTATGATGTTCTCCAGCTCCATCCATTTGTCTAAGAATTTCATGAATTCATTGTTTCTAATGGCTGAATAGTACTCCATTGTGTATATATACCACATTTTTTGTATCCATTCCTCCATTGAGGGACATCTGGGTTCTTTCCAGCTTCTGGCTACTATAAATAAGGCTGCTATGAACATAGTGGAGCATGTATCCTTATTGCATGCTGGGGAATCTTCTGGGTTTATGCCCAGGAGCAGTATGGCAGGGTCCTCCGGAAGTATCCTGTCCAGTTTTCTGAGGAGCCGCCAGACTGATTTCCAGAGTGGTTGTACCAGCTTGCAATCCCACAAGCAGTGGAGTGTTCCTCCTTCTCCACATCCTCGCCAACACCTGCTGTTTCCTGAGTTTTTTTTTTTTTTTTGCTTTTATATTTTCTTTTTTTTTAAATTTTTTTTATTTTCTATATTCTATGTTTACATTCCAAAGGCTTTCCCCTTTCCCAGTTCCCACCCACCATAGTTCCCATAGTTCCTCTCCCCCCCAACTGTTCCCCAATCATTCCCCTCCCCCCTCGGTTTCTTTACTAAACTGGATGCAATCTTTACAGGCCCAGGGTCCTCTCCTTTCTTCTTCTTGGGAATCATTTGACTTGCTATTTGTGTCTTGAGTATTTAGGGCTTCTGGGCTCATTAATATCCACTTATCAGTGATTGCATTTCATGTGCATTCTTTTGTGATTGGGTTAATTCACTCAGGATGATATTTTCCAGGTCTAACCATTTACCTACAAATTGCATGAATTCATTATTTTTAATTGCTGAGTAGTATTCCATTGTATAAATATACCACATTTTCTGAATCCATTCCTCCTTTGAGGGATATTTGGGCTCCTTCCAATTTCTGGCTATTATAAACAAGGCTGCTATAAACATAGTGGAGCATGTGTCCTTATTGCATGCAGGGGAATCCTCTGGGTATATGCCCAGGAGTGGTATGCCAGAGTCCTCTGGAAGTGACATGCCCAATTTTCTGAGGAACCGCCAAACTGATTTCCAGAGCGGTTTTACCATTTTGCAATCCCACCAACAGTGGAGGAGTGTTCCTCTTTCTCCACATCCTCGCCAGCACTTGTTGTCTCTTCAGTTTTTAATCTTAGCCATTCTGACTGGGGTGAGGTGGAATCTCAGGGTTGTTTTGATTTGCAATTCCCTGATGACTAATGATGTTGAACATCTTTTAAGGTGTTTCTTGGCCATCCGAATTTCTTCTGGTGAAAATTCTTTGTTTAGCTCTGTGCCCCATTTTTTGATAGGGTTATTTGTTTCTTTGCGGTCTAACTTCTTGAGTTCTTTGTATATATTGGATATTAGCCCTCTGTCGGATGTGGAGTTGGTGAAGATCTTTTCCCACTTTGTTGGTTGCCATTTTGTCCTTCTGACAGTGTCCTTTGTTTTGCAGAAACTTTGTAGTTTTATGAGGTCCCATTTGTTGATTCTAGATCTTAGAGCATAAGCTATTGGTGTTCTGTTCAGGAACTTTTCCCCTGTGCCCAAGTCCTCCAGGGTCTTCCCAAGTTTCTTTTCTAATAGTTTCAGTGTGTCTGGTTTTATGTGGAGGTCCTTGATCCACTTGGAGTTGATCTTAGTGCAAAGAGATAAGAGTGGGTCAATTCGCATTCTCCTGCATGTTGACTTCCAGTTGAACCAGCACCATTTGTTGAAAAGGCTATCTTTATTCCACCGGATAGTTGTGGCTCCTTTATCAAAGATCAAGTGACCATAAGTGTGTGGGTTAACCTCTGGGTCTTCAATCCTGTTCCATTGATCTGCTTGCCTGTTGCTATACCAATACCATGCAGTTTTTAACACAATTGCTCTGTAGTACTGCTTGAAGTCAGGGATATTGATTCCCCCAGAAGTCCTTTTATTGTTGAGAATAGTTTTAGCTATCCTGGGTTTTTTGTTGCCCCAGATGAATTTGAGAATTGCTCTTTCTAGATCTATGAAGAATTGAGTTGGGATTTTGATGGGGATCGCATTGAATCTGTATATTGCTTTTGGCAAGATGGCCATTTTTACTATATTGATCCTGCCAATCCAGGAGCAAGAAATATTTTTCCATCTTCTGAGGTCTTCTTCGATTTCTTTCTTCAAGGACTTGAAGTTCCTGTTGTACAGATCTTTCGCTTGTTTGGTTAGAGTTACGCCAAGATATTTTATGTTGTTTGTGGCTATTGTGAAGGGTGTTATTTCCCTAATTTCTTTCTCTGCCTGCTTGTCCTTTGAGTACAAGAAGGCCACTGACTTGCTTGAGTTAATTTTATAACCTGCCACTTTGCTGAAGTTGTTTATCAGCTGTAGAAGTTCTCTGGTGGAGTTTTTTGGGTCGCTTAGGTAAACTATCATATCGTCTGCAAATAATGATAGTTTCACTTCTTCCTTTCCAATTTGTATCCCTTTGACTTCCTTATGTTGTCTAATTGCTCTTGCTAGAACTTCAAGTACTATATTGAAAAGATATGGAGAGAGAGGGCAGCCTTGTCTAGTCCCTGATTTTAGTGGGAATGCTTCAAGTTTCTCTCCATTTATTTTGATGTTGGCTACTGGTTTGCTGTAGATTGCTTTTACTATGTTTAGGTATGGGCCTTGAATTCCTGCTCTTTCCAAGACTTTTAGCATGAAAGGATGCTGAATTTTGTCGAATGCTTTTTCAGCATCTAATGAGATGACCATGTGGTTTTTTTCTTTCAGTTTGTTTATGTAGTGGATTACATTGATGGATTTCTGTATATTGAACCATCCCTGCATCCCTGGGATGGTGGATGATCGTTTTGATGTGCTCTTGGATTCGGTTAGCAAGAATTTTATTTAGTATTTTTGCATCTATATTCATAAGAGAAATTGGCCTGTAGTTCTCTTTCTTTGTTGGATCTTTTTGTGGTTTAGGTATTAGCGTAATTGTGGCTTCGAAGAATGAGTTGGGCAGTGTCCCTTCTGTCTCTATTTTGTGGAATAGTTTGAAAAGTATTGGTGTTAAGTCTTCTTTGAAGGTCTGGTAGAATTCTGCACTAAAACCATCTGGTCCCGTACTTTTTTTGGTTGGGAGGCTTTCTATAACCCCTTCTATTTCTTTAGGGGTTATGGGACTATTTAGCTGATCTACTTGATGCTGATTTAATTTTGGTATTTGATATCTGTCTAGGAAATTGTCCATTTCCTCCAGATTCTCCAGTTGTTTTGAGTATAGACCTTTGTAGTAGGATCTGATGATCTTTTGAATTTTCTCAGTTTCTGTTGTTATGTCTCCCTTTTCATTTCTAATTTTGTTAATTTGTATACTGTCTCTGTGTCCTTTGGTTAGTCTGGCTAAGGGTTTATCTATCTTGTTGATTTTCTCAAAGAACCAGCTCCTGGTCTTGTTGATTCTTTGTATGGTTCTTTTTGTTTCTGTTTGATTGATTTCAGCCCTGAGTTTGATGATTTCTTATCTTCTACTCCTCCTGGGTGAATTAACTTGTTTTTCTTCCAGGGCTTTAAGGTGTGTCATTAAGCTGCTAGTATATGCTTTCTCCAGTTTCTTTTTGGATGCACTTAGAGCTATGAGTTTTCCTGGTAGCACTGCTTTCATTGTGTCCCATAGATTTGGGTAGGTTGTGCCTTCATTTTCATTGAATTCTAAAAAGTCTTTGATTTCTTTTTTAATTTCTTCCTTGACCAAGGTGTCATTGAGTAGAGTATTGTTCAGTTTCCATGTGTATGTGGGCTTTCTGTTGTTTTTGTTGTTATTGAAGACCACTCTTACTCCATGGTGATCTGATAGGAGGCATGGGATTAGCTCGATCTTCTTGTATTTGTTGACATCTGTCTTGTGACCAATTATATGGTCTATTTTGGAGAAGGTACCATGTGGAGCTGAGAAAAAGGTATATTCTTTAGCTTTAGGATGAAATGTTCTATATATATCTGTTAAATCCAATTGGTCCAGAGTTTCAATTAGTTTCACTGTGTCCCTGTTTAGTTTCTGCTTTCCTGATCGGTCCATTGAGGAGAGTGGAGTGTTGAAGTCACCCACCATTATTGTGTTAGGTGTAATGTGTGCTTTAAGCTTTAGTAAGGTTTCTTTTACGAATGAGGGTGCCCTTGCATTTGGAGCATAGATGTTCAGTATTGAGAGCTCTTCTTGGTGGATTTTCCCTTTGGCCAGCAAGAAGTGACCTTCTGAGTCTCTTTTGATGATTTTAGGTTGGAAGTCAATTTTATCTGATATTAGAATGGCTACTCCAGCTTGTTTCCTGAGACCATTTGCTTGTAAAATTGTCTTCCAGCCTTTTACTCTAAGGCAGTGTTTGTCTTTGACACTGAGATGTGTTTCCTGTATGCAGCAAAATGTAGGGTCCTGTTTCCGTATCCAGTCTGTTAATCTATGTCTTTTTATTGGGGAATTGAGTCCATTGTTGTTAAGAGATATTAAGGAATAGTAATTATTTCCTTCAGACATTTTTGAAATTATATTTATTTATTTTATTTATTTTTTATATTCGAGAGGTTACCTTCTTTTGGGTTTGATGAGAGGAGGTTTCTATCTTGCTTCTTCCCGGGTGTAGTTTCCGTCCTTGTCTTGGTGTTTTCCCCCTATTATCCTTTGTAGGGCTGGATTTGTGGAAAGATATTGTGCAAATTTGGTTTTGTCATGGAATACCTTGATGTCTCCATCTATGGTGATTGAGAGCTTTGCTGGGTAAAGTAGTTTTGGCTGAAGTTTGTGTTCTCTTAGAGTTTGCATTATATCTGCCCAGGATCTTCTAGCTTTCATGGTCTCAGGTGAGAAGTCTGGTGTTATTCTGATAGGTCTTCCTTTATAAGTTACTTGGCCTTTTTCTCTTGCTGCCTTTAATATTCTTTCTTTGTTTAGTACATTTGGAGTTTTGATTATTATGTGACGGGATGTATTTCTGTTCTGATCCAGTCTGTTTGGGGTTCTGTATGCTTCTTGTATATTCATGGGCATCTCTCTCTTTAGGCTGGGGAAGTTTTCTTCCATAATTTTGTAGAAGATATTTGCTGGCCCTTTACCTTGTACATCTTCATTCTCGTCCATACCTATAATCCTTAGGTTTGGTCTTCTCATTATGTCCTGGATTTCATGGATGTTTTGGGTTACAGCCCTTTTGCATTTAGTATTTTCTTTGACTGTTGAATCAATGGTTCCTATGGTATCTTCGGCTTCTGATATTCTGTCTTCTATCTCTTGTATTCTATTGTTGATATTTGCATCTATGGCTCCTGATTTCTTCCCAAGGTTTTCTATCTCCAATGTTGTCTCCCTCTGCGATTTCTTAGTTGTTTCTACTTCTGTTTTTAGTGCCTGGATGGATGTGCTCAGATCTTTCGCTTGCTTGATTGTGTTTTCATGTATTTCTTTAATAGATTTTTGTGTTTCCTCTTTCATAGCTTCTACTTGTTGGCCCACGTTCTTCTGTATTTCTTTAAGTGATTTTTGTGTTTCCTCCTTATTGTCTTCTTCTTTTTGATCCAACTTCTCCTGCATTTCTTGAAGTGATTTTTGTATTTGCCTTGTAAAGGCTTCTAACTTTTGATCCATTTTCTCTTCTATTTCTTTACGAGATTTTTCTATGTGTTCAGCTACCAGCATCCTGACCAGTGATTTTATATCCAAGTCTTGTTTTTCTGGTGTTTTGGGGTATCCAGGGCTTCCTGTTGTTGGCGAACTGGGTTCAGATGCTGTCATGTTGCCTTGATTTCTGTTAGTGACATTCCTTCATTTACCTTTTGCCATCTGGTTATTTCTGGTGTTAGTTGACCTTGTTGTCACTGGCTGGTGTTTGAATCTCCTGTGAGGCTGGGCTTACCTGTTGTTTCTCTACTGGTGGTTATGCGTGATTGCTGCTCAACGGGATCACGAGCTGGCTGCCACCCGCTGACTTTGTGCATGGCCTGAGGTCTCCGGGAAGTGTGGGGGAGTGCAGCAGAGCCTCGGCAGGCGCTGCTGGGCCTGCCTAGTAGCGAGAGCCTAGCAGATCCCCCCACGTGGTAGCCCCCGATGGAATCTGTCTACCTGTGCCTTTCCAGCTGTGTTCTGGTTGTAATATGGAGGCCTGCCGCTATCGCTGGTCTGGGGTCCTGGGGAGCTGGGTGGTTCTGGATGCCTCGGTGCACGGCCTAAGCTCGCAGGGACGTGCTGCAGAGCCTAGGCGCCTGGGCCTGCCTGTGGGCGAAAGCTTAGCAGCTCTCCCTGCTCTAGCCCTAGACGGAGTCTCTACCTGCACCTTTCCAGCTGTGTCCTGGTTGCTATATGGAGGCCTGCCGCTATTGCTGGTCCGGGGTCCTGGGGAGCTGGGTGGTTCCGGCTGCCTCGGTGCAAGGCCTAACCTTGCAGGGATGTGCTGCAGAGGCTAGGCGCCTGGGCCCGCCTGTGGGCGAGAGCTTAGCAGCTCTCCCTGCTCTAGCCCCAGATGGAGTCTCTACCTGCACCTTTCCAGCTGTGTCCTGGTTGCAATATGGAGGCCTGCCGCTATAGCTGGTCCTCACTCTTCTTAATAAACAATAATTGTTGCTTATCCTGGTTCCGCGGGCAGGGTCTGAGCACCTGGCAAGCTGGCTAGGTCTGGCTTCCCTGCTACCAGCTGGATGGGAAGCTGCAGGCAAGATGGCGCTGCCTGCAGGGGGTTCGGGGTCTGGCCTGTGAGCACAGAGCGCAGGCACGGCTGCTGTACTCCAAACCGCTAGTCTGTGTGCAGTTTCTGCCCCAGACCTGAGTCCCCGGAGGTCTTAAACTCGGGCTGTCTCTGGTACCTGGTTCCGCTGGCAGGGTCTCAGCACCTGGCAAGCTGGCTAGGTCTGGCTGACCTGCTCGTTTCCTGAGTTTTTAATCTTAGCCATTCTGACTGGTATGAGGTGAAGTCTCAGGGTTGTTTTGATTTGCATTTCCCTAATCACTAACGATGTTGAACATTTCTTAAGGTGCTTCTCAGCCATCTGAAAAGTCTTTGTTTAGCTCTGTACCCATTTTTTGATAGGGTTATTTGGTTTTCTGGGGTCTAACTTGTTGAGTTCTTTGCATTCATTGGATATTAGCCCTCTGTCAGATATAGTCACCTGAGGTTTTGATCTTAGTCATTCTGATTGGTCTAAGGTGGGATCTCAGGGTCGTTTTCATTTGCATTTCTTTGATCACTAAGGACTTTAAATATTTCTTTAGGTGCTTCTCAGCTGTTCAAGATTCCTCTGCTGTGAATTTTTCAGTTTAATTCTACACCCTAATTTTTTTTTAAATTTTTTTTTTATTTTCTATATTCTATGTTTACATTCCAAAGGCTTTCCCCTTTCCCAGTTCCTACCCACCATAGTTCCCATAGTTCCTCTCCCCCCAACTGTTCCCCAATAATTCCCCCTCCCCCCTCCGTTTCTTTACTAAACTGGATGCAATCTTTACAGGCTCAGGGTCCTCTCCTTTCTTCTTCTTGGGAATCATTTGACTTGCTATTTGTGTCTTGAGTATTTAGGGCTTCTGGGCTCATTAATATCCACTTATCAGTGATTGCATTTCATGTGCATTCTTTTGTGATTGGGTTAATTCACTCAGGATGATATTTTCCAGGTCTAACCATTTACCTACAAATTGCATGAATTCATTATTTTTAATTGCTGAGTAGTATTCCATTGTATAAATATACCACATTTTCTGTATCCATTCCTCCTTTGAGGGATATTTGGGCTCCTTCCAATTTCTGGCTATTATAAACAAGGCTGCTATAAACATAGTGGAGCATGTGTCCTTATTGCATGCAGGGGAACCTCTGGGTATATGCCCAGGAGTTACACCCTAATTTTTGATTGGGTTGTTTGGTTTTTTGATCGTTAGCTTCTTGAGTTCTTCATGTATTTTGGATATTAATCCACTATTGGATGTAGGGTTAGAGAAGTTTTTTTACCCAATGTATAGGTTGCCTATTGTCTTATTGACTCTGTCCTTTGCCTTACAGAAGCTTTCCAGTTTCACGAGTCCTATTTATCAATTCTTGATCTTAGAGTGTAAGGCATTAGAGCTCTGTTTACGAAATTTCCCCCTGGGCTAATGAGTCCAAGGCTCTTTTAGACCCTCTCTTCTATTAGATTCAGCGTATCTGGCTTATGGTGAAGTCTTTGATCCACTTGGACTTGAGCTTTGTGCCAGGTACAAATATGGCTCTATTTTCATTTTTTTTTTTTTCTTATTGCAACATTTGTCTCAGTTTATTATTTTGGTAAACTTTTATGTTAGATTTAAAAAGAACCCTGATAGACATGCTTAGAACCTGAATATCTTTTAAAACAAAACAAAACAAAACAAAACAAGAAAACAAAGTAAAGTAAAACAAAACCACCATCAACAAGCCAGTGTCATTAGGTAGGTGAAGGGACTCACTGACTAAACTTGATTAAAAAACAAAAACAAAACCAAAACCAAAACCAAAACCAAAACAACATCCAAGGGCATTGCTTTCTACTGAGGAAACTCCAGTTTCAAGACTTCTTTGGATTTTATACTTAGCTGGGAGCCTTTCTATTTCATTTTGTTTTCATTTGAGAATGGCAGCATTCTTTTTTTTTTTTTTTTAGTTATTTTTATTTTCTATATTCTATGTTTACATTTCAAAGGCTTTCCCCTTTCCCAGTTCCCACCCACCATAGTTCCCATAGTTCTTCTCCCCCCCAACTGTTCCCCAATCATTCCCCCTCCCCCCTCGGTTTCTTTACTAAACTGGATGCAATCTTTACAGGCCCAGGGTCCTCTCCTTTCTTCTTCTTGGGAATCATTTGACTTGCTATTTGTGTCTTGAGTATTTAGTGCTTCTGGGCTCATTAATATCCACTTATCAGTGATTGCATTTCATGTGCATTCTTTTGTGATTGGGTTAGCTCACTCAGGATGATATTTTCCAGGTCTAACCATTTACCTACAAATTGCATGAATTCATTATTTTTAATTGCTGAGTAGTATTCCATTGTATAAATATACCACATTTTCTGTATCCATTCCTCCTTTGAGGGATATTTGGGCTCCTTCCAATTTCTGGCTATTATAAACAAGGCTGCTATAAACATAGTGGAGCATGTGTCTTTATTGCATGCAGGGGAATCCTCTGGGTATATGCCCAGGAGTGGTATGCCAGGGTCCTCTGGAAGTGCCATGCCCAATTTTCTGAGGAACCGCCAAACTGATTTCCAGAGCGGTTTTACCATTTTGCAATCCCACCAACAGTGGAGGAGTGTTCCTCTTTCTCCACATCCTCGCCAGCACTTGTTGTCTCTTGAGTTTTTAATCTTAGCCATTCTGACTGGTGTGAGGTGGAATCTCAGGGTTGTTTTGATTTGCATTTCCCTGATGACTAATGATGTTGAACATCTCTTAAGGTGTTTCTCGGCCATCCGAATTTCTTCTGGTGAAAATTCTTTGTTTAGCTCTGTGCCCCATTTTTTGATAGGGTTATTTGGTTCTTTGCGGTCTAACTTCTTGAGTTCTTTGTATATTTTGGATATTAGCCCTCTGTCGGATGTGGGGTTGGTAAAGATCTTTTCCCACTTTGTTGGTTGCTGTTTTGTCCTTCTGACAGTGTCCTTTGCTTTGCAGAAACTTTGTAATTTTATGAGGTCCCATTTGTCGATTCTTGATCTTAGTGTGTACGCTACTGGTGTTCTGTTCAGGAACTTTTCCCCTGTGCCCAAGTCCTCCAGGGTCTTCCCAAGTTTCTTTTCTAATAGTTTCAGTGTGTCTGGTTTTATGTGGAGGTCCTTGATCCACTTGGAGTTGATCTTAGAGCAAAGAGATAAGAGTGGGTCAATTCGCATTCTTCTGCATGTTGACCTCCAGTTGAACCAGCACCATTTGTTGAAAAGGCTATCTTTATTCCATCGGATGGTTGTGGCTCCTTTATCAAAGATCAAGTGACCATAAGTCTGTGGGTTAATTTCAGGGTCTTCAATCCTGTTCCATTGATCTGTTTGCCTGTTGCTATACCAATACCATGCAGTTTTTAACACAATTGCTCTGTAGTACTGCTTGAAGTCAGGGATATTGATTCCCCCAGAAGTCCTTTTATTGTTGAGAATAGTTTTAGCTATCCTGGGTTTTTTGTTGCTCCAGATGAATTTGAGAATTGCTCTTTCTAGATCTATGAAGAATTGAGTTGGGATTTTGATGGGGATTGCATTGAATCTGTATATTGCTTTTGGCAAGATGGCCATTTTTACTATATTGATCCTGCCAATCCAGGAGCAAGAAATATTTTTCCATCTTCTGAGGTCTTCTTCGATTTCTTTCTTCAGGGACTTGAAGTTCCTGTTGTACAGATCTTTCGCTTGTTTGGTTAGAGTTACGCCAAGATACTTTATGTTGTTTGTGGCTATTGTGAAGGGTGTTATTTCCCTAATTTCTTTCTCTGCCTGCTTGTCCTTTGAGTACAAGAAGGCCACTGACTTGCTTGAGTTAATTTTATAACCTGCCACTTTGCTGAAGTTGTTTATCAGCTGTAGAAGTTCTCTGGTGGAGTTTTTTGGGTCGCTTAGGTAAACTATCATATCGTCTGCAAATAATGATAGTTTCACTTCTTCCTTTCCAATTTGTATCCCTTTGACTTCCTTATGTTGTCTAATTGCTCTTGCTAGAACTTCAAGTACTATATTGAAAAGATATGGAGAGAGAGGGCAGCCTTGTCTAGTCCCTGATTTTAGTGGGAATGCTTCAAGTTTCTCTCCATTTATTTTGATGTTGGCTACTGGTTTGCTGTAGATTGCTTTTACT
Source organism: Apodemus agrarius (assembly GCA_964023405.1). Classification (NCBI taxonomy): domain Eukaryota; kingdom Metazoa; phylum Chordata; class Mammalia; order Rodentia; family Muridae; genus Apodemus; species Apodemus agrarius. The sequence goes on along the minus strand of OZ030009.1, from coordinate 130,531,187 downwards.
ATGTTTAGGTATGGGCCTTGAATTCCTGCTCTTTCCAAGACTTTTAGCATGAAAGGATGCTGAATTTTGTCGAATGCTTTTTCAGCATCTAATGAGATGACCATGTGGTTTTTTTCTTTCAGTTTGTTTATGTAGTGGATTACATTGATGGATTTCCGTATATTGAACCATCCCTGCATCCCTGGGATGAAGCCTACTTGATCATGGTGGATGATCGTTTTGATGTGCTCTTGGATTCGGTTAGCAAGAATTTTATTTAGTATTTTTGCATCTATATTCATCAGAGAAATTGGCCTGTAGTTCTCTTTCTTTGTTGGATCTTTTTGTGGTTTAGGTATTAGCGTAATTGTAGCTTCGAAGAATGAGTTGGGCAGTGTCCCTTCTGTCTCTATTTTGTGGAATAGTTTGAAGAGTATTGGTGTTAAGTCTTCTTTGAAGGTCTGGTAGAATTCTGCACTAAAACCATCTGGTCCCGTACTTTTTTTGGTTGGGAGGCTTTCTATAACCCCTTCTATTTCTTTAGGGGTTATGGGACTATTTAGCTGGTCTACTTGATGCTGATTTAATTTTGGTATTTGATATCTGTCTAGGAAATCGTCCATTTCCTCCAGATTCTCCAGTTGTTTTGAGTATAGACCTTTGTAGTAGGATCTGATGATCTTTTGAATTTCCTCAGTTTCTGTTGTTATGTCTCCCTTTTCATTTCTAATTTTGTTAATTTGTATACTGTCTCTGTGTCCTTTGGTTAGTCTGGCTAAGGGTTTATCTATCTTGTTGATTTTCTCAAAGAACCAGCTCCTGGTCTTGTTGATTCTTTGTATGGTTCTCTTTGTTTCTATTTGATTGATTTCAGCCCTGAGTTTGATGATTTCTTGTCTTCTACTCCTCCTGGGTGAATTAACTTGTTTTTCTTCCAGGGCTTTAAGGTGTGCCATTAAGCTGCTAGTGTATGCTCTCTCCAGTTTCTTTTTGGATGCACTTAGAGCTATGAGTTTTCCTCTTAGCACTGCTTTCATTGTGTCCCATAGATTTGGGTAGGTTGTACCTTCATTTTCATTGAATTCTAAAAAGTCTTTGATTTCTTTTTTTATTTCTTCCTTGACCAAGGTGTCATTGAGTAGAGTATTGTTCAGTTTCCATGTGTATGTGGGCTTTCTGTTGTTTTTGTTGCTATTGAAGACCACTCTTACTCCATGGTGATCTGATAAGAGGCATGGGATTAGCTCGATCTTCTTGTATTTGTTGACATCTGTCTTGTGACCGATTATATGGTCTATTTTGGAGAAGGTACCATGCAGTGCTCAGAAAAAGGTATATTCTTTAGCTTTAGGATGAAATGTTCTATATATATCTGTTAAATCCAATTGGTCCAGAGTTTCAATTAGTTTCACTGTGTCCCTGTTTAGTTTCTGCTTTCCTGATCGGTCCATTGAGGAGAGTGGGGTGTTGAAGTCACCCACAATTATTGTGTTAGGTGTAATGTGTGCTTTAAGCTTTAGTAAGGTTTCTTTTACGAAGGAGGGTGCCCTTGCATTTGGAGCATAGATGTTCAGTATTGAGAGCTCTTCCTGGTGGATTTTCCCTTTGGCCAGCAAGAAGTGACCTTCTGAGTCTCTTTGGATGATTTTAGGTTGAAAGTCAATTTTATCTGATATTAGAATGGCTACTCCAGCTTGTTTCCTGAGACCATTTGCTTGTAAAATTATCCTCCAGCCTTTTACTCTAAGGTAGTGTTTGTCTTTAACACTGAGATGTGTTTCCTGTATGCAACAAAATGTAGGGTCCTGTTTCCGTATCCAGTCTGTTAATCTATGTCTTTTTATTGGGGAATTGAGTCCATTGACGTTAAGAGATATTAAGGAATAGTAATTATTACCTCCAGACATTTTTGAAATTATATTTATTTATCTTATTTATTTTTTATATTCGAGAGGTTATCTTCTTTTGGGTTTGATGAGAGGAGGTTTCTATCTTGCTTCTTCCCGGGTGTAGTTTCCGTCCTTGTCTTGGTGTTTTCCCCCTATTATCCTTTGTAGGGCTGGATTTGTGGAAAGATATTGTGCAAATTTGGTTTTGTCATGGAATACCTTGATGTCTCCATCTATGGTGATTGAGAGCTTTGCTGGGTAAAGTAGTTTTGGCTGAAGTTTGTGTTCTCTTAGAGTTTGCATGATATCTGCCCAGGATCTTCTAGCTTTCATGGTCTCAGGTGAGAAGTCTGGTGTTATTCTGATAGGTTTTCCTTTATATGTTACTTGGCCTTTTTCTCTTGCTGCCTTTAGTATTCTTTCTTTGTTTATTACATTTGGAGTTTTGATTATTATGTGACGGGATGTATTTCTGTTCTGGTCCAGTCTGTTTGGGGTTCTATAGGCTTCTTGTATATTCATGGGCATCTCTCTCCTTAGGTTGGGGAAGTTTTCTTCCATAATTTTATAGAAGATATTAGCTGGCCCTTTAACTTGTAAATCTTCACTCTCGTCTATACCTATAATCCTTAGGTTTGGTCTTCTCATAGTGTCTTGGATTTCCTGGATGTTTTGGGTTACCACCTTTTTGCATTTAGTATTTTCTTTGACTGTTGAATCAATGGTTCCTATGTTATCTTCGGCTTCTGAGATTCTGTCTTCTATCTCTTGTATTCTATTGTTGATACTTGCGTCTATGGCCCCTGATTTCTTCCCCAGGTTTTCTATCTCCAATGTTGTCTCCCTCTGTGATTTCTTAGTTGTTTCTACTTCTGTTTTTAGTATCTGGATGGATGTGCTCAGATCTTTTGCTTGCTTGATTGTGTTTTCATGTATTTCTTTAATAGATTTTTGTGCTTCCTCTTTCATAGCTTCTACTTGTTGGCCCACGTTCTTCTGTAGTTCTTTAAGTGACTTTTGTCTTTCTTCCTTATTGTCTTCTTCTCTTTGATCCATCTTCTCCTGCATTTCTTGAAGTGATTTTTGTATTTGCCTCGTAAAGGCTTCTAACTTTTGATCCATTTTCTCCTCTATTTCTTTATGAGATTTTTCTATGTGTTCAGCTACCAGCATCCTGACCAGTGATTTTATATCCAAGTCTTGTTTTTCTGGTGTTTTAGGGTATCCAGGGATTCCTGTTGTTGGAGAACTGGGTTCAGATGCTGTCATGTTGCCTTGATTTTTGTTAGTAACGTTCCTTCGTTTTCCTTTTGCCATCTGGTTATTTCTGGTTTTAGTTGGCCTTGTTGTCAGTGGCTGGTGTTTGAATCTCCTGTGAGGCTGGGCTCACCTGTTGTTTCTCTGGGCCTTTCCAGCTGTGTCCTGGCTGCAATATGGAGGCCCGCCGCTACACCGCTGGTCTAGGGGCCGGTGAGCTGGTTGCAGAACGCAGCTTAGGTGCTCACCCGAGTGCGGGGATGTCCCACAGATCCTGGGCCTTTCCAGCTGTGTCCTGGTTGCAATATGGAGGCCCGCCGCTACACTGCTGGTCCAGGGGCCGGCGAGCTGTTTGCAGAAGCAGCCTTGGTGCTCACCAGAGGGCTCGGGGATGTCCCACAGAGCCTAGGCGGGACTCCGCCTGCTTGGCTCGGAGACCCTAGCAGATACCCCCGTGAGTGTAGCCCTGGAAGGGGTGTTTACCTGGGCCTTTCCAGCTGTGTCCTGGTTGCAATATGGAGGCCCGCCGCTACACCGCTGGTCTAGGGGCCGGCGAGCTGGTTGCAGAACGCAGCTTAGGTGCTCACCGGAGGGCGGGGATGTCCCACAGATCCTGGGCCTTTCCAGCTGTGTCCTGGTTGCAATATGGAGGCCCGCCACTACACCGCTGGTCCAGGGGCCAGCGAGCTGGTTGCAGAAGCAGCCTTGGTGCTCACCAGAGGGCTCGGGGATGTCCCACAGAGCCTAGGCGGGACTCCGCCTGCTTGGCTCGGAGACCCTAGCAGATACCCCCGTGAGTGTAGCCCTGGAAGGGGTGTTTACCTGGGCCTTTCCAGCTGTGTCCTGGTTGCAATATGGAGGCCTGCCGCTACACCGCTGGTCTAGGGGCCGGCGAGCTGGTTGCAGAACGCAGCTTAGGTGCTCACCCGAGTGCGGGGATGTCCCACAGATCCTGGGCCTTTCCAGCTGTGTCCTGGTTGCAATATGGAGGCCCGCCGCTACACCGCTGGTCCAGGGGCCGGCGAGCTGTTTGCAGAAGCAGCCTTGGTGCTCACCAGAGGGCTCGGGGATCTATTTTCATTTTTCTACATACAGACAGTCATTTAGACCGGCACCATTTATTGAAGTTGCTTTCTTTTTTCCATTGTATATTTTTGGCTTCTTTGTTAAAGATCAAGTGCCTATAAATATATGGTTTTTTTTCTGGGTCTTCAATTATATTCCATTTATCAGTGAGTGTGTCTATCTCTGTATGAATGCCATGCAGTTTTAATCACTATTGCTCTATAGTAAAGCTTGAGGTCAGGAATGGTGAATTTGAGAATTGATCTTTCCATGTCTTTGAAAAATTGTGTTGGAATTTTGAGGGGGATTGCATTGAATCTGTATATTGCCTTTGGTAGAATGGCAATTTTTACTCTATTAATCCTTCCAATTGATGAACATGGGAGATATCTTCATTTTCTGAGATCTTTGTCAATTTCTTCCTTGAGAGACTTGAAGTTATTGTCATAGAGGTTTTTCACTTGTTTGGTTAGAGTGACCCCAAGGTATTTTATATTACTTGTGGCTATTGTGAAGGTAATTGTTTCCATAATTTCTTTCTAAGTCTGTTTATTATTTGTATAAAGTAAGGCTACTGATTTATTTGAGTTAATTTTATATCTGGCAACTTTGCTGAAGTTGTTTATCAGCTGGAAAAGTTCTCTGGTAGAATTTTTGGTGTCGCTTAGGTATACTATCATATCTTCTGCAAATAGTGATACCTTTATTTCTTCTTTGCCAATTTGTATCCACTTAATGTCTTTTTGTTGTCATATTGTTCTAGCTATCACTTTGAGTACTATATTAAATAGATATGGGGAGAGTGGGCCTTCTTATCTTGTCCCCAGTTTTAGTGGGGTTGCTTCAAGTATTTCTCCATTTAATTTGATATTGGCTGTTGGTGTGCAGAAAACTTCTTTTATTATGTTTTGGTATGGTCATTGAATTACTGATCTCCCCATTTCTTTTAACATAAAGGGCTGCTGTATTTTGTCAAATGTTTTTTCTTTATCTATGGAGAAGGTCATGTGATTTTTTTATTAAATTTGTTTATATAGTGGATTGCATTAATGGATTTTCATATATTGAAGCAACCTTGCATCCCTAGGATGAATCCTACTTGATCATGGTTAATGATGGTTTTGAAGTTTTCTTGGATTCAGTTTGCAAGAATTTTATTGAGCATTATTCAAACTATATTCATAAACAAGATTGGTCTGAAGTTCTCTCTTTTGGCTGGGTCTTTGTGTGGTTTAGGTATCAGAGTAATTGTGGCTTCATAGAATGAATTAGTTAGTGTTCCTTCTGCTTCGATTTTATAGAATAGTTTGAGGAATACTAGCATCAGGTTGTCTTTGAAAGTCTGATAGTATTCTGCACTACATCCATCTGGCCCTGGGCTCTTTTTGTTTGGGACGTTTTTTAATGACTTCCTCTATTTCTGTATGGGACATGGGCCTGTTTAGATAGCTTACCTGCTCTTGCTTTAACTTTGGTATGTTGTATCTCTCTAGAACACCATTCATTTCATCTAGATTTTCGAGGCTTTGTATAAGCTTTTTCCACAATTGACTTCTAACCATTCCCATGAGTTTTTCTTAGACAGTAGATAGGTTTCTTACACATGTTCACAGACAATTATCCACTAGATTACTCTGGGGAATCGCCCTGTATATCCTGTAAGTTCTGTTTTTATTCAAAGGTTATGATTACATTTAAGCAGGATTGGAAAGATGGGCATGCTTTCCGAAAGTGAAGAGGAAACTGAAAGGTGTTTAGGCGGGAGACTTCCCAGCCTATTTGATGCAGACCTATAGAACTGCCTAAGAGGAACCCTTCTAGTGATAATGATAGACTTACTACTTTGACTGGTTTTAACTGGTTGTATATAAAAGACTTCAAAGACTCATTTTTAGTCTAGATGCAAATACCCAAAGAGATAAAAATCACCATTTAGGAAGAAATTTTGAGATTTTCATATGCCAGAAGGAGAGGAAAATAATTAGCAAGAATGTTTCATGACTAGGCGTGGAAGGCTGTAATGGAGGATGTAGGGAAAAACAAGGAAGGGACAAATACCAAGAAAAAGAAATGACTGGATTTAGAGATAGACTTCAGATACATGGTGAAGCCTAGAAACAGTTGTGGGTGACTTGAAGGCTTGGAGGAGGCTTGATTGATAGTATGTTGATTCCAGGGCTAGAAATAGATATGCTTGTTTCAGAGTGAAGATGACAATTTTATTTTTAGATTTTGAGTTCTGAAGTGACAATGGTATACTAAAGTAGATATGTACATCTGTTGGATGGAAATATGGAAATGAAAGGAGATGTCAGGGTTAAGGGCTAGAAATTTGTGCAGGAGTCAGGGGGTTGGCAGAGAGGTCAACTAATAAAGTTTAGGTTCAGTTAGTTTACCAAGCTATTAATATCAATAGTTTGTCAGAAGCTGACCTTGGTATTGGGATTGCAAGCAAAGAGTTGTGGCTCTTATCCTGAAGGAGTGGGTAAACAAGTGAGAGATTCTATCACAGCTGTAGAAATCCCAGCATAGAGTCAGGGTTTCTAGGAAAGCTTCCTGGGGAGATGTTATCTGAGCAGCATCATAAGACAATGTCACGTGTAAAGAGTGTTAAAGGCATAATGAAGAGCAGATGGCCAAGTAGAAGGCAGGAGAGAGCATGGCGCACCCAAAGTCTACTTGGAATGGATGCAAGTAAGCAGACATAAGACAAAGATGGAGAAAGACACAAAAATAAAGGTAAAGACAATATTGAGGGACACAGTGACTTTTTAGGATAGCTTAATGGAGATGGCCCGAGGCTATAGGGCTGCTGTCATGAAATCAACGCTGCATCACTGGCAACTGAGAAAGACAGTGGCTTTCTCAGTTGAGGGCTAAAGGCTGAACGTAGGGGAACTAGCTACAGTGTTACTTAATTTTTGCACGCATAATGAAGATGGCAGGTATGAAGGCAGAATTTACAGGAATAAAGAAAAAGATATTCTCAAAAAGACCAAGGAATTATAAGAGACAGAATTTTGAGATAGATTGGACATAGGAAACATGAAGTTGGAATTTTTCTAGCATGGAAGTTATATTTGAATAATTTGAAGGAAAAACTGTTCTAATGCATGTGATGATTAAAAACATATAGTGTCTATCTAGGTTGACAATGCAGATCTATCCAGTTACGAATTTTTTATGACTTGATGAAGGAAGAAGCTATAAGACAGATGTGGACGCAGAATAATGAGATGATATTAGTATTAGAACTTAAATAAGTAGACAGGAGAAATGAATTGTTAGAGGTAAGAAGAAAAAGAAAATAGGGTAGAACTCAGAGTCTTGCTGGTTAACAGTGCTCTCAGTTAGAAAAATGACCAAAAAGATAGCTCCTTTTAGGAATTAGAAAGGTCCAGATGTTTCAGTAGAATTATGGGGAAGCAAACTAAATAATCCTGAGTGGACTTGGTGTGGAGAATGTGGCTCACACAATGCTGAGCCAAATATGCTTAGTTATTCACATTATAGTAATGTGAATAACTCACATCTCACATTATGAACTTACTCTTAATAGCTATTTATTTATGTATTTTCCAGTTAGTGTATAAAGGAACAGGCTTTCTTACAGCATTTTCAAGCCTGCTTAGTTAGGGTTGGTGCTCTGTCTCCTGGTTGACTATTCTCACCCGTCTCCTTGACTCCCTTCTTCTGCCTCTGCTTTGTACCCCATTTTCTTCCTTTCTAATTTCAAGTCACATGCTCTAGTCCCTTTCATTACCCTTCTTTATGGCCTCTTTTTAATCTTCTCATGAAATCCTTTCTAACTTCCTGATATTTACTTATAATCATTCCCCAACATATATGCATATATAAAAATTAGAAGCCAGGGTAGCTCCATGAGAGAGAACATGAAGGAGTTGCCATTTTATACTTGAGTTAACTCACCTCACATAACAGGTTTCATGTGCATCTATTTTCCTATGTATTTCAAAACTTTGTGGATTTTTTGTAGTGGAAGAAAATAATTGTTAGGAAATGAGACCAACCATCAATACTATGGTAGAATATGAGCATAAAGATGTTTTCTAGAGGAATATCCCACAATATTGATCATATCTGTAAAATTATTTCAGCAACAAATCATAACAATGTTAAAACTTCTCAGCTTATCCCAGATCTTGACATCACCAGCTTTCTTTTCTGAAGAAAGGTTGATCACAGCTCCTGTTGCTTTTGATAATAGAGTATAACATCTAAGAACATAACATTTTTGAAATTGGGCAAATCTTTCTGTGATCTTCATCATGTTAATTAATTTCCTGAATCATCATAAATCATGTTATTTCTGTGGAAAGCAGCAAGTTTCAGAGTTAGAGGCTGGTGAAAAGCAGGTCGCAAGGCTCACTGGGATGTTGTGGCTGTGCCCTACTATACACGAGAAGGCCTGACGGATCTTCCAATGATGCCAGTCCAAATGCTGGAAGAGAGTCTCCTCTGCAATCCTTATGTGCAAGGAGATGTCTTAGCCCATAATCTCACCTTTAATTTGATTTCTTTCATTTAGTCTCATACTTGGATATTAACATTAATGTGTGTTAGTTGACAATACTGATATTAAAAATCATGTTTAAAAACATTTTTCAGCTTAATTTTTCCCATACAATTTTATTTTATCTTCAAGAATAATCCTATTAAAAAATCTTCTTTGGGGCTGGAGCTATGGTTGTCTCTCTGCTTTTGCAAAGAACCTGAATTTGGTTCCTAGCACCCATATGGTGGTTCACATCATTTGTAACTTCTTTCCCCGAGAACCCATCACCCTTCTCTGATCTTCACATGAACCAGGCAGGCATGCGCTTCATACACATGCCTTCCAGCAAAACACCTTGTACACATGAAATAAAAACAAATGCATCACATTTAGAAATCACGTTATAATGCATAAGTGCAATATGCATAAGACAAAAAGAAAAACAAATGATTATTTGTTTTTATTATGACTGCTCAGTAACAAATTTCTGTCCAAAGCATATTGCCTGACTCCAGTCCTGGGCTTACAATGGACAGTGAAAAAGAACACATTGAATCTGGCCAGGAAGCAAGCAGGTTAACTGCAGGTCCTTACCTCTTCTTCCTTCCCTCCAAAACCAAACCTCCAGTCTTGTCTCCATTGCTGTAGCAAACAATCTGCTCTGATCACTCACTTTTCTATGCTGCCATCTCCAACAGATCATGTAGACATTCTCTCCCCACTCATTGGTTTATCCTAGTCCCTAAATCCAGCAGGCATTACCTGACAACCCACAGGCTACTTCTGCCAGGAAAGCAAGCAGACTAACTGGAGATCTTTACTTCTTCCTCAGTTCATCCAAAGCTGATCCCTTGGCCTTATTCCCAATGCTGCAGAAGAACACCTGCTACAGCATTCCTTCCTTCTTGCTCTTATCTCAGGTAGATAATATAGATCTTCCCCTTCATCCTTTCTTTCCACCAATCATCACTTGATCCTACTACCCAACTCAAGAAAGCATTTTCTAGGGACCTACCAGCCAAGCATCTCAGAGAAGAAAGTAAGCCAGTGAAGTAGGTGGGAAAGCTTTGGGTCTTTATCTCCTTTTACACACCCCAGGATCATCCTCAGCTCTGTATCAAATGAATTGTAGTAGCCTCTCCTCAATCTCTCCATTTTCAAGGGACTAAACATCCTGGGAGAACACCCTGCCTTTTTTTCCTGCTGTGGACCACTAAGTATCTCCTTCTGGCGCATCCCTATTCCTAAATGTCAGATCCCAATACTTAGAAGCATATTTTACCTGCAATACTCCTATCAAGATCCCAATCACCACTCTATTTTATAAGTCAGAGAGAGAGAGCAACAGAAACCAAGAAACAAAACAACACTTAACCAACAAAGAAAAGACCTTTCATTATAACCTAGAATTACAATCTTACCAAACCCTGAGGCATAGATGCCAGTGGAAGAATGCTATCAGTAATATCAAGAAGGCCTTGATTATAGCAACATATCTGATGCAAAATGAAAGGACCTTAAAATAGTCTTTATTAATATGAGAGGTGATTAAAGAAGAAAGGAATGCATCCATTAAAAAAATCTATGAACACACACACACACACACACACACACACACACACACCTAGTGGAAAAAATAAATAAAATAGTTTAAATGGAAATAGAATAAATAGACACAGCCCAAACTGAGGGAAATCTGGAAATGAAAACTATAGGAACTCAAACTGGAAGCTTAGAGTCACAACTCACCAATGAGCCACAATTCACCAATGGAATATGAAAGAAGAAAAAGAGAATCTCAGGCATTGAAGATATAACAAAAGAAGTAGATACCTCATCAAGGAAAATGACAAAAAATAATTAAATGTAATGTCCAGGAAATCAATAAACTCTGAAAAGACCTAATCTAAGAAAATAGGATTAGAGGAATGAAATAAATTGAAAGGTCAAAGTCATGGAAAACATTTTCAACAGAAGCACAGGAGAAAATTTTACTAACTGAAAGATGATGGTGCCTATCAAGGTGCTAGAAGCAAATAGAACTGCAAGTAGATTGAACTTGAAAGTCCTTTTGGCTTATAATAATCAAAACACCAAGCATACAGGACAAAGAAAGAATATTAAAAACTACAAGGCAAAAGACCAAGTAATATAGAAAGGTAAACCCATTAGATTACCATTTGACTTCTCATTGGAGACTCTAAAAGCCAGAAGAGCCTGGACTGTAGGAGACCACAGATGCTAGCCCAAACTACTATATCAAGATCAAATCATCAGTGTAGGGGAATACAAGAACAGGGAAGAGGGAAGGGGTGGAAGAGGGAGCAGGGGGAGGGAAAAGGGCATGTGGGACCTTTGGGGGGGTGGGGAACCAGAAAAAGGGAAATGAATTGTAAATATAGAATATATCCAAGAAAAAAAAGAAAAAAAAGAAAACCTTTAAATCACTGTAGGTTGAGAAAATAAGACATTTCAGGATAAAAACAAAATTTAAGCAGCGTCTATGTGTATATCCAGCCATAATGAATGCTCTAGATGGAGAACTCCAACCTAAAGAGGCTAACCATACCTAAGAATACACTTTTATAAATAATTTCATATAAGAAAAAGAATAGAAAAATATAAACAAACACACACATATACACACACTAACAAGATGGATTGCTACAACCATTCCGTGTATCAAAGATCTGCAGGAGGTATCACCATCTTTATTCTCAAGTTTTACTACAGAGCAACAGTCATAAAAACAGCAAAGTATTGGCACAAAAGCTGAGTGTTGATCAATAGAATAGAATTGAAGACCCAGACACAACCTAAGGACACCTGTTTTTTTGTTTTTGTTAAGCCAGTAATTTACATTGGAAAGTCCACAGCATCTTCAGCCTGATGTTGAGTAAAATTTACAGCTTCATAAAGAAGAATCCAAAAAGAAGGAGGAGGAGGAGGAAGAGGAGGAGGAGGAGGAGGAGGAGGAGGAGGAGGAGGAGGAGAAGAATCCAAATAGATCTATACTTAAATCACTCTGCACAAATCAAGTCTCCACATGGATCAAAGACTTGAACATAAAACCAAATACATTGAACCTGATAGAAGGTAAATTTGGGGAAACAATTGGGAATTCCTACGCACAGGTAAAGATTTTTTTGAACAGGACAATACTAGCATAGGCACTAAGATCACCAGCTAATAAATGGAATCACATGACATTGAAAAGTTTTGTCACAGTATTTGGAATTGGAAAAGATTTTTATCAACTACACATGTAATAGTGGATTAATTCCAAAATACATAAAAAACAAAAAAACTAGAGATCAAAAATTTAATCCAATTAAAAATGGGGCACATCTCTAAACAAAGAATTCTCAAAAGAGGAAACTCAGATGGCTGAGAAATTCTGAAATGCTCAACATCTTTAGACATCAGAGAAATATAAACAAAACTATTTTGTGATTTCATTTTATACTTGTCATAATGGGTAACATCAATCAAAACTGACATCTCATGTTGGTGGGGATATGTACAACAGGGAATTCTTCTTTGGTCAGAGTGCAAATTTGTACAGCAATGTCTTAGGACGGAATCTCATGACAAAAAACAAGTTGAGGAGAAAGGGGTTTATTTGCTGTTCATTACATTACATACAAAGTTTCTGTAAGGCAAAGGACACTGTCAGAAGGACAAAACAGCAGCCAACAAATTGGGTAAAGATCTTCACCAACCCTACATCTCACAGAGGGCTAATATCCAAGATATACAAAGAACACAAGAAGGTAGACTCCAGAGAGCCAAATAACCCCATTAAAATGGGGTACAAAACTAAACAAAGAATTTTCACCTAAAGAATTTCGAATGGCCGAGAAGCACCTTAAAAAATGTTCAACATCATTAGTGATTAGGGAAATGCAAATCAAAACAACCCTGAGATTTCACCTCACACCAGTCAGAGTGGCTAAGATTAAAAACTCAGAAGACATCAGGTGTTGGTGAGGATGTGGAGAAAGAGGAATACTCCTCCACTACTGGTGGAATTGCAAGCTGGTACAACCACTCTGGAAATCAGTCTGGTGGTTCCTCAGAAAACTGAGAATGAGACTTCCAGAGGACCCTATTATACCACTCCTGGGCATATACCCAGAGGATTTCCCAGCATGCAATAAGGACATATGCTCCACTATGTTCACAGCAGCCTTATTTATAATAGCCAGAAGCTGGAAAGAACCCAGATGTTCCTCAATGGAGGAATGTATACAGAAAATATGGTATATTTACACAATGGAATACTACTCAGCAATAAAAATAACGAATTCATGAAATTTTTAGGCAAATATTTGGAACTAAAAAATATCCTAAGTGAGGTAATCCAATCACAAAAGGATATACATGGAATGCAGACACTGAGAAGTGGATATTAATTAGCCCAGAAGCACTGAATACTCAAGACACAATTAGCATATCAAATGATTCCCAAGAAGAAGCAAGGAGAGGGCCCTGGTCCTGGAAAGGCTTGATGCAGCATTGTAGGGGATTACTAGGACAGAGAAAAGGGAGGCGGTTGATTGGAGAATGGGCAGAAGGAAGAGGGCTTATGGGACTTATAGGGAAGGGGGAAACAGGAAAAGGGAAATCATTTGGAATGTAAACAAATAATATAGAAAATAATACAAAAAAGAAAGGAAACAGGTGGTAGAGAGATAGAAGAGGAAGAAAAGTGGAATAAAGAGAGGGGAACTGAAGACTCAAAGGAGGTTTCTGTTCTTGCTTCTTGGGAACTAGTGAATTACACTATCAATAGATCCAGTGCTAGTGAACCTATGGCTTCTTCCTTTGACCAAACCATCCACTGTGTGAGTCTCTGTGACTTCCAGAGCTGCATCTTAAGATGAGCAGCAGTACCTTCAGAGTGGAGCCCACACCTGACTGGACATGTCCTGCTGTTTGCCTCTTATCATTGGTCTATTTAATAATCTCTCTACTTCTTTGTGGTTGTGGTAGTTTGAATATGCTTGACCCAGGGAGTGGCACTATTTAGAGATGTGGCCTTGTTGGAGGAAGTGTGTCACTGTGGGTGTGGGCTTTAAGACCCTCCTCTAAACCAAGTGGGAGCCACTTTTCTCCTAGCAGCCTTCCAATGAAAATGTAGAACTCTCAGCTCCTCCTATGCCATGCCTGTCTAGACATAGCTGTGATCCAGCCTTGATGATAATGGCCTGAATGTCTGAACCTGTAAGTCAGACCCAAGTAATGTTGTACTTAAAAGAGTTGCTTTGGTCATGGTATCTGTTTACAGCAGCAGAACTCTAAGATGGTGATGATGGTTTGACCATGAAACTGGACAACTCTATGTTGAGTTCCAGTTTTTCTGTGCTATTTAACTTTGGCCAGGAATCTATTTCTTATGGAATCCTAGGGTTAGGCAACATTTAAGCATTCTACTTTTCAAAAGATTTTGTTGCTGATAAATGACATGTGGGAACCACTACAATGAGAGGGGACAAAAGAGAAACAGAACAGTTTGCTATGAAGAGAAGCAGCACTAGAGACTTCAGGGAGATGATGAATAGCATGCTGTGAGTCATCTGCACTGAAGTCCTAGCCTGTGCTGCCCCTGAGGACCATATTTGGGTCCATGACCCTGCATTAACTGGGGTCTACTGTATCAATGTCCATGGCCCACGTTACTACCAAAAGTCACAAGAACAGCCCTGGTCCGGACTGCTACCCAGAACCATATTAATGTTAAATGGCTAAGCATAGCTGGCTATGCCCCTCTCCCAGGCACTGTGAGAGAGCTAACCCAGAGGGCATGCCATTAGAAGAAAGGGACCTGCCCTTCATCAGCTGCAAAAAACCCTCCAATACCACTTAAGCATCTGTGGAATATACAAACAACTCCTTTCTTTGTGCGGTAAGTTCTAGCCACTTGCCGGAACTCATTATTTTGAGATCAGGCTAGTCAACCCTCTATGTAGAGTTAGTTGACAGATGCTAAAGGAGATGTTAGCAGGCATAAGCAAGAGGTCAGTGCTATATTATTAGGCTGAAATAAGGTCATGCAGCCTGGAGAGTGACCCAGATCCTTGCCTGTATACCATCATTGCACTTATACTCCAAGGACTAGCTCTGGTAGTGTGTAACTTGTACATCAGCCTACGAAGAACAAATGATAGTAACCATTTCAGACTTTCTTGGTCATCACTGAATTGGAATCACTTCCATGTCTTCAAACACACACCCCCAAACCCAAAACAAACAAACAAAAAACCAGTATCTGCATATCATTCTATGTGATCTAAAAATCAACCAAATTTGGTCTAGAGCAAAAAATAGAACCGAGTTGATATTCAACAAATGCAAGCTAAAATCCCATAGCAGAAATATAACAACAAAAGAAACACACATGACCAGGCCACATTGTAAAACACAAATAATATGAAAATCCAAGACAATATTTCTCACCTCAGTCAACTAACTAGACCTATAGAAATGATTCCTGATGAAACTTACCTAGATGAAGCTCAGGACACAGAATTTAAAGGAACAAACCACTTATATGATCAAAGAATTTGAACAGTTTAAAAGAAGATATTAGCAAACATTTTGGTGAACTTAGAAGAGGAAAAGAAGACATTTCAGAATGCCATTAAAGAAAAATATAAATTCATGGTGAAATGAAATGACAAAGACAATTCAAGTTCTAAAATTGAAAACTTAGTTCATTAAAGCCGTAAAGATACTAAAGAAGACACCAGAAAAAAGAAAGATGGATTTGAAATTATCAATAATCCAACTAGAAAGCTCTGGATTACATAGCCAGTAAAATGAATCAAGTTGAGTTTAGATTATCAGTAATTGATAAAGTAGAAGAATCAAAGAAGTAACCCACATGAATATGTAGAAATTTTTTTTTTAAGGTTCAATAGTCTTTCATTTATTTTAGGTCAATGAATACATTTTTATTCATTAATATTATTCATTTCTTTCCATTAATTTTTTTAAATTTTTTTTATTTTCTATATTCTATGTTTACATTCCAAAGGCTTTCCCCTTTCCCTGTTCCCACCCACCATAGTTCCCATAGTTCCTCTCCCCCCCCAACTGTTCCCCAATCATTCCCCCTCCCCCCTCGGTTTCTTTACTAAACTGGATGCAATCTTTACAGGCCCAGGGTCCTCTCCTGTCTTCTTCTTGGGAATCATTTGACTTGCTATTTGTGTCTTGAGTATTTAGGGCTTCTGGGCTCATTAATATCCACTTATCAGTGATTGCATTTCATGTGCATTCTTTTGTGATTGGGTTAATTCACTCAGGATGATATTTTCCAGGTCTAACCATTTACCTACAAATTGCATGAATTCATTATTTTTAATTGCTGAGTAGTATTCCATTGTATAAATATACCACATTTTTTGTATCCATTCCTCCTTTGAGGGATATTTGGGCTCCTTCCAATTTCTGGCTATTATAAACAAGGCTGCTATAAACATAGTGGAGCATGTGTCCTTATTGCATGCAGGGGAATCCTCTGGGTATATGCCCAGGAGTGGTATGCCAGGGTCCTCTGGAAGTGCCATGCCCAATTTTCTGAGGAACCGCCAAACTGATTTCCAGAGCGTTTTTACCATTTTGCACTCCCACCAACAGTGGAGGAGTGTTCCTCTTTCTCCACATCCTCGCCAGCACTTGTTGTCTCTTGAGTTTTTAATCTTAGCCATTCTGACTGGTGTGAGGTGGAATCTCAGGGTTGTTTTGATTTGCATTTCCCTGATGACTAATGATGCTGAACATCTTTTAAGGTGTTTCTCGGCCATCCGAATTTCTTCTGGTGAAAATTCTTTGTTTAGCTCTGTGCCCCATTTTTTGATAGGGTTATTTGTTTCTTTGCGGTCTAACTTCTTGAGTTCTTTGTATATATTGGATATTAGCCCTCTGTCAGATGTGGAGTTGGTGAAGATCTTTTCCCACTTTGTTGGTTGCCGTTTTGTCCTTCTGACAGTGTCTTTTGCCTTACAGAAACTTTGTAATTTTATGAGGTCCCATTTGTCGATTCTTGATCTTAGAGCATAAGCTATTGGTGTTCTGTTCAGGAACTTTTCCCCTGTATTTTGAGACATCAAGAAAAGAAAAAAATCTATGAATTATGTGCATAGAAAAATTTCAGTCAATGGTTATAGACCAGTTCTTAAATAGGTACACACTTTCCACATTCAAAGAAAGACAAACCCATATAAGTAAAAAAAAAAAAAAAGAAAGAAAAACCAAAAATGAAAATAAAAATCACACACACATGCACACCACACACACATGTACACCACACACATACATGCATACACACACACACACACACACACACACACACAGGCAGAGACAGAGAGAGACAGAGAGAACAAGATATAGGATGAGAATAGCAACTTTTCATGGCATTATTATAGCGAAACTACTAAAGATATAAGAAGAAAGAAAGAAGGGATATTGAGAGCTATAAGAGAAAGACTTGAAGTTACATATAAAGGAACATCCACTAGAATATCAATAGAATTCTTCAGGAAACTTCAAAAGCCAGAAAATCCTGGATCAATGGGCTCCAACATAAAAAAGATCACAGATGTAAACCCATACTACACTATCCATGAGTATCATCTGTTATAGTTGAAGGAGAAAGAAACTTTTCCATTGTATAAACAAAACAATTCATATCTGGCTATTAGTCCAGTCCTACAGACAATAGCAAAAGCAATACTTTTTTTTTAAATGAGCAATACTTTTTATTAGATATATTCATTAAATTAATTAATTAAAAAAGAACTACCCAAAGCCAACTATTTTATATATATATATATGAAGAAATAGCAAAAATCGGGTCAGAGGATAAGCAAATAGAAAGAAAGCACAATACTGAGAATCAGTATGTCTCAGAATTGGTTCTAAGAAAAAGAAAACAAAATTGACAGACCTTTCGTTCAATTGATCAAAAGAAAGAAGATACACAAGTTAATAGATTCAGAGGCAAACAGGAGAACCTGACATCATGCACCAAAGAAAGGCTGAATTCTATAAAGGCATACTTTAATACCTTTACTCCATTCAGTTAGAAAGCATACAAGAAATGGATACAGTTCTGAATTTGTCCAGATGACCAAAATCAAGGTATGAAGAGATCAGCAGTGTAAATAGACACAAAACAAAAATGGTGATTGAAACAACAATAATAATAACAAAAAGCATTCTGAGTTTTACAAAGCCCAGCACAAGGTAGATTCCCAGTAGAATTATATCAGACTTTCAAAGAACTAGAAAGGATAATTATAAAACAAACAACTCTGCACTAAACCCATCTGGTCCCCGACTTTTTTTTTTTTTTTTTTGGTTGGGAGAATATTAATGACTGCTTCTATTTCATTAGGGGTTATGGTACTGTTTAGATCATTTATATGATCTTCATTAAATTTGGTACCTGGCATCTTTCTAGAAAATTGTCCTATTTATTCAGATTTTTCAGGTTTTTTTTTTTTTTTTTTTTTTTTTTTTTTTTTTTTTTTTAGTATAGGATTTTGTAGTAGGATCTGAGGATTTTTTGATTTCCTTGGTTTCTGTTGTTATGTCTCCCTTTTCATTTCTGATTTTGTTGATTTGAATACTGTCTCTTTGCCGTCTGGCTAGTTTGGCTAAGGGTTTATCTATTTTGTTGATTTTTCTCAATGAACCAGCTCCTGGTTTGGTTTATTCTTTGTATAGTTCTTTTTTGTTTCTACTTGGTTGATTTCAGCCCTGAATTTGATTAGTTCTGCTGTCAACTCCTCTTGGGTGCATTTGCCTCTTTTTGTTCTAGAGCTTTTAGATGTGCTGTAAAGCCTCTTTCTCTGGTTTCTTTTTGAAGCCACTCATAGCTATGAGTTTTCCTCTTAGCATTGCTTTCACTGTGTCCCTTAAGTTTGGGTATGTTGTCCCTTCATTTTCATGGGAATCCATCCCATATACAGTTACCAAAGCCAGACAGTATTAGGGATACCAACAAGTGCTTACTGACAGGAGCCTGATATAGCTGTCTCTTGAGAGGCTCTTCCAGTGCCTGACAAATACAAAGGGGGAATGCTCTCAACCAACCATTGGACTGAACACAAGGTCCCTAATGGAGGAGGTAGAGAAAGGAGTGAAGGAGCTGACGGGGTTTGCAGCTCCATAGAAGGAACAACAATATGAACAAACCAGCACTCCCAGAGCTCCCAGGAACGAAACCACCAACCCAAGAGCACACATGGAGAGACCCATGACTCCAGCTGCATATGTAGCACAGGATGGCCTTGTTGGATATCAATGAGAGGAGAGACCCTTGGTCCTGTGAAGGCTTGTTGCCCCAGTGTAGGGAAATGCCAGGATAGGGAAATGAGAATGGGTGGGATAGTGAGCAGGAAAGGGGAGATGAGATGTGGGGTTTTCAGAGAGGAAAGAAGGAAAGGGGATAACATTTGAAATGTAAAAAAATACAATAAAAAATAAATAAAAAATAAAACAAGCACTCAGAAAAAAAGAAAGAAGGAATGAAAAAAGAATATGGAAAAAGATCACTTAGCACATCCATATTTCTTCTACAAATCCAGTAGGCCTCTAATACTCAAACATCTGGAAAGATAAGGACACAACCAAAAAAGTAATCCTACAGGCCAACAAACCTCCTGGAAATACGTGCTAACATGTTGTCAATTGCTGTTTGTTTTTCTGCCCCCTTAAGAAGGGTGCCCATACTCAGGTGAGATTAGGTGAGATGTTAATCAGCAAATAAGGCTAGAGCTTCTGGTTGGGCACTGGAAGGAAAGAAAGAGCTTAAAGTTTTAGAGATGAGAGAGAGAGAGAGAGAGAGAGAGAGAGAGAGAGAGAGAGAGGACACACACACACACAGAGAGAGAGAGAGAGAGAGAGAGAGAGAGAGAGAGAGAGAGACAAGAAGGAACCAGAAGGAGGAGAAGATGGAGCTGACTCACATGGTCTGGAGAAGTTGTAAGTAGCTAGGGACTTCATAGATAGGCAATAAATAGTGTAGGGTACATTTGCCCAGTCTAGGTATGCAGCTTGTATTTCTATCAATTGAGTTTTGTGTTCTTCAAGCAGTCATTTTGGGGTTGGAGATTTACCACCGTTATAAATCTGGTTGGTTGTTACAAGTCTCTAGAGTTATCACTTTATGGGGCTAAGGGGATGTGAATGTGCAGCAGCTGTCTTTCTGCAGGCTAGCCACAGGTGGCGATGGCCTGGGAAGTGTGAGTGGGTTGGCAGCAAGCTAGCTGTGGGAACCATGGGTGCGGGCAGGACCACTGGTGCCAAGGCTTAATTGGTTCAGTGTGGTTTGATTTTTAAAACCACATGCTATCTTAACATTCTCAATAAAATATTTGCAAACTGTGTGCAGGAATCTATCTAGATGATCATCATCCTGATCAAGATGGCTTTGTCTTGGATACTCAGGTATGGTCCAACACATGTGAAACAACAAAATAAGAAATCACATAAATTGCCTCAAAGACAAAAGGTCATATGAATTATATCAATAGATGTAGAAAAAGCATTTCAGAGTATTCAATATGTCTTCATGAGAGACTAGGACTATAGGGAATATATCTCAACACAATGAGGCTGTATATGAGAAACTCATAGCCAACATCGTCCTAAGTGTGTAAAACTCCAAAGCAATCCCATTAAAATGAGAAATTGTGAGACGGGGTGTCTTAGTTAGGGTTTTACTGCTGTGAACAGACACTATGACCAATGCAAATTTTATAAAAGACAACATTTAATTGGGGCTGGCTTACAGGCTCAGTGGTTCAGTCCATTGTCTTCAAGGCAGAAACATGGCAGCATCCAGGCAGATATGGTGCAGGAGGAGCTGAGAGTCTATCTCTTCATCTGAAGGCAGCTAGTGGAAGACTGACTTCCAGGCAGCCAGGGGGAGGGTCTTAAGCCCACACCCACAGCGACACACCTACTCCAACAAGGCCACACCTCCTAATAGGTTCACTTCCTGGGCCAATCATATACAAACCATCACACGGGGGCTCTCTACTATCCTTACTCCTTTTCTTTCATTCTTTTTAAACTTTTTATTGGTTCTTTTTGAATTTCACATCATATTCCCCAATCCTATTCATCTTTTCCTTCCCTCATACCTGCCCTTCTCCCTTGCAACCTTCCTTCAACAAAGAAAAAAATCAGTTATGGAAAATCTGTAGTGTTCCACAGTATACTGTTTTGTCCACGCTTCTTTGCTTGCTTGCAAATATTCAGTGTTAATGACTTGTTGATCTGGTTTGAGGCCTCTGGCTTCTGCTACTATAGTAATATTGGAACCTTATGGGGATGCCTTTTGAATAGCTTGGTTTTGCCCTGTGTCATGGAGATCCTGCAGCTCTGAGTGTGTAGGGATGGCCTCTTCACACACTTCCACAGTTCATGGATGGGGTAGATGTTGGTGTGAGTCAATTTAAATCAAGGCTCTGGGGGCCTGAGAGTTATTGGAATGACAAATGCTGTATGTTCATTCTTGATTTGTGAATCTTTGATCCTGTTCTTTAGATCTGAGTATATAATCTGAAGTAATCACAGAAGCTAGAAAAGTAGAGGGACCATGGGGTGGGAGTAGGATGGGGAAAGAACTCCTG
This sequence comes from Apodemus agrarius, assembly GCA_964023405.1. Classification (NCBI taxonomy): domain Eukaryota; kingdom Metazoa; phylum Chordata; class Mammalia; order Rodentia; family Muridae; genus Apodemus; species Apodemus agrarius. Next base: position 130,509,831 of record OZ030009.1, on the reverse strand, counting down.
AAAGAAAGGTAACAGGAAACAGGTGCTACAGAGGAGAAAACGAGAAAAATGATGCCAGAGCTTTATCTGGGGAGAGGAGAAGCAGAGAAATATGGAGGGAGAGGATGTGGAGACAAGTAACCCTAAGCATGCTGGAAAACACCACAAAGAAGCATTCTTTTTTGAGCTTTGCTACGTATGTATGCATGATGCACACAAATATTGCACAGAGAATAATTGAAGAGGTCACGAATTTGAGAGGGAGTTGGAAAGATACAAGAAGAGTGGAAGGTAGAAGAGGAAGGACTGGAGATAAGGAAAATACAATTCACACGTATAGAATTCTCTAGAAATAGAAAGGAAAGGGGAGAACCAGCTTCCTATAGTCTTCATTAGGATAAGAACATTTTCAAGTTCTAATTCTGTTTAAGAAACAAAACAAAGCAGGGCGTTGAGAACAGAGGGGCATTTTCCCCATTAATGATACATTTGAAAGTTCAATCTCTCTTCAGCATGAGTTAATTTATTTACCAAATCAGCTTCCTGGCACCTCAAATCACCCTATGCTTCCTAAACAAGTGCCATACCTGGAACTGGTAGCCCACCTAATAGAGTGTGTTCCAAATCCTCCAATATTCAACCGCATCCTTTCTTTCATAGCATTTTCTTCTAATTTCTTTATCCTCATTCAAGTTTGAACAAAAATAGTAATACAAACGGTAAATACTACATTGAGTAAGAATAACAATTGAGTAAAAGTGACCGTGGCTGCTATAAAGTGCGGGTGAAATGTGCTCCCAGAAAGGACCATGGCACTCACTGAACATTTCTGGGCACCTTAATCCAGATAAAATTTTATTCCAAAAATGGAATTTTAAAATCAAAGATACAACCAACCAATGATGGTAACCGGAATAGAATGTGAATAGAATGAAGATTCCTTTAATAAATGTATCACACTTATGGTCTCGGGGGAGGGGCATTTCACAAGAAAAGTAAAGACAAGGCAAAGCCAGCATGTGACGGGCAAGTTTAAAAGTGGGTAAAAGGGGTGGGAGATTTGGGAAAGGGGAAAGGAATCGAGAGAGATTGCTTTCTGAGGAAATTGCTGCTCGGTGGCCTTCTATGCATTCTGAGAGAGCATAGCGTCCTAGATTAAGTTCATAATCCCCCCATTTTTAAATGAGAAAAGTAATTGGTTATTAGCTTACATGATATTAGATTTCATTCTTGTATTTTCAGGAACTGTTGTGTCAGATCCCATCTCCTTCCCATCCCTTCTCCACACACTTGATACTTGATGTCCTTCCCCCGTCCTTTCTGTTTGTATTTGCGTGTGTCCTATTGCCCTCTGACTCCCTCAATACCTTTATTTCCCATCTCGTGTGTCTTCTGTTCCAGTTTCATAATCTATATTCTCTCCCCCTCTCTTTCTCTCTCTCTCTCAAACACACATATGCACACACTTCATAAACTTCATAAACCAGGGTTCATATATGAGATGGAGTACGTGATTGGTGTCTTTCTGAGTTACCTCACTTAACATACTTTCCTGGACCATACATCTCCCTTTACATTTCATGATTTTAGTTTGCTTTACAGCTTATGGTGAAATTCACCCATGTGTGTACGTACCACATCTTCATTATCCATTCATCTGTTCTGTACACTTTCTTGGTATTGTGAACAATGCAGCGGTGAATATTGTTGTACACAGCATCCTTTGGCTATGCCCAGCAGAGGTATTTCTGTGTGATTTATAGTCATTCTTGTTTTAATGTTTTGAGAGACCACCATAATTGGCTGTACAAGTTTGCATTTCCTCCCAGAGTGAATAAGGTTTCTTTCTCCTCATTCTTGTTAGCATTTGTTGTTTTCTTTTATCTTGATGATAACCATTCTGAATGTGGTAGACGGGCTTTTCTCTAAATGGTTTTAATTTATATTTTGCTGATGACTAAGAATAATGAACTTTTTAGTTTTTATTGCATTTATTTATTTATTTATTTATTTATTTATTTATTTATTTAGTGTGTGTATGTTTGCATGTATATATGTGCCACAGTGCACACATGGAGGTCAGAATATTGTATGTAGGAGTTGTTTCTTTCCTACTACGATGCTACTACTGGGGATCCAACTTATGTTGTCGGTCTTGGCAGCAAATACTTTTACCCTCTGAATCATCATGCCAGCCCTACTGAATTATTTTAACAATCCTTTAAAGTAGTAGACTTTTACGGTTTTGAGAGAAAGATGGAAGTAGACAGAAGATAGGGTGCTATAAGAAGGAATTGTGGGGTCCTATCCTTGTCAGTGTGATTTAGACAGGGCGGAGTATATAACCTGTTCTACAGGAGTTTGAAAACAAAACCCATATGAAGTATGTTCACACCTTGATTTTTTCCTAGGTACATATATTTGATTGTAGCATTGCAATAAATATTTCTGCTAGAAAAAGAAATACATTTTGGTACATCATTTATTTCTGAAAATTCTCTTTGGCTTAGATGCAACCAAGAAAATAAGGGTCTGTGATTCATTGCATGCCTTTGGAGTTAATTCCTCGCTTTGCCAGTTTTCAGGCCTGTGAGCTCATAAAGTTCTTTATCCCCATTCAACTTCAGTTGTTGTGTCAGGAAATGGGCATGGCAATGGAAAAAGCATCATGTGGCTGGAGGCAGTCCTGATGGGATATACAGCAAGGGCCCTGGTCACTAGACACCCTCAGCGAAGAGTTACACTGATGTAATGATAATCCAGAAGAGTTTTCTTTCTTCCATTATGACTTCACCCCCTCCTTTACCAAGGATATGTTCTATGGCTTTAAAATCAAATGTACTTCTTTGCATAAAACTCTGTTGTTAATAAAATGATTCTGACAGGTGGCAGATGAAAATATTTGGGCAGAGAGGCATTATTTAGAGAGGAATACTAGTGAAGCCACACAAAATGCCATTTTTTTGCCTTTTCTTTATCTCTAAATCTTGACTCCATTGCCTCTGCCTACAGAAAGGTTTTTAATGGTCCAGTGTGCACTGAAATTAAGCTGTACTTAAGTTACTACTTACACGCCGGAGTAAACGTGTCCTCTTCCTTCTCCCTGTACGATGGCTCATTTCTATTAGTCACATCATTCCCAGGAACTCTCCAGGGTACTGTGGAGAGCAGGTACAAGTAATGTTACAGCACAGAAGCTTTTGTGCTTTACTAGCTACTGTTATATGCTGCCTGACACTAAAGATGAACAAACACTCCAGACAAAATGCAAAACAACAACAACCACAACCACCACCACCACAACAACAACAACAAAACCCCCACTGGCGTAAAGTCTGAATTTTATGAGTGTTACTTCCCCCCTTCACCTGTGCTCATAAGAAATGAACTGAATCCCTTGTCTAGAGGCATTTAAGCGCTGTGAAATTCTAACCAGAAATTAATAGAAAGGAGAAATCAAGCTTACTAAACTTTCCTTGGGAGCACTGGTCTGTTTCACCTAGGGTAATTGGTGGAGTTCAATCCTGTACTTTGACAGGCTGCTGGAAGCTGCAGGGAAGGGATACCAGTAAATAATAGAGAGCTTCAGAGAACAACCCTTTATGCACTGTCTTAGTTAGAATTTTACTGCTGTGAACAGACACCATGACCAAAGCAACTCTTATAAGGACAACATTTAATTGGAGCTGGCTTACTGCTTCAGAGGTTCAGTCCATTATCATCAAGGTGGGAACATGGCCGCATCCAGGCAGGCATGGTGCAGGGGGAGCTGAGAGTCCTACATCTTCATCTGAAGGCTGCTAGGAGAATACTGAGTTCCAGGCAGCTAAGATGAGAGTGTTAAAGCCCACCCCATAGTGATACACCTAATTCCTAGAAAATTCCAGCACAGAAGCTTTTGTGCTTTACTAGCTACTGTTATATGCTGCCTGACACTAAAAGTGAACAAACACTCCAGACCAAATGCAAAACAACAACAACAACAACAACAACAACAACAACAGCAAAACCCCCACTGGCGTAAAGTCCTAGAAAGAGTGCCACACCTAGAAAGAGTGCCACTCCCTGGACCAGGCACATTTAAACCATGCCATGTGTTCTGGTACTAATTTAAATGAGATCTAAGAAAAGACACAGGTGAAGTCGTAAATTGGATTGAATTTTGGGTAAGCAATTGTTATCGGTTAATGATCAGAAGAATTTTGATGTTTTGAGTTTGTTAATTGGATGACGAACACTGTATAGAATGAAAGTCAGTTTTTATTAAAGTGGCCTAATCCAACAGGAGAGGATTGTCTTCTCTCTCAGACACAGATAATTTAATTCAACCTATTAGGGCATTTTGTAAGAAACAAAGAAGAAAAAAACATATCACTGGTATCCTTTTAATTTAATCAGTGCAGTTAGGTGTTATGGTCAAAAGTGCTTAGGGTGTAGGGAGCCTACTAATAGAGTGCTGTAAAGAATGAACCCGGGGAAGGTGTCAGCAAGAAGCTGTTTGCAGCATACACAAGGAGGCAAATCCTTAATAGCTTATTCTGAAAATCTGATATTTAAAATAAGAAAAGTCATCAGAGCATTTCAGGTGTATCTGACAGCCACACACCAGCTCATGTCAGCTTTAGCAAGCCTGATGTTCATCTGCACAGAACAGTCCACTATGGGTGGATGAGTTCTGATGAAATTGGAAATTAGAGATAGTTGTGGATAACTTGATTCTCCAAGGACCAAAAGATCAATCCACATGAATTTCCAGTGGCCAGAAGCGCCCCGAGTGTCCGTGAGGAGGGAATGGAAGGTAAGGATGAGGAAACCGAAAGCAGGTGTGAATAATTGCAGCTGTACTCACCAACACCTGGTGGCAAGACAATGATTCCTGCCTCTTGGACCACATTTGTCAAAAGGCAAATGCTTCTCTTGTATTGTAAATTCAGTTTTCTGTTCTTTTAATTTTACATGAAGAACTGGTTATATATACTTCATATAAAAGGAAGAAAAATTTCAGAATCTCAATTGAATCTCAATTCATTGTTACATCAATTGAGTACTTATGCAAACAGATGGGTGGTGAGTGGACAAGAGATAACAATGTCAAAGGAAAGTTATCCTTTCACTTTTGAAGAGGAAAAAAAGTCCTCATGACAGAAAACTTAGCAATTCCATTTCTGAGGTATCTTTGCTCTATGTTGCATTTGAGACTAACAAATGAGCTTCATTGCACAGAATTTTTACTGCACAGCTGATTGATATTAGTCTAGGCACAGCTGAAGAGCCCCTCGGACAGCATCTACTGTACCATGCTGTCATTCTCAATCTCAGCGAATATTTAGGGACAGTGACTTCCCTTTATTACTGCAAGCAGTACTGGGAAGAAGTGAGAAGTCTGGAAAAGCAACAGTGCTCGATTTGAAGAGCGCCAGATCCTTCTGACGCCCCAGGCTACATTCTTGGAAGGTCTGAGCTCCACAAGCAAGAGCTGTGATTGTTGTCAGCAGCAATGACACTAGAGTTCTACGGAAGTCTGGGAGAGCGCAAGGAAGCAGTAGCCTCCAGGTTTATGGGCTTTTGAAAAGTCATCACTGTCAATTTGTTCACAGCCTCTGGCCCTTAGGTGTGCACAAGACTAACTGGGACCCTGAAGAGCATGTGATGAAAAAAACCGGCAATAATACCAACAATAGAAGTTTTGAGATATAGTTTTCTAGGGGTGTCTTGCTTGGAGAAACGTCCCATGCTTACCCTTCCTTTCTAGGCAAAATTTCAGTATCTGGGTGTGTGCATAAGAAGTAACAAATGTCCTGTGAAGGCCCTGGGACCAGATCTGTGTCTGAGCCTTTTACAGCTTAATGATCATAGTGGATCTGAACTGGGAGAACACAAACATTTTGGCAAAGTTTAACACGGAATTTAGAGCCTCGGGGGACAGTTCATGTACTTCCAGAATGATACAATAAGTATCTTGACTGCTAATATATAATCTTTATTTTTCTGTCCACCTACCTGGTGAATGCCCCTTTTTCTGGTTAGGAAAAGAATACAGAAAATTTCGTTTTTCGTTTTTGGATAACATTTTTTATGCTAATATAATACTTCAAATATATATTGCATTTTAAAAAAAAAGTTTGTTACCTGTCTTCTCATGGAGTTAACTATTTTTTGGCCATTGAAACATTTTAGCTATCTGTATCATTTTGGTTACCAACAGTTTTCTGTCTGTGCCATGGAATATTTACTAAACTTAAAATTTCAAAATCACATGGCGTATGTTTGAATACTGTCTCTACTCTTTACTGTAGTGTAGTATTGGACAGGTTAACTGTAATAGCAGGATGACAGCAGCACCTTCCTTATGATAGATAGTTAATAAGATAATATGCATGAAGATTTGAGAATAGTGTCAGGTACAATGTGAATTTAAGTTGATAACATTCACAACTGTTTTAGTGGGACATAAAATATGACAATGAAAATTGCACGTAAAATACACTTTTAAATTCAAAGAGATTGTATAAATATATAGAGTTAAATATCTGGGGAAATAAATGTGGCACAGAATGCTAGAACCAGAGTAGCGAGAATGTGGAGAAAGAGGAACACTCCTTCACTGCTGGTGGGATTGCAAGCTGGTACAAACACTCTGGAAATCAGTCTGGTGGTTCCTCAGAAAACTGGGCATGACACTTCTGGAGGACCCTGCTATACCACTCCTGGGCATATACCCAGAGGATTCCCCAGCACGCAATAAGGACACATGCTCCACTATGTTCATTGCTGCCTTATTTATAATAGCCAGAAGCTGGGAAGAACCCAGATGTCCCTCAATGGAGGAATGGATAGAGAAAATGTGGTATATATACACAATGGAATACTATTCAGCTATTACTTCCTTATTCTTTTTTTTTTTAATTTTCTATATCCTTTGTTTACATTCCGAAGGCTTTCCCCTTTCCCAGTTTCCCGTTCGCCCTATGTCCCATAAGTCCTCTTCCCCCTGCCCCCCCCCCCGCCGCCTCTAGCCTATTCCCCCATCACCGCCCCCCCCAGTGCCTTTTTTCTGTTCTGGTACTCTCCTAAAAAAAACAAACAAAAAAAACAAAACAAAACAACAACAACAACAACAACAACAACAAAAACACCTGGATTCAGTCTTTTCAGGACCAGGGTTCTCTCCTTCCTTCTTGGGAATCTTCATTTGCTAATTATGCCTTGAGTGTTCAGAGCTTCTGGGCTCATTAATATCCACTTATCAGTGATTGCATTTCATGTGTATTCTTTTGTGATTGGGTTAACTCACTTAGGATGATATTTTCCAGATACAACCATTTGCCTAAAAATTGCATGAATTCATTATTTTTAATTGCTGAGTAGTATTCCATTGTATAAACATACCACATTTTCTGTATCCATTCCTCCTTTGAGGGACATCTGGGCTCCTTCCAACTTCTGGCTATTATAAATAAGGCTGCTATGAACACAGTGGAGCATGTGTCTTTATTGTTTGCAGGGGAATCCTCTGGGTATATACCCAGGAGTGGTATGCCAGGGTCCTCTGGAGGTGTCATGCCCAATTTTCTGAGGAACCGCCAGACTGATTTCCAGAGCAGTTGTACCATCTTGCAGTCCCACCAACAGTGTAGGAGTGTTCCTCTTTTCTCCACATCATCGCCAGCACCTGTTGTCTCTTGAGTTTTTAATCTTAGCCATTCTGACTGGTGTGAGGTGGAATCTCAGGGTTGTTTTGATTCGCATTTCCCTAATGACTAATGATGTTGAACATTTCTTTAGATGCTTCTCAGCCATTTGATATTTCTTAGTTGAAAATTCTTTGTTTAGCTCTGTACCCCATTTTTAATAGGGTTGTTTTGTTCTCTGGAGTCTAACTTCTTGGGTTCTTTGTATATATTGGATATTATCCCTCTGTTGGATGTAGGGTTGGAAAAGGTCTTTTCTCAGTTTTTTCCAGATGCATATGCAGCAGAGGATGTCCTTGGACATCAAAGGGAGGAAAGGCCCTTGTTCCTGAGAAGGCTGGATGCCCCAGTATAGGGGAATGCCAGGATAGGGAAGCAGGAGTGGGTGGATTGGTGAGCAGGGGCAGGGGCGATGGGTTAGAGGATTTTCAGGGAGGGGAACCAGGAAAGGAGACAACATTCGAAGTGTAAATAAAGAATATACCTAATTACAAAACAAACAAGAATCAGGAAGTAAACAACAAGAACAACAACAAAAAAGAACCAGAGTAGCTTAAAGAGAGAAGAAATATATTTCTTGAGTTTTATCAGAAATATTTTCCTTGTAGATCTTCAATTTTATCAGAAAATGTTTATAATTCCACTTTCTTTTTTTCTTTATTTTCTATAGTCTTTGCTTACATTCCAAAGGCTTTCCCCTTTCCCAGTTCCCCCCTCACCATATGTCCCATAAGTCCTCTTCTCTCCACCCATTCCCCAATCAACCCCCCCCTGCCCCATTTCTCTGTTCTCATACTCTCCTACAAATCTGGGTCCAGTCTTTGCAGGACCAGGGTCCTTTCCTTCCTTCTTCTTGGGAATCTTCTGATTTGCTAATTGTGCCTTGAGTATTCAGAGCTTTTGGGACTATTAATATCCACTTATCAGTGATTGCATTTCATGTGTATTCTTTTGTGATTGGGTTAACTCACTTAGGATGATATTTTCCAGATACAACCATTTGCCTACAAATTGTATGAATTCATTATTTTTAATTGCTGAGTAGTATTCCATTGTATAAATATACCACATTTTCTGTATCCATTCCTCCTTTGAGGGACATCTGGGCTCCTTTCAACTTCTGGCTATTATAAATAAGGCTGCTATGAACATAGTGGAGCATGTGTCTTTATCGTATGCAGGGGAATCCTCTGGGTATATCCCCAGGAGAGGTATGACAGGGTCCTTTGGAAGTGTCATGCCCAATTTTCTGAGGAACCGCCAGACTGATTTCCAGAGCAGTTGTACCATCTTGCAGTTCCACCAACAACCTGCCAGTATCATCTGCCAAATGTCATATGTGGGATGGAGGCTAGAGGAGCTGGTGAGACTCCAAGCAACAGGTGGCAATTTGGGGAATACCCAGGATGGCAGAGGCTTCAAGATCAAGATGGAGCAATATAAAGAGTGAACAAGAAGGGGAGCTGGTCGTTAATTAATCTGTAAGTCAAGCAGATAGATAAAGAATTCATGGAGCTCTGCATAGCCATTATTCCCGAGGCTCTTCTACCTATTGGACATTGTTACATCGGCCACTTGGTCGGACAAAGTTAAGGAATTACTCCTGTCCAAAGAATGCTAGCCCAGGATTGCGATGTTTTAACCAATGGTATCACTTGAGGAATTATGCCTACCTGCAGTAGGAACAAAGCGGGGGGGGATTTTAAATTAAAATATAATTATATCACTTTCTCCCCTCCCCAGCCCTTTCTGAGTCTATTCACTCCAACTCTTTACATGTGGCCCACCTCAAATTGCTTTAGCTTTTTCTTCCCCATTACTGTATATGCACAAATATAAAATATTACCTGCCGAATCCAGTTTTCACTTTTGTTATTTGTTTGTATATAGTTTCAGGGATGAATTCTTTATATTAGGCAGCCAATTAGGCGCTCATATCTCAAAGAGGTTATCTCTTCCTCTATCCATTGCCTCTAATTCCTTGTTAAGGGGTATGACTGATAAATTTCCTTTTCAGCATTAGCATGCCTATTGATATTAGGATGCTTAAGATTATGTTTATTTAGCTATTTCTGTGACACACTGTTTCACAACTGAGTTCTTGATATTCTGGCTTTTATAGTCTTTCCATTTCCCTCTGCTGACATATTCCTTGTGCCAAAGATTCACAGGATGTTATTTAGTTGTGTTCATTGAGGCCGGACTCACCATGAGTCAGTGATCTCTGCATTATATCCAGTTGTTGTTTGATGTGATAGTTGCTTGTAAAGAGAGACTTCTTTGAGGAGGAGTGAGAGCTGCAGTTATCTGTGGAGATGGAGATCAGATTTAAAACAGAGTTAGAATTATGGTGGCTTAGCCAACGGGCAGTGGCAGATTCTCTTTTAAGATCCATGATCTTACTGGTCCTGGTGGTTGGCTAGGTTTCCAGTACCAGACATTTTTCTCCTGTTGATTGGGCCTTAACTCAATTGGACAGTTGTTGGTTATTGCCAATATGTAAATGTCACTTTTTATTGGATATATTCTTTATGTACATTTCATTTCCCTTTTGCTGGTTCCCTGCATCCCCAAAGGTCCCATATGCCCCTTTCCCTCCCCCTGTTCCCCCATCCACCCTTTGCATCTTCCCTGTTCCAGTATTCCCCTACACTGATGCATTGAGTGCTTCCAGAACCAGGGTCTACTCCTTCCTTCTTGTCGGACATCATTTGTTATGTGGATTGTGTTTTTGTGTTCCAAGATTCTATGCTAATATCCACTTATCAGTGAGTACATATCATGAGTATTCTTTTGAAACGGGGTTACCTCACTTAGGATGATGTTCACAAGCTCCATCCATTTCTCTAAGAATTTCACGAATTCATTGTTTCTAATGGCTGAATAGTAATCCATTGTGTAAATATACCATGTTTTTGTATCCATTCCTCCATTGAGGGACATATGGGTTCTTTCCAGCTTCTGGCTATTATAAATACGGCTGCTATGAACATAGTGGAGCAAGTATCCTTATTACATGCTGGGGAATCTTCGGGGTATATGCCCAGGAGTTGTATGGCAGGATCCTCAGAAGTATCGTGTCCAGTTTCCTGAGGAACCACCAGACTGATTTCCAGAGTGGTTGTACCATCTTGCAATCCCACCAGCAGTGGAGGAGTGTTCCTCTTTCTCCACATCCTCACCAACACCTGCTATTTCCTGAGTTTTTAATCTTAGCCATTCTGACTGGTGTGAGGTGAAATCTCAGGCTTGTTTTGTATTGCATTTCCCTAATGACTAATGATGTTGAACATTTCTTAAGGTGCTTCTCAGCCATCTGAAGTTCTTCAGGTGAAAAGTCTTTAGCTCTGTATCCCACTTTTGATAGGGTTATTTGGTTTTCTGGGGTCTAAATTCTTAAGTTCTTTGTATACATTGGATATTAGCCCTCTGTCAGATGTAGGATTGGTGAAGATCTTTTCCCAATTTGTTGGTTCCTGATTTGTCCTTTTGAGAGTGTCTTTTGCTTCACAGAAACTTTGTAATTTTATTAGGTCTCATTTGTCTATTCTTGATCTTACAGCATAAGCTATTGGTGTTCTGTTCAGGAACTTTCCCCCTGAGCCAATGTCCTCAAGGGTCTTCCCCAGTTTCTTTTCTCTTAGCTTCAGTGTGTCTGGTTTTATGTGGAGGTCCTTGATCCACTTGGAGTTGAGCATAGTACAAGGAGATAAGAGTGAAGCAATTCTCATTCTTCTGCATGCTGACCTCCAGTTGAACCAGCACCATTTGTTGAAAAGGCTATTTTTTTCCATTGGATGTTTTCAGCTCCTTTGTTGTAGATCAATTGGCTATAGATGTGTGGGTTCAATTCTGGGTCTTCAATCCTATTCCATTGATCCACTTCCCTGTCACTATACCAATACCATGCAGTTTTTAACACTACTGCTCTGTAGTATTGCTTGAGGTCCAGGATACTGATTCCCCCAGAAGTTCTTTTACTGTTGAGAATAGTTTTAGCTATCCTGGGTTTTTTTTTTATTCCAGATGAATTTGAGAATTGCTCTTTCTAACTCTGTGACAAACTCAGTTGGGATTTTGATGGGAATTGCGTTGCATCTGAATATTGCTTTTGGAAATATTGCCATTTTAACTATATTAATCCTGCCAACCTACAAGCATGGAGGATTTTTCCATTTTCTGAGGTCTTCTTCCATTTCCTTCTTCAGAGACCTAAAGTTATTGTCATATAAACCTTTCACTTGTTTGGTTAGAGTCACACCAAGATACTTTATATTTTTTTGTGGCTATTGTGAAGGGTGTCATTTCCCTAATTTCTCAGCCTGCTTATCCATTGAGTATAGGAAGGCTACTGATTTGCTTGAGTTGATTTTATAACCAGCCACTTTGCTGAAGTTGTTTATCAGTTGTAGGAGTTCTCTGTTGGAGTTTTTGGGTCACTTAAGTATACTATCATATCATCTGTGAAAAGTGATAGTTTGACTTCTTCCTTTCCAATTTGTATCCCTTTGACTTCCTTATGTTGTGGAATTGCTCTAGCTAGTACCTCAAGTACTATATTGAAGAGATATGGTGAGAGGGGGCAGCCTTGTCTAGTCCCTGATTTTAGTGGCAATGCTTTAAGTTTCTCTCCATTTACTTTGATGTTGGTTACTGGTCTGCTGTAAATTGCTTTTACTATGTTTAGGTTTGGGCCTTGAATTCCTGTTCTTTCCAAGACTTTTAGCATGAAAGTATGCTGAATCAAATGCTTTTTCAGCATCTAATGAGATGACCATGTGTTTTTTTTCTTTGAGTTTGTTTATGTAGTGGAGTACATTGATGAATTTCCATATATTGAACCATCCATGCATCCCTAGGATGAAGCCAACTTGATCATGGTAAATGATTGTTTTGATGTATTCTTGGATTCAGTTGGCAAGAATGTTATTGAGTATTTTTGCATCGATGTTCATAAGGGAGATTGGTCTGAAGTTCTCTTTCTTAGTTGGATCTTTGTGTGGTTTTGGTATCAGTGTATTGTGGCTTCGTAAAATGAGTTGGGTAGTGTTCCTTCTGTTTCTATTTCGTGGAATAGTTTGAAGAGTATTAGTATTAGGTCTTCTTTGAAGGTCTGATAGAATTTTGCACTGTGCTTTTTTTTGGTTGGAAGACTTTCTAAGACCCCTTCCATTTCTTTGGGGGTTATGGGACTGGTTAGATGATCTATTTGATCCTGATTTAATTTTGGTATTTGGTATCTGTCTAGGAAATTGTCCTTTCCTTCAGATTCTCCAGTTGTGTTGAGTATAGGCTTTTGTAGTAGGATCTGATGATTTTTTTTTTTTTTACTTTCCTCAGTTTCTGTTGTTATATCTCCCTTTTCATTTCTAATTTTGTTAATTTGGATACTGTCTCTGTGCCCTTTGGTTAGTCTAGCTAAGGGTTTATCTATCTTGTTGATTTTTTCAAAGAACCAGCTCCTTGTTTTGTTGATTCTTTGTTCTCTTTGTTTCCACTTGATTGATTTTAGCCCTTAGTTTGATGATTTCCTGTCTTCTACTCCTCCTGGGTGAATTAGCTTCTTTTTGTTCCAGAGCTTTCAGGTGTGCCATTAAGTTGCTAGTATATGCTCTCTCCAGGTTCTTTTTGGAGGCACTCAGGGCTATGAGTTTTCCTCTTAGCACTGCTTTCATTGTGTCCCATAGATTTGTGTATGTTGTGCCTTCATTTTCTTTAAATTCTAAAAATGTCTTTGATTTCTTTATTTGTTCCTTGACTAAGGTATCATTGAGTAGGATATTGTTCAGCCTCCATGTGTATGTCGACTTTCTGTTGTTGAATGTCACTTATTATAGCTTTATGGCAATTTTTTTTTTTTTTTTTTTGCTTTATGGCAATCTTACAATCTGGTTATTGTTATGGCTTGTATTTGCCACTTATAGACACGAATATTAATTGCTACCTTCCCTTGGCAGTTTGCATAGTAGTTTCTGGTACCATGAACGCTAGGCAACAAGAAAGAGGCTTTTAGCTCAGAGCCAACTACAACAATCCATGCTCCTTGTCTTAATGCTTGTGTTGTCTTCAGCAATAGGGCATTGACCACTGAAATGCAGCCAAATGTAACTGCCATAGTCACTTTGGGGAAGTCACTTGAACTACTCTGATCAACCTTTTTGAAGATTTTTCATACCATGTACTAGAATTTTGTTAGTCTATGGTTCTTATGTTTAATTTATCAACACTAATGACAAAACTTCTCTCTGTGTGTCTGTGTGTAATGAGAGATTTTGTGGTTTTGATAAATATAAAAAAGTAAATAAAAGGTAAGATCCCTGGAATTTTTATTAAAACAAAGAAAACAAACAAACAAAAAGGTTGGTATTATTTGTAGGCCCCTCCCTCTATCTCCTTTTGTATTAGCCCTTCCCAATTCCCCAGTTGGAGAGACCTCCCCATTTACCCATTTTCTACTTCATATTACTTTGTATAATCCTACTCTCTTCTGTTTATGTATCCAGTCTGTTAGTCTATGCCTTTTTTTATTGGAGAATTAAGTCCATTGGTGTTAAGAGATATAAAGGAGAAGTGATTATTGCTTCCTGTTATTTTTGTTATTAGGGGTGAAGTTATGTCTGTGTGGCTTTCTTCTTTTTGGTTTGTTAAAGAAGATATTTTTGCTTTTTTTAGGGTGTAGTTTCCCTCTTTTTGTTGGTGTTTTCCATTCATTATCCTTTGAAGGGCTGGATTTTTGGAAAGATATTGAGTAAATTTTTTCTCATCATGGGATACCTTACTTTCTCCATCTATGGTAATTGAGAGTTTTGCTGCGTATAGTAGCCTGGGTTGGCATTTGTGTTCCCTTAGGGCCTGTATGACATGTGTCCAGGATATTTTGGCTTTCATCATCTCTGGTGAGAAGTCTCTTGTAATTCTGATAGGTCTGCCTTCATATGTTACTTGACATTTTTCCCTTACTGCTTTTAATATTATTTCTTTGTTTAGTGCATTTGCTGTTTTGATTATTATGTAACAGGAGGAATTTCTTTTCTGTTCTATTCTAGTTGGAGTACTGTACGCTTCTTATACATTTGTGGGCATCTCTTTCTTTAGGTTAGGGAAGTTTTCATTTATAATTTTGTTGAAGATATTAATGGCCCTTTAAGCTAGAAATTTTTGCTCTCTTCTATACTTATAATCCTTGGATTTGGTCTTCTTATTGTGTCCTGGATTTCCTGGACATTGTGGGTTAGGAGCTTTTTGCATCTTGCATTTTCTTTGACTGTTGTGTCAATGTTTTCTATGGTATCTTCTGCACCTGAGATCTTCTATCTCTTGTATGCTGTTGTTGATACTTGCATCTATGACTCCTGACTTCTTTCCTAGGTTTTCTATTTACAGAGTTGTTTTCCTTTGCAATTTATTTATTGTTTCTACTTCCATTTTTAGGTCCTGGATGGTTTTGGTCAATTCCTTTACCTGTTTGGTTGTGTTTTCCTGTATTTCTTTAGGGGATTTATTTTTTTCCTTCTTGAAGTTCTCTATCAGTATCATGAGCTGTGATTTTAAATGCAAATCTTGCTTTTCCAGTGTGTTGGGGTATCCAGGACTTGCTGTTGTGGGAGAATTGGGTTCAGATGGTGCCATGTTGTCTTGGTTTCTGTTGGTAACGTTCTTGTGTTTGCTTTACACCATTTGGTTATCTCTGGTGTTAGTTGGTCTTGCTGTCTCTGGCTGGAGCTTGTCCTTCTTGTGGGTCTGCAAGCCTGTCTCAATACCCCTGGGATAAGAGCTCTCCCTGACACAGAGAGCTGTGGCTTAGCCCAGCTCCTGGGTCCAGATGGAGCCTGGAAAGACCCTGTCCCAGCTGCTCTACCACTCCTGTGTTCCCTGTGCTCCTGACTGTACCCCACTCTACAGTCACTGGAGAGAGTATGGGGATCTAACCTCCAAACCCCAGAGTCAAAGCACTTCCTGGGGAACAATTCTTCCTTGGTAGGACTGGTGCACAGACAGCTGTGGAACAGCTATAATCAACTCTCTCAAGCCCTCTCATGGTCCCTTTGCATTTTTCTAGTTTCTGTGTTTATTCTATTTTTTTTGTTTTTTGGTTTTTTGAGACAGGGTTTCTCTATGTAGCCCTGGCTGTCCTGGAACTCACTCTGTAGACCAGGCTGGCCTCGAACTCAGAAATCCACCTGCCTCTGCCTCCCAAGTGCTGGGATTACAGGCGTGTGCCACCACGCCCGGCCGTATTCTATGTTTTTATTCAATATATTCTTTATTTACATTTCAAATGATTTCCCCTCTCCTGGCTCCCCACTCCCCCAAAGTCCCATATGCTCTTTTCCCTCCCCCTGTTACCTCATCTACCCCTTCCCACTTCCCTGTTCTGGCATTCCCCTACACTGATGCACTGAGCTTTTCCAGAACCAGGGTCCACTCCTTCCTTCTTGTCAGATATCATTTGTTATGTGGATTGTGTCTTTGGTGTTCCAAGAATCTAAGCTAATATCCACTTATCAGTGAGTGTATACAATGAGTGTTCTTTTGAAACTGGGTTACCTCACTTAGGATGATGTTCTCCAGCTCCATCCATTTGTCTAAGAATTTCATGAATTCATTGTTTCTAATGGCTGAATAGTACTCCATTGTGTATATATACCACAATTTTTATTTATTCCTCCGTTGAGGGACATCTAGGATTTTTCCAGCTTCTGGCTATTATAAATAGGGCTGCTATGAACATAGTGGAGCATGTATCCTTATTACATGCTGGGGAATCCTCTGGGTATATACCCAGGAGTAGTATAGCAGAATCCTCCGCAAGTGTTGTTCCCAGTTTTCTAAGGAACTGCCAGACTGATTTTCAGAGTGGTTGTACCAGCTTGCAATCCCACCAGCAGTGGAGGAGTGTTCCTCTTTCTCCACATCCTCGCCAACAACTGCTGTCTCCTGAGTTTTTAATCTTAGCCATTCTGACTGGTGTGAGGTGAAATCTCAGGGTTGTTTTGATTTGCATTTCCCTAATGACTAATGATGTTGAACATTTCTTAAGGTGTTTCTCAGGAATCCGAAGTTCTTCAGGTGAAAAGTCTTTGTTTAGCTCCATATGCCATTTTTTGATTTGGTTATTTGGTTTTCTTGGGTCTAACTTTTTGAGTTCTTTGTATATATTTGATATTAACCCTCTGTCACATGTAGGGTTGGTCAAGATCTTTTCCCAATTTTTTGGTTGCCGATTTGTCCTTTTGATGGTGTCTTTTGCCTTACAGAAACTTTGTAATTTTATGAGGTCCCATTTGTCTATTCTTGATCTTAGGGCATAAGCTATTGGTGTTCTGTTCAGGAACTTTCTCCCTGTGCCAATGTCCTCAAGGGTCTTCCCCAGTTTGTTTTCCATTAGTTTCAGTGTGTCTGGCTTTAAGTGGAGGTCCTTAATCCACTTGGAGTTGAGCTTAGTACAAGGAGATAATAATGGATCAATTTGCATTCTTCTGCATGCTTACCTCCAATTGAACCAGCTATTTTCTGTTTTATTCCCACATCAGATGTTTTTAGTTAGGCTATGCAGATGAAAGAAAATAGATAGTATTTGTCTTTCTGTTTTTGTTTTTGTTTTTTTGAGACAGGGTTTCTCTATGTAGTACTGGCTGTCCTGGAACTCACTTTGTAGACCAGGCTGGCCTCGAACTCAGAAATCCACCCACCTCTGCCTCCCAAGTGCTAGGATTAAAGGCGTGTGCCACCAACGCCCGGCTAGTGTTTGTCTTTCTGGGTGTGCATTACCACACTCAAATTTACCTATAAATTTCATAATTTCCTTTTTCATTACAACTAAATATTATACCATATTGTTATTATCTAGTCATCTGTAGAAACACATTTAGGTTGTGTTTCTTCCTAGCTTTATGAATAGTGTAGCAATAAACATAGCTCAGCAAGTAGGATGCCATCTCCTTTGGAGTAGTATACCTGGCACATGTGTTAGATTTCTTTTTAATTTGGCAGGGGTGGGGCTGGGGTGGTCCATGTATTTTACTTAAGAGTGTGCACTAGTTTGAATTGCCACCACCAGTGAACTTTCCTTACAACCTTACCAGCATTTCTTAGTTGTTTTTTGATCTTTGACATTCTGACAAATGAGATGAAATCCCAAAATTTTCTTAATTTTTATTTCCCCACTTTCTTTGTACATGAGCACTTTCTGAGAAATTTTAAAGACAATTTATTTCTTCTGTTGAGAACTATCTTTTTAGATCTCAGGCCCATTTCTTTTCTCTTCTTTTGTTTTTAAATTATTTATTTATTTAAATTCCAGTTGTTGCCCCTCTTCAGTCCCTCCTCCCACAGTTCCTTATCCAATTCCTCCTCCCCCTTGCCTCCTAGAGGGTACTTACCAAACCCTCCCATCACTCTTCCCAGGGGCTTCAATTCTCTCCAGGATTAGGCAGACTGAGGGATGACCAGGCAGTTCTCTGCTATATATGTTTCCAGGTCCTTGGACTAGCCTGTGTATGCTGCCTGGTTGGTGGCTCAGTCTCTGGGAGCTCCCAGGGGTCCATGTTATTTGAGGCTGCTGGTCTTCCTATAGGGTCTCCATCCACTTCAGCTTCTTCAATCCTTCCTTTAATTCTTTCATAGGCTTATGGGACTTAGGGGGAGTGGGGAACCGGGAAAGGGTAAATCATTTGGAATGTAAACAAAGAATATAGAAAATAATTTAAAAAAAGAAGAAAAAAAGAAAGCAGGGGTTGGGATAGACAGCAGGGGCCCACCATTGTCTAAAAAAATTCTCTCTTAGGGGTTTCTGCTTGTCTATTGATTAGGTATAAGTATCTGTATCAGTCTTGGTCAACTGCTAGTATGGCCTCTCAGAGGACAGCCATGCTAGGCTCCTGTCTATAAGCACATCATACCATCAGTAATAATGTCAGACTTTAGTGCCCCCATCCCATGAGATGGATCCTAAGTTTGGCTGTCACTGGACTACCTTTCCTTTAGTCTCTCCATTTTTGTCTCTGTAGTTCTTTTAGACAGGAACAATTCTGGGTCAGACATTTTGACTGTGGGTTGGTAACCCCATCCCTCCACTTGTGGCACTGTCTGTCTACTGGAGATGAACTCTTATAGTACCCCCTCCCCACTGTTGGGTATTTTGGCTAAGTTCACCCCCATTATATCCTGGGCATCTCTCACATTCCAGTTCTCTGCTACATTATAAGGTCATCTCACCTCCCATCCCCAGAAGCTGATTATTTCCATTCATTCTCCTGGACCTCTGAGCTTGTCCTTCCCCCAATACCTGAGCCTATTCTATTTTACCCTCTTTCTCCTATACCCAGGTCCTTCTCTCCTTCCCTCTACCTCCCATGATTATTTTATTTCCCCTTTAAAGTGGGATTGAATTATCCTCACTTGGGCTTTCCTTATTGTTAAACTTGCTACTTTCTATAGGTTGTGTCGTGGGTATTCTGTACTTTTTGGCTAATAGTCACTTATCAGTGAGTACATACCATGCATATCCTTTTGGGTCTGGGTTACCTCACTTTCGGGTATCCATTTGCCTGCAAATTCCATGTTGTTCTTGTTTTTAAGAGCTGAAAAGTATTCCATTGAGAAATGAACCACATTTTCTGTATCCATTCTTCAGTTAAGGGACATCTGGGTTGTTTCCAGCTTCTAGCTATTACAAATAATGCTATTATGAACATAGTGGAGCATGGGTCCTTGTGGTTTGGTGGAGCATCTTTTGGATATATGTTCTCTTTTTTATCTTAGCCATTCTAATTGGTGTAAGGTAGAATCTAAGCGGTCTAAGAGTCACTTTGATTTGCATTTACCTGACTAGGGTTGTTGACCATTTCATTAGGTGCTTCTCAGCTATTCTAGAGTCTTCAGTGAGAACTCACTGTTTAGCTCTGTAGCCCAAGTCTTAATTGGGTTTTTGGTTTTCTGGAGTCTAACTTCTTGAGTTCTTTGAATATTTTGGCTATCACTCCTCTATCAGATGTGGGATGTGTGAAGATTTTTTTCCCCAATCTGTAGGTTGCTTATTTGTCCTGTTGACAGTATCCTTTGCCTTACAGGAACCTTTCTGTTTCTCAATTTTATGAGGTGTCATTTATCAATTATTGATCTTAGAGCCTGAGCCATTGGTGTTCTGTTCAGGAATCCCTTCGCCCCCTCCCCCCCCAGTTCTGGCCCTTTTTTTTTAAATTTGTGTCTTTTCTTTTCTTGACTGTGCTTTTTGAGTTACTTATGTATTCTCAATATCACTCTTCTATCAGATATATAGACAGCAAAGATTCTTTCCCACTTGTGAATTTCTTCATCACTCAAGAGGATGTTTTCTTATCTGGACAGAGAATTCTTAGTTTTATTAGGTTCTACTTGTTAATTGGTCTTAGTTCTACAAAGTCCATTTCTATATCTTGATCTTATAGATAACTGTCTATGATTCTTCTATATGTTTTTATCATTTTAGGTTTTAAATTGAGGTTTGTGATCCATTCTGACCATGTTATTTTTTTTTACCTTGTTTTTGGTATCAGATGGCTTCAGTTATGAGTTCTTATGTTTTCATATTGAGTTTTTTCCATTGGTCTACATGTCTGATTTTATGCCTATGTGTACTGATTTTGTTACTACACCTTTAGTTCCTTAAATTTGGAATGGTGATCCCTTTAAAATTGTTTTTTCCCACAAGATTGTTTTGATATATGAATTCTTTCAGGTTTTGTATGACTCTAAGGATTTATTTTCTATGAATGTGAAGAATGTTGTGGTAGTTTAATTGTGAATGCATTTAATCTGTAAATTGCTTGTGGTAGGATATTTTTCACAATTCTACTGATTCTACTCAATTCTACTAATCCGTGAATATAGGATGTCTCTCCATTTTCTAGTTGTTTTTCTTAATTTCTTTACTAAGAGATTTTATATAATTTAATCTATAATCTAATTTAATCTAATTTAATGTTATCTTTAATGCCACTGTAAATAAGAATGCATCCATGATATATGTTCCTATTTGCTTTTTATTTTCTCATTGTGGAATTTTGCAATTATATTCATCAGACAGATTGGTCTGAAGTTTTGTTTTGTTTTCTGATTCTTTACCTAATTTTGGCATTAGAGTAGTAGTAGATTCATAGAAATAGTTTGGGAATGATTCTTCAGGTTTTATAAAATAAAAACTTTTATTTTTGAGCAATTATGAAGTATTGGCTATGGCTCTTTGAACAACTGGTAGAACAATGTTGTGAATCTATATGGAAATTTGCTTTATTTAGTCAGGAGGCATTTTATCACAGTTTCATTCTCCTCATCTGTTAAGGGTCTCTCTAGAATGTTCTTCTCTTCTTGGTTTAAGTTTGTTAGTTCAGATGAATTAAAAGATTTATTACCTATTCCTTTCCTTTTTTGGATTTTCCAGATTCATGAAGTATAGGTTTTTAATATTCTATTATTATGAATTTTCTTGGTGTCTGTTGTAATGTTTTCCTGTTTTTTCAAATTTTGGACTCTATTAATTTGGGTCCTCTTTCTCTTCTGATTACTAAGACCAAAAGGTTTATAGATATCATTTATCTTCTCAAAGAACCGTTTCAAAATGGTTGAGTGTTTGTATTGTCTCTTTTGCTTCTGTTTTATTAATTTATGCTTTTTTATTATTTCTTATCATCTGCCACGCTTTTGTTTTGTTTGTTTTTGCTTTCCAAAATTCATGAGTTGTATCATTAAGTCAGTTAACTCTGTTCTTTTGAACTTTAATGTAGGCAGTTGGGCTATAAATTTTCCAAGTAAAACTTCTTTTAATGTGTCCCAGAAGTTCTGTTGGCTTTTCAGTTTTAATTAGTTTCCAGGGATATTTTGATTTCTTTTCTGACTTATCCATCATTCAGAAAAGTGTTTTTAAACATCCATGAGTTCATACACTTACTAGAATTTTATTTGTTGAAATTTTTATGGCATAAAAGTTCAGAAAGAATCTCTGAGATTAGTTTTATCTTTTCTTTATTAGTTAAGCTTTGTTTTGTGTCCCAGTGTGCAGTATGTATTCTGTCTTAAAGTTTCTACCACTGTGGTAAAACACAATTACCAAAATCAATGTTGGGAGGAAAGAGTTTTATTTCAATCTTCTGAATATAGTCCTTCCTGAAAGGAAATCAGGGCAAGGACCTGGAGGTAGGAGTTGCTATGAAGAACATGAAACATTTCTCTTAGTGTCTTCTTTCTAATGATTGTTCAGTATGTGTTCTTTTAAAAAAATATTACCTTACTTGTAGAAAAATGAATCATTCAATGAGTTATAGAAGTTTATAAACTATGCATTATACTGATGACATAATCCTCCTACAGATAAACCTATGTAAGGCAAAAGAACCCCATCATTTGGACAAAGCAACAGCCTACAGAATGGGAAAAGATTTAGATCAATTTATCACCCAGTGAAAAACTAATATATATAAAAAAGAAATAAAGAACTTACGAAGTTAGCGATCAAGAAAACAAATAATTCATTTAAAAACAGATACAGTTCTAAGCAGTTAATTATCAAACCAGAAGTCTCAAATGGCTGAGAAATGCTCAAAGAAATGTTAAACATCATAGCCAAAAGGGAAATGCAAATCAAAATTACTTTGAGATTCCATCTTATACCTGTATTTATGGCTAAGATAAAAACCACAAATGGCAGTCATGTTGGTGAGGGTATGGGTAAAGGTATAGACATTCATTGCTGGTACAGCTCCTGTGGAAACCAATATAGTGGTTCCTCAGAAAAGTGGGACTTGATCTACCTCAAGGCCCAGTTATACCATTCTGGGAATATACACAAAGAACACTTCCTCTTACCACAAGGACACTTGCACGATCATGATCATTGTTGTTCTATGATAGTCAGAAACTGGAAACAATCTAGCTCTCTCTCAGCAGAAGAATAGATAAAGAAAAGGAGGGACATTTACACAATGAAGTATTACTCAACTCTTTAAAAAATGACAACATGAAATTCAAAGGAAAATGGATAGAAACAGAAGAAATAATTTTACATGAGGTAACCCAGATTTAGAAAGATAAATATGGCACATATCCACTTATATGCAGATAATAGCCATTTAAATAAGCAATAATTAACCTACAGTTTATAGACCTGCAGATGTTAGGTATAGAGGAAAGGACTAGGGCGAACTTATGAATCTCCTGGAAGGAGAGGATAGAATAGATTTTACAGGTGGAGTAGGGGTGGGAAGGGAGGGGAGAACATTGAGGAAATAGGGTTGAGGGAGCAAATGTGGAGAGAGGCAGCTGGAATTGAAGGATATTTGAGAGATGACATGGCAACCTAGTACAATGGAAATTTCCTAAAATATATGAGGTGATCCAAATGAGTTCGGCTAAGAATGGGTAATGACTGAGTTCCAACTGGCCATCTCTTATTACCAAAGGAAGTTTACAGTAGTGGTATTGGGTTTCATTCCAGTAAGTTCTTGGCCAAGAGGGTCCTGGAAATCCACAAACAACCAAGGCTGTGTCAAGGAAAGGATTTTTCAAACTGACAGTGGCCAAGGATAATTGCCATACAACTCATTTGAACATGGAACATTCACCCCTATGTTCTGGCGTTTTAGGAGTTGCAAGGTACTGTGCAGGCTACCAAAAGAGAATCATAAACAGCCCACTCATAAAACCTGTGATGTACAATCTGTCTTGCCTATAAGACATCCTAGGGCAATAGTGGCACAGAATTTGACAGAGTATCTAAAGTCAAATCACCTGTCTGATTTGGCTTAATGCCTACTTCACAGAATGGAATCCATACCTGAAAGTGCTTGGGTGACCATAAATCAGTGACTAAACAGTTCAGAGATCTAGGGTAAAACCAAATACTACTAGTCATAAAAAATGTATCAAGATGACTTTTTTATTAGATATTTGCTTTATTTACATTTCAAATATTATTCCTTTTCCTCATTAGCCCCCCTGAAAGCCCCCTATACTATCCCCCTTCCCCCTGCTTACCATTCCTCCTCCTACTTTCCTGACCTGGCTTTACCCTATACTGGGGCATTGAGCCTTCACCAGACAAATGGCCTCTCCTTTCATTGATGTCTGAAAAGGCCATCCTCTGTTACATATGTACCTAGAACCATGGGTCCCTCCATGAGTACTCTTTGGTTGGTGGTTTAGTCCCTGGGAGCTCTTGGGGGAACTGGTGGGTACATATTATTCTTAACCCTATGGGGCTGCACACCTCTTCAGCTCCATGGGTCATTTCTCTAGCTCCTTGTGGGTATGCTGAGCTTTTGGACTAATATCTATATATCAGTGAGTGCATACCATGTGTGTTCCTTTGTGATTGGGTTACTTCACGCAGAATGATATTTTCTAGTTCCATCCGTTTGCCTAAGAACTTCATAAATTCATTATTTTTAATAGCTGAGCAGTACTCCATTGTATAAATGTACCACATGTATCAATTCCTCTCTTGAGGGACATCTGGGTTCTTTCCAGCTTCTGGCTATGATAAATAAGGCTGCTATGAACATAGTGGACTATGTGTCCTTATTACATGTTGGAGCATCTTCTGGGGATATGCCCAGGAGTGGTATAGCTGGCTCCTCAGGTAGTACTATGTCAAATTTTCTGAGGAACTGCCAAATTGATTTCAATTCTTCACAGAGTTAGAAAGAGCAATTTCCAAATTTATCTGGAATAACTAAAAACCCAGGATAAGAAAAACTATTCTCAACAATAAAAGAACCTCTGGTAGAATCACCAACCCTGACCTCAAGCTATACTATGGAGCAATAGTGAGAAAAACTGCATGGTATTAGCACAATGACAGGCAGGTAGATCAGTGGAATAGAATTGAAGTCCCAGAAATGAACCCACACACCTATGGTCACTTGATCTTTGACAAAGCAGCTAAAACCATCTATGAAAAAAAGACAGCATTTTCGACAAATGGTGCTGGTGTAACTGGCAGTCAACATAGAAGAATGCAAAGTCATCAATTCTTATCTCTCATACAAAGCTCAAGTCCACGTGGATCAAGGACCTCCACATAAAACCAGATACACTGAATCTAATAGAAGAGATGTGGGGGACACATGGGAACAGGACAAAATTTCCTCAACAGAACACCAATATCTTATGCTCTAAGATGACTAACGCTTAATGATATTCTGTTGTACTAGTAGATTAGTGCCTTAGTCAGTCATCATCAGAGAAGCTTTCTCATGAAGCAGATAGGAACAGATGAAGAGGTCCACAGTCCAATACTATACACATAGAGAGTCCTTAAACACACAGCATCATTAAATCTTTCCCCTCAGAGCTCAGGAAACCCCATGGAAGAGGAGGCAGAAAAGTTTAAGAGCCAGAGGTTTTGAAGTGATACCAGGAGAACAAGACCCTCTGAACCAACTAAGCAAGGTTAATATTAACTCAAGAGATTGAAGCAGTAAGCACAAAGCCTACATAGTTCTTCAACAAGCCTTGCACATATATGTTATAGCTTTCAGCTTAATATTTTTGTGAGGTTTCTAAGTGACCAACCAAGTGTGTCTCTGATAGTTATGTCTATTCTTGGGGCTCTTTTCACACTGTTGGGTTGCCTTGTATAGCCTCAAGTTATGAGCTCTGTTTATTTTATATTTCATTTTGTCATGTTTGGTTGTTATCTCTTAAAAACCCATTCTTTTCTAATGAGAGGCAGAAACAGAATGGATCCAGAGGGAGAGGAAGTAAAGAGAAACTGAGAGGATTAGAGGGAAGGGGCCTGTTATCATCATATATTGGATGAGAAAGGAATCTCTTTTCAATAAAAGGATTAAAAAGTAACACTACATTTCTGCCAGATGAAGAAGGGTTTATTACATTCTGTTCTTGTTTTAAGATTATATGAATGAAAAGTGTTTTAAGTCTTTAAGTATTTATATTTGCACTTGATGAGATAACCTGCATTCTTAGAGCCTCCAGGATCACCAGCACAGGAGTGGCACCACCAGCCCTCAGTTGGGCTCCACATCAATAAATAATCAAGGAAATGCCCAAAGGCTGATCTGGTGGGACATTTTCTCAGTTGAAGTTTCCTCTTTTTCCAGGACTCTAGTTTGTGCTGTGGCTTATCATCTACTTTAGAGCAGCTACCATGTGCTGCTGAGTAGAATGAATATTGTTAAGTGCTTGGGTGGAAGATGATGCTGATATTAGGTTCATGTGATATAACATACCATTCAATTCTGAGATTTGTCTGTTATTTGTCCAGAAGACTCATCCATTGGAGAATGTTGGGTATTGACACCATCTACTATTAATTAGGTTTGTGCTAACCTGTGTTTTTCATTTCATTATAATGTTTTATGTTCTGTTTTTCTTTTATGAATTTGGACATACCAGAGTTTGGTGCATATATGTTTAGTATTTTTTTAAGACAATGCATTGCCTTTATTGCGATATACATCCACATTTCGACATTTAGTGGTCTTGAACAGATTGGAAAACATGTCAAGGAGCCAGGAGACTAGGCCCACTGATATGTGGAGACACAGAGCTCCTCCCGGTCTCTGCTGAGAGCAACACTGAAACCTGAGTCTGCAGGGTCAGGAGCTCCTGTTTCAGGTGTCAAGCTCGACGTCAGACCCAATGAGTGGCCAGGGTGACTGGAGAGTCCTTTTTGAACCTCTTCAGTGTATAAAGCAAAACAGTCATGGGAAAAGGAACCAGCTCAGAACTGTGTGCACTTAGGACTCTCTGCATGTTCTTTCTCTAGCTATATCCCCTAAGGACCCTGAGTTCTGGCTTGTCTGAGTTGCCCAGTGCCTGCTGGTTTCATCTCTGATCTCATAGCTCACAGGCTGATGGTGGCATCAGGACTGAGGACCTGGTATGGTACTCCCTTTCCTGGCTGGTGGCAAGTGAATGGGTGTGGTCCTGAGCTAAGTGAGTGAGGCCAGATTCTTTCAATCTCTTCTGATGCCCTCTGCTCATAGCAAGTGTTGGGTGGTGATGGACAATAAGGGAGTTGAGGAGGGGAAAGCAGTACCCCTTGATAAAGTGGAGAGATGAGAAGCCCCGAATTCCTCACCTGTGGCCAATTTCAGAGGGAGGGGACAGTTGCAATCTAAGCTTTGGCCAAAGAAGAGGAGTAGGGACCATGGTATGGATGGGACATCACTTAAGACTTAAGAAATCAGGGGTGCAGGCAGAGCACCCCCAAGCCCAGCAGTAGTCAGTCCCATGACCTGAAGCCTTCCTATCTATTCTAAGGGCTACCATACGACTGTGGTGGAGGGCAGGGTAGGAAAAGGCAGACCCAGGCCAAGTGCCACCAGGTGATTTTGTGACATGTCTGTTCACAGTTGTATTAGCGGGGCCCACTGGTTCCAAAGGAAACTGGTTTCAATACACCTTCTTGATTCAAGTTCAACCAGGCAGACAACAGTGATTACTTGACAGAGGATGTTACACAGCACAACTTAAATATTTCAAATGAACAAGAAGTTAGTATCAGAACAGTGTCTCTGGATGAGGTGGAGTACGGCTTCCTCTCCAGTACTCTGAGGGTTACAGATATTATCTAGAAAATTCACTACTGGAGAAAATGAAGACTTAGGCTGTCTCTTGAAGTCCCATGTATAGTAGTGTTATGAATTTTTAATAAATCAGTGATTCCCTCTATTAGTTTGTTTTTTTGCTTTCTCTTTTGATTAGTTTCAATTTGAAGTTTATTGGGATGACAAAACCCATTTCTTCCTGATCCTATTTATCAGAGATAAGTTCCACCCAATCTTTTCACTTTAAGATGGTGATTATCTTTAAAGTTAAGATGAGTTTCTTGTAGACAATAGTTATAGAAATTTTGTTTCTTAATCCCTTCAGCTAGTTTATGACATTGAAAATTTGAGGTCCTTTTTTTGAGTACTTTTTTTAATTTGATGTATTCTTTATTTATATTTCAAATGATTTCTCCTTTTCTGGCTCCCCCCTCCCCAAAAGTCCCATAATCCCTCTTCCCTTCCCTGTTCCCCCATCCATCCTTTCCCATTTCCCTGTTCTGGTATTCCCCTACACTGCTGCACTGAGCCTTTCCAGAATCAGAGGCCACTCCTTCCTTCTTCTTGGACATCATTTGATATGTGGAATGTGTCTTTGGTATTCCAAGTTTCTCGGCTAATATCCCCTTATCAGTGAGTGCATACCATGAGTGTTCTTCTGAGACTGGGTTACCTCACTAAGGATGATGTTCTCCAACTCCATCCATTTGTCTAAGAATTTCATGAATTCATCGTTTCTAATGGCTGAATAGTACTTCATTTTGTATACGTACAACATTCTTTTTGTATCCATTTCTCTGTTGAGGGACATCTGGGTTCTTTCCAGTTTCTGGCTATTATAAATAGGGATGCTATGAACATAGTGGAGCATGTGTCCTTACTGCATGCCAGGGAATCCTCTGGGTATATGCCCAGGAGTGGTATAGCAGGGTCCTCTAGAAGTGTCATGCCCAGTTTTCTGAGGAACCACCAAACTGATTTTCAGAGTGGTTGTACCAGCTTGCAGTCCCACCAGCAGTGGAGGAGTATTCCTCTTTCTCCACATCCTGGCCAACACCTGCTGTCTCCTGAGTTTTTAATCTTAGCCATTCTGACTGGTGTGAGGTGAAATCTCATGGTTGTTTTGATCTGTATTTCCCTAATGACTAATGATGTTGAACATTTCTTAAGGTGCTTCTCAGCCACCCAAAGTTCTTCAGGTGAAAATTCTTTGTTTAGCTCTGTATCACATTTTTTGATAGGGTTATTTGGTTTTCTGGTGTATAATTTGAATTCTTTGTATATATTGCATATTAGCCCTCTGTCAGATGTTGGGTTGGTAAAGATCTTTTCCCAATTTGTTGGTTGCCGATTTGTCCTTTTGACAGTCCCATTCAGGCTGTTTGGCAGCTCAGTCTCTATGAGTCCCCATGGGCTTACATTAGTTGATTCTATAGGTTTTCTTGTTGTATCCTTGATCATTCTGGATCCTTCAATTCTTCCCTCCCATGTCCTACAAGATTCTCCAAGCTCCACTCAGTGTTTGTCTGTGGGTCTCGGCATCAGTTTCCATTATTTGCTAGGTGAAGCCTCTCATATGGCAGTTATACTAGGCTTATGTCTGCAAGTATAGCAGAATATCATTAATAGTGTCAGGGATAGGCTCCCTCTCATGGTATGGATCTCAATCTGGGCTGGTCATTGTTTTGGCATTTATCTTAAATTCTGCTCCATAGTTTATCCCAGCACATATTGTAGGTAGGATAAATTGTAAGCCTAAGGTTTTGTGGCTGGTTTGGTGTTCTAATCCCTCCATGGGATGTTTTGCCTGGGTACCAGAGATGGCCAGTTCATACTCCATATATCCCTTTACTAGGAGTTGTAGCTATGCTCACTCTAATAGATTTCTGGAAGTTTTCATTGTCCTAGGTTTCTAGCTCATCCTAGAGATGTCCACTCCATTCCAGTTGTTCTCTCCCAGTACTCTCTCCCTTACTCCTCCCCTCATATCATCCCTCCTTCTCCTATCTTCAAATCTTCTCTCACCAAGTTCCCTTCATCTGCCCATATCTGAAGTCTAGCTTTTCCCCTTCTTAATGAGATTTAAGTATTTCTTCTTGGGCCCTCCTAGTTAGTTAGCTTCTTTGGGTCTATAGCTTGTAGCCTGCTTATCCTGTACTTTGTGATCAACATCTACTTGTGAGTTCACACCTTCTTTGCCCTTTTAGTTATAGGTTGCTTCATTCATGATGTTCTTTTCTAGTTTCATCCACTTGTCTACAAATCTCATGGTGTCCTTGTTAGCTGAGTAATACTTTATTGTGTAAATGTACCACATTATCTTTATCCATTCTTCAATTGAGGAATATCCAGGTTGTTTCCAATTTCTGGCTATTATACACAGAGCTTCTATGAACATAGTAGATCAAGTGTCCTTGTAGTATGGTGGAGCTTCTTTTGGGTATATGCCCAGGAGTGGTATAGCTGAGTCTTGGGGGTAAAACTATTCCCAGTGTTCTGAGAAACCACCAGATAAAGTCCCAAAGTGGATGTACACATTTGTACTCCCACCAGAAATGGAATAGTGTTCCTTGTACTTCACATTTTCTCCAGCATGAGCTGTTACTTGAGTTTTTGTTCTTAACCATTCTGATGGGTGTAAGATGAAATTTTGGAATTTTTTGGATTTGTATTTTCTTGATGACTAAGCATGTTGAACATTTCTGTAAGTGCTTCTAAGTCATTAAAGAGTCCTCTGTCAATAATTTGGCTAAACCAGATATGGGAAGAGACAGGAGAGAAATCCAGAGGGCCAGGAGAATGAATAGAAATGAATAGCACTGGGTGGAGGGAACTTGGGGAACCACTAGAAAGTACCAGATCCCAGGGAGGTGAGAGGCTCCCATGACCCAATGGGGATGATATTAGCTGAAATACACAACAACAGGGAGATAGAACCTGAAGAAACCACCTCTAGTAGACAGACACTGTTCCCAGTGAAGCAATGGTTGGGTAGGGCCACCCACCCGTCTAAAAATATTTACACCAGAATTGTCCCTGTCCAAAGGCAATGTAGGGACAAAAATGGAGCAGAGTCTGAACAAAAGAGGCAAGGGAAAAGGGGATGGAAGTTCGTGGAGGGAAGACCTGGATGGGAGATAGCATTTGAAATGTAAACAAATAAAAAAGGGGGAAAATTTAGTTTAAATCTGCACCCCATTTTTAATTGAATTATTTGGTTTGTTGATGTCGGGTTTCTTTCTTTCTTTCTTTCTTTCTTTCTTTCTTCCTTTCTTTCTTTTTTCTTTCTTCTTTTTTTATTTATTGAATATCACCTTCATTTACATTGCCAATGGTAAAACCTTTCCTGATTTCCTGTATTCCCAAAGACCTCTAACCCCTCCTCCTACCCCCTGCCTCCACATATCTGTTCCTCCACCTGATCCACTACCACCTCCCACCCCAACTTGATTTCCCTTTGTTGGGGCATCTATTGAGCCTTCACATGACCAAGGACCACTCCTCTCACTGATGCCCAACAAGCCATTCCATTCCTCTGCCACATTTTTGGCTGGAACCATGCTCACCCCTTGGTTGATGGGTAGTCCCTGGGAGTCCTGGGGCGTCTGGCCAGCCGAAACCATTGTTCTTCCAATGGGGCTGTAAATGAGTTCTTTCTTTATATATTTCATGTATCAACCCTATGTCGGATGTGGAGTTGGTGAAAAAATTTTCCCATTCTGTAGGCTGCCGTTTCTTCCTTTTAGCAATGTCCTTTGCTTATAGAATGTTTTCAGTTTTATGAAGTGTCATTTATTAGTTATTGATCTTAGTGCTTGATCTGTTGGTGTTCTGTTCAGGAAGTTGTCTCCCATGCCAATGCATTCAATGCTATTCCCAACTTCTAACATGTTTGGTGTTTCTGTTTTATGTTGAAATCTTTGATCTACTTGGCTTTGAGTTTTGTTCAGTGATAAACAGATCCATTTGCATTCTTCTACATGCAGACACCCAGTTAGTCCAGCAGAATTTGTTGAAGATGCTTTCCATTTTTCATTGCACAGTTTTCTATTCCTTGTAAAAAAAAAAAAACCCAAAAGCCAAAAAACAAAACAAAAATCCCAAACCAAGTCTCCATAGGTATGTGGTTTTACTTCTGGTTCTTAAATTCAATTTATTGACCAACCTGTCATTTTTATGCCAGTAACATGTTAGATTTTTTTCTTTCTATTTTTCCTTTTCTGTAGTATAGCCTGAGATCAGGGATGGTGATACTTCAGAAGTCCTTTTATTATACAAAATTGTTTTAACTGTCTTGTTTTGCATGTTTGTTTGTTTGTTTTTGTTTTTATTTTTGTTTTGTGTTTTTGTTGTTTTTTGTTTGTTTTTCCAACAGTGGCCTTTAGAATCTGGGTTTTGTGGTTATTATAGACTTATATGCTAACTTCTGTTATCATTGTTGGATGGATGTTTTTTGGAATTTTTCCCCCTTAATTTCTGTTTCCTCTCTGTCTTCCTATCTGCCTACATAGCCTGGGGTTCTGGGGACTAGTGAGTCTTCTGATCTATTAAGGTGTCTCTCCTGTGTGTGTGTGTGTGTGTGTGTGTGTGTGTGTGTGTGTGGCCTGCATGGCCCCTGTGCTTTGGATGCTAACATTGCCTCTGGGTTCCTAGTATCAGTGTTGCCTGGTGTCCCTGGTGCCAGACTGGCTCTGGGAAAGCAGAAAGAGTTGTGAGCCAGAATATGGAGTCCAGGTGATGGGATGCAGTTTAAGGCTGTTGGGTGTGTTCTAAGGGGACATGGCAGGCCAGGGCATGGGGTAGAGGCAGGGTTTTACCTGGATGTCTCTGGTAAATACAGGTCTCTGGGAATGCAGACATAGTTGTGTGCTAGGAAATAAAGCCCAAAGGACAGAGTGCAGTTTTTAGCTCTTGGATCTGCTTTAGAGAGACTTGGATGCCCTTTCCTTCAGTCTCTGCTCTACTTGGAGATTCTTCCAGACAGCAAAACCCAGACAGTATTACAGATACCAAGAAGCTCTTGCTAACAGGAGCCTGCTGTTGCTGTCTCTGGAGAGGCTCTGCCAAAGCATGACAAATACAGATGTGGATGCTGGCAACCAACCACTGGACTGAGTACAGGGACCCCAGTGGCAAAGAACTGAAGGAGCTGATGGTGCGTGCATGGCTCCAGCTACATATGTAGCAGAGGATTGCTTTATCTGGCATCAATGGGAGGAGAGGCCCTTTGTCCTGTGAAGGCTCAATGCCCCAGTATAGGGGAATGCCAAGGCAATGAGGTGGAAGTAGGTGCCCAGGTGAGGGAGCACCCTCATAGAAGCAGGAGAAGGCAGATGGGATAGTGGGCTCAAGGAGGGGAAACTGGGAAAGGGGATAACATTTGAAATGCCAATGAATAAAACACCCAATTAAAAACAGAGAGGGAGAGAGAGTCAGGTGGTTGGCAGACAGGTGATTGGGGAAGGATGGGTCTTATCTTGTCCCTGAAAACAGCAGGTGTCCAGGAATGCAGACAGAGTTGTGGACCAGACAATGTAGCACAGGAGATAGAATGTAATTTGCAACTGTCAGGTGTTCCCAAAGGAGACCAGATGAGCAATGGGACTTGGCAGGGTCCTACCTGGTGTCCCCAGCTCAGGCAGACCTCTGAGAATGCAGGCAGTACTGTGGGCAAGATAGCAGTACAGCAGACAGGGCACATTACCCGTGGGGACATGGCAGGCAGGGTCGGTAGTTCTTATTAGACAATACTTCTATAGGACTGGTGGCATTTGTGTAAAACTCACTGCCTTGGACATTCTTGGTTATTTCTTGAGATTTGACGAGGGTATGTGGACTTTTTTCTTTGATTTGTGTCTGATGATAGTTTGAGTCAGTACAGGAGCTTTGTGTCTGGGCTTAGGGAAGCAGGTAGATGAGATGTTTGGCTGGAGCCTTAGCTCCTAAACTACAGGTCTAGTCCTAGATTTGTGAGTAAAGAGATGGCAGTAGTCAGAGAAGAAAGTAGTTTCTCATCGATCAAAGGTTGCATTTGAACAAAGCAACTCAAAGTCACTGATGTGGATGTAGGCTTGTGCAGATGACATAGGTAGGGGAGGGAGTGAATCACAATGTGGGTGATGGAGGATAGATGGAAAAGAAAATAAAGGACTACCCAGAAATGGTGGCTCATAATTAAAGATGGTTCAAGGGTCATGAGTTTGTGAGTGTACAGATAGTGGGTTCTGTGAATACATTTTATAAATATGTCTGTCTCTATAATTTCTTTTCTAAGCTTCTATAGGCAAGGAGAGGTGTCCCTGATAGCTTGCCAGCCAGTACAGGGCAAACAATGCCAGGGGATTTTCAGAAAGTGTCTCTTGGTGGTGAAGATTATGTGACATTGGTTATGCAAGACAGTACCTTCTCTTTGATTCTCTGTTTGGTTAGGCTTTTGTTTTAATTGTCAATGGTGTGCACTGAGACTGAGGTGCCTAGATTAGCTTTTCTTCATAAGTGGTCAGTGCCCTCACAGTTGGTTGGTAGTAAGCTCAATAGAATCCCTGAGGACACTGTCAGATAATCAACATCGGGGATCCAGATCTTATGACAGCACAAGTCCCTACTCATTATGGCCCACAAGCCTGTGGAATTTCCCACCTCGGGGAGATGGTTTGTCATTTCTGTCACTGTCTCAGAGAGGTCAGGGTCTAATGGATGATAAGGAAGCATTGTTCTTTGCTCCCCAGCTGGGTAATTGGCTTGTTGCCAGTGAGTTTGTGGACAGTGTTGCCTCATTAACTATGTCTTCCAGCTTGGCTGCTCTGGGAGGGGAGAGAAAACTCAGGCCAAAAGTAAAGTGCTCTTTGCCTGGAAGCTCAGATGGCTTCAGAGGTCAGCGTGTCCTTAGTTGCTCTGTTTTCATTCTCTCTCTTGTTTTACTTGGGTGGTTTGAATTAGAATGACACCCACAGGCTCCAATATTTTAATGCTTGTTTGTCAAGGAGTGGCGCTACATTAGGGGGGTGAAGTAGGTGTGGCTTGTTGGAGGAAGTGTGTCACTGGGGATGGACTTTGTGGTTTCAAATGCTCAAGCCAGACATAGTGTCATTTTTCTCTTCCTGCTGCCTGCTGCTCTAGATGTAGAACTCTCAGCTGCCTTTTCTGCACCATGTCTAACTGCATGTTGCCATGCTTCCTGCCATGATGATAAGGGAATCCCCTACCCCCCCCAAATAAGCCTTTGTCAATGAAATTAGTTTTAAACAGTTGTATGGTCATAGTGTCTTTTTACTGCAATAGAACATGGACTAAGACACCTACCCAGAGGGTTGGTCAAGGCTTGAAAAGAGGGGATTTTCAGAGGCAAGACTGGATTCTAGTTTTCTGTTCTTTATTTTTTCCACTTCCTGGCATAATCTGATTTAGTTTTGACTTATATGTTTAGAATATGCATTTTTATATTAGACTGTTATTTGTATGGGTTCAACCACACCATATACATTTTATTTATTCACTTAGTTTTTGCTTTGCCCAAAAAATAGTATTTGGTTTATGGTTCCCAATGAAAAAGATAGGCTTTGATTAATGAAAAATGATGTTGAATTTTTGACAGAACTAAAATATTTAAAATATACTAAAAATCTAAGATAGAAAGCATTGTGTCTACCCACGGCCAAGCTGCACATGAATGCAAATGCAGAACATCTGGGAATCTGAGATTGAATAGACAGAACTCATAATTTTTATACATTTCCCCAAAAATTCCAGAATTCCAGTTTATTTTATGGATATATATATATATATATATATATATATATATATATCCATATATATGTATGTATATATATATCTTTATTTTCTATATTCTATGTTTACATTCCAAAGGCTTTCCCCTTTCCCAGTTTACCCCCACCATATGTCCCATAATTCCTATCCCCCCCAACTATTCCCCAATCATTCCCCCTCCCCCCATGGTTTCTCTACAAAACTGGATCCAATCTTTACAGGCCATTCTTGGGAATCATTGACTTGCTAATTATGCCTTGAGTATTTAGGGCTTCTGGGCTCATTAATATCCATTTATCAGTGATTGCATTTCATGTGTATTCTTTTGTGATTGGGTTAACTCACTCAGGATGATATTTTCCAGGTCTAACCATTTACCTACAAATTGCATGAATTCATTATTTTTAATTGCTGAGTAGTATTTCATTGTATAAATATACCACATTTTCTGTATCCATTCCTCCTTTGAGGGATATTTGGGCTCCTTCCAATTTCTGGCTATTATAAACAAGGCTGCTATAAACATAGTGGAGCATGTGTCTTTATTGTATGCAGGGGTATCCTCTGGGTAATATATATATATATATATATATATATATATATATATATATATTAAAAGCATACATATTATGCCAGTCTAATAATTCAAATGATGCTCATCATTCATAATTATGAAAGTCATAGTGGGAGCGAACCACAGTAAATGTAACTCAATGTTCAAAGTCCTTGATAATTCATAATCTTTGTCTTGACTGGTATTTAGCGTTCTGTGAAATGGAGGATTCCTCACCTTTTGTCCTTTTATAATTTATACTTAAAATTTCTGACTATTTGTTCTTCAGATTTTATTTAGGTCTAGATCTGAAGTGAGTCAGAAGAAGAAAAAGAAAGCAATGATACTGAACATGAGATTTTCCTTACAGACGTCAATGCTAGACACCAGACTGACTTGCCTAACATACAAGCCAATGGTTGTTTAGCCATAAGTAAAGTAGCAGGAGGAAATGAACACCAGATTCCAAATACATGTGAGATGGATAATTTACTTGTGGTCATTGTGCTTCTTTCTGTCCAGGAAGGTTAGGACAATAGTCACTTCTTCAATCTGAAACCAATGGCATTTGAGTTGGCAGTGCCCGGAAGCAAGACTAATATAAATGCTGTGGCCATACTTTCTGATCAAGACACATGGTCCAACACGTGTTGACAGATGGATGGAATATTTTGGATTACCACTACACTAGAAAAAGGTTTTACAGATGGCATAGGTATGGCACACAGACATGGACATGTAATTTGAGCAGGCTGGAGGAAATGCCATGCCCTTCTTCAAAATGTCATTTCCAGTGTGGTATCTTCCACTATTAGAGCCTTATTTCTGTGTTTTTTAGAGGAGTTCAGATATTCCAGCTTGTCTTTTGCAAATGGAAGTATTTATGGTATTTAAGATCTTAAACATTTTTTCAAACTCTGGCTTGTTTGGAATTCATATCAGAAAGACAAAGTACAATGAATAAGGAAGCTTTGGGAAAGGAGAGGTTTAGGAGGCAAAAGGAAATAATCTCATACCGTGCCTAGATATAGTTTCAGCTTAGATAGAGGAAAGATATCAGATATATCCGCTTAGTCTGATTACAACGTTCAGTTCCATTGTATAATATAGAAGTGTATTGTAGTATTGATTGAAGAGTTGAAAACAAAGTAACAAGAGATTCTTCTTTATTTCCTTTCTTTTCCTCTTCTCTATTTGGTTTCTTCATATATTTCCATTTATAATATGAGATGTTCTGTCACAATGGGTAGTATAAAATGTCAATATAAAGTTTCTGATTATTTTCATAAGTAATTTTTAAGAAACGCAAAAACTTGGCTTTTGAATAAGTGAAGATATTTATTTAGGTCAGGTATATACTTTCACACACATACACACACACACACACACACACACACACACACGAACCCTCTTAATATCTAAGGACTCAAATTGTTATTTACTAAAACATCAGCTTCTTATTAATAATAATATTACATTATAATTTCTTCTTTTCTTATATAAATTAATACTTAAATAATAGAATGATGATGAATTATTCTCAGAAGTAGGACATAATAGTTATCTACCACACATCAAGAGAAATTTAGAAACAGGACTACCTAAGTTAATGAGGGGCAAGAGGGAATTTGGGAGAGTGGAGAATTTAAGATATAGAAGTAATTATTTTGGATTTTGAATTATTTACTAAGTATAGCATTGCTGAGATGTTTTTGTTAGTCAACTTAGAAAATTTTCTTAAAAGAGAATATCAAAATATAGAACAACAGCAGGTATTTTATATTCTGAAGCACAAGCCTCCATTTCTGTAAAGCTCTTGAGAAAACCTTAGCCTGCTTTTGGGTGGATACATTAGTGTCTTTTGTTATTTCTTGGTTCACTGATTATTCAAAGCTGTAAACCATGTGAGCTGGATAATGTGGCATGTCCTGCTATAGAACTCTTTGCTCAATACTTTGTTTTCTTCACAAAAGAAAAATAATATTTGTGTGCTGTTTACAAAAACTTCAGGGTACTATTGTACTACTAACACCAACAACCTTGATAAACATAATCTATTTTTTTTAAATCCCATTTCACTCACACAAGTAAGCAGTCATCAATTTTAGGCTCTCACGTGAAATACAAATTTAACACCATAGAAATGAAAACGAAAGCAATTTGTACCTTTACTGTTCCAAGGGGAATCATTCTTGGTCTGTTTACTATGAAATATTCCCTCTATTGCATCCTCTTCTAAGTTATGTCAATGTCACTAACCATAACCTCAATCATAATAAGTAGATGATACCCTCGCATGACCAGAACCATGTCATCATTATTAGATGACCTAGTTAGCATATGTGGTTAAAAATGCCACTTCCCTTTTATTTATTGACTTCTTCAGAATGGCATAGGTTATATGCTGACTGGGAACCTGGTGTGTTGTAAGAAAATGGCATAGTGTTGTATTTTATTTTTCAAACTCATATCTACTAACCATGCAGAGATACCCATACTTCTTTAAATATTACTTTACAAACCACCTTTTTCATCCATGTCTTTTATCATTATCAGCCTTAGAAAATATATTAAAATAAAAGAACAAAAAATGTGATAGAAATGTTTCCAAAGCACAGTAAATATTAGAGGAAATGTCAAATCAGAAAAGATGCCAAGGAGAGAAGATAGACATACAGTGTGTGTGTGCTTGCTCACTTTGATTGCTGTCTGCATGTAGACATCAAGAATAAGTTGCATAGATTTGTATTCCTCAAGCAAGTATCCTGATAATATTCTGTCAATGTCAGAAACCTTGGTGTCATTTCACCTTTAGCTTAGAAATTCCAATGTGTAAAGGAAGAAACAGTTGTCTTAAGAATGATGCTAGAATTTGTCATTTTTCCAAAGTTTCCTTTGCTCAGACTTTACTGGGCATTCAGTCATCACTTCCTAGTACTGTAGTTTTCAACCCCAAATCTTACTAAGTCATGACTTCTGCTCTCCAGGAATGACCAAAACACCAATCTTTCACTTTTGGAGAAACATATTATCCTATAATAACCCCAAACCCAGGTGACTAGAGGCCAGCATAAGAATACAATCAACGACAGCCAGAACAATATGGCACCCCTAGAGCCCAGCTATTCTACTACAACCAGACCTGAATATTTCAGTACAGGTAAATTACAAGTTAAATCCAATCTTATGAAGGTGATTGATAGAGGCCCTTAAAGAGGAAATCAATAAACCCATTAAGTAAATCCAAGAAAATGTAAACAAACAGGTGAAGGAAATGAATAAAGCGGTTCAAGACTTAAAAATGAAAATACAAGCAATAAAAAAAACACAAACAGAGTGAATCTTGGAGATGGAAAATCTAGTTAAATGTACAGGAACTACAACCACAGCATCAAAACAGAGTACAGGAGATTGAAGAGAGAATCTCAGGCATAGAAGATATGATAGAAGAATTTGATACATCAGTCAAAAATATTAAATCTAAAGAGTTTCTCACTCAAAAAAATTCTGGGACACTATGAGAAGTACAAACCTAGGGATAATAGGAATAGAAGAAGGAGAAAATTCCCAGCTCAAAAGCCCAAAAATATTTTCAACAGAATCATAGATTTTCCTAACCCAAAGAAGGAGATGCCTTATAAGTATACAAGTATACAAGAAGATTAGTGAATACCAAATTAGTGCTCCAGAATAGAAAATCCTCCTGCCACGTAATAATCAAAACACTAAATGAACAGAACAACAACAACAACAACAACAACAACAAAAAACAACAACAAGGATCCTAAAAACTGCAAGAGAAAAAGGCCAAGAGGGATATGAGGGCAGAGCTATTAGAATTATACATGGATTCTCAGCAGAGACTCTGAAATCCAGAAAGGTCCAAGTAGATGTCTCACAGACTCTAAGCAATCACAAACCTCAAAGGAACAATACTCAACTTCATACGGAGAAACAAAAAACCCAGAATAGTTAAAATAATGCTGTACAATAAAAGATACCATAGAGATATCACAATCCCCGATTTCAAGCTGTACTACAGAGCAATAGTAATAAAAATCACATGGTGTGAGCATTAAAACAGACAAGTTGATCAATAAAATTAAATAAAGGATCAAGAATTAAAACCCCACAGCAATGAACACTTGATTTTTGACAAGGAAGCCACAATTTTGCAACAGAACAAAAGAAAGCAACTTCATCAAATGGTTCTGGTCTACCTGGATAGCTACATGTACATGTAGGATGGAAATAGATCCATGTCTATCACTGTGCAGAAAAGTCAAGTCCAAATGGATCAAAGACCTCAACATAAAACCAGATGCACTGAACCTGATAGAAGAGAAAGTGGGGAATACCCTTGAACACATTGTCACAGGAGACAACTTTCTGAACAGAACATTCTGTCTTACACCTTATCTGTCATAATAAAATATAAAAAAAAACTAGTGGCAGCTCATTGTGGTGAAGATATGGAATAATGAATAGGAACAGTTCTCCATTTCTGGTAGAATTTAAAACTTGTACAACCACTTTGGAAATCAATATGGCAGTTCCTCAGAAAATTGGGAATTAATCTACCTCAAGACCCAGCTATACCACTATATGCAAAGAACACTCCATCATACCAAAAGGAGACTTGATTTACTATGTTCATAGTACCTTTATTCATAATAGCCAGAAACTGGGAAGAACTTAGATGTGCCTCAATAGAAACATGGATAAAAACATGGCACATTTATGCAATAGACTATTATTTATCTATTAATGTCATAAAATTTGCATGTAAATGGATGGAATGATTCAAAAAGTCATCCTGAGTGAGGTAACCCAGACCAAGAAAGACAAACACAGTATGTACTCACTTATCCATGCTATAATCCATAGACAGACAGAAGCTAAACAACAAGACAGGGGGTGCATAATTCTCATTGAAAAGAGAAAGTAGAAAAGACATTGTGAGTGAACAGTGGTGAGAGTTGGAGAAGAGATCTGGATAGTGGTTGCAGTCCTGATGGAAATAGGAGGATTGAGGAGAATAGAGAAAATACGGGGAGAAGACAATTGGAATGGGAGCATATCTGCTATGAGCTATAAACTAAGAGCCATGAAATCACCCAGAAATGTATAATCTATGTCACTAGCTAAGAGTCTTAACAATGGAGGATATGGAGCCTGAGCTGGCCATCTCCTCTAACCAGGCAAGATTTCCAATGGAGGGACTGGGACACCAAACTATCCATATAATCTTTGGCCTATAATTTTTCCTGCCTATAAGATGTGCAAGGATAAAGATGGAACAGAAATGGAAGGAATGGTCCACCAATAGTCCAGCTCATGACCAATATCATAAGAGGGAGACCATACCTAACACTATTAATGATATTTGGCTATCCTTGAAGACAAGAGCATAGCATAATTATTATCAGAGACTTCATCCAGGAACTGATGGCATCTGCTGCACAGACTCAGACAAACATTAGGTGGAGCTTAGGGAATCCTGTGGAAAAGGGGGCTGAGGATTGTAGGAGTCAGAAGGATCAAGGGCACCATAAGAAAATCAATTCCCCTGGACCCATAAGGGCTCACAAAGACTGAAGTGCCAACCTAGCTCCTCTGCACATCTGTTACAGTTATGTAGCTCAGTCTTCAAAAGGAACTTCTAGCAGTGAGAGCACAGGCAGTCTTTGATTCTGTTGCCTATATTTGTGGACTTTTGTCCTTACTGGGATACCTTGTCTAGCCTCAATGAGAAAAGATGTGCCTAGTCTTTTTGCAACTTGAACATCCCAAGTCTGGTTGATATTTATAGGAGGCTTTTCCATTTTGAAGAGAAATGAAAGAAAAGTATATGGTGTTGGGAGAAGGACTGAGAAAAGAGGACAAAGGGGATCAGGACCCATGTCCTCCTGTTGAGCAGGACCCAAGGTTGGGATGTAAAGAAAATAAATAAATTACTTAATAAAAAATATTTTGTATGTGTTGACAATCTTCTGCTCGTCTTAAAGCCTGCCCTTAAGAGTTGTTTTTATGCCAGGGAGATTTCATTGGAGAAAGCTAATTTTTTTATTTGTCAGTGGTTGTCTATTGGAGATGGTTTATAGGTTAGGTATGGGCCTTGTGTCCATTTCCTCTTTTAGCACTAGAACCCCATCTGATCCAGATCTGTGCAGGTCCCGTGTATGCTATGGGTGTGGGTTTAGGTGAGTGAGGAAGGTAGGAGGATCTGCAAGGAGATGGGGGAGATGATCAGAAAATATTGTATAAAAAGAAAATCAATCTTCAATTTTAAAATTGTTTTAGATTTTAAAAATTAAGTTTTTGCTTCATCTATCTACTATCTGGTCTATCTATTTATATATATTTATACATATATCTTATTGAATCTAATTAGTGTTCCTGTGTGCCCACAGGCATAGCAAATTACTAGGGGGGCATCCTTGAGAAGAGC
The DNA here is from genome assembly GCA_964023405.1 of Apodemus agrarius. Lineage (NCBI taxonomy): Eukaryota > Metazoa > Chordata > Mammalia > Rodentia > Muridae > Apodemus > Apodemus agrarius. Next base: position 130,467,843 of record OZ030009.1, on the reverse strand, counting down.
CTGACATATTTTCTCAGTAGGTATCCAAATGTCTGTAGCTTCTGAACTATGAGTGTGGGCTTGTGAGGCCCTTGGTCTACATGCTGGAATATTGACTAGATTCATCTTGTACGGGTGTTTTGTTGAAGCTGTTGAATCACAGCTATTGTGAGTTCATGAATTGAACTGCTTGTCATATCTAAAGACACAGTTCCTATAATCCCTAACCTCTGGCTCTTAAAATGCTTCATATGCTCTTCCTATAATGTTGCCGAGCCTTTGTTGGGAGGATCTGTGATATAGATATCCCATTTAGAAAATAAAAATGCCATGGTCAATTATTCTTTTCAGTTTGATCATTAATATTACATTTGATCATTTTATGTTAACTCTGTTCACTGAAAAAAAAATCACCTCTGATATGAGGTCAGAGCTGGACTTAATATATGGGAATAAGAATCGGTATTTATAAGGCAATTTAGATACCATCAGTTTAGCAAAATGATAGTAGTAGGTTCTCCTCTAGAGACTATGACATCTCTAAATGAGGATTCTTGGCTTAAAGTACCAGGGATGAGTTCTCTACTGTTGAGCGGAATTTAAACTCAATCAGATAACTGCTGGTTATCTCCCACAATATTTAAACCACTGTTACATCAATGGACTTATACTGCTGGACTGGTTACTATTGTAGGACACAGGGTTAACAGGTCTCTTGATAATGTTTAGCTGCTTTCAGCTTACTTAGCCCTTTGTAATATTAAGAAAGGTTTCCATGATGAAAGAAGCTGGTTCAGTACTAGCTTGATTTCTCTAGTCTTGTGGATAAAGTGTATGGTGCAGCAACAGGGTCTTAACCACACGTTCTGGTGGAATATTGAGTATGATACTAATAGTCCGTATTGCTTTTGGGATCTCTTGGACTCTCCTCACCAGTAACTTGGAGTATCCCATATCTGGCACCGGACTTTTTATTTGATAGTCGATAATCTCTGGCCAAGGTTTTCTGTATTTAGTACAAGATGATTCTACATATTAATTTTTCTGGGCTATTTGATGATCATGGCAGATTAGTAAATGATGATGACATTGCTGGAGTTTTACCAGAAAACTTAGGGATAAATTGTTAACTGCTCAGATTATTTGAGACGCCATCACACAGTTTGCATCTTCTTTACAGATCTAAACTATAAGTGACATCAGCAAATAAGAGAATGCAAACAAGTAGCATTTCTACAGGCAAGGAGACAGTGTATCCGTGTAAAGAAATGAATTCGATTTTTAGTTGTACTATTGAGTTGAACAAATATACATCTTAAACCATCACTTGTGCTATAATACTTAATATATCTTAAATGTTTCATTCATTCATTCATTCATTCATTCGTTTGTTTTGAGATAGCTTCCATATGTAGGCCAAGCTGACCTTGAACTCCATGTACAGCTTAAGGTGATTTCAAAATTTTTGTCCTTCTGCCCTTTCCTTCCCAAGTTGCTTTTTTTCATAGTATTTTATCACAACAATAGTAACCCTAACTAGGCCACCCCACAACTTCATGTCTTCTTTTTTTAATAACCCATATTAAAGTAAGTTCTCCCCTTGTATGTGGGTCATCCCCTAAGACTAGTTGATTTACTGGAGGTTAGACTCTTAAACAATGACTTCTATTTTACAAAAGCTATCACCTGTCATGAGCTACTAAGTTAGTTGTTAGTTGTATAGTAAGGTAGTGATCCCCGCCTTCTCAATACTAGAATGTTAACTGACTTTTTGTTGTGTGGATCTTGTGCAGGCAATCACAGATGCTATGAATTTATGAGTACACAAAGGTCCTAGTATGTCCAGAGGACACTGTTTGCCTTTGAACTTTCCTGACCTCTGGATCTTCAACTCTTTCTGTGATGACCCGTGAGTAAGTATGTGAAGAAAATGTTCCTTTTGTGGCCTATATTATCTGCACTTTGACCAGTTGTGAGTTTCTGCATCACTCACTGTTCACTCTGCAAGGATCCTTCTCAAATGGCTTCTTATGCTGTAGTAATCTATAGCTATAGATATGTATCTTTTGAAGGTAGTTTGATAGTAGTTCTATTTAATAAAATAGTAGTAGTAGGTTCACCTACTTGCTTATTCTGCAAGCTCCCCCACCATGAGATCTTGGCCAGATTTACAATATTAGGAATGCACTTCTCTTGTGGAGAAGGCATTAAAGAAATAAAAACTAGTTGTTACCCTCATAACATTTCTACCTCTATTGCACATATGAACTTACCTTGCCACCCCAGTCATCCTTTAAGTTCATAGGTTTGTTTGTTGTTAATGTTAAAAACATTTTCAAATTCTGTCTCTTGTCATGAACTAGAACTGATGCCATCTGAGACTTTCTGCTTCTGAGACACATGAGAAGATTATTGTTAATATAATCTCACATTAACCCCAGTGTACATGTTATCATTCTAAACTTTTATCAACATTTCTAAGTGAGAAGGTTTAAATAGAGGAATCAAAGATGGCCAACCCATTATGTTTACATGCACACAAAAATTTAGTATTTTATTACACACTACCTCATTATTAAATCATAAATAATATTCTTCTTCGTACAGAATAGCTAGACATAATTTTTCTCAGAAACAATGATGAGTGATTTTGTTTCATAACTTTTTTTCTTGTAGTAGGTTATTGCAGTAAAGGCCTCTGGAGCCTCAAGACATTCTGTCTGTCATCCTTTGTAATGTGACATTGCTGTTTCTACTTTTGAGGAGTTGAGTTTTTCTCTTTGCTCTGTTGAATTTGGATTGGTCTTTTGATTTGCTTTGAGCAACAGAGTTTAGCACATGTGATGGGTGTATGGCTTTCAGCACTTCAAGACACTTCGATGTGTCTGTCTTTACACTCTTGCCAACTTAAGTCTACCATGCTATGGAAAACACTGAAATCATATGGTGAGGAGGTTTAGGTCTATGAGCTAACTGCTTATACTAATTTATAGAGAAGACATTAAAGCCTCTTCGGAATTTCCAACTGAAGATTTCAATGAAAAGTAGCTACCATTTCATTTTAGCTATCTAAATAAGCTGAGTTAAGACAGCAGGAAATCCACACTCTAAACACATAGATTGATGGAGAGATACATGACAATGTTTTGATATGAGTTATTAAATTCAGGGTATATTATGACATATATCATATATATATGTATCAAACTTATACATACAAATGGCATTAGTTTTAGTTGATGATGAGAGACATTATTAGAAATGTTTTTTAAATATAAAATAGAAAAAACACCCATAAACTGTAATAATGACTGGTATAGCAAAATATGTTCATATGTGCAATAGAGGAGAAATTATATGAGGGTAACCAACTACATGCACACATACATGCAAGTATACTTGGAAAATCAATATATATGTATGTATAAATATATATACATACATACATATATATAATTCAAGCATAAAAATAGCAATTATATACATAATCCATATATATATATATATATATATATATATATATATATATATATGTCCATTGAATCAGGCACATTTCAATTCTGAGACATTTTCTAAAGAATAACCTCAACTTTTGTTTATATGCTAGCTAAGCCAAAATCATTTGGCTTGTGGGAGAACTTCAAGAATTTGTAAAGAACCTTTGAAGTCTCAGGACTATGTACTTTGTTTGTTGGTTTTTGCTGTTTTTGTGGGTTCTTGGCTGCACAATGGTATCTGCTGTGCTTAAGCTCTTTAACATATCTGAGGTAACCAAAATCCACAAAGTAATAGACTGGAGTGAGATTCTCTGCAGGACAAAAACAGAACCAATGCAAGAATTTGATAGCTCACATCACACTTAGGACTGTAGTGTTTTACTCACCAAAAGGAAATATGAAAGGAAACAGTAACAAATGAGTACTTAATCACAAATGTACAGAGGAATTAATAGAGTAATTATTATAGCATCTCAGCACTATAGAGAGCTTCCAACCAGAAACTCAGGGTGTACTGTAATGTACTGTATTGAAGGTTTAACAGGGTATCACTATTGAAAGGAGGAACTGAGGCATACCTACGAATAATTGATACTCAGTGCCCCTGTCGACATAAATTACCTGAAGATTTGGACTTTAATGGTGTAATTGTCTGCAAGACCCATTTTACTTTGCCTCTGTAGCACTGTATAACACTGACATCACCAAATTGTGGACCTAAATTACCTGAAGATTTGGGTTTTAATGATGAAATTATTTGTCTCCAAGCCTTATTTTGCTTTGCCTGTATAACACTGCACAACACTGTCACCACCAATGGGGAATGCAGTTCAAAGCGAAGGTGACCAGAAGTAATTTCAAAGTGTACTTAAGACAGAAAAGAAACAGAAGTTTCCTGGTGAATTATAAAAGAAAACTTCACTTAAGAGGGAATGAGGGGGTGAAAGTCATCTTGGATATGTGGTGGCTTCTTAGGCATTTGGAGCCATGTAAGACCCTGTCTCAAACAAACAAACAAACAACAAACAAACAAACGAGCAATCAGGCAAGCAAACAAGCAAGCAAAGTAAAAGAAAGGATGAAGAAAGATAAAAGTTTTTAAAAGACTATTGTCAACTTAAGATACAATTACTCTTTAAAAATGTAATCATGTTAATTATGCTTAAAGTGTTATAAACATTTAAATTGCTCCAAACCAAATGTTTTCTAACATAACTTTGTGTCTAGGAGCATTCCTATGTAGACCAATCCATCAAAGTTGGTTTCTGCTGTAGACCTTGCAGGCATCCTTATGCCTCTGGAGGGTCTGCATGGAGAGCCCTGGACTCCTAACTCTTACTTAAATGCTTAAACAAAACTACGATTATTTAAAAACAGCTCTCAGTGGCTTACGATCCACAGCAGATATTATTTGCATGTTCACATACTATACATGTGTATTCAAAAGTGTATTCAAAAAGAATACACTTTACATTTATTTTTCTCCTTGTGGCATCGAAGTTAAAACCTGGCTATTGTTTCAGCGTGGTTTGACGGTGGCAGCATGAAGAGAGCCGCAGAGCAATTAAAAAGCTGACGGCTTTACTCGCCGAGATGTAATTTAGCCATAGGTAGTAGTTATTTTCCAGGAAATCTCTTTACACCCAACTGTCCTCAGGCATATATGAGGCGTGTGAACTGCTTGTGTTTTAGTTATATTTGTACGTAGCAAATTTCAATTAAAAGTTGTACTGTAGATTATTACAGTTGTCTTATTCTACACTTCTCCAAGCTTCAAATTTTGTTTTGGGGGGGGAACCTTAAAAGATTCTGAAAACACCGATTCAGACAATATTTTGCCCAGCTACACTACAGTGATGGGAAATTCCCCGATTTAACTCAGAATTCCTGCTGCTTCTGAAACGTAAAGACAGGTGCCCGCTCGAACTTGTAGAAAACAACAATAAACTTCGAAAGGTTCTTTTTTCTTGGTAAGGTGTAGTCAGACTCTTCAGGGAGCGTTGCACCGGTAATTTAATACCTAATGAGACCTTGCTACGTGCTCACAACTTTTAAGACACACTTCAGAAAGCCGAAAGTATGCACAGACGCACAGGAGTTGGAAAAAGGTTTCAGCAGCAGCGTCAATCCCAATAGACTGTTAGTGGCGCCCTGGTAGAGATGATCAGCTGGAGAAAGTGGCACAATTCATTAGCGCTGCCTTCCAAGCATGCAGGCGCGGAGGGGGCTGCAGCCATCCTCGCTGGCTCATTAGAACAGGCTTTTGGGAAGGCTTTTCAAAGTGAGGCTGGGGATTCGCGTCATTTTGTCTTTCTTCTCATCATCAGGAGCCAATTTCTTCTATTTTACCTATAACGCCTGGAATAATTCTTTGAAGACGGAGATAAGTGGCAAACTCTCCTTTTGATCACTTCAGACTGTTAAAGCAGAAACAATATCCTTGCCATTGATTTGCTATAAGTGCCCCGGGCTCTGAATGTGTATTATATGTAGTGTTATATTAAATCCTTTAATTTCGGGATGTCTGTATTCTTATGGCAGGGATGTTCAATACAGTTAAGTTGGCAGAAGAAAAAATGTTTACCTAATTATAACTACTGATCATCACATTTGATATTCTTACTTTCTTATTGTGATATATATGTGTATATATATATATATACATATACATATACATATATATAAGATTTTTATAAGCAGCTATCAGAACTAATTAAGTCATCTTGGAAATTTTCTAATAAGCTAATAATGTTTTCTAATAATGATAAATTTCCTTTATCATTTTCATCTTAAAAATGATTAAAGTTAGTCCTCAGAGAGAAGGCTTCCAGGTTGGTTCCAGCTCCGTTCTGACAGACTCTACATCTGAGGTGTCTTCAGTAAGTTCTGGAAGATGACAAAGAGCAAGGAAAATCATCTATGCTGTCCTAGGAGTCACTAGATTCCTGACCAACAATTTGGAAGGGATTTCCCATGCCAGGCATAGCTTTTGTTGTTCCCATAAGAGTAACTAACTTTAAGGAGTGTGTGTGTGTGTGTGTGTGTGTGTGTGTGTGTGTATGTACATGCAATTCCATTGGGTATGTGTACTCTGTGTTCAGTATCTCTTCATTGGTGGATGGCATTTAGGCTGTCTCCATTTCCTAGTTATTGTTAATAGGGTAGCAGTGAGCTTGGATAAGCATGTATTTGTGAAGCACAGTGTCGCATCATTTGGATCTATGTCAGTAGCTGGGGTCACAGGTAGATCAACTTTTACGTTTTCCAGGATCCCCCACACTGATTCTCAGAGTGGCTGCACTGCTTTGCAGTCCCATCAATGGTAAATGAAGGTTACTTTTCACCGTGTCTTCACCATTATTTGCTGTCAGTATTTATTTATGTTTTTTTTCATTCGTAGCCATTGGGAGTAGAGTAAGATTAAACATTCAAAGTAATATTAATTGGCATTTCCCTAATTACTAAAAATGTCAAACATTTTTTGTTTGTTTTGTTTGTTTGTTTGTTTTTCATTTGTCTTTCAGGACAGATTCTCAATTTTTGGCTTTGGTTGGCCTGAGGCTAACAGAAATCCATCTGCCTCAACCTCTCAAGTGCTGCAATTAAAGATCTCCACCATGCCTGGTTTGAACATTTTGAAAGTTTTTTTTTTGTCTTTCTCTTTCTCTTTCTCTCTTTCTTTCTCTCTTTTTCTTTCTCTCTTTCTCCTCTTTCTCTTTTCTTCTCTATCCTCCCTTCTTCTCTCTCCCTTTCTTTCTTTCTTTCTTTTTTCTTTCTTTCTTTTCCTTTGTTCCTTCCTTCCTTCTCTATCCTCCCTTCTTCTCTCTCCCTTTCTTTCTTTCTTTCTTTCTTTTCTTTCTTTCTTTCTTTCTTTCTTTCTTTCTTTCTTTCTTTCTTCTTTCTTTCTTTTCCTTTGTTCCTTCCTTCCTTTCTTTTCCTTTGTTTGTTCCTTCCTTTCTTTTTTTCTTTCTTCTTTCTTTCTTTCTTTCTTTCTTTCTTTCTTCGTTTCTTTCTTTGTTTCTTTCCTTTAGTTTAATATGCTCAGTGGTAAAGGGCACTATTAATCTTTCATAGGTTTCATTCTCACATTCAGTTAGTGACTAATAACCACTTATAACTACAGTTGCTTGGGCACTGAAACCATCTTTTGAACTCTATGGGCATCAGACATGCTTAGAGTGTACATTCAGGCAAAAATACAGTCAAAATATCCATTCACTTAAAATAAGTAAATTTAAAATATTATAAAAGGTATTTTGTTGCTACTTTTATTTCTTTTTTTGAGAGCTATCAGTTCAGATCTGTCATATTTTTTTAATTGGGCTGTTTGTTTTCATGACTTTGTTTTCTGAGTTGTTTGTCTTATCTGAATATTAATCTTCTGCTAATGATATAGCCAGATTCCTCTCTACTCCATTGATTCTTACCTTTGCTTTGCAGAATCTTTTTGGTTTTGTGGGTTTCCATTTGTCAAGTTTTAAATTTCCTTAGTAAATGGGGTTCTATTCAGAAGGTTCTTTCCTGAAGCTCTGCCTTGTAGAGTACTGCCCATGTTTTCTTCAAGAAGTTTTAATATTTCAGGTGTCATATCAAAGTCTTTATACTATTTTGAGTTGATTTTAGTGTAGAGTGGGTTTAATTTTATTGTGTGATTTGTAAACATCTATTTTCCCCAAACCATTTGTTGAAGATCCTGCCTTTCTTTCATTGTGTATTTTAGAAGGTGTTAGAAAACTTCTATGGAAGAAACACAATCAATAGTTCTATCTAGCTGTAAAACCCATAACTCTCAAGACTGACCTTCTGGTAAAGCATCATGAATGATACAAGAGTGGCATTTTTATACTAGGAGTGACAAACAGCTGACTAATTAGGGCATGGCTCACTAAAGGTTAAGGAGTTCATGACTGGTAGTGTAAGTGTAGCCAAGTACCCATGGCTGGAGAGGTCCTAGACACTAGAGGAAGATTTTCTCCTGTCATTTTCCTAACAACATAATTTTTAGTTGTGTTATAAATACTCTTTTCTCTCATCCAAGAAGCTACCTTTAATGGAGGCTATGAGAGATATACACAATTGGTCATAATGCATAGAATAAGTGACTGTGTATTACCGAACCCAAACCAGTACATATCCAATGTAACTCCTACACCTAAGGCTCAGGAAGCATCCTGAACGAGAGGCCATGAAAACTAGTAGAGTCCAAAGACCAGAATGTCTTTGATAGTGTGTCTTATAGCTATGACAAAGAGGCTACAACCATAAAATTTCAATGATATGATTATGCGAATAAGACCTGTACAATGACAATATTATTTGACAAGCCAATGTAGTTGAGTAAAATATCCCAAGGCCCAGCTCTAGCTGAAGAGCTATAGGCAATGAATGCCTTCTGAGAGAGGGAGAATAAATTTCCTCCAATGAGGGACCCTCTGATGCATTATCTGACCTAATGTTCCCTAAACATGTGTAACTATTACTAAATGGATTCAGCATGATATGTCTATCTGTATTTTTATCTCTATATATATACTGCCTCTGTATTTTATGTATTATGTATGCATGTATATACATATATTTTACATATAGTTTTATAATTAACAATAATAACTAAAGAAGAAGAGATCATACATTTGAGAAGGGGGAATACAGGAACAGTTGTGGTGGGAAGAAAGAAGAGTGGATATGATGTTACTGTATAATAGCCTCAAAAATTTAAATAGAAGAGGTGAAAGTTGACATTGATAATTATATGTAGGGAGAGAGGAAGAACACTGATCAAGAGTAAGCACTATACAGAAAGAGCAGGTTTGAGATGGTTTCTGGTGGGAGATCCTTTGCTGTGGTCTTTCCAGCACTACTATGGCTGTACAGTTCTTTCTCCCTTTGTACTGAACATGCCTTGTGCAGATAGTATTCAATACAGGGAAATCTAAATCAATTAAAAAATAAATCAAATTTCTGTTAGGAGGCCACATTTCAATTCTCAGTAGCTAGAGATGACTGATGCTGACCTTGTAAGGCCTTGTCTGACCCTGTGGGGCCTTGTGGAGATACAGAACATTTTTTTTTCTGCTGAACTCTCTAGGAGACATTCTGTTCTATGGACTGCTCTTTGTGAACTATGGAGGTGGTTCAGTTCCTGCTCTGCCTCTTCTCACATGCACATCCCTCCATACAGATGCAGTTTTCTGCACATCCCAGAGAGTCTAATTCTCCCAAGTGGATTCAGCTTGCAGGTTTGTCTTTCTTCATTTGAGCTGCCATGTTTGCTTTAGACATTCTCAGGACAACCCTTGTATTTAAAGTCTGGTCTTCGTCTTCCGTTTGTCTCACATCACTGTCTATACCTGGTTAACGGTGCCGAGCTAAGGTAGGCAGGGGAGTTTGACAGAAACATTTAAGTCTTCCCATTTTCCTCCCTTCTCAGACTTGATGACAAATTGTCACTTGTTGAATTGAACAGTTTTTTTCCTGAATAAAAATCCAAAGTTTTGTAGTAATATGATTATACCAAATTTTAATTTATAACAGATGCGATTGCAAGCAATTAATAGCTAACTGTACAACATATAAATTGTTGCTTAAAGTTTATGTGAATGTGACCTCTCTCAAAATATTTTACTGTATTGTTTTCACTCTTTTTCTTGTGTTGTAAGACATGAATCCTATGATGACAGGAAGTAAAGCCAAAGGCAAAACCTTTATGAGATCACAGTAGGCTATAGTATAAGTCCTTTAACATCAACACTATTGTACTATTGTGGCAGTCAATTTCCTGCCTGAGTACTTGAGTGACTAATGAATATGCATTTAGTTGATATAACATAGATACTTTCTAGTAAATTCAAAACCCTGGCAGAACACAAGTGGACTAGGAGAGAATGTGTCATGCTATTCAGAATGGCACCTGACTTAGGGTAACTATGGTTAATAATAATGAGCTCTGCATTTCAAAGAGGTAGAAGATTTTATTTCCACCATGCTATAAAAAAGATAGATTAGTAAATGAATATTATTATTTATACTGACTTGAAACGGAATATCTACATGTATGGAGAATTCATATGGCAGCCCATAAATATGCAATTTCTATGTGTCAATAAAGAAAAATTGGCATTTTTTTTCTGGAGTTTTTTCAGTTACTATATTCAGGTCAAGGTTGGCTGTTCACTGATCTAGAGGCAGTGAGGCCTTGAAGAATGGAGCTGATCAATGAGGCTGACTAAAGTCTTATGCAATAGCCAACTTTATTTAGAGCATCAGACACTTTATACACTCCAGGATAAGAGGAATCACATTAATAACATGAACAAACTCTATGAGGCAGCAACCTGCACGTGTGGCAAAAACCTGTTGTTTTTTTTTCATGGAAATATATAAGCAAATAACAATAGTCAGTTGTAACGAATAACCTGAAATAAACTCACTTCTATACGATACATAGAGAAGGGGCACAAAAGAATGATCTGATAGCAATTTTGTTGTTTTGAAGAAACTGAGGTCACACAATTCTTGTTTGCTTACAGTTTTCTCACAAGTAGTCATAAATATCCTCACATGACTCCAAATGTAAAGCATAAAGCCTGAGATGAAGGGAGATTATTGTATTAAAAATATAGGAGCCTTAGTAAGCACACAGAAACATATACACTCACACACATACAAACAAACAAACAAACACACACACACACACACATACACACACACACACACCATTGTATTTATGTGCGTAGATATTTATGTACCCTTGTACATGAGGTGGTTAGAGTACAAACCCTAAGAGTATCCAACTTTGCTTCTATTATATTAGTGACAGGATGTCACTGTTGACTACAGATTTATGCACCAGGCCAACAGACCCTAGATCATCTGGAGATTATCCTGTTAGCACTGCCCATCTTGCCCTACATGTGCTAGGATTATAGAATGGTGCTACAGCACCCAGCTCTGATTTGGTTCTGGGGATCAGAATCCAGGACCTCATGCCCACCAGTTCTCTACAGCCTTTAAAAGTACATGTTTTAAACATAATAATGGTCTAGGACATATTGTTTAAAAGCCTCATTCTGAGTATAAAGAATAAAATTTTGGGGGAGGGATTGTCTTATACTTCTGAAGAATAATGAAGGCATATGAATTATTACATGTTTTTGGGGCAGTAAATCTGGGGACATAGTACAGTAAGAACATCATGATCAGGTCCACTGTAATTATAGCTTAAAATAAACAACTTAACACTGAAATGAGTAAAAGGACAGACTCAGTTCTCCCAAATGGTGTGTGGTGTGTGTGTGTGTGTGTGTGTGTGTGTGTGTGTGTGTTTGAGTGTGGTGGTGAGTGTGTCTCTCTATGTGTGGATGTGAACACATCTGTTTGTGTGAGTGTCTGTGTGTGAGTGTGTGAGCATATATGTGTGTGTGAGTGTCTGTGTGACTGTGTGAGTGAGCAAGTGTGTGTGTGTCTGTGTGTGTGTCTGTGTGTGTGTTTATGTGTTAAAGCACATTTAAGTTTCTGGTCTTGTTTAACAAAACCAAAAGAAAGCAAAAAGATAAAGGTAAAATTCATGAACGACTAGATGAGATTTGTACCAGGAAACAATTGCTCATTTACAACACTAAAGAAAAATTAAAAAAAAAAGTTTTATCTGCAGTCATTATTGGAATCATAGTCGTTTGTTTTATAGTCTGCTCTATATTTGGACCATCTTGGGTTCAAGGAGCAGATGCTGCGTAAACAGAGGCCTGACCTCTTGACTGGCTGCAGGCACCTGGCCTTTGCTGATGCTGGAGCCCTTGTCTGATACCCCCTTATCTGGAGACTTCTGTGAGGCCCACTCATCAGCGGCATCCGGGAAGTCAAGGACTGAAAAGATGGTTGACTGACTCAGCGGGTAAAGCTCTGGACATTGTATCTCCCTTGGCTCGAAGCATATGGAGTCAGTCCTGAGGCTCTCAAAGGGGAGGAGAAAGAATCTTGCACAGCTTGGCATGGACAGTCCGTGTTTGCTGAACCAAAAGGCAATCGGTGCCAAGACATCTAAATTTACAGCTCCAAGTGAAGCACTGAGCAAGGCTAATTCAGCCTCCAGGAGGCTCGATTCAAAACGCAGTCCGTCTGATAGTTCAGCATTTGCTTATTCCGGGATGTCAAAAGTTGTGCATTAATTCCTTGTGTCTACATCTACGAATCTATATTTTTATGGCTGTATGCCTATATCTATATGTGTATCTAAAGTAATTCATTCTTTTCATCTAAGTAAAGCTGTCTCAACAAATTATTTCAAAAGTATAGATATAAATAAGTTAATTAACACTGTTTTTTAATAGACCCTTTAACACTTAAATGATGCCTGTAAATAAGAATTCATATTTATTTTATGACAAGCACTTCACTCATACACGAACATTGAATTTTCAGTACTTAAACTGCCCCTGGCAGTCACTGTACCATGTAAATACAAAGTTACATTTTCTCCCAAACTTACACTTTCTCCCCTTTGTCTTGTAAAATGTTATTTAGAAACAACAACAACAACAACAAAAGACTTCTGAGAATTTGCTAATGAATCTGGATAATTATGAGGAATATTAGAATTTAAAAATTAAACTCCAATGAGTTAAGATAATTAAGTTTTAAAAAAAATCCAGTATTTTTATTCATTGGTGAAGAGTGTCAACCAAAGGGCTAAGACTCAGCCCCCCAGTTCCTTCACATTTAAGCTCAGGTAATGGCAATGTATATCTGGGAGAGTCTTCAATACGGAGGTAATGTGTAAACTCTTTAAAACATCCTGGGGAAGGCACCGTTTAATAGCTGACTATCATAATTACTGTTTCAGGTTAAATATTTAAGTACCCTCATACCAATATAAAAACACAGACATCACTGTAATTCAAGAAATGAATATTATCTTTTCTCCTCAGAAAATTTCAAGAATTTAGGTTGCTTTCTTTAAAAAAAAAGCACATAAAGAATTTCAAAACATTCCTCACCAAAAAGAAGCCTATGAAAGTTTTGACTAAATGGATGTATTTGGTAGATATTGATTTAAAATAATGTACTCTTCCCACCTTTTCGTTTTTCAAAATATGCATTACCTTAGATTTGTAAGTAAATTTTTGACAATATTTATTTGAGTTGAATTTTATACTTTATGTAATATTTTAACAGTGTATAATATTCAGTGTTGTGAAAGGTTAACTATATTTAAATGCCTTTTCCTTTTAAATACACACCTTGTTTTTGACACTTTTTTTTAAATGTAACCTTTAATTTGACACTTGTTACATAACCACTATTTGTTTATTATAGAATCTTTGGAAAAATAAAGTTTAAAAAAAAAAAACCAGATGAGAGCCACCTTACTGTCAGCGCCCAGAGATGACAATCTTCCATTTTCAGTGCTTCTGGCTACCTTGTGCTCCATTAATATGTGTCAATCCATGTCTGTGTCGCCTTGCTGAAACAAATGACTGGGGTAACATTCTAGCTCCTTCAAGGGGCGTTAATACAGGGAGGCAAAGTCACATACTGTGTTCAAGTCGTGGCTCTCTAACAATTAATGGTCTGACAAAAGAAATCACTAATCTCTCCCAGTCTCTCCCCCCTCCGTTGATATAGGAACAATAATACTAGGTAGAAGTAAAGCTCCTTAGTTTCTTCAGTAACACAGTTGAAATGATACTTTGGCAACGTACCATGTGCTATTAAATAATGTTTGAAACAGATTTTAAGGGAAGCAGAGAGGTTTTTTTTTTTAAGAGTATTTATATATAATTTAATGGGTTTCAGGTAGTTAGCTTTGGTCTCTAGTTGACAAAGAAGTCAAATGGCTCTCATAAGGATTCGTAACATACCAAGCCACCCGGAGACGAGCTAGCCAGGCATCTCACCTGTGGCTTCAGGGATGGTTGCAGTTGCTGCCTCTCTTCCCTTTCCTCAGCTTGCAGGCTTTGTGCATGTGGTTTCAGCCTGTGTTTCCAGTTCCTAGGTGCTGCCTCCTTCTGCATATGCATGAGGGAATGTACGTGGTGATGAGAAGCAGCAGAAAAATCTCTGACTACTGGAACTGATAAAAACAAGGTGAACATCAGAGAAGGCTGGCTTGCTTTCATATTTCATTGGCCAGAAAGGTGTCAAATGCTCATATGAAACCACCAGTAGAACTAACATTATTCTGACAGGTTTCTCAAGTCCTGGCTGGCCAGGGACTCCCAATAAATACCATTGTCAGACAAAGCATTTAAAACATGAAAGAAGGGGTCAATGGCCGTAGAAAAGCTACCAGGAAGTCTGCTCCATTACTATCATATTTCAGTAATTTTTCATTTCTTTGATTAATTTTACTGTGACTATTTCCATAATTCCATCTCTAAACAAACTCAACTGTGCACATCTTTGTATTCTAAATTCAAGTTTTTAGAAAACTGGTTAGGTAAACGTCTCATTGACTTAAGTCTCTGAATATACATTGTCAAGCTACCTACAAAAATACATCAATAACCTTAGTATCTAATCATAAGTTTGCTTATACATATATATCTCCAAAACCCCAAGACAAAAACAAAACAGAAACAAAGACAGCTTTTATGTCAAAGTGAATAGGAAATAGTTTACTTGGGAGCCAAAGATGAGTGACCATGGTTCAGAAACACAAATAGAGGTTATGGTAAATTCCATGTTCCAATGATTTCATGTTGGTTTTAGGTAGCAGAACAAAGAATGTCATAAGTTAAAATGCTTTTCAAATGCATTGGTGGAAACAGAAGATAGGTTGGTTACAGAAACGAGGGAATTACTATAGAGATTAGCTATTATCTAAAGACAATCTTAGCCTGTGGGTTTGTAGAAATTAGTGGTCTGTAAGTGAATAGTCTTGAGGGTTTCACAGAATAATCATAAGAACATTTGGCAGATGTAGAGGTGGATAGTGGATGGGGTATTAAGGTTTTAAATATAGACATGCGACATATCATACACTCTACAGTGACTAAAGCTCTATCAGTCAACCATTGTAGAAGGTTCAATGGAAACTATGCCACACTCCTTTTCAGAATAAACATTTACTCAAATGTTTAGCTATAATTGTACATGCCAGCTGACACAGGTATATATCTCGTTCTCCGGTAAAATTGGTATTGTTTTATTAACCTTCATTGACAATAAACCCTCTTGCTGAACTCTTTATTTCTTTTTTAAATTAATTTATTTTTTTATTCTTTAATCCTTTTATACAGTCTGGACTTCATCCCATTCCTGGTTTGCCCCATGACTGCTCCACATACCATACCTCCTTCTCCCCTCCCTGTCTCCAAGAAAATGCCCCCACCCTCTCACCCCCACTCCACAGTCAAAAGCTCTGAACTCTATATTTCTAATACTTCAGTCACAGATTTTAAGACTGGTTCTATGTGGATAACCAGACATGTTAACCTTCCACTTTCCATGTTCAGTCCTTTCTTATTCAGATAATGTCCTTGTACGTACTGTGCAATACTTCTAGTATAATGCTGAGAACAGTGAAAATTGTAGGCATTTTTTTGTTTTACTATTATTCTTTACTTAAGGAGAATTTCTCTAATATTCAATATTTGCAATTTTTATTCTTTTCAAAACTTAGACATATGCTCTACTATATTCATAGCACCCCATTTTATAATAACCAGAAGCTGGAAAGAGCCCAGATGTCCCTCAATGGAGGAATGGATACAGAAAATGTGGTATATATACACAATGGAGTTCTATTCAGCCATTAAAACCAATGAATTCATGAAATTCTTAGACAAATGGTTGGAACTGGAGAATATCATCCTGAGTGAGGTAACCCAATCACAGAAAAACACACATGGTACATACACACTGATAAGCCCAGAAGCTCGGAATACCCAAGAAACAATTCACATATCAAATGATGCCGAAGAAGGAAGGAAGGAGAGGCCCCTGGTCCTGGAAAGGCTCAATGCAGCAGTGTAGGGGATTACCAGGACAGGGAAGTGGGAAGGGTTTGATTGGGGAGCAGGGGGAGGGAAGAGCACTTATGGGAATTTCGGGGAGCAGGGATCCAGTAAAGGGGAAATCATTTGAAATGTAAATAAAGAATATATATAATAAAAAGAGAAAAAACAAAAAACAAAACAGAACGAAAAACAAAAACAAAACTTAATTACAAACAGACTTCTCTTGTACTGTAGCAAAGATTTGTTATGGTTAAAATAAAGGGTTGAAATTGATTATTTACCTCTATTTAGCTCATCTGATGATCGAATGTGACTCAATTTTATAGTACAATATGATTATAAGCGATGGCTACCGTATTTCTAGTGGAGTTCCTGGGATAATTGCATTTATTCAATGTGTTTAATTGCTATTCTTGTATTTCTGGCTACATGTAAGATGCTCTTTGTGGATCCCTTACAGTAAAAAGAAGAAACTAATTCATTATTCCTGTAGAGGATGAGGTCAAGCCACAGATGAAAACTCCTATTTGTTGCTAAGGTTATGAACTTACAATTAATTCTTTGTGTAGTTTAAGATGTGGGCTGAAAAGTCAAGAAAAATATATGGCTATGTTTTTCGTTGTTGTCCTCAATAATATTTATTATTAACAAACTTGTATTAATTGTTAGGATTAAGTTAGTGCCACCTGCATTAAGTGTGGCAAAAAAGCAATTATTATTTCAATATTGGTAGCAATGAAAACTCTCCGGGCTCTAGGGGAACCCTATTGATAGTGGACTGATGACCTATGCTTAGAGTTGAAGGGTCATTCCTCTGTCACGTGAGGGCATGCCAATCATAAATCAATGTGGTGTAAGTAATACAATAACGACAAAGTGTCAATTTAATGGTCTCTCTGAAGGGCTAATTGGTAATTATTTCCCGAGATGGCAGGCCAATGTTTTTCTATGATGAAGGATAGTGAGAAAGAAAGAGAGGCCTGTTTGGATCCTTACAAAGAGATGTTGTTAAGGTAATGAGTACTAACTTGGAATAAAGATCAGGAAGAACTGAGTAACACAATATTTTCCCAGAATCTATTATGGACAAGAAATTTTATGTTCTATTTTTATCAAAAATTGTCATTGAGAATGTCTTTGTAGAGGACGAAATTGAAGCCAAGGAAGTGAAGCATCGTCCCAAAATTGTGTAGCTGGTAAGGGTTTGAGTAGGAGCATAGGCAATCATGTCACCCTCAAAGCCTGGGACATTGTTCACTTTACCTACTTAGAGCATGTAAAAGGAACAGTCCAAAGTCAGAAGTTCTGTAACTAGGAAACATATACCTAATAAAAGAGGTCAGGACAGAAATTAATTTTTGACATTCTCAGAAATTATCTAGAAATTAATTTTAAAGAGACAGATATGAATATCATGATACACACACATATATATGCACACATATAAAAGATATTCATTATGGTATAAATTGGGTACAACTTCAATAATACAAAACAGATCATTAATATTTGGTCATGAAATATCATGGAATCACAGAAAGTAAAGATGACTAGAGAAAAACCTAATTGATATTTATTGTGTTGGCAATGAGGTTTTAGAAACAAAACCAAATATTTAATTCAGGGAAACAATGTACAATCTGGATCTAAGTAAGATGATATTGAATAAGCAAGTTGTATTTATTTGTTTAAGAATATATACATTTGGGAATACATAAATGCAACCTGCTCAGTTGTGTTCAATTGCTCCTACACACACACAAACACATACACACATATACACATGCACACATACATAGACACATTTTTATAAGTGTATTTATAATAACAGGTAAAGAAAACAAGGTCATGAATTTTAAAGAGATTAAGGAGGGTTACATGGCAGCATTTGGTGGGAGAAAAGGGAAAGGAACATTATGTAAATACTTTATAATTTCAAAAAGTTGGGAGAGATGGTCTTCCCCAGAGAAGAGCAAAACAAAGAGTTGTCCACTGCCAAATGTTCAGCTCTGAAAACATACACCCAAGTCACATTATATGGACATAGTAAGTTAAATTTTGGAATTTTTGTATATAAACATATACATGTATTTATACAATTGGAATTAATTCTTAAAAAGGCCACAAATGTGAATATAGGGAGGATATAAGGGTGGATTTGAGGGATGGAAAGGACAGGGAGACACATTGTACTTACAACCTCAAAAATGCAAAATACAAAAAAAAAGAAGATGGAGGGCACATTGTCTGAAACAAACATAAAAAGAAACAACAAATAAATGATATACAGCTGAGGAGAATCATGTTGGGCGGATTAAGCCAGTCTTGCAAGCATTGCATATTTTCTTTCATTTGTGATTTTACATTTCATATAGACATGCAAAATTATGTATGTGTATATTGCATATGGGATATGAAAGCAGAGATAAATCTGTTTAAGAGGACAAAGGAGAAAGACAGAATTAGTAGGGAAAAAAGGGGGGGTCATAAAACATGAGAGACGTGTCCTGAACATAGAATGTATACATAAATAAGAGCTTATATAAATAATAAAAATTAAATTATTTCTTTTTTAAAGATTTATTGTTTATTATATGTAAGCACACTGTATCTGTCTTCAGATACCCAAGAAGAGGGCATCAGATCTCATTACAGATGGTTGTGAGCCACCATGTGGTTGCTGGGATTTGAACTCAGGATCTTTGGAAGAGCAGCCAGTGCTCTTAACCACTGAGCCATCTCCGGCCCAATTATTTCTAAATAAAAATATTTAAGTGGATTCATCATCTGACAGGGAGAAAATGTTCTGACTAGACATCTATATGCCATGAAGTAAAGCCTCTAATGTCAGGCATGAGTTGCTTCTTGTTGAATCATTGGTTAAAGAGGTCCCATTGACATCCCACCACACAGAAACATTTTTTCAAAGCTCTCCATTGCTCTCCATAGCTTGACAGTAAGGCTCTATTGCTGAAGACACAGCTTACACTATTAAACATGGAGAAATCAACTTGCTGCCACCTAGAAGCTTCACCCTTACACTTTAAGCTTCTGTTAGACAAACAGATGTTGATCAATAGCACAAAAATGGCAACCTACAGAATGGAAAAAGATTTTCAGTAACCCCATATCTGACAGAAGGTTCATATCCAAAATATATGAAGAACTCAAGAAGCTAGACATCAACAATCAAACTAAATCCAATTAAAAATGAGGTGCAAATATAAACAGAATTCTCAACAGAAGAATCTTAAATGGCTGAGAAACACTTAAAGAAATGCTCAACATCTTTAATCATCAGGGAAATGCAAATCAAAAATACTTTGAGATTCCATTTTACAGATGACAAAATGACTAAGATCAAAAATTCAAGCAGTAGCTAAAGCTGATGAGAATGTGGAGCAAGGGAAACACCCCTCCATTGCAAATGGAAGTGCAAATTTGTGCAGCCACTATGGAAATCAATATGGAGATTTCTCAGAAATTTTGGAGTCAGTCTACCTTAAAATACAGCTGTACCACTCTTGGGCATATACCCAAAGGACACCCCATCCTACCACAAGGATACTTTGCTCAATTATCTTATTATCAGCTTTATTCATAACTTGAAGAAATTGTAAACAACCTAGATATCCCCAAGTATGAGAATATATAAAGAAATTTGCAGTACATTTACACAATAGAGTAATACTCAGCTGTTAAAAATTTTACATGAAATTTGCAAGCAAATGGGTGGAGCTAGAGGAAACCATCCTGAGAGAGGTAACCCAGACCCAGAAAGACAGACATGGTTATGTTCTCAGTTATAAGTGGACAGCAGATATTAAATAAAAAAGACTCATTCTACAATACACAGGTTCAGGAGGTTAAGTAACAAAGGTCTCCACACAGGATGAATGAGAAGGGGAAATAGGATAGATTTTGCTGGAGGACTAGTGGTGGGTGCAGATGGGTACAGGAAGATTGGGGCATATGTCAGATGTGGCATAAGTGGAGCAAGGAGTGGAAGAGATGGCTGGATTTGTCTGGTTGGTGTGTGTGTATATGTGTGTGTGTGTGTGTGTGTGTGTGTGTGTGTGTGTGTGTGTGTTGTGACGATCTTCATTTATTCTAACAAGAGACTTCTTGGATGAGCGGTGGTAGCTATACTTATCATTCAAAGGTTGGTGGTTAGGATAGCCCAAACGACTATTTTGCTAGCCTGCGGTTCCTTCTCAGGGTTGGAGTATTGGCCCTATTAGTGAAGGTACCACTTCCTTAGAACACAGGACTCCAATAATTGATATGGATCTGACATGAACACTCTCTTGTCTCTGTCTCTGTCTCTGTCTCTCTCTGTCTCTGTCTCTGTCTCTCTCTCTCTCTCTCTCTCTCTCTCCTTTATTTCTTTTGATCTAGCTTCCATGGCACTAGAAAATATTATGCAAGCTGCAAGGGCAGGAAACAGTTAAATAGTCTTAACTTACCTGCAATAACTGTGAAATATAATAACCTGCATGGCAAGATATTTTTTCAAAGTGCAATTACTGGCACTCACATGATAGGGGGAACTAATAGATGTCTATTTGTACTTCAGGACCATCAATATGAGGGAAGTATTGCCTGGTGCTGGAAATCTAGCCAGCTTCTCTGGCAAGTGAGGCCATAATCTTAGAAAATACTTGTGCCATTTTGCTAAGGCAGCATAATTCCTTAATACATCCCTGGTCTTATCCACACACCTTCAGATAACTATCCCTACCACTGCTCTAATAATACACTCTTTTAACTTTTGGCAGTTTTATACTTAAACATGATATCATGTGAGCATACTCACAATGATCAGTAACAGAAGTTACTTCCCTCCTGTTGACTCCCTTTATTTTACCCTTAGTCCTCCTTACTTTTATGTCCTTTTTCTTAAATTAATGTCTCACACAGGTGCTATGGGGTCTTGAGTGTAATGAACCCGTCACATACCAAGAGACAGAGTTTGGGATCATATCCAGTCTTCAGTTTTCCCTGCCCCACTTCTGTGAAATTAAAAACTTTCAAATCATCAATTACTTATATCAAAAATAAACAAAATACCACGTAGATTTTTAATAGTCTTTGAAAACACTGTTGTCTAAAGATTAGGAATCATGTTATAGTTGAGAATTCAAAGCTTAAATTGCTTTTAACTTTTTTTTAGGTATATTTCCTAGGATAGTTCTATTTCTCCCCAATGTTTCCTACAAAAGGTGCCTTTTAGTTTTACTACATGATGCAGTAAAAAATATTTTTTACTGTATTATGTGTATCTACTTTGTATGTTAAACTTTCCTTGTAACTTACTACTTCATATTTAATGTGCACAGCTCCCAAATTCCTATTTTTCTTCAAGAATTTAATCAAAATTTTTAAAACTTTTTCTGTTTTATTTTATTTCTATGAAAATCCATCCATTTCCTTTTTCTTCCTCTAGAACTGGGCTGAGACTCTATTATAGCACTTTTAATAATCTCCTTTGTGTCATGTCATGTGACTGATGCCTAGATTGTTTCTCCTCTATATACCAAAATATCCCTTAAGACATAGCCTATGCTTTTATGCCACCTGCAATATACCAGGTGTAGTTCTTTGCACAATGAATGGGTGCTAAATGGAATTGATTTAAATTATATTGTCATTTGAAAGTGCTAACAAAATACCAAAAACGGTGTCCATGTGAGATGCTTTGAATTAAGTGTGAGTACAAATAAATTAATGCCAACATGTTCTCAAGTAAACATCACTTGCTAAGCAGTGAAGATTATCAAGCATCGGCTTCCTTGTGTAAGAACTGTGATCAGAGTGCCTGATCTGTAAATTAAGGGTAACTGTTCCTCTCATTTGCACCAAGAACACAAGACAAAATGATACGATCAGTATCACAAGCACTCTAATAGTTATACGATTTAAGATGAAATGCTTTGAAATCATTTATATGGGAGAGCATGCATGTGTTAGCATAACGATATGTTGAGGGAAAAATCAAATAATAGTGCTCTAAAAGTGATTATTTGATCATTGTAATATGGAAGAAAATATAAGATATGTTTTGACATTCCTTTAGGAAAGTAAGTCATCTTAGTACTTCAAGACACTTCGTGGATTTATGATTTTTTTCGATGCAAAAAGCAAGAGGATTTTTATTTATTATGCAGCATGCTCAGGCCGCCTTGCACATGGAGACAGAACGACATGCACTCTGGGCTGTGTGGGCTTTTTATACAGTTCTCAGGGCAGCCGCCATTACGCACAATGTGATTGGCAGAACAATGTTATCTTTAAACTAATTGATTGATAGGGGATGAGGTAGGTGGCCAATGGACTCTGGGCCTTTCCAGAGACCACCCTGTGGTCTGAGGAATGTAATTTAGCCTCTAAAGGGAGGGGGAACACTTGCACTTCTGGGAGTGGGAAGTGTTCTACTTCTGCGTTAACCCTTTCATTTCCCCCCTTTTTTGTGCGTGCTTCAATACTGAAGCAATTCTGAAGCAAGGTAAATGTATTCGGATAGCTCATACTCCTCTTAAAAATGTATGTATGTATGTATGTATGTATGTATGTATAAAGCATTCTATTTACATGTACACCTGCATGATGGAAGAGAGCATCAGACAGAAGAGGGCATCAGATCTGATGATGGATGGTTTTAACATCTATGTCCTTGCTAGGATTTGAAGTCAGAACCTCTGGATGACCAGCTAGTGTTCTTAAGTGGCTGAGCTGTCTTTCCAAGCTAATAATGACTATTTTTAAAAATCCATTAGTAACACAATAAACATCAAATCACATTGTTTATGATGCATTTTGCAGTATCTACTATTATTTCTTATAGATCTGTGAGGCATTTTATAAGCCTAAGACACTGTCCATGGTCCTTAAGCTTGTATAACACAGAGCTGCAAAGGCCTAGTTAGGAAAAGATCCAGACGAGGAATCCTTTCCTATGCAGCATCTTCTCATAATCATTTAATTTTCCACTCTATATAAGAAGGAATATTTTGCTTAATTTCTTATTTGTTCATTTGCATAAAATATTGGCCTATATAGACTGTAAACCAATGGTCCCTTTTATACTAACTGCTTAATGTCATATATATTTCAACTAGTTTTATATTGCTGAAAAATAAGCTTTGTGTGATAGTAAAGCAATGAAAAAATCATTAACCCCACAGAAGGCCGTGATAGCCTGACAAATATTGTATGCTTGTGTGTGTGTGTGTGTGTGTGTGTGTGTGCAATGTGTGTGTGTGTGTGTGTGTGTGTGTGTGTGTGTTTGTGTGTGTGAGAGGGTGTATGGAGGGGGAAAGAAGGGATGAAAAGTTATCTTTATGGGTTCAGATAGATTCCTACTCTGTTATATACAGGGAGATAGTGTATGAAATCTCTGCTTTTGCATAAGACACACGTGGAAATTTTATTGGCTTCTTTTAGACAGAAAACTGACTTCTTTCAGGATTCATAGGAAAAACAAAAATATTCCAATCTACAATTACAAGTAATGTGTTGGCTTTTTTTGATAGTAGTAGTGCAATTAAGATTTTTTTGCTGTTATTCTATTATGAATCATGATAAAAAAATATCAGCAAAACATAACAGCAGAACAGGTAAAGACTGTGCTTTTAAAGGAATTAAGAAGACCAAGGACCTAATTTCTTTCTTTGTGATCTGATATTTAGGCTGAGATCGGATTAGACAGGTAACACAATGTAGAACACACTAAAATCTAGAGGCACAATAAGATTAGTACAAACTCTTAGTTTGAACTATTTCTATTTATCATATTGTGTTGCACTGTGTGTATTTTGTATCTGTGCCAATCTAAATTTATAGTGATAGTCTATGATCCTCATTTACTATCAAGATGTAACACTGGTGATTAAATTACATATGACATACCACATCAATTCTTATTAGGGCCGTACAGGCAGTAAATGTTTATGTTTCACTAGATGATTTGAGTCTCTTTCTTCCCCATTTCTCATTCTATTAAACTTGACTAAGTTGTACATTTGGCATCTTATTAAGGTTAAGTTTTAATATAATTACATGATAGTCTTTGTATGTTTATAAATTATAAGCATACTAGAACAATTTGTATATTTTAAAGTATATTACAAAATAAGATGAGACATTATATTTATGCAGCAAACATTACTTAATACTTGTCATGTGTTCCCAATTCCTGTGTGTACTGGTGATAAGTTTACAGAAAAATCTTCCTGTCTTCAAGAAGCTTATATTCTAGTGAGAAAGGTAGAAAACCAAAACAAACGACTAAGCCAAATGAACAAATTCCCCAAATTAATAGTCTTGATCCCTTAACAGTATTATTCTATGTGGTACTGTGAAAGGCAGCCTGTTTTCTGGTCAAACTAGTTTTAAACCCAGAAGACTCACCAGATAATTGTGGAAGGGATGGAAGGCCATTTGCCATGCTCTCAGACACTGGGCTCCTGAAATAAAGCCCCAGCTCTATAATTCTGTGGCCATCAGTCATGTAGGGCAATACCCCAAGCTCCTGGTATTCTGTCTAGACTCCACTCACACAGTTACCTGGCATGTTACCTGGCATTACCTCTTACCCCTGTTACCTGGCAGCAGCCAGGTAGGCCTGGCTATAGCCCACTGTAAAAGTGGCTGCTTGCCCCCTTCCCTTTCTCTTACACTCTTGCCTCTCTTTCTCTTTTCTCTTGAGCTCTTGGACACCTCTCTCTCCTTATTCCCTTCTCCCTCTCTCCCCACGGCCATAGCTGGCCTCTACTTTTCACTCATCACAACTCTCTGCTAACAATAAAAGCTTTAAAACCATAGACTGCCTTCTCTCATCTGGATCCACCATGCTGAAGTAATGGAGCAGGTCTCCCTTTAAAGGGTCTCATCTAGCCTCACACTGGCAGCACCTCTGTGCTTCCAGACATGGTTTCCACCAAGCCAAGCCACCTGACCAAGCAACACTCATCCCATAAGGAACCAGCCAGAGCTCTTTTCCCTCTTTTCCCTTTGGGCTCAGGCTTGATCCAACCCCATGGGGCCTCCACCTTGTTCTCAGCTCTTCCATGACATCCAGTGGTGTCTGCAGTGTCTGTGGTGTTTATGACTGAGAACCTGTCATCCCTGCCCTCTGCCCAGTCAAGGGACCAAGGATGCTGGCCCTATGGGTTTCCTGAAGACCCCAGACTGCCATTTACTACCCCTGGATCACGGTCCTGTGGCTTCTTACAGCCAGACGCCAGTCCTGCATTGCTGTGAAGTGTGCACAGTCTGACTCCCCATGCCAGACTCACCTAGCAGCCTTAGCCTTGGCAAGATGCAGGCCACCATTTTAAACCATAATTCTACACAGAATAAAGAGAATAAAAGAGGCTGTACAGAGAGTGTCAAGGGGGGATAATCAAAGAAGAATAGAGGCTACAGACATAGAAACATGCATGCTTAGGACTGCTACAACTTTGGCCACTGAAACAGGGAATAAATGGCATTACTACTCTGAGCATTCCATGTAGTGTGTTTGGCTTGGGTCTTCTTTCAGTCTAAACTAGTGCACATAGTAGTATAATTGATGGCTCCTACAATGGCCTAAGTCCTAAGGTTTGTAAGGTGAAATGATGTGGATATCAGAACTCTCTTTATCTATACAAAAAAAGTGATGTCAATAAAAAAAATACCAGTTGTTGTTTGAGATCACCGTGGTTTGTTGTACCTTTTAGTGGAGCACAACAGAGGCCTTGATTTTTAAAGGAAGTTACAGGGGATGCATGCACACAGGAGTCATATAATCAGACTTCTTCATCAAACAGGTTATTCTAGCTTATATGACAAAATAGACCAAGGAGAATAAGGACAGATACAAGGCAATAGACGTGTAGGATGTGATTGCTTTTTCTGGCCAAGGAAATTGTGAGTTTGTTGGATACAGGCTATGAAACAAAAAGAATTTAGAACTTTCAGCTTAAACAACTGAAAGGATGGAGATACTATTTACTGAAATGAGAATGTCTGTGAAATGAGTTTTGCGTGGTAGAATCTGAAGTTTAATTTGCACTGTCATAGTTTAAAATGTGGGTCATCGCCGACTGCTGAGGGCCAGCTCAATCAGCTTGCAGTGGAGGGTGCCATCTTGCCTCAAATCACTAAGGATGGCTGGCAGCAGGGGCCAGGTGCATGGACAGAGTCATAGCCTAACATCGACTACCCCATCATGCTCTTGCCTGCACCCAGAGCCAGAGCAGCTTAGCAGGAGGTCTGTGCACCATCAACTCGTAGGTGCACCCAGAGCCAGATCAGCTCAGCAAGCGTCTCTGTGCTGACCTGCACGGGCACCAACTTGCTCAGGGGTCTGTGCCTGGAGTACAGCCAGAGGCTGACATCTTGCCTCGGCAACACAGACAGCTAAACAGACAGAGCCCTGTAGACTGAGAGTTCCACCATGTAGGCTCCAGCAGTCCAACCAGGGAAGCTGAAAGAGGAAACACAAAAATCTCTTAAAGAATTACATAAAACACAAACAAGCAAGTGAAAGATCTGGGCAAAACCATCCAGGATCTAAAAACAGAAGTAGAAACAACTAAGAAATTGCAAAGGGAGACAGCTTTGGTGATAGAAAACCTTGGGAAGAAATCAGGGGCCATAGACGCAAATATCAACAATAGAACACAAGAATCTCAGATGCTGAAGATACCATAGGAACCATGGATTCAACAGTCAAAGGAAATCCAAAATTCAAAAAGTTGGTAACCCAAAACATCCAGGAAATCCAGAACACAATGAGAAGACCAAACCTAAGGATTATAGGTATAGATGAGAGTGAAGATTTACAATTTAAAGGGCCAGCAAATATCTTCTACAAAATTATGGAAGAAAACTTCCCCAACCTAAAGAGAGAGAGAGAGAGATGTCCATGAATATACAAGAAGCCTACACAACTCCAAACAGACTGGACCAGAACAGAAATACCTCCCGTCACATAATAATCAAAACCCCAAATGTACTAAACAAAGATTACTAGAGGCAGTAAGAGAAAAAGGCCAAGTAACACATAAAGGAAGGCCTATCAGAACTTCGCCAGACTTCTCATCTGAGACCATGAAAGCTAGAAGATCCTGGGCAGATATCATGCAGACTTTAAAAGAACACAAATGTCAGCCAAAACTACTATACCCAGCAAAACTCTGAATCGCCATAGATGGAGAAACCAAGGTATTCCATGACAAAACCAAATTTGCACAATATCTTTCCACAAACCCAGCCCTAAAAACAATAATAGGGGGAAAACACCAACACAAGGAGGGAAACTACACCGTAGAAGAAGCAAGATAGATGCCTCTTCAACAAACCCAAAGTAGATAACCTCTCAAATATAAAAAATAGCATCAAAAATGTCAGGAAGTAATAATTACTATTCCTTAATATCTCTTAACATCAATGGACCCCAATAAAAAGACATAGACTAACAGACTGGATGCAGAAACAGGACCCTACATTTTGCTGCATACAAGAAACACATCTCAGTGTCAAAGACAAACACTACCTTAGAGGAAAGGGCTGGAAGACAATTTTACAAGCAAATGGTCTCAGGAAACAAACTGGAGTAGCCATTCTAATATCAGATAAAATTGACTTTCAACCTAAAGTCATCAAAAAAGACATGAAAGGTCACTTCTTGCTGGTCAAAGGGAAAATCTACCAAGAAGAACTCTCAATACTGAACAACTATGCTCCAAATGCAAGGGCACCCTCATTCGAGAAAGAAACTTTACTAAAGCTTAAAGCACACATTGCACCTAACACAATAATTGTGGGTGACTTCAATACTCCACTCTCCTCAATGGACTGATCAGGAAACCAGAAACTAAACAGGGACACAGTGAAACTAATTGAAACCTTGGACCAAATGGATTTAACAGATATATATAGAACATTTCATCCTAAAGCAAAAGAATATACATTTTTCTCAGCACTGCATGGTACCTTCTCCAAAATCGATCATATAATTGGTCACAAGACAGACGTCAACAAATACAAGAAAATTGAACTAATCCCATGACTCCTATTAGATCATTAAGGAGTAAGAGTGGTCTTCAATAGCAAGAAAAACAACAGAAAGCACACATACACATGGAAACTGAACAATACTCTACTCAATGACACCTTGGTCAAGGAAGAAATAAAGAAAGAAATCAAAGACTTTTTAGAATTTAAGAAAAATGAAGATACAACCTACCCAAATCTATGGGACACAATGAAAACAGTGCTAAGAGAAAAACTCATAGCCCTGAGTGCCTCCAAAAAGAAACTGGAGATAGCATACACTAGCAGCTTAATGGCACACCTAAAAGCCCTGGAATAAAAAGAAGCTAATTCACTCAGGAGGAGTAGAAAACAGGAAATCATCAAACTAAGGGCGGAAATCAATCAAATAGAAACAAAGCAAACCATTCACAGAATCAACAAAACCAGGAGCTGGTTCTTTGAGAAAATCAACAAGATCTATAAACCCTTAGCCAGACTAACCAATGGACATAGAGACAGTATCCAAATTAACAAGATTAGAAATGAAAAGGGCTGTATAACAGAAACTGAAGAAACTCAAAAATATAATCAGATTCTACTACAAAAGTCTATACTAAATGTAACTGGAGAATCTGGAGGAAATGGACAATTTCCTAGATAGATACCAAATACCAGAATTAAATCAGGATTAATTAAATCAGCTAAACAGTCCCATAACCCCTAGACTCAAACCAAAGAAGTGAAAGATCTGTATGACAGGAACTTCAAGTCCTTGAAGAAAGAAATTGAAGAAGACCTTAGAAGATGGAAAAACATTTCATGCTCTTGGATTGGCAGAATCAATATAGTAACAATGGCCATCTTGCCAAAAGCAATCTACAGATTCAATGCAATCCCCATCAAAATCTCAAATCAATTCTTCATAGATCTAGAAAGAGCAATTCTCAAATTCATCTGGAATAACAAAAAAACCCAGGATAGCTAAAACTATTCTCAGCAATAAAAGGACTTCTGGGGGAATCAATATCCCTGACCTCAAGCAGTACTACAGAGCAATTATGTTAAAAACTGCATGGTATTGGTACAGCAACAGGCAAGTAGATCAGTGTAATAGAATTGAAGACCCAGAAATGAACCCACAGAGTTATGGTCAATTGATCTTTGATCAAGGAGCTATAACCATCCAGTGAAAAAAAGATAGCCTTTTCAACAAATGGTGCTGGTTCAACTCGATGTCAACATGCAGAATAATGCAAAATTACCCACTCTTATCTTTTTATACTAAGTTCAACTCCAAGTGGACCAAGGACCTCCACATAAAACCAGACACACTGAAACTAATAGAAAAGAAACTGGGGAAGACCCTGGAGGACATGGGCATAGTGGGTAAGTTCCTGAACAGAACACCAATAGCTTATGCTCTAAGATCAAGAATTGACAAATGAAACCTCATAAAATTACAAAGTTTCTCTAAGGCAAAGGACACATTCAGAAGGACAAAACGGCAACCAACAAATTGGGAAAAGATCTTCACCAACCCCACATCCGACAGAGGGTTAATATCCAATATATACAAAGAACTCAAGAAGTTAGACCCCAAAGAACCAAAGAACCCTCTTAAAAATGGGGTACAGTGCTAAACAAAGAATTTTCACCTGAAGAAATTCGGATGGCTGAGAAGCACCTTAAGAGATGTTCAACATCATTAGTCATCAGGGAAATGCAAATCAAAACAACCCTGAAATTCCACCTCACACCAGTCAGAATGGATAAGATTAAAACCTCAAGAGACAACAGATGCTGGCAAGGATGTGGAGAAAGAGGAACATTCCTCCACTGTTGGTGGGACTGCAAGATGTTACAACTGCTCTGGAAATCAGTCTGGTGGTTAGTCAGAAAATTGGGCATGACACTCTCAGAGGATCCTGTCATACCACTCCTGGGCATATACCCAGAGGATTCCCCTGCATACAATAAAGACACATGCTTCACTATGTTCATAGCAGCCTTGTTTATAATAGCCAGAAGTTAGAAGGAGCCCAGA
Organism: Apodemus agrarius; assembly: GCA_964023405.1. Taxonomy (NCBI): domain Eukaryota; kingdom Metazoa; phylum Chordata; class Mammalia; order Rodentia; family Muridae; genus Apodemus; species Apodemus agrarius. The sequence goes on along the minus strand of OZ030009.1, from coordinate 130,437,343 downwards.
TGTCCCTCAAAGGAGGAATGGATACAGAAAATGTGGTATATTTATACAATGGAATACTACTCAGCAATTAAAAATAATGAATTCTTGCAATTTGTCGGCAAATGGTTGGATCTGGAAAATATCATCCTAAATGAGTTAACCCAATCACAAAAGAATATACACGAAATGCAATCACTCATAAGTGGATATTAATGTGCCCAGAAGCTCTGAATACTCAAGGCACAATTAGCAAATCAAAAGAATCCCAAGAAGAAGGAAGGAGAGGACCCTGGTCCAGAAAAGACTGGATCCAGTTTTTAGGAGAGTATCAGAACAGAGAAATGGTGGTGGTGGGGGGTGATTCGGGAATGGGCGGGGGGGAAGAGGACTTATGGGACCTATGGTGATGTGGGAACTGGGAAAGGGGAAAGCCTTTGGAATGTAAACAACAAATACAGAAAATAAATATGGAACAGAAAAATTAAATAAAATGTGGGTCATCTATCTGATGATGATATAATATAATATAGATTAGATATCTCACTGAAAATCTGAAGATGATGAAATTTGTACTGTGTGTACAAACCAAAGAGCAATCCGCAAACCTGATATAGTTTCCTAAAATTGACCCCTTGTACTACAAAGCATATTTAAAGACTTCTAGTTCTTAGACTTGGAACTGTGCCCAAAGTAAAATGACTATAGAAATCAGGTCACTTCTAGAATGTTCTCAACTCTTGAAAACTTTCATACTTTAAAGTTCTTGCTACTTCAGTTGAGCTATTCTGTCACTAAGCAATTAATGTGTAATATTGTTTAGTGTTCATAGTTACTCGTGATGTAAATATATAGAATCCTATCCATAATTGGCATTGTTCAAATGTTTAAAGTTATGGGATGGAAATACCAAAGGGAATATGTGAAATGTAAAGTGAACTGAGTGCTAAGATTAAAAAACTCAAGAGACAAGAGGTCCTGGCGGGGATGTGGAGAAAGAGGAACACTCCTCCACTGTAGGTGGGATTGCAAGATGGTACAACCGCTCTGGAAATCAGTCTGGTGGTTCCTCAGAAAATTGGGTATGACCCTTCCACAGGACCCTGTCATACCAGTCCTGGGTATATACCCAGAGGATTCCTCTGCATGCAATAAAGACACATGCTCTACTATGTTCATAGCAGCCTTATTTATAATAGCCAGAAGTTGGAACGAGTCCAGGAAGGAGAGGACCCTGGTCCTGAAAAGACTGGATCCAGTTTTGTAGAATTCCAGAACAGAGATAAGGTGGTGGTGGGGTGATTAGGGAATTGGCAGGGGGAAGAGGACTTATGGGACATATGGTGAGGGGATGAACTGGGAAAGTGGAAAGCCTTTGGAATGTAAACAAAGAATATAGAAAATAAAAAAATGAAAAAAAAAGAGAATTGAGTGCTGATATTTGCATCATTCTAAACTTGAGTGATATTCACCAACACTAAGAAGAAAGGTATCATGTGGTATTGAACTGTGGCTAACACCATATCTTATCATTTAATTAAGATGATTTTCTATTATTGTGTTGGTTGTATTGTCGTTAATTTATTTTGGGACATTGTTGTTAAAATTTACTCTAGGATATTAATAATTTCTCCTTTATTTCCACAGAGAACACTTTAAGAAGATCATTTTATCAGTAATATTTTTGTGGATTAAAGGCAAAAATACTTTCAGTGTGAGTATTTTGTCAGGTAAAATTTAAATATTTATAAAGGAGTTAATGTTTGGAACCCAGTACATTCCATCTCTGAGAACTATTAGAGCTACTGGTATAGGAGACAGATTTCAGTTGATTTAAAGGGTTTTTGATGAAGAGACAATTTTTAAAAAGAAGTTAGAGAAAACACAAAGGACAGCATTAAATCTTATGACTAAAAACCTTAGCTTTAAATCATTTGCTTTAGAGAGCCAATGGTGGGGAGCAGGTACCAGAACTGAAAGATACTATCAAGGTCAGGTGTCATATATATGTGTCTTAATGTGTCTATCCTATGCTTCCTAAATTCATGACTTTTTAAAAATTTTTATGTTTACATACAAACATGTAAACATATAACATACTGAGTCCATTTCATATTACTAGTATGTATTTAAGCAGATCACTTGGCATTAGACAATCTATTTGAGAGTTGCTCGTATGTTAGCATGTCTAGCGGTGTTGCCATTATCAGATCTTGTTTAAGGTAACTATGTTGTTGAGATTTCAAGTGTATAGCTTCAATATATCTAGAATACATTTTCTTGTAACAGGTGCTTTGGTTTTCTGTTTCCTAGAATCTTTCTGACCCTTATTTAGTAATTTTTCTGGAGCTTTAGACATAGGTGTTAAGAGGACTTGTATATATTTTATTTGTGATTGGCTGACCCGTAGGCAATTATTATCTGTATTTTTAAAACGTGTTTTCTGTAGAAATCTCTGACTTAAAAAAAAGACACCTTTTTTTTCTCTGAGAGATGAAGCTACACTTATCTGTCGATATAAGGAGTAGAATATAGTTAGATATTGTATTTACTCAATAAAATGTCAGAACCTGGCTTTCCTCTAGTGTCTATAGCTACTTCAGCCAGAGGTAGTTGAGTATATTGTAAAACACAAAATTTCCTCACTTTGAGTCAGCCTTAAATCCAATTTCACATATAAACACTGATGCAAAAGTACTCATTAAAATTCGTAAAAATGGAATCCAAGAACATATCAAAAATATCTTTCACCATGAACAAGTAGGCTTCATCCCAGGTATGAACAATGGTTCACCTTATGAAGATCAATCAACATGATTCACTATAGAAAAAACTCAAAGAAAAAGTGATATGATTATATCATTAGATGTTGAAAAAGCCTTTGACAAAAATTCAACACCCCTTTATGTTAAGTCTTGGAGAGATCAGGAAACTTCTAGCTAGAGCATTAAGACAACAAAACGAGTCCAATTGGATACAAACTGCAAAGGAAACATGAAGGTATCACTGTTTATGGATGATATGATGGTATATTTATATGACTCCCAAAATTCTACCAGAGAACTCCTATAATTGTTAAATAACTTCAGCAAAGTGGCTGGATATAAAATTAACTAAAAAAATCATTAGTCTTTTATATAAATAATAAATAGGCTCAGAAAGAAATTAGAGAAACAACACACTTTAGAATAGCCACAAATAATATAAAATATCTTTCTGTAACTCCAAGTAAACTCCAAGTAAAGAAGTAAAGAAGTGAAAGACCTGTATATGAAGAACTTCAAGTGCCTGAAGAAAAATATCTAGGAAGACCTCAGAAGTTGCAAAGATCTTCCATGCTCATGGTTCTATAGGACTAACAGTGACACTGCCATTTTACCGAAGTAATCTACAGATTATGCATAATTTTCATAAAAATTTCAACAGAATTTTTTACAGACCTTGAAAGAACAATTCTCAATTTCATATGGAAAAACAATTAATCCAGGAAATCTAAAACCATCCTAAACAATAAAAGAACTTCAGGGTGGAATTACCATCACTGACCTCAAACTGTACACAGAGCAATAGTGATAAAAACTGCATGGTAGTAGTTGGAAACAAGACAGGTGGATCAATGGAATTGTATCAAAGACCCAGAAATAAACTTGCACATTTAAGGACACTTGATTTTTGACAATAATGCCAAAACCATTCAGTGGAAAAACGAAAGCACGTTCAACAAATGGTGCTGGTCTAACTGTCAGTCTATATGTAGAATAATATAAATTGATCAGTATTTATCACCCTACACAAAGCTCAAGTCCAACTGTGTCAAGGACCTCACCATAAATATGTAAACACTGAATCTAGTAGAAGAGAAATTGGGAAATACCTTTGAACTCATTGGCATAGGAGAACATTTTCTGAAAAGAATACCAATGGCTTAGGCTCTAAGATGAATAATTGATACATGGGACCACTTGAAACTGAAAACCATTTTTAAGGCAAAGAACACTGTCAATAGGACAAAATTTCAGCTTACAGATTGGGAAAATATCTTCATTTACTCTACATTTTGCAGAGGGCTAATATCCAAATATATAAAGAATTCAAGCTGGGCGGTGGTGGCACACACCTGTAATCCCAGCACTTGGGAGACAGAGGCAGGCGGATTTCTGAGTTCGAGGCCATCCTGGTCTACAAAGTGAGTTCCAGGACAGCCAGGACTATACAGAGAAACCCTGTCTCGAAAAAACCAAAAAAAAAAAAAAGAAAAAGAATTCAAGAAGTTAGATTCCAAAACACTAAGTAATGCGATTAAAATTGGAGTATAGAGCTAAACAAAGAATTCTCAACAGAGGATTTTGAATGGCTGAGAGACACAAGAACAGGGAAGAGGGAAGGGGTGGATGAGGGAGCAGGGGGAGGGAAAAGGGCATGTGAGAACTTTGGGGGATGGGGAACCAGAAAAAGGGAAATGAATTCTAAATATAGAATATATCCAATAAAAAAAAAGAAATGTTCAACATTCTTAGTCATCATGGAAATGCAAATCAAAATGACCCTGAGACTCTACCTTATACCAATGAACATGGCTATGATCAAAAACTCAAAGGAAAACACTTGCTGTTGAGGATGTTGAGAAAGAGGATCACTCCTCCATTGCTGGTGGGATTAAAAACTTGTACAACTACTCCGGAAATCAATCTATTGGGTACTCAGAAAACTAGAAATAGTTCTACCTTAAGACCCAGCTATACCACTTCTGAGCATATACCCAAAAGATGCTCCACCATACCACAATGACATGTGCTCCAGGGTATTCATAGTAGCCTTATTTGTAATAGTCAAAAAGTGGAATCAACTCAGACAGTCCTCATCACAAAAATGGAAACAGAAAATTTGGTTCATTTACACAATGGAATACACTGAGGTATTAAAAAACAAGGACATCATCAAATTTGCAGGCAAATAGATGGAACTAGGAAATATCCTGAATGAGGTAACCCAGACCCACAAAGACATGGATGATATGTACTTACTGATGAGTGAATATTAGCTAAAAAGTACAAAGTACCCACAACACACCTCACAGACCCAAAGAAGCTTAACAAGAAGGAAGGCCAAAGTGAGGATGCTTGAATCTCACTTAGAAGGGGAAACAAAACAGACATTGGAGGCAAAGGGAGGGAGGGATCTGGGTAGGAGAGGGGAGGAAGAGGAGGAACATAATGGGGGATAGGTGTGTGGAGAGACAAGAAAGAGGCTAAGAAGGCCCGAGAATGAATGGAAATATGTAGATGCCGGGCTTGGAAGTGGATGGCATTTATAGCAAGAGCCAGAACCTGGGACTGGGGATACTCCCAGGGCTCAATGCAGATTACGTTAGCAGAAATTCCCAATAGTGGTGATATAGAACCTAACGATAACAAATCCACAATCCACAGTGGAGGCATGGGGACACTAGCTTACCGACAAAAATTTTGACCAAAAATTGCTCCAATGCAGGAACAAAGATGGAGCAGAGACTGAACAATTTGGGATCCAACTTGGGATCCAGTTCAAGGGCAGGCACCAATACTGGCACTATTACGGATGCTTTACTGTGGTTAAAGAGCCTAACATGGCTGTTCTCTGAGAGGATCTACCTATAAACTTGACTGAGACTGATGCAAGTACCCAGGGTCAAGCATGAGCTGAAGAGTTAGGAGAAGGACTGAAGGAAATGAAAGGGATGGCAACCTCACAGATATACCAACAGTGTCAACTAACCTGGCCACTTGAGAGCTCCCAGAGACCATGCCACTTTCCAAAAAAAAAAAAATAATAATAATAAAATAAAATAAAAAAATAAAGAGGCTGGGCTAAGGCCTGAGACACTTATATAGCAGAGGGTTGTCTTGTTTAGACTCGTGGAGAGCATGTGCCTAATCCTATAGAGACTTGATGCCCCAGGGTGGGGGATGCCCAGTTGGGTCACCCTCTCAGAGGTGAAGAGGGGGCAGGGATGGGGGAAGAACTCTTGGAGGAAAGGCTGGGATAAGGGACAACATTTGGGATGTAAATCTATAAAATAATTTACAAAAAAGAAAAAAAGAAAAAAGAGGGAATTGAATTGTATCTTTTGAATTATGTGAACACTGTTTAACATAAATCTAGCTGGATCTGGTATTAATGAATTTGAAGTTTGGTGGATTGACATTGGAAAGTCATTGAACTTTATATATTTAATATGTTCAGGCATGTTTAAGGCACATGTCAGTGAAAAGGAACTGAAGTACATATTCACATTAAGTAAATATAACAAAAATACTATTAAAATATTTAACGACCTTTTATGTTTCCAGATGCCTAATGAATTCCATACTTTTGAAATCTAGATGTTGCTTTTCAAAGTCTTAATGCAAGGTGTTTTAATTTTTTATTATTTAAAATGTAGTTGTTTCACTTTCATGTAAAATAATCACGTGGAGTATATTTTAAGAGACAAACTCCTTAACTCACAAACAATCCTTTTCTTCCCTGTGTTGAGCTGTCAGCAAAAAGGAAAGATTTGGTAAACTGCACGTCACTATTGGCCATTGATAGCCAGTGATTTGTTCAGAATCCAAAGGCTAAACCAAACCTCATGCTGCTGTATGTCAGATACAATTGGTCCACAGTCAAAGTTTTACAGCTCAGACAGGGCACACTTTATCCTTCAGGCTGCTACTTAAGATAGCCATGACCCTGAGGAGAACCAGTCAACAAAACCGACAGACAAGAGCATGTGATTTGTATGCATTCCTGCACCAGCTCGCTATCACCCCTGACCTATTGGTCAGGCTGCAAATGACAGCAGGGTGCATGCACCTGATCAGACAGAATATTCTCATTATAAATCCTGAGAAGAGGGGGAGAACCTTTGTGTTTATTCAGTATTCAGAAGCCATCTACTTAAGAGACGAAAAAATGTTAACCCAATGAGGAAAATGACCGACATTAAAGTAGTTCATAAAATTTTAAACCAAGTCTTTATCCTGATAAATTCAGATGAACATCAAATGATTACACAAAGGAAAGCTTATCAAATGGAGAATCAGTTTCTTTAATCAAAATCCAATCCAAATAACACTAAAGCAAAATGAATAATCTTTGCAAACCTGTATTAGAGGTGCAATTCTAGATACATTATTTCAGAAAATTTGCTGAAGAATGAGGCCCGACATGGGGTGAAACCTTACAAATATTTTTGTTACTAAGTTTTAGAGGTAGCAAGAACTTTTGCATTTTAGGAATAATATGTGTTTATAAAATTATCTGTACTGATATGAAAATGACTGTGCAGTACATAGGCCAGATTACTTAGCTTGTTTACTTTTAGAAATAGAGGAGAGGATCTCTGACTTATATTATCAGAAAGAGCTTTGCCTGAAGCTAGAAGAAAACAGAGGTAACATCTCTAAGTCACCTTGAGAGTTTTGATTCCTAATGCCTAAGCATGACAAAGATTCATCACACAAAATCCCCTATGGAATCATACAAAATACATGTGGATTGTTTTACTATAGAAATTGCAGTGATTATATTTTTAAAAGTTCATCATCACTACAGATGGTCTTTAAATGGGTATTCACAATTCCTTGCAGTACTTGAGTAATTTTGAGTAATTAGTAAACCCATATTTGCATATTTTTTACATATTGCACATACATGTATAAATGCATTCTATAGAATGCATATATTTATATCCTCTGTGTATGTATATATATATATATATATATATATATATATATGCATGTATAAAGGGATGCATATATATGTATGTATATACATAAAACTGCATGTAAGTGTATGTGTATAGATATACATATATATGCATACATACATACATACATACATATATATGCATGCCTTTAACTCTATCCCTATCTATGTAACAAGGTGATTAGTAAAATCACAGAGACAAGATATTTAGGGAACTTAAATGTAACACTAGTTAACACTGTAAAGTTTATGTCTCATTAGCAACATTTAGTGGAAGTGCTGAGTAATTCAAGTTTTTGCTTTTGTTTTTGTTTTTTCAAATCTCAGCATCTTCCTCTTAGGCAGCATGTTTGCAGTTGGACGGTGTCTTATTCACACACTAAACATGTAGCTTTATGTCAGTTGCCTCTGAAAAAGTCCTAAAGTTGAAGGTAAGTGATCAACAAATATGCCTTGACTCTATTATGTATTTTTTTAGGCATTGTAAGTAGAAATTGTTCTCTTCTTTGTAAAAATTAGTTAGAGAGCTGGATAGAAGGCTCAGCACCTAAGCATGCTTGCCCAGCAATCACAGTGGCAGGAATTCCAAATCTAACACCCACTTAACAAGACAGATGTCTTATGAGTGTTTTAACTCCAGCTCCATAGATACAATGCCTTCTTCTGAGCACATATAGACATACACCACATACATATGTGCATGTGCAATCGCTCTCTTACACACAAACCTTAACAACAGTAAAGTAAAATAGCATTCAGTTTGGCTCCTTAAGCTTCTGTTTGGTTAAATTCACCCTTTGTGTTTCTATTAAGCTTCCATTTTGATGACTGAGAAACTAAGCTAAAGGCCATTCATGAAGATCAAGAAAGGAATACTTAAGTGAGAATATGATTTAACACTTAAAATTACTTAAATGTCATGCACTATTTTATAAAATTACAAGTATAACATTAATTAGGCACATCTCATATAATTGATATACATCTTAAAACACTTTTTGGGAAATTACTTGTAAATTTAAAATTCTAAATGAGAATTATCTTATTTTTAAAAATTAACTTGGTAATATAAAATGTCCCACACTAATAAAACTTGTTATATGATCTATATGACATAGTATAATGTTAAATAGCAAATAGAATAAGGAAAATAATACCACGTCCTCAGACACAGAATTGATAGATTTAGGGTATAAAATATAGATACATAGCTTAATATTAATCTCATATGATCAATACATTTTATTATAAGGAAACCTTTTATAATATTAAATGTTAACTGGCTGTCCTGTAGGTTTACCTGCCAACTGTTATTCAGAATATTAGTAAACACTCTAAAATCTTGACTTTGTTTTTCAAGTTTATTCCTTCCGAAATTCCCCTTTCAACTCTCCTGTTGTTATTTCATCTTAATTTTTGATTATACAGGCATTTTAATAATCAATATAAAAACCTTTAGTAAAAATGGAAATAATATAACTAAAATAAATATTTTTTATCAACATCAAACCATTCCTTTCTTCTAAGCAATTGCTTAGTTAATAAATATCAAAGAACAAAAATTGGTGACAGGAACTTCTGGGAAGGCTGTAGGTGATGAGGTGAGATTGCAGGAGGCTCTGAGAGTCAAAAGCAGCAGTACTGCTTTTTGAGTTTCTGGGTTATGTGTTCTGTGACAGCAGTGTAATTAAAGCAGTGTCAGAGGTGATGGCTGAGCCTTGACATAATACCTCAGTGAGTGTGAAATTAAGCCAGGCAACTTTGCTATTGTTGCAATGTCTTTACTTATTTAGAATTTAATTATTTAGAAATAATATGAGTCAAAGAAAATAGACACCAAAGGGGAACATGAGAATGTTTGACTAGAATTTAATACATTCTAATCAACTAGTTTGTTTTCCTGCTATTTACCATTTTTGGAGTTGTTTCTGTTTTCTTGCCTTGACATTTGCCTACATTAGTTATTAATGGAAAGATCTAATAATACCAATGTCCACATTGATTTCCAGAGTGGTTGTACCAGTTTGCCATATTACCTTATAAATCTAAAATCTGAAAAAGATCAAATAACCAGAAAAAATGCCAAGAAGAAGAAGAAGAAGGAGGAGGAGGAGGAGAAGGAGGAGGAGGAGGAGGAGGAGGAGGAGGAGGAGGAGGAGGAGGAGAAGAAGAAGAAGAAGAAGAAGAAGAAGAAGAAGAAGAAGAAGAAGAAAATGATGATGATGATGATGATGATGATGATAGTGTTCATTCCTGTAAAGACATTCATCTGAATGATGTAATGTCTGGTTCAGGGCCATGTGCATTATAGGTAATTAGCATTAATTATAAATTGGAAACTTAACATTTACAACTAAAGAATAGTAATAATTGTGCATTTCAACACAATGGATAATTTAAACATAAATAGTGACAATGAATTTAAAATTTGATAGTGTCAAAGACATGATAAAGAAGATACATTAGAGGGAGAAAACAAAAAATTTTTATGACAATATATTTATCTATATCTTTCATTGGTATAACTTTCTATCTTAATAAGCAATATACTACATACTTTGTATTATGAAAAATTATAAGGGAATCATGAGACTCCTAAGCTGTTAAATTTTGTATGTGTATGTGTACATTTATGAGGGTGCTACATATAGTGTATACATATAATATTATATAATATATCATATATAATATATCATATATATTATATGTTAAATACAATTAACTAATATGCAATAACAATATAATAACAGATTATGTATGTTAGTGTTTATATCAGGTATTCACAAGAATAAATATAAAGAAGGTAAATTATTAAACATATTAAATTAAAATATAAAATATATTCAAGTAGAATTTTTGTGAAAAATTTTATTAGATATTTTCTCTATTTACATTTCAAATGTTATTCCCTTTCCTGGTTTCCCCTCCAAAAACCTCCTATTCCATGCCCCCTCCACCTGCTTCTATGAGGGTGTTTCTCCACCCACTCCTGACATTCCCCTAAACTGGGGCATCAAGACTTCACAGGACCTTTTCTCCCTTTGATGTCGAGCAAGGCCATCCTCTGCTACATAATGGCTGGAGCCATATGTCTTTCCATGTATATTTTGTTGGTGGTTTAGTCCCTGAGAGCTCTGGGGGGGCGGGTCTGGTTGGTTGATGTTGTTGTTCCTTTTATGGGGTTGCAAACCCCTTCACTTCCCTCAGTCTGTTCTCTAACTCTTCCAATGGGGACCCTGTGCTCAGTTCAATCGTTGGCTGCCAGCATTCACGTCTGTATTTGCCAAGCTCTAGCAGAGCCTGTGAGGAGAAAGTTATATCAGGCTCCTCTCAGCAAGCACTTGTTGGCATCCAAAAAGTGTCTGGGTTTGGTAACTGTATATGGGAGGGTTCCCCAGGTGGGGCAGTCTATGGATGGTCTTTCCTTCGGTCATTGTTCTACACTTTGTCTCTGTATCTCCTCCCTTGTGTATTTTGTTCTCCTTTCTAAGATGGACCGAAGCATCAAAACTTTGCTTTTGAGGTTCATGTGGTCTGTGAATTGTATTTTGGGTATTCTGAGCTTCTGGGTTAATATCCACTTATCAGCGAATACATACCATGTGTGTTCTTTTGTTATTGGGTTATCTTACTCAGGATATATTTTCTAGTTTCTTCCATTTGCCTAAGAATTTCATGAAGCCAATTTTTTCTTTTTTTATTCAATATATTCTTTATTTACATTTCAAACCATTTCCCCTTTCCTGAATGCCCCCTTCCCAAGAGTCCCATATGCCTGCCCTCTTCCATCCCTCTGTTCCCCAATCAACCACTTCCCATTTCCCTGTCCTGGTATTCCCCTACACTGCTGCATTGAGCCTTTCCAGGACCAGCGGCCTCTCCTTCTTTCTTCTTGGGCATCATTTGATATGTGAATTGTTTCTTGGGTATTCCAAGCTTCTGAGCTAATATCCACTTATCAGTGAGTGCATACCATGTGTGTTCTTTTGTGATTGGGTCACCTCACTCAGGATGACATTCCCCAGTTCTACCTACTTGCCTGAGAATTTCATGAATTCATTGTTTTTAATAGCTGAGTAGTATTCCATAGTGTAAATATACCACATTTTCTGTATCCATTCCTCTGTTGAGGAACATCTGGGTTCTTTCCAGCTTCTGGCTATTATAAATAGGGCTGCTCTGAACATAGTGGAGCATGGGTCCTTAATACATGCTGAGGGATCCTCTGGGTATATGCCCAGGAGTCGTATAATGGGGTACTCCAGTTATATCATGCCCAGTTTCTGAGGGACTGCCAGACTGATTTCCAGAGTGGTTGTACCAGCTTGCAACCCCACCAGTAGGGGAGGAGTGTTCCTCTTTCTTCTCATCCTCTCCAGCACCTGCTGTTTCCTGAGTTTTTGATCTTAGCCATTCTGGCTGGTATGGGGTGAAATCTCAGGGTTGTTTTGATTTGTGTTTCCCTGATGACTAAGGATATTGAACATTTCTCTAGGTACTTCTCAGCCATTTGATATTTCTCAGGTGAAAATTGTTTAGCTCTGTAATCTATCCCATTTTTAATAGGGTTATTTGGCTCCCTGGAGTCTAACTTCTTGAGTTTTTGTATATCTTGGATATTATCCCTCTGTCGGATATAAGGTTGGTAAAGATATTTTTCCAATTTGTTGGTTGCTATTTTGTCCTTTTTGACAGTGTCCTTTGTGTTACAAAAACTTTGTAATTTTATTAAGTTCCATTTGTCAATTCGTGATCTTAGCGCAAAAGCTATTAGTGTTTTGTTCAGAAAAATTTCCCCTGTACTCATGTCCTCACGGGTCTTCCCAGTTTCTTTTCTATTGGTTTAAGTGTATCTGGTTTTATATGGAGGTCTTTGATCCACTTGGAGTTGAGCTTAGTACAAGGAGATGAGAATGGATTGATTTGTATTCTTCTGCATGCTGTCCTCCAGTTGAACTAAAACCATTTGTTGAAAAGGATATCTTTTTTCCCACTGGATGGTTGGAGCTCCTTTGTCAAAGATCAAGTGACCATAGGTTTGTGGGTTCATTTCTGGGTTTTCAATTCTATTCCATTGATCTACCTGCCAATCATTGTACCAATACCGTGTAATTTTTAACACCATTTCTTTGTAGGATTGCTTGAGGTCCAGGATACCGAATATTCCAGAAGTTCTTTTACTGTTGAGAATAGTTTAAGCAATTCCGAGTCTTTTGTTATTCCAGATGAATTTGAGAATTGCTCTTTTTTTAAGAGTTAATGGATTTATTCAAACTACCACAACCATTTTCAGGAATGATCTGCTAGGGCTTTGAAAGGGCCAACTTCCTTGTCACTTCTAGCTCCATTAACTGGGGGAGGAGCCATTGTGGATTATAGTGTGCAGCATTTTAAAATTTAATTTAATCATTTCACTTATTCACTTTACATTATGCTCACTGCCCCCTCTTGGTCACCCCTCCCACACTCCTTCCCCCTCCTTTCTCCCCTTTCCCTCTGGCAGATTGGGGCTCCCCTGGGTATCCCCTATACCCTGGCATTTCAAGTCTCTGTGAGGTTAGGCACATCCTCTCCCACTAAGGCCAGATAAGGCAGCCCAGCTAATAAAACATATCGCTCCTGCAGACAACTGTTTTTGGGATAGCTGCTGCTCCAGTTTTTCAGAACCCTCCTGAAAGCCAAGGATTATACACGGCATTTTTTATAAGACAACTTGGTACAAGTATTCTCAAAGTGGCTGAGTACCTTGTCTATGCCGCTACTAGGAGTATAAAACAACTCAGTCCTTCTAGGGGCCCAATTTTAGCCTTATTTCAATAGCTTTAAAATGTGTGTTGTCTATGTACCAGTAGATCAGCTTTTAGTTTACTTAAGGTAATATTTTTTTATTGGATATATACTATATTTACATTTCATTTCCCTTTTTCTTGTTCCCTACCCCCCAAAGGTCCCACATGCCACCATCCCTCCCCGTGTTACCTCATCCACCCCTTCCCACTTCCCTGTTCTGGTATTCCCCTACACTGATCCTTTGAGCTTTTCCAGAACCAAGGTCTACTCCTTCCTTCTTGTCGGACATCATTTGGTATGTGGATTGTGTCTTTGGTGTCCCAAGATTCTAGGCTAATATCCACTTATCAGTGACTGCATACCATGGGTATTCTTTTGAGACTGGGTCACCTCACTTAGGATGATGTTCTCTAGCTCCATCCATTTCTCAAAGAATTTCAGGAATTCAATATTTCTAATGGCTGAATAGTACTCCATTGTGTATATATACCACATTTTTTTTTATCCATTCTTCGGTTGAGGGACATCTGGGTTCTTTCCAGCTTCTGCTTATTATAAATAAGGCTGCTATGAACATAGTGGAGCATGTATCCTTATTGAATGCTGGGGAATCTTCTGGGTATATGCCCAGGAGTGATATGGCTGAGTCCTCCGGAAGTATCATGTCCAGTTTTCTGAGGAACCACCAGGCTGATTTCCAGAGTAATTGTACCAGCTTGCAGTCCCACCAGCAATGGAGGAGTGTTCTTCTTTACATCCTCGCCAACACCTGATGTTTCCTGAGTTTTTAATTTTAGCCATTCTGACTGGTGTGAGGTGAAATCTCAGGGTTGTTTTGATTTGCATTTCGCTGACTAATGATGTTGAACATTTTTTAAGGTGTTTCTCAGCCATCCAAATTTCTTCAGGTGAAAAGTCTTTGTTTAGCTCTGTACCCCATTTTTGGATAGGGTTATTTGGTTTTCTGGGGTCTAACTTCTTGAGTTCTTTGTATACATTGGATATTAGCCCTCTGTCAGATGTGGGGTTAGTGAAGATTTTTTCCCAATTTGTTGGTTGCCAATTTGTCCTTTTGACAGTGTCTTTTGCCTTACAGAAATTTGTAATTTTATGAGGTCCCATTTGTCTATTCTTGATCTTAGTGCATAAGCTATTGGTGCTCTGTTCAGGAACTTTCCCCCTGAGCCAATGTCCTCAAAAAACTGGTGTTCCCCAGTTTCTTTTTTATTAATTTTAGTGTGTCTGGTTTTATGTGGAAGTCCTTGATCTACTTGAAGTTGAGCTTATTACAAGGAGATAAGAGTGGATCAATTCTCATTCTTCTGCATGTTGACCTCCACTTGAGCCAGCACCACTTGTTGAAAAGGCTATCTTTTTTCCACTGGATGTTTTCAGCTTTTGTCGAAGAGCAATTGGCCATAGGTGTGTGAGTTCAATTGTGAGTCTTCGATCCTATTCCATTGATCCACCTCCCTGTCATTGTAAAAATACCATGCAGTTTTTAACACTACTGCTCTGTAGTATTGCTTGAGGTCCAGGATACTGATTCCTCCAGAAGTTCTTTTACTGTTGATGATAGTTTTAGCTATCCTGGGTTTTTTGTTATTCCACATGAATTTGAGAATTGCTCTTTCTAACTCTATGGAGAACTAAGTTGGGATTTTGATGGGGATTGCGTTGAATCTGTATATTGCTTTTGGCAAGATTGCCATTTTAAGTATATTAATCCTGCCAACCCATGAGCGTGGAAGATTTTTCCATTTTCTGAGGTCTTCTTCCATTTCCTTCTTCAGAGACCTGGAGTTTTTGTCATATAAATCTTTCACTTGTTTGGTTAGAGTCACACCAAGATACTTTATATTGTTTGTGACTATTGTGAAGGGTGTCATTTCCCTAATTTATTTCTCAGCCTGCTTATCCATTGAGTATAGGAAGGCTACTGATTTGCTTGAGCTGATTTTATAACCAGCCACTTTGCTGAAGTATTTTATCAGTTGTAGGAGTTCTCTGATGGAGTTTTTTGGGTCACTTAAGTATACTATCATATCATCTGTGAATAGTGATAGTTTGACTTCTTCCTTTTCAATGTGTATCCCTTTGACTTCCTTATGTTGTCAAATTGCTCTAGCTAGTACCTCAAGTACTATTTTGAAAAGATATGGTGAGAGGGGGCAGCCTTGTCTAGTCCCTGATTTCAGTGGGATTGCTTCAAGTTTCTCTCCATTTACTTTGATGTTGGCTATTGGTCTGCTGTAAATTGCTTTTACTATGTTTAGGTATGGGCCTTGAATTCTTGTTCTTTCCAAGACTTTTTAGCATGAATGGATGCTGAATTTTGTCAAATGCTTTTTTAGCATCCACTGAGTTGACCATGTGGTTTCTTTTTTTGAGTTTGTTTATGTAGTGGATTACATTGATGTATTTCTGTATATTGAAACATCCCTGCATCCCTGGGATGAAGCCAACTTGATCATGGTGAATGATCCTTTTGATGTGTTCTTGGATTCTGTTGGCAAGAATTTTATTGAGTATTTTTGTAGCGATGTTCATAAGGGAGATTGGTCTGAAGTTCCCTTTCTTAGTTGGATCTTTGTGTGGTTTTGATATCAGGGTAATTGTGGCTTCATAGAATGAGTTGGGTAGTGGTCCTTCTGTTTCGATTATGTTGAATAGTTTGAAGAGTATTGATATTAGGTCTTCTTTGAAGGTCTGATAGAATTCTGTACTAAAACCATCTGGTCCTGTGCTTAATTCGGTTGGAAGACTTTCTATGACCCCTTCTATTTCTTTGGGGGTTATGAGACTGTTTAGATGATCTATTTGATCCTGATTTAATTTTGGTATTTGGTATCTGTGTAGGAAATTGTCCATTTCCTCCAGATTCTCCAGTTGTGTTGAGTATAGGTTTTTGTAGTAGGATCTGATGATTTTTTGAATTTTCTCAGTTTGTTTTATTTCTCCCTTTTCATTTCTAATTTTATTATTTTGAATACTGTCTCTGTGCCCTTTGGTATGTCTGACTAAGGGTTTATCTACCTTGTTGATTTTCTCAAAGAACCAGCTCCTGGTTTTGTTGATCCTTTGTATGGTTCTCTTTGTTTCTACTTGATTGATTTCAGCACTGAGGTTGATGATTTCCTGTCTTCTACTCCTCCTGGTTGAAATAGTTTCTTTTGTTCCAGAGCTTTCAGGTGTGCTGTTAAGTTGCTAGTATATGTTCTCTCCTGTTTCTTTTTGGAGGCACACAGGGCTATGAGTCTTCTTCTTAGCACTGCTTTCGTTGTGTCCCATAGATTTGGGTATATTGTGCCTTCATTTTCATTAAATTCTAAAAATTCTTTGATTTCTTTTTTATTTCTTCCTTGACTAAGGTATCATTGAGTAGAATATTGTTCAGCCTCCATGTGTATGAGGATTTTCTATTATTTTTGTTGCTATTGAAGACCACTCTTAATCCAATAGGATGCATCAGATTAGCTCAATATTTTATTTGTTGAGGTCTTTCTTGTGACCAATTATATGGTGGATTTTTGAGAAGGTACCATGAAGTTCTGAGAAAAAGGTACAGTCTTTTGCTTTAGAATGAAATGTTCTCTCTCTCTCTCTCTCTCTCTCTCTCTCTCTCTCTCTATATATATATATATATATATATATATATATATATATATATATATCTTAAATCTAATTGGTGCAAAGTTTCAATGAGTTTCCCTGTGTCCCTGTTTAGTTTCTATTTTCCTCATCGGTCCATTGAGGACAGTGCAGTGTTGAGGTCTCCCACAATTATTGTGTTAGGTGCAATGTGTGCTTTGACCTTTAGTAAAGTTTCTTTTACAAATCAGGGTGCCCTTGCATTTGGAGCAAAGATTTTTAGAATTATGAGTTCTTCTTGGTGGATTTTTCCTGTGACCTTCTGTGATGACTTTAGGTTAAAAGTCAATTTTATCTGTTATTAGAATGGCTCTTCCAGCTCACTTCCTGAGACCATTTGCTTGTAAAATTGTCTTCCAGCCTTTTACTCTAAGGTAGTGTTTTTCTTTGACCCTGAGGTGTATTTCCTGTATGCAGCAAAATGTAGAGTCCTTTTTCCCTATCCAGTCTGTTAGTCTATGTCTTTTTATTGTGGAATTGAGTCCTTTGATGTTAAGAGATATTAAGGAATAGTGATTATTTCTTCCTGTCATTTTTGATGTTATTTTCGTTTTTGAGTGGTTATCTTCTTTTAAGTTTGATGGAATAAGGTTACTGTCTTGCTTTTTCCAGGGTGTTGTTTCCCTCCTTGTATTGGAGTTTTCCTCCTATTATCCTTTGTAGAGCTGGGTTAGTGGAAAGATATTTGGTCTTGTCATGGAATATTTTGATTTCTCCATCTATGGTGATTGATAGTATTGCTGGGTATGTTGGCTGACATTTGTGTTCTCTTAGAGTCTGCATGAGATCCACCCAGGATATTCTAACTTTCATAGTCTCTGGTTAGAAGTCTGGTGTGATTCTGATAGTTCTTCCTTTATATGTTACTTGGCCTTTTTCTCTTACTGCCTTTAATATTCTTTGTTTAGTACATTTGGCTTTTGATTATTATGTGACAGGAGGTATTTCTGTCCTGGTCCTGTCTGTTTGGAGTTGTGTAGGCTTCTTGCATATTCACGGGCATCTCTCTCTTTAGGTTGGGGAAGTTTTCTTCCATAATTTTGTATAAGATATTTGCTGGCCCTTTAAATTGTCAATCTTCACTCTCATCTATCCCTATAATCCTTAGGTTTGGTCTTCTCATTGTGTCCTGGATTTCCTGGATGTTTTGGGATACCAACTTTTTGCATTTTGCATTTTCTTTGACTGTTGAATCCATGGATCTTATGGTATCTTCGGCATCTGAGATTCTTTCTTCTATCTATTGTATTCTATTGTTGATATTTGCATCTATGGCCCCTGATTTCTTCCCAAGGTTTTCTATCCCCAAAGTTGTCTCCCTTTGTGATTTCTTAGTTGTTTCTACTTCTGTTTTTAGATCCTGGATGGTTTTGCTCAGATCTTTCACTTGCTTGTTTGTGTTTTCATGTAATTGTTTAAGAGATTTTTGTGTGTCCTCTTTCATGACTTCTACTTGTTGACCCACATTCTCCTGTATTTCTTTAAGTAATTTTTGTATTTCCTCCCTATTGGCTTCTATTTTTTGATCCATACTCTTCTGAATTTCTTTAAGTGATTTTTGTCTTTGCCTTTTAAGGGTTTCTAGCTTTTGATCCATTTTCTCCTGTATTTCTTTAAGAGATTTATCTGTGTGTTCTGCTATCAGCATTCTGACCAGTGATTTTAGGTCCAAATATTGTTTTTCTGGTGTGTTGGGGTATCCAGGACTTCCTGTTGTAGGTAAACTGGGTTCCACTGCTGCCATGCTGCCTTGATTTCTGTTAGTAACATTCCTATGTTTGCCGTTTGCCATCTGGTTATCTCTGGAGTTAGTTGGTCTTGTTGTTACTGGTTGGTGTTTGAAAGTCTTATGGCATTTGTCCTTGCTGTTGTAGAGGGCATCCGTGCTCCCGAGTTGGAGACCGGAAGGTTTCCACTACTTGACTCCAAATTACCTCCTCAGCTCTGCTGGGCCGGACCCAAGTCTCTCCCTCCACCAGCTTGCTGCTGGACAGGCAATTGACCTCCTGCTGTCTCCTCCTGGCCTGCCTAGTTGCCAGCTCTTAAGAATCAGATCTTTTTTCCCCCACTGATCTGGGCTCATTTGCTAGATCTTTATGGTGACCTGGGCTCCTCTGCACAGACCTGCTGAGCTGCTCTGGCTCTGGGTGCAGGCAAGAGCCTGATGGTGTAGTAGATGTTAGGCTAGGTCTCTTTCCATGCACCTGACCCGAGCTGCCCGCTGCCTGCAGTGACCTGAAGCCGAGAATTGCTCTTTCTAAGTCTATGAAGATTTGAGTTGAGATTTTGATGGGGATTGCATTGAATGTGTATATTGCTTTTGGCAAGATGGCCATTTTTACAATATTATTTCTGCCAATCCAAGAGCATGGAAGATTTTTTCCATCTTCTGAGGTTTTCTATTTCTTTCATCAAAGACTTGAAGTTCCTGTTATACATATCTTTCACTTGTTTGGTTAGAGTCACACCAAGTTTCTTTATATTGTTTGTGGCTATTTTGAAGGGTCTCATTTCCCTAATTTCATTCTCAGCCTTATCCTTTGAGTACAGGAAGGCTACTGATCTGTTTGAGTTAATTTTATATCCAGCCACTTTGCTGAAGTTGTTTATCAGCTGTAGGAGTTCTCTAGTGGACTTTTTTTTTTTTTGGTCACTTAAGTATACAATATAATCTGCAAATAATGATAATTGGACCTCTTCCTTTCCAATTTGTATCCTTTTGACTTCCTTTTGTTGTCTAATTGCTCTAGCTAGAACTTCAAGTACTATAATGAATAAATACGGAGAAAGAGGGCAGCCTTGTCTAGTCCCTGATTTTAGTGGGATTGCTTTAAGTTTCT
Organism: Apodemus agrarius; assembly: GCA_964023405.1. NCBI lineage: Eukaryota > Metazoa > Chordata > Mammalia > Rodentia > Muridae > Apodemus > Apodemus agrarius. The sequence continues at coordinate 130,417,358 of OZ030009.1, read as the reverse complement.
CTCCATTTAGTTTGATGTTGTCTACCTGTTCTTTCCAAGACCTTTAACATGAATGGATGCTGAATTTTGTCAAATGCTTTTTCAGCATCTAATGAAATGACCATGTGGTTTTTTTCTTTGAGTTTATGAAGTGGATTACATTGATGGATTTCCATATATTGAACCATCCCTGCATCCCTGGGATGAAGCCTACATGATGACGGCAAATGATCATTTTGATGTGTTCTTGGACTTGTCTGGCAAGAATTTTATTGAGATTTTTGCATGGCTATTCATAAGGGGAATTGGTCTAAAGTTCTCTTTGTTCAACCTTTGTGTAGTTATGGTATCAGCAAACGTGTGGCTTCATAGAAGGAGTTGTGTAGTGTTCCTTCTGTTTCTATTTTGTGGAATAGTTTGAAGAGTATTGGTGTTAGGTCTTCTTTGAAGGTCTGATAGAATTCTGCACTAAAACCATCTGGTCCTGTGCTTTTTTTTGGTTGGGAGACTGTCAATAACAACTTCTATTTCTTTAGGTGTTATGGGACTGTTTAGATGGTCTATTTGATCCTGATTAAACTTTGATAGTTGGTATTTGTCTAGGAAATTTTCCATTTCATTCAGATTTCCAGTTGTGTTGACTATAGGCTTTTGTAATAGAATCTAACAATTTTTTGAATTTCCTCAGTTTCTGTTGTTATATCTTTCATTTCATTTCTGATTTTGTTAATTTGGATACTGTCTCTCTGCCTTCTCATTATTCTGGCTAAAGATTTATCTATCATGTTGATTTTCTCAAAGAACTGTCTCCTGCTTTTTTTTTTTTTATTATTCTTTTTATAGTTCTTTTTGTTTCAACTTGGTTGATTTCAGCCCTGAGTTTTCTGTCTTCTACTCCTCTTGGGTGTATTAGCTTCTTTCTGTTCTAGCTTTCAGGTGTGCTGTTAAGCTGCTATTGTATGCTCTCTCCAGCTTTTTTTTTTTTTTGAGGTGCTCAGAGCTATGAGTTTTCCTCTTAGTACTGTTTTCATTGTGTCCCATAAATTTGCGTATGTTGTGCCTTCATTTTCATTAAATTCTAAAAAGGTTTTGATATCTTTCCTTATTTCTTCCTTGAACAAGATATCCTTGAGTAGAACATTGTTCAGCTTCCATGTGTATGTGGGCTTTCTGTTGTTTTTGTTGCTATTGAAGATGACTCTTACTTCACAGTGATCTGATAGGAGTAGTTCAATCATATCTGTTGAGGTCTGTTTTATGACTAATTATATGGTCAGTTTTGGAGAAGTTACCATGTGGTGCTGAGAAGAAGGTATATTCTTTTGATTTAGGATGAAATGTTCTATAGATATCTATTAAATACATTTGGTCCAAAACTTCTGTTAGTTTCACTGTGTCTCTGTTTAGTTTGTGTTTCCCTGAACTGTCCATTGAGGAGAGTGGGTATTGAAGTCACTCACTGTTATTGTGTAGTGTGTGATGTGTGTAAAGTTTCCTTTACAAATGAGGGTCCCCTTGTATTTGAGGCATATATCTTCAGAATTGAGAGATCTTCCTGGTAGGTTTTTCCTCTGATGAGTATAAAATATCCTGTGTCTTTTTTGATGACTTTTGGTTGAAAGTCTATTTTATTGGATATTAGAATGACTACTCCAGCTTGTTACCTGGGACCATTTGCTTGGAAAACTGTTCTCCAGCCTTTTACTCTGAGGTAGTGTTTGTCTTTGACACTGAGATGCATTTCCTGTATGCAGCAAAATGTTGGGTCTTGTTTGCATATCCAGTCTGTTAGTCTATGTCTTTTTATTGGGGAATTGAGTCCATTGATGTTAAGAGATATTAAGAAATAGTGATTCTTGCTTCCTGCTATTTTTGATATATTTTTTATGTTTGTGTGCTTATCTTCTTTTGGGTTTGTTGAAAGAAGATTAATTTCTTGCTTTTTCTATTGTGTAGGTTCTCTCCTTTTGTTGGTGTTTTCCATTCTTTAGCCTTTTAAGGGCTGGATTTGTGGAAAGACACTGTGTATTTTTTTTTTTTTTTTGTCATGAAATACCTTGGTTTCTCCATCTATGGGAATTGAGAGATTTGATGGATATAGTAGTCTGGGTTGGCATTTGCATTCCATTAGGTTCTGTATAACATGTGATCTGGCTCTTCTGGCTTTTATAGTCTCTGGTGAGAAGTCCAGTATAATTCTGATAGGTCCACCTTTATATGTTATTTGACCTTTTTTCCTTACTGCTTTTAATATTATTTCATTGTTTAGCAAATTTTTGTTTTAATTATTATGTGACAGGAGGTATTTATTTTCTGCTCCAATCTATTTGGAATTCTGTAGGCTTCTTTCATGTTCATGGGCATCTCTTTCTTTAGGTTAGGAAAGTTTTCTTCTCTAATTTTGTTGAAGACATTTACTGGCCCTTTAATTTGGAACTCATACTCTCTTCTATACTTATAATCCTTAGGTTTGGTTCTCATTTTGTCATGGATTTCCTGGATGTTTTGGGTCAGGAACTTTTTGCATTTTTCATTTTCTTTGACGGTTGTGTCAATGCTTTCTATGTTACCTTCTTCATCTGAGATTCTTTCTTCTATCTCTTGTATTCTGTTGTTGATGCTTGCATTCATGACTCCTGACTTTTTTTCTAGGTTTTCTATGTCCAGAGTTGTTTCCCTTTGTGATTTCTTTATTGTTTCTACACCCAGTTTTATATCCAGCATGGTTTTGTTGAATTCCTTCACCTGTTTGTTGTGTTTTCCTATAGTTCTTTAAGGGCTTCTCACTGTTTACTTGTGTTCTCTCCTGTATTCTTTAAGGGAGTTACTTATGTCTTTCTTGAAGCCCTCCATCAGGAGCTGTGATTTTATATCCAAATCTTGCTTTTCTGGTAGTTGGAGTATCTTGCTGTTGTGGGAGAATTGGGTTTATATGCTGCCATATTTCCTTGATTTCTGTTAGCAATGTTCCTACATTTGCTTTTTGCAATCTGGTTATCTCTGGTGTTACTTGGTCCTGCTGTCACTGGCTGGTGCTTGCCACTCCTGTTTGCCTGCATGCCTATCTCAGCAACCCTGTGTGACCTGCTTTCTCCTGGCACAGATTCCTGTGGTGCTGGTGAGCTCCTGGGTGCAGGTGGAGTCCTGATAGGGTGTGTCCCAAGAGATCCTCTACTCTGTTGATTCCTGCCTACCAGTCTTTCCTTCCACACATTCCAAGGAGCAAAGATGGCGGCATCTTAACCTCTAAGGGCGGGACTCAGGAAGCCATTGTTTTTAATAGCTGAGTAGCTATTAAATAGCTCCATTGTGTAAATGTAGCACATTTTCTGTATTCATTTCTCTGTTGAGGGACATCTGGGTTCTTTCCAGCTTCTGGCTATTATAAATAAAGCTTCTATGAACATAGTGGTGTATGGGTCCTTGTTATGTGTTGGACCACTTTTTGTGTGTATTCCCAGGAGTGGTATAGCTGGGTCCTCAGGTAATAATACTATGTCCAATTTTCTGAGGAACCTCCATACTGATTTCCAGAATGGTTGTAGCAGCTTGGCATGCCACCAACAATGGAAAAGTGTTCCTCTTTCTCCATATTCTCTCCAGCATTGGCTGTCACCTGAGTTTTTCATTTTAGCCATTCTGACTTGAGTGAGGTAGAATCTCAGGGTTGTTTTGATTTACATTTCCTCAATGACTAAGGGTGTTGAACATTTCTTTATGTAATTCTTAGCCAGTCAGTGTTGGATTTAGTCAAATGCTTTCTAAGCATCTATTGAAATGATCATGTTGGGTTTTTTTCTTTGAATTTGCTTATATAATGGAATACATTGATGGATTTCTGTATATTGAAACATCCCTGCATCTCTGGGATGAAGCTTACTTGATCATGGTGGATGATCATTTTAATGTGTTCTTGGACTTGGTTTGTGAGAATTTTACTGATTAATTTTACATTGATAGTCATAAGTGAAATTGGTCTAAAGTTCTCTTTCCTTGTTGGGTCCTTGTGTGGTTTAGGTATAAGTATAATTGTGGCTTCATATGATGAATTGGGTAGTGTTCCTTCTGTTTCTGTTTTGTGGAATTGTATGAGCATATTGGTATTAGGTCTTCTTTGAAGGTCTGATAGAATTCTTTACTAAACCTACCTGGTCCTGGGATATTTTTGGTTGGTAGACTATTAATAACTGCATCTATTTCTTTAGGGGTTATGGGAGTATTTAGATGGTTTATCTGATCCCGATTTAACTTCCGTACCTGGTATCTGTATAGAAAAATGTCCATGTCATCCATTGTTTCCAACTTTGTTGGATCTGATGATTTTTTTTTGATTTCCTGTTTCTGTTATTTTAAGTAGATTTTTAATAAGAAATTCTCTAAACCTATCTAGAAAATGCAGACATTGGCATCTACATTTGCTTTTATAGTAAGAGCAAAACAATGTAAACAAGTTTAACCCTTTACTAGACAGATTTTCATAATTTCTTGCTATTTTGCTATGTTCAGTTTCTGTGATGACTGTGACAAAATCTACCTTTTTTCGATTTCTTACAAAGAGTAAGAATGTTGAATGAAGTAATATTTTTCTTCCTTTTGCAAAATATAGTTTTTAAAATGTTTTTTCATGTATTATATCCCAACTGCAGTTTCCCCTCTTTCTTCTCCTCCCTGTTTCTGCCATTTCCCATCCCCTCCTCCACCATTTCTTTTCACAACAGGGCAGGCATCACAGGGATATCAGACAAATATGGCATGTCAAGTTGTAATAAGACCTGACCCCTCCCCCTCATATTACTAATGAGGCAACACAATAGGTGAAAAAGAGTCCCCAATGCAGTCAAAAGCATCATGAAGATATTCCCCAAACCCCAATCCCATAGCAAAGAGTGCCCCAAAAGACCAAACTATACAACTACAACATATATGTAAAAGTCCTAGGCTACAAACCCTGCAGGCTTTCAGATTGTTACAGTCCAGGTTAATTGATTTTGTGGGACATTTTTTTTTTGTGATAGTCTTGACACCTCTTGGTCCTAAAATCCTTCCTCCCCTCCTTCAGTAGAATTCCCCAAGCTCCACTTAATGTTTGGCCGTGGGTTTCTGCATTTTTCCATCAGTTTCTATCAGTTGTGGGATGGAGCATCTCTGATAGCAATTATACCTGGCTCTTGTCTATGAGTATAGTAAAATGCCATTAAGAATTGTTTCTTCTTTTTTCCTTCTTTTTCTTTTTTAATTTTTTTGCCAGACATATCTGATTCAACCCTAGGGCTCTGGGCTATCCAGTCTCTGGTTCTTGGCCCTCTAGGCAGTGTCAGAAGTGGGTACCCTCTCATGGCATGGGTCTCAAGCTGAACCAGTTATAATTTGGCTCCTTTCACAATTTCTGTGCAATTTCCTTTCCCCAGCACATCTCTCAGGCAGGAGAAATTGTAGATGGAATGTTTTGTGACTTGCCAGGCTACAAGTTACAAGAAATAGACAATTTATTCACCACTCATTACTAAGAATCTTAGCTGGGTTCACCTTCTTAGATTACTGGGAGCTTCCATTGCTCTTACCTTCTACTTCCACATGAAATGTCCTCCAATTCCAGTTGTCTCTCCATGTACTTCTCCCTCCATCCTTCCTAATGTGATCTCTTGTTCTCAATCCCACCCACCCAGTTCACACAAGATTCTATTCTATATCCACTAATCATGGAGATCCATGTCTCCTTTTAGATCCCTCCTTGTTAATCTCTCTATAACTTATTTTTTTAATTCTTTGAGAACTTTATATGAGTACTGTATATACTAATTCCCTTCTGCGTTTACTCTTTCCAATTTCTCTTGAGTACACCCAGTCAGTCTTAAGTTCAGAGCTTCTTATTGTTACTCAACACACTCAGACATATAAATTTATAAATGCTATCTGGTTTGTCTCTTTAGGGTTGTTTGTATACATATATGCATACACACGTGTGTGTGTGTGTGTGTGTGTGTCTGTGTGTGTCTGTGTGTGTGTCTGTGTGTGTGTGTGCCTGCCTGTGTGTGTGTGCCTGTGTGTGTATGTTACAGCATGATAATTTGGGGTTGGATAACTTATAAAAGACTCATCTTTGGATAAGTCTGGTTGTCCCTTTCTGAGATGGGATTAATTTCCTATGGCTATTCATTAAGGAATAGGGCCATATACCCCCATTTATGCTGGCATGCCAACTATAACTGTAAAGATTTTTTTGGTGGGTGTGGATTCCTTGTCCTTTTCAGAAGATACAATATACAGCAGATGTCCTGGTCCTTTGACTCTTAAGATTTTTCCATTGTCTTTACACAATGGTGACTGAATTTAGATATAGGGATGGTATTATAGAGTAACATTTATGGAGAGGATATTCCAAGAGGCCTGTTGTCATGCCCATGGCCATCAGTCCCCCAAATATACTCCCGATAGTACTAAACTGAATCTAATTTTCTGGTACTCCATTTTCTTTCCTACAACTCTGCCTGCATTACTAGAGGCCTGCCAATACCAGAGATGGCTAAAGGCTAGTTTAAGAACCTCATCAGCAAGAGTCAGGAAAGTATGGCACCTCTAGAACCTATCTATCTAGGATAGTTAAATCGCCATAGAAACCCCCGGATAGCCTAATACGATTGAAACACAAGAAAATGACCTTAAATTTAATCTTATGAAATGATCAATGCTTTTAAAGAGGAAATGAATAGATTCCTTAAAGAAATACAAGAAAACATAATTAAACATGTGAAGGAAATGAATAAAACTGTTTAAGACCTGAAAATTCAAACAGAATTGATCAATAAATCACAAACTAAGGGAGTCTAGTAGAGAGAAAACCTAGATAAGAAAATAGGAGCAACAGATGCAAGCATAAGTAACTAAATACAAGAGATGGAAGAAGAATCTCAGGCATAGAAGATACAATAGAAGAAATTGTTACACCAGTCAAGAAAATGTTAAATCTAAACAGTTCCTGCCACAAAATATACAGGAAATATGGCACACTATGAAAAGACCAATCCTTAGACCAATAGGAATACAAAAGGGAGAATATTCCCAGCTCAAAGGCCCAGAAAATAACTTTGAACAAAATCAAAGAAGAAAATTTCTCTAACCTAAGGAAAGAGATAAACATACAAGAAGCTTATAAAATACCAAATAGATTGGACTAAAAAAGAAAATCCTCTTGATACATAATAATCAAAATACTAAGTATACAGAACAATGAAATAATATTGAAAGCTACAGCGTAAAAGGATAAGGAAGCTGGTAGTTATGGGAGGCCTTCTCTTCTCAGAAGATAAGGGAAGGGGGTGAGAATGGAGAGGATGTGTAAGTGTGGGAGGGAAAAAGGAAGGTGGCCTGTGATATGGATGTAAAATGAATAAATAAATAAATTATGGGAAAACAATTATGAAGAGATGCCACATGGTCAATTGTTCCCTGTATTTTTAACAGGTGTATATTTCTGTAATAATGTCTGCCTGATACAAAAAGAAGGGTCTCTGATGATAGGTCTAAGTCACATTTGTCTGTTGCTATTAGAATAAATACTTTGAATGAAGTTGAAAAATATAATGGTTAGTCAGTAGTGACCTTTCCCATAGGGATTTTATTTATTTATTTATTTATTTATTTATTTATTTATTTATTTATTTATTTAATGTATATGCGTACATCGTGGCTGTCTTCAGACACACCAGAAGAGGGCACTGGATCCTATTACAGATGGTTGTGAGCCACCATGTCGTTGCTGGGAATTGAACTCAGGACTTCTGGAAGAGCCGTCAGTGCTCTCAACCACTGAGCCATCTCTTCACCCTCTTAACACTTCTTTAATAGTTTGTCAAAATCTCCTCCTTAATGCTATGGCCTTTGAAAGGGACCAAAGGAGCCCAATCTCATCAGGGCATAATAAGAGTTATTGAAAAAGGTGTGTAAATGTGATTAACAGGGCAATGATTATTTTAAATCTTTAGAATAAATCTCTGAACAACCCCATCAGTATGCTAAAAAAAGTAATATATAAAAAGTGTCTATAGAGCTGGCCCTGGTTGCTGGGGTTACTGGTGAGCCAGCCCCAAGCATGTAAAAGCATGAGACCCCACAGGATGAGCAGCTCAGATTTCTTCCGGGCCCAGATCCAGGGCTCTGAATGGACCCACCTCAACATCTACCCCATCTACAGGTTATTCTCCCTAATTCTAGGTTTCCTGGCATTCTTTTTTTTATTGGATATCTTCTTTATTTACATTTCATCTCCCTTTTCCTGACTTCCCATCCCCCAAAGGTCCCATATGCCCCTTTCCCTCCCTATGTTCCCTCATCCTCCTCTTCCCTAATATTAATTTCACTAGTCCCTGAGCATAGGAGGTCTTTCCACCTTTTAGTGTCGTCTTAAATTTTCTGCAGTGATTTAAATCTAATTTTCTTGATAACATGACTTTTGACTTTAAGTCCATTTATACTACTTATTACATTTGTTAATTTATGTATGTGGACTGTCCTTACATCTCTTGCATAAGGCCAACCTGGTCATGGTAAGTGATTTTTCTTATAATGTTAGATTTTACATCTATGTTCATGAGGGGTTTTGTCCTATAGTGGGTGTTTTTGTTGTTTTGTTTATTCATGCCTTTTTCTATTTGTCTTTTTTGTGTTTTTGTTCTTATAGCAGTCATAATGGCCTCATAGAAGGAGGTTTTCTTTCCCATACTATTTCTCTTTTCTTTTCCTTTGAGGGGGACTGGAGGTTAAGAAATAACATTGAAATTCCAGTAGAAATCAGCTGTGAATTGATCTTGATCTGGGCTTTTCTTTCTTTTTTTTTCTTTCTTTACTTTTCCTTTTGAGAAAGAAGTCTTTTACTACTATTTTTACCTCCTTACTTGATATGAGTATTTTAAAATTTTAGTCTCTCCTTGCTCTATTTTTGATGGTCTGGAAGAATGGAGAAGCTCATCCATTTCTTTTAGGTTTTCTATTTTCATGGAGAACAGGTTTGAAAGTATTTCATTATAGCATTCTGAATTTATTTAGTATTTGTTATGATGTTTGCTTCTTCAGTCCTAATTTTGTTAATTTGAATTTGCTCTTTATTTTTATTAATTAGTCTGATGGTCTGATCTTGCTTATCTTCTTCAAGAGCCACTTTATTCATTTTCTGTTTTTGTTTTATTTTGTGGTTTGTTTTGTTTTGTTTTGTTTTGTTTTTTGAGACAGGGTTTCTCTGTGTAGCCCTGCTGTCCTGGAACTCACTCTGTAGACCAGGCTGGCCTTGAACTCAGAAATCCTCCTGCCTCTGCTGGGATTAACGGTGTGAGCCACCACTGCCCAGCTAACTCCTTGAATTCTTGATAAAATTTATGATTGTCCTTTTAAATTCTATGTGCAGAGAGGTTCATCTAAGTAATTCTTTTTGAAGAACATTTCTGTAGGACTAGTAGACTTGGGAGGAGGGGCACAGTGTGCTAGTGTTTTCATATTGTTTGTGTTCTATGAGGCAACCATTCTGTCTTTGGATATGTGTAGGATTTGAAATTGTAGCCTGCCTCAGGTTGAGGTGTTGTAAGAGCCATGTGACTTAGATTGGGACGGTGATGATAGTTGGTGTAGAGAAGGTGCTCAGATGGAACAAAGCCTGCAAGTATGGAATAGTGCCATTGCGGGAGAGGTTCGGGGGAACTCAAAGATGTTGTAGACATTATACCTGTAAACTAGGTATGTACATAGAGATGTTAACAGAACTGAAGAGATTCAAGGGAATTCAAAAGGTAAAGATGGGATATTAGCTGTATATCACACATTAAGCTTGTAAGAAAAGACATGGTATAGGTGGCAGGATAACCAAATAATCCATGAAATCAGAATAAATAACAACTGCAGCAATTATGATAGTGACTTTAATCTTCTTGAAATATTATAAAGAACACAACAAATACAACATTTATAATGTTAAGATGACAAGTTGAGTGACAGTAACTAGGACTTGGTAACAGAATTGCACACAGTGCAACTTTGTAGTCCATTTTTAGGAAATAATAGAAAAAATGTGACTTGACATGGATGCTAATTTCTCAGCAGTTCTTCAAGTTGTGTTAAATGGGCTTATCCTTGATGGTGATTCAAATACCTTGTAGCATCTTGAGGGAAGGATTGTGAGACCAAAACAAGAACAAGAACAATATACCCTGGAAGTAATTGGGAAGCCAATGCATTGAAAATATACATCGCAAGTTAAGAGTTCTTTGTTAATGCAATATGTAAAATGTGAGTAAACTTTTGTCTGAATGATTCCACTAATTTACAAGTTAAATGCTAATAACCTGTAATAATAACTAATAACTAATAAATTTCCAGTTTTAAATGTGAGAAGCATCAGACTATAAAAAGTGTTATGTCTAATTTTAGCACAAGTTTTAAAAACTGGATATAATATATTTTGCATAGTCATACAACACAAAGAAATTAACTTAATTTTTTAAAAGTTAGGTATATCTTTTAGCATTTTTTTTGAAATTTCAGTTAGGAGGTGCCTTTTCCAGTCCTCATGAGGTAAGGCAGGAAAGCATAAGTATAATTTCTGAATCTGGGACTAGCAGTAACTTGGGCTACGTATACACCATTTTCTGAACAAAGCATTTAACAAGGCATTGACAACTTAAAATACATCCTGGTTCAAGTTACAAGTACATCTGGTTTAAAAAATGCAAACAGGGTGGGAGAGTGAATGTGGAGGGAACTGTGGGGTGGGGAGGATCAGGAAAGAGGTACAGAGGGACAGGAGAATGAATGGAAATTGGCAACTTGTGGGGTTGTGGATTTGTGGGCATCTCTAGCCTGTGCCAGAGACTTGGGATTGGGGTGGTTCCCGCTGTAGAAATGGGCTGACTTTAGCTGATACTCTGAGTCTATGGGGGTATCTTTAGCTGATACTCTGAGAAGTGGGGAATATGGGACCTGAGGAAGTCACCTCCTGTAGCCAGGCAGGATCTTCAATGGATGATAAGGATACCAACTCATCCACAAAACTTTCGACCCCAAATTTTTCCTGTCTGTAAACAATGCAGGGGCAAAGATGAATCAGAGACTGAGGAAATGGCCAATCAGTAGCTGGCCCATAGTACCCATCCCATGATCAAACATCAATCTCTGACACTATTAATGATACTATTATGCTTACATTACAGATAATAGCCTAGCTAACTGGCCTCTGAGAACCTAAACCCAGAAGCTGACTGAAAAAGATGGACAGACCCACAGCCAAATGTTGGATGGAACTCAGGTACTCTTATGAAAGAGTTGCAGGAAGGATTGAGAGTCTCAAAGAAGACAGGAACTCCACAGGAAGACCAACAGAGTCAACTAACCAAGACCCTAGGTGGGATCTCAGAGACTGAACAACCAACCAAATATAGCTATGAGGTACATATCTAAACATTGAATTCTCAACAGAGGAATCTCAGATAGCCAAGAAGCACTTAAAAGATGTTCAGCATACTTAATTACCATGGAAATGCAAATCAAAGGGACTCTGAGAGTCCATCTTCCACTTGTCACAGTAGCTAATATCAATACCTCAAGCTATAGACCGTTCTGGCAAGTGGTAAGGGGAACACTTCTTGATGAATGTGCAAACTTGTATAACCATTTTGGAAATAAATTTGGATGTTTCTAAGAAAAATGGGAATAATTCTATTCTTACACAAAGTTAATATTACTCCTTGGCATATACCCAAAGATATTCTACCATAGCACATGGACATTTATTCAACTATTTTCATAGCAGCTTTACTCATAATAGCCAGAAACTGGAATCAATCTAGAGGTGCCTCAACAGAAGAATTGATAAGTAAAATGTGGTATATCTACACAATGGAATATTACTTAGCTATTAAAAAGGGCACGATGGAGTTTGCAGGCAAATTGATGGAACTAGAAAAGATAATCCTGAGTTAGGTAATCCAGACTCAGACAGACGCACATTTTACATTCTCAGTTATATGTGGATATTTACCGCAAAGTATAAGACAATTATGCAATAATCCACAGACCACCCCCCCAAAAGCTAAGTAACAAGGAAGACCCAGGGGAAAATGCCAAGTCTCACTGAGAATTGAAATAAAATAGACATTGTGGGTGAATATAAGGAGAGAACTGGATAAGAAAGGATGTGGGGAGGGCAGCGGGAGGGAACAAGTGTGGAGATGACAGAGGGAAAGAGAACTGGGAAGGAGAACTGAGATTGGTGGTGTTGGTACTCTGTTCAAGCTCCACCCCACAGCTACCTGGCAATAGCCAGGTATGCCCCGCCCCACATGCCTGCTCCACTATAAGAGGGGCTGCCTGCCCCCTCCTCTCTCTCTTTCCCCACTCCTTCCCCTCTCTCTTCTCATCCTCTCACCTCTCTGCCCCTCTTGGGCTCCCCTCCCCCCTCTCTCCACATGGACATGGCCGGCATCCTCTCTCTCTCTCTCTCTCTCTCTCTCTCTCTCTCTCTTCTCTCTCTCTCTCTTTCTCTCTCTTTCTTTCTCTCTCCTCCTCCTACTACTACTCTCATCTTATTCTCTGAATAAACTCTATTCTATACCATGTTGGTGTGTATGTGTGGTCCTTCAGGGGGAGGCGATGCCTGGGCATGGGCCCGCTCAGGCACCCCCTTCCCCCACATCGCCATGCCATACTCACTAACACCCTTTCTCTCTTTTAGATCCCACCAATGGTGCCGAAATCCGGGAACATCAACAACTAAATTAATAAAGAAACCATCAGGTGGGGTAGGGGTGCATCTCTGGGGTAAGATAGAAACCTAAAACAAGAAAAACTCACAGGTACTTATGGGGGTGATCTAGCTAAGACTCCTAGCAGATACACTGTATAGAGCTTGAAGCTGCTACCTCCTGTAACCAGGCAAGATGGAGGAGAGACCCACCCACAAAACCTTTTGGAATGTAAACAAAGAATATAGAAAAAAAAAAGAGAAAAAAAAAAACCTTCATCTCCAGATTCGTCACACCTACACAATATGCAGGGATAGAGAAGGAGCAGAAATTGAGAGAATGGTCAACCATTGACTGTCCCAACTAGAGACCCATGCCACGAGATAGACCCGACATTATTAACGATATTTTCCTATACTTGAAGACAGGACTTCAGCATAACTGTCCCCAGAGAGGGCTCATCCAGCAGTTGATGGGAACGGATGCAGAGATCACGGCCAAACATTAGGTGGGGCTTGGGAAATATTGTGGAAGAGGGTAAGAAGGACTGAAGAGGCTAGAGGGGTCAAGGTCACCATAAGAGTCAACTAACCCAGAGGAGGGAGGAGAAGTGGGACTGGCATGTATAGTAAATAAATAAATTAATAACTAAAAATAATGCAGATTTCATATATAAATGTATTGAGATCATCTGTATGTGGCTCAATAATTCCTTTTTCCTTTGGGACCACTTCATTTCGTTTGGGGGACCATCAGTATCTTCCTTGTCTGAGAGCCTAGCCTCAGACAGCAAGCACCCTCTTTTCTCTCCCTTTTCTCACTACAGAAAACCTATGTAGAATCAAACTTGACTCTTTAAAAGATGCTGCAAACCCTTTGAATTTCAGCTGGAGATTGGAGGAGTATGGTCATTAAGACAATTGCAAGCAATTAAAACAAATAAAAGCAACCCTGGAGTCACTCTCTGGCACAATGGCAGCTACAGGGATGGTTTGTAGTCTTTGTGAAACTGTGCTTTAGGGTTTAAAGTTCCCTCCTTCTCTTTCACTCTTCTGAAACGAGTGAATACATATGTAAATAAAACATCTACCAGAATCCTTCTGTAAATAAAAATATAGCATTGAGAGAAAGAAAAGAGCAGTTGATAAAGGAGAGCCAGGGCTGTGGGGCTTTGTGAAGAAGGGAGGGAAGGATTTCTTTGTGCCACAACAAAACATAACCCTGCTTGTGAAAGAATGGACGCAGACGGCTAGCATTTGCTGGAAGCGGGGCTGCTTGTAACTGACCGGGTTGAGGAAACCCTGGTTCTGTCTCCACTGCTAGTTAGCGGAACAACCTGGTTCCCGGTGACTATTCAGGGTACCTGAGTCTGCTCTACTGCTGAAAAAAGGCTCCGTGGGTTTAGAAAACCACTACCAACCGGAAGAACTGTATTCGAACTCCTTTCCACTGAGTGCTGTTATTATTTATAAGAGAAAAGAAGCGAATAAAGAAGTCGAGCCTTTAATGAGTTCTTGGTCTTTGTTCCAGCGCTCTGCTTGCTAAGCAGAGGAGCATGCATGTTCTTTTCCCCTGCCCTCTCTGATTAGTGGATCAGTTCTTTAAGTGCATGCATGCAATATTCCCCAAAGAGACAGGCATTTTAGAGCGTGAACAAAATCAGGACCACTTGAGCAAAAAAGTGTATCAATCCCCTTCTTGATCTGTCAGCCTCTCACCAAAATGTTTTAATGGTGTTTTACCTTACCTATGACAAGCCACACCCACAGTAAACCCTGATCACTTACATATAGGGAGTTGGAGTCTATTAATTATGCACAAGAATAAAGGCAGTAATAGCAAGTCATGCATGTTAATGGCTTACTAGGGGGTCACAGTAGTATAGCTAATCACCATCTCCTCTATTTTATATAAAAATCTCAATCTGAATAAAAAATCATAAGCATATTACTTCCTTAATATATTTCCACTTTGTAACTTGGTGCACAACAGTTGTTAGACTTCAGATATCTGAAATGACAGGCTTCTGTCAGAATTGTCAGCTACTTGGTTGAAAACACAAGCCATATGTTTAAGACCGATTCTTCTCTTTCCAGTAATATAAGATACTCGTGACACAAAAGGCAAACAAATTTGCAGAAATATTTTAATATTTTAGTCTTAGAAAAAAATAACCTTATAGAATGAGATCTTCATAATAATAATTTTGCAACTCGAGTGGTCCCCCCCCGCCCCCCCTCCAGCAGTTAGGAAAAAGAAAACATGGAACTTTTTATATGACTTGAGAGTTAAGAAAAGCAACAAACTGTTCGGCTCAAAAAAAAAAAAAAGCTGTCATTCATTGCAAATAAATTAATTAAAAATATTAGCGAAAACTAGCAGCCAAAAAGAGTCGGTTTTCCTCAAAGTAGAAACAATAGAATAAAACCAATCCCGCCAAGGGCCATTACACTCAGAAGCAAGTTAGAGCGCTATTACTCAGCTCACACAAAAGATGTGAATATTTCAAAGTGCTGTTGACACCTGCTTTGCCTCCAGTGTAATTGCTGCCAGTGCTTTTTGAGGTGGGGGAAAATCCTATAGTAACGTTTAGTATGAATCCCTGGTCTTGCTGTAACTCAGTTAATAGAAAAGGCATCCTGCTTTCTAAACAACACACCTGCAGTCCGATGCTCCTGGGAATCGCTCAATTCATTGGTAAACACTGCCACATACATCAAAAGTTTCCACTTCTCCCAGTTCTTTTTAACACCATGGTCCCTCCCCTCTCCCCAGGCTCCTTGCAGCTATCTAGGGAATCTTTCACTTTTTGTCCTTTCCCGACCCTTCTGGACCACATTTTCTCTTCTTATTCAGGCCATCTGCTCTCCAGGAAGGTAAAACTTCTGTTAGGAAAACAATCAGTGTCCCTAGCAATTAATTGCTTTTGTGAAACACCCTTTCAGCCACTGCCTAGGAAGACAGACATTGTGCTACCAAGATTCAAAGTATGATAGTAGTTTAAAAATAGTTTGCAATGGATACATTTCTGGCCAGAGCCTCCCCCGTTCGCTGTGCTAGTGGTACAATCTTCTTGTTCCCAGCAGAAGTCTTTCTAAATGCCTGCTCAAGCCTCACCGAGCAGCTGTGAGTTAGGTCATTTTCCCAGGAGTTTTACATGTGGAAAACTGGGCATTAGTAAGGCCTCAAAAAGGACACCATCTGGCCCTAGTGAAAAAAGGGATCATGACACTTCCTGTGGTACCAACAGACCCTGATGAACCAGAAAGGAATTCAGCCCCGGACTGTGATCCAATAGAGCCCGGCCCCACAATCACCTCCGTGACAGCCACCTCCATTCATCTTACCAGTTATCTCATAGCACAATGGACTTTTGTGCCATGCTGTTTACTGAAGGCGGAGTAAAATCCATTTTGATTTTTGTGTTTAGTCTCAGCGCCCGTCCTCTTTCCTGGAACACACACCATATCAGGAGTGAGGGGGCTGCACAAAGAATGCTTCTTTCAGCTCCCATTCAAACTTGTTGTGTCCCTCCCAGCGTACATGGGACACAAAAATAAAACGCTAGACTCTTCGGAGGCACCCACAAAGATGTTTTCCTGACATGAATAGCTCTTGGTGGTTCTTACTTTTGATAAAAATATATACCAAAGTATATATTTTTTTTAACTATTGAGACCAACAACGTTCTCTTTTTGTTTGGACTTGGAGGAGAAAAATATTAACACCTAAATTGATAAGGAAAGTGTCCATGGATTTCCTGTAGGCTCCTAACTCTATCAGTGTGTTTAAAGGTTCTGCTAAAAAACATAGAAAATTTTAATTATCCCAGAATTACATAACAAAAGCCAGAGGGAAATGGATGTTGTTGACTCTCATATTGTTTTTGTAAGTCTCTTTTTCTCCCTCCCTCCCTTCATTCCCACAGTTTTTCTGTTTCTTATATCAGAATATGAAAATTGGAAAGTCTCATTCAAAAACAATCTTTAATTCTTATTTGTAATCTTTTTTTGATCAAATATATTACCCAAACAAACCATCTACACTCAAGTAACATGTGATTTGTATGTGAATGTGTGTATGTGTGTTTGTGCTTTGTACATATAAAATATCATTTACAGTAGATGACTGAAACCTGACACTAGATAGCTTGAGCCATTGTCACTGGGGATAAACAGGGTGTCTAGGAGGCCTCTCTGCTTTTTGCAGGTCTTAGGCATGACTGAAGGTGCAGAAGGAGACCTCAGAGCTTCTGTCAGTTCTAAGAACATCCGTCTTCTTCATTATCCCTTCTCCATCTTCCTTTCTTTTGCTCATTAATTTTTGTATTCTATAACTTGCTAAACCTCATCTTGCCTGCCGATGGAGACAACTTCTGTTCACAGCTAGGAGCCCTTCCTCTCTCTTGGAACTGCCAACAGGGAGCCATATCCCTACACAAAGGGACTCTAGAGTTGAAAAGATGATTAAGGGCAATTGTTTTCCCCATTCTAGAACTGAGCTTACAGGGGTAGAGGGAGGCTACTCTTATCATATACAAATCTCCTGCCTTTATTTTGAAGAAATTAAAAAACTAAGACAGGTTAAGCAGTGTGCACAGGGTGAGTAGAATTTAATGAAAGAAAATATTTCTTTGAGTCTTGACTCTGACAGGAATGAGCAAGTTCTATTGTGAGAAGACGTTGCTGTTTTTCATTTATGAACAAGTGTGTCTAAGACCTAATTATACATGTCTTCTTATCATGTAGGATTGTCACTAGTGGTGTGAGTCACAAAGAACTTGTTGAGAAAAAGATAAAGGTAAAGTTTTAGTGTATCAGGCTGCCATGAAAATACCTGGGAGGGGTGGATTAATTATGCTGGGGGGGGAAGAAAGTAGTGAAGGAGGTAGAGATTAATTTTTGATTTGAAAAGTCAGAAAACAGGACATGATACAGCTGTTACTCCATTGCTGGGATGTTTGCATACTTACAGAGTTCATCCTAGCATTGCTTGTGCTTGTTCATGGGATACTTATACTAGCTTACATAAATAAGTTGTCAGGGCTTTTGAGCCAAGGGCCAGTTTTAAGAGACAAAGACACCAGGGTCTGATGCTGGCTATAGAGAGCAGAGAGCCTGAAGGAGAGGCTCAGGGAGGGCACAGGATGCAGGGAACATGGAAGATGCATCTGAGGGGGTAGAGGTCACTCCCAAGAAGGGGAAAGTAAAGACACAAGGTGAGGAGTGACTCTGAACTGGGAAGAAGAGGAAGGTCACCCCAGTGATGAACATAAAGCTCACTCATTAGGGAAATTAGGAGGAGAGTTCCAGACTGTGTCACATAGAAGTGTTTCACAGTGTGGGACAGAGCGTCATTCTTTACTAATCCTCTGTGTGACGGTTTTAGAAAATTTTATTTTTTTCCTCTTTATACAAAAGAACAATTGCAAACCTTGTGGGTCATAAGATAATTAATTTTACCTATCATGTCTTCTGACACATTTCCTAGCATCAATGTTGCAGCATTAACATATTTGTCCAATACTAAATGATTTTTTTTTTAAGGATCCAAATGTCATTTTAAAAAGATAAGAGTGGCATCTTAGTTTCTGAGAAAGCTGTGGAGTATTGTTTTAACTGGTGGCCTATGCATCTTGTGGCCCACTACATCCCAAGAGAAGTTCTGTTTTGAGGCGACAGTTCCCTAAGGGAAAAAAAAGACCATTTCATCCTTTAAGTGTTAGAGAATACTTACCTTGAGACCTCACAAAAGTGGTGTTATGTCCTTGGATAGTCCAAAGATCATTGCTAATGGGATCAAATTCTGTGTATCATTCAACTAGATCATTCATGGATTTTAAGAACTACATTTTAGTGCAAGGACAGGGGAGTTATGAGGGGATGGGGAATGAGGTGGTAAGAAAAACCCGCAAATTCCATGTGATCACCTCAGCTGCAATAATCTCTTTTCTCCTCCTTGACGAAGGCACACATGAGAGCACTCTAGTGTCTTTCATCATTATTTGTCACCCTTTTGTGTGTAGCAACTTATATCCACAGCCATAGAAGCAATTAAAATGAAAAAGAATAAAACAGTATTCTTAGTGAATAGACAGAAGCCAGAGCCACTGTGCACTATTGACTGTGGGCATCTAATGTCATTAGTGCTCTGTTAACCATTTGTGTGTGTGGGGAGAAGAAATTGTTATATGCAAAATGTCCAGATGGTTTAAAAGATAAAATCGCTTACTGCTGTGGTAGTGGTCAGGATGCCTGCACCAGCACCTTCCTTCATAAAAATGCAGAACAGAGCAAATGACAAGATTCTTATTCAGTTGAAAAGAACAAGATCACTGAAGTTTGCGAGACACACAGTCAAAAAGGAACACGAGAGGAAGTCAGTTTTGTTTCTGTTGAAAAGCTTCCTGAAAAATGCAGATGATTATCTGATTATTTGGACATATTTTCCAAACCTCCCTCAATGTGTCACTATATTGTCAGAGCATGTACATTTAAATTCCTGCCCCTTATAAAGAGCAAACTGAAGGAAAGTAATGATAAACCAGATTGTTTGAAAACACCCAGACAGAGGTTCAGGACTCAGCTACTCATGGGCTGTATGTGACTGTTGTGTTGGCTAAGGGTCGTGAACTCTAGAAAATAAGAACCTAAAAGTAGCTCCCCTTCTTCCGTGTGGAAAATCGTTCTGTGTGATTTCTGTCAGAAGTCGTTAAAGTCACTATGAGAGTGACAGTTTTGAATATGTGCATTTGTTCTTCCACCCAGAATGTAGGTTTTAGAAAATATCTCCAATAAATTTGATTGGGACATCAAGGATGTACTCTGCACTCATGGTGATGCAAACTACACTACACTACACTACACTACACACACACACACACACACACACACACACACACTCACACACACACGCGTGTGTGTGAGTATATATATATATACATATATATGGAAAATGTTATATTTCAAAAGGAAGTTGACATTTAAAGTAGCAGGTTGTTTACATTCTAAGGAGATAATGATTTGATTAATAATTTGATTAGAAAGAAACTTCTAAAAAATGTCCCAATATCTAAAGAAAGAAAGTGAGGTTCTGGGAGATCAGAGGATTTGAGGTATATTTGAGATAACAAGAACTATGGAAAAGTAGTAGCAACATTACACAGTATATTCACATATGTGGAACAACATCTAGAACGTTCTTCATGCTCCCATTGAATATCTAATATTGGCTGCCTCCTATCCTGGGATGAGGCCAGGATCCTTGAGTAGACTTTACTTTTATGTACTGAAGACGCTGAGGAACTCTCGGTAGTTGAGAACTGTCTTTGGCTTACTTGCCAGGCAATGGTCATGTGTCTAAGGTCAGAGAAGAACACATAGGGTCCTCCTTATGTTACAGAGATGAAGGTGATTAGCCCTCTCACCAGAGCGAAAATTCCCAGGAAAAGCTGTTCTCCCAAGATCCTCATTAATGCCTTAGGAGACCCTAGAAGACTGTATGTGGCTACAACCTGGATAAGAGGGTCTGGCTGACTGTTGGCCAGAAAATGACTTTCAGAATTCCTTGTGATTGAGCAATACAGTAGAGAAATAATATTTCTTCCTTTATATAAGCTAGGATTTAGGAGCAATTTCTTTTAACCCCTCAAGAATGGAAAACACTGAGAACTGGATCCAGAAAGGAACTGGACAATCTGCAACTCCTATATATCACTTTCCACTGCAATCTCATAAATCAAGCTATATGGATATTCACTGTAGCTTTCCCAAATCTCCTTAAAATAAATATACCATGTTTTAGAGAAAAAGTAAGAATTTCAAATGCAGCACTATTAAGGTTCTCCAAAAATGTTTTTGTTTCCAGCAATAAGAACAACAATAGAATACTTTGAATAACTTAAACAGCTGGCCTGGGTTGATCCAGGTAGTTTTGTTGCTAAACAATGACTGGGACTGTTTCTTTAAAGTGATCATATTTACTTGGTATAAATTTTGGGAAACAGGTGACTCAGATGATTGGTAGGGAATGGCTGGTAATTTGACTTTAAATTTTGTAAACATTTTTTAATGTCCTCTTGTTTGCTAAGATGTCAGCTGCAAGATTAGTAGAACTGGGTGGAGGTGAGCCATGCATTCACACTAACCCTATGTCTGTTTTCAGTGTGAAAGAGACTGGCCTGAGAGTGTTACAAAGACTACACTGTGCGTTCTGCATTACAATGAAATGAGCTGTATTAAACTATACCCATGGCTTTCTGCGTTTTCCCTTCTATGGAATCATATCCAGACTAACTGACAGTAAAGTAAAAGCAATAAATGACAAATTCTACACTATGCTCAACATTCTGAAAATTTGATTTGGTAAACAATATGACTGAAAACTACATAGATTTTTTTTAAACAACTGAAACCCAACAAATACCTTTACATCAAAAGCATAGTACATGGTGATGCCCCACAGGTCAAATGTGTAAAAGCCACAGTGCCTGGTGATTGCATGATAGTGTCATTTGATTTACCTTGAACATATGGGAGAGAAAACATTGCTATGATGTTGAGATGTATGTTCAGATTTGAGTTCCTGCTTGATTCTCCCAAGACTTCTGAAAATGTTGCTGATATCTTTTCTCTCAGCAAATCGATTTTTAGAACCCAGCACATATTATTATTTGATGGACAAATAAAATTGATCAAAGCTATGTAACATTGTAGAAACAAATATACTTACAAATGTGATTTCACTTAAAATTGCTCATAACATTAGTGCTCATTGAGAAAGTGGAGTAATGGTATTAGCAAAGGTCCTTCTTTCAAATGTTTTGATCTTTACTTTCAAATTGAGCAGGAAGATTTGTTTGCTCTCTAAATCTTTTAAAGAATGTAGAATTACTGAAACTTATTCTTAGCAGATTTTGATGTCTGTGGTGTTAGAAGCCCACATATTTCCTATTTAGCTCCTAAAGTGTGGAATATTTTTTTCTGGGTTTCTTTTATATTATTCCAAGACAGTTTGTAATTATTATGTTTTATGGTACTTTATTTTGTTTGTGTTTATAGGAAATTTCATTTTTCTTTTCTTTTCTTTTCTTTTTTTGTAAATCACTTTGCCAAAGTACGATGCATAGCAACATGCTCGATATTTTTTTTTTTTGCATAAAAGAATGAAAACTCAGAAACATGTGTGTAGATTTGAGGTAAAGGATCTGCTAAGCTATGGATGGTAGAGGAGATAGGCCTTCTACCTTGATCTTGGTATCTAGAAACCTGCTGTAATGGAATCTGTTTTGTAGCAATGGTGATAATAGGTATAATCTGAACTGCAGTGATAGTGCACACCTGTACTACAGTGATGGTGTACACCTGTACTGTAGCAGTGGTACACACCTGTACTACAGTAATGGTGCACACCTGTACAGCAGTGGTGGTGCACGCCTGTACTGCAGTGGTAGTACACCTCTGTAGTGCACAGGTGTTGCACACTTATATTGTAGTGATAGTGACTTTTGGGAGAGGTGATAGGTGCTATGAGGAGAGGCTCCCTAGAGAGGAAATGAACAAGAAGAAGCAGGAAATCCAACAGGAAAAGTTAGAGCAGAAAGCCAAACTCAATTCCAATTTCTCTCTTACAATTCCCACTATTTCTTTGCTTTCATAACAATGAAAGCAAGAGGTATAAAAAGAGGGGAAGACAGCAAGTAGCAGAGTTCACATTGTGAGTATATCTGTGATAAGAATTTATAATTTAACATATGGACTGCTGACAGGTAGCTAACCTATTTCTACACACTAATTTTAGAGACTATAATTTTTTATTTTAAATGTATTGGGGACCACAGTCTCAAGGTCTCCAGGAGGTATGCTTTATGCAGTGAAACTGGTAAGGGACCTTTACTAACAGTCACATCCCCAGGACCCCAGTGATCTTTGGACCCATCACTCCCCAATATTCATCCCCTGTTCCCTGAATACTACTCCCCTTCTGGCCAGTGCCTTCTGCTGGAGCTGATCACCAGCTTGTCTGCTCCTCTGAAGACACCACAGTCTCAAGGCCTCCAGGAGGTCCACTGCACACAGGACCCCACAGTCTAAAGGCCTCCTAGGAGAACAGCTATATACAGGTTAACAGCTTGACTGCCCCTCTGAATACCAAATAGTCTGAAGGCCTCCCAGGAGATCTGCTGCAACCAGGGTCACAGGAATACCAGGAGACCTGAAGCAACCCAGGAACACAGGAGAAAGGCACCAGACAGAGACACCCAGACCAGCTAACAGCAGGGATAACAAGATGGCAAGAGGCAAGCACAAGGCAATAAGAAACAGAAGCCAATAAACTTTGGCATTATCAGAACCCAGTTCCCTATCCAACACAGCAAGCATACCAACACACCTGAAAATCAGGAAGCTGACCTAAAATCCTATTTTATGAAGATAATAGAGTCCTATAAAGAGGATATAAATAACTCACTGAAAGAAATACAGGGAAACACTAGTCAAAATGTAGAAGCCCTTAAAGAGGAAACAAATAAAACCTTTAAAGAAATACAGGAAAACACAATCAAACATCTGAAGGAATTGAACAAAGTGGTCTAAGACCTAAAAGTGGAAATAGAACACTCCTCCATTTTTGGTGGAATTGCAAGCATACAACCACTCTGGAAATCAGTCTGGCAATTCCTCTTAAAATTGAACATAGTATTACCTGAGGACCCAGCTATACCACTCCTGGGCATATACCCAAAAGATGCTCCAACATATAATAAGGACACATGGTCCACTATGTTCATTGCAGCCTTATTTATAATAGCCAGAAGCTGAAAAGAATCCAGATGTCCTTCAACAGAGGAATGCATACAGAAATGTGGTACATTTACACAACGGAATACTACTCAGCTATTAAAAACAATGGCTTCATGAAATTCTTAGGCAAATGGATGGAACTAGAAAAATATCACCCTGAGTGAAGTAACCCAATCACAGAACACACATGTTATGCACTCACTGATAAGTGATTATTAGGCCCAAAGTTCAGAATACTTATTCACAATTCACAGACCACAAGTTCCTGAATAAGAAGGAAGACCAGAGTGTGGTTGCACCAGTCCTTCTTATAAAGGAGAACAAAACACTCATGTGAACAAATATGGAGACAAAGTGTGGATAAGAGACTGAAGGAAAGGTCATTCAGAGACTGCCCTACATGGGGAGCCATCCCATACACAGTTGCTTGTAAGACTCAACTAGTCTTATCTTACTGGACCAACTGAGTGGACCATGAGGAGACAGAAATCGATGCAAAATGCACAAGGACATTTTTTTGTGACCTCTCTCTCCTTAATGAATTCAGATGAGCTATCTTCAAAACCATTATGCTGTGCATTTTATTTTTCCATTTCTATCTTGAGAACATACACAACAGCTATTATTTCCGCTTGTCCCTGTGACCCCCCATCAGACCAAGGGAGATAAATGAATACACAGTAAATATAAGTGGACATTAACAACATATAGAACTAATCTTCAATTGAAACAATTTATGTTTCTCATAATTACTATGGCCTGAACAATTAGAGCATTTTAGAATATGCTGAGCAGATACCAGTGTATTCCAGCAATATGTTTTGTGAGCCAACCAGTCAAATGAGAATACTTGATGTCATGCATGAAATACAATATGTGACATATAATGTTATTTATTTATTTATTTATTTATTTATTTATTTTTATTTTCTATATTCTTTGTTTACATTCCAAATGCCTTCCCCTTTCTGGGTTCACCCCTACCCATAAGTCCCATAAGTCCTCTTACCTCTGCCCATTCCCCAATCATCCCCCTCCCATTTCTCTGTCCTGGTACTTCCCTACAATGCTGGATCAAGCCTTTTCAGGACCAGGACCCTTTCTTTCCTTCTTCCTGGGAATCATTTTATATGTTAATTGTGTCTTGAATATTCAGAGCTTCTGGGCTAATTAATATCCACTTATCAGTGACTGCATTCCATGTGTATTCTTTGGTGATTGGGTTACCTCACTTAGGATGATATTTTCCAGTTCCAACAATTTGCCTAAGAATTTCATGAATTCATTGTTTTAATTGCTGAGTAGTATTCCGTTGTGTAAATATACCACATTTTCTGTATCTATTCCTCCATTGAGGGATATCTGTGTTCTTTCCAGCTTCTGGCTATTATAAATAAGGCTGCTATGAACATAGTAGAGCATGTGTCCTTATTGCATGCCGAAGAATCCTCTGGGTATATACCCAGGAGTGGTATAGCAGGGTCATCCAAAAGTGTCATGTCCAGTTTTCTGAGGAACTGCCAGGCTGATTTCTAGAGTGGTTGTACCAGCTCGCAATCCCACCAGCAGTGGAAGAGTGTTCCTCTTTCTCTACATCCTTGCCAACACCTGCTGTCTCCTGAGTTTTTGATCTTAGCCATTCTGACTGATGTGAGGTGAAATCTCAGGGTTGTTTTGATTTGCATTTCCCTAATGAATAATGATGTTAAACATTTCTTAAGATGCTTCTCAGCCATTTGAAATTCTTATTAATTTTTATTAACAAAACTAGCATGCTAGGGCCATTCTGCAAAAGAAGAGAGAGCAACCCACACTTTGGGCTGCACAGGCCTTTTAGGCAGTACTCAGGGCAGCCACCATTAGGCACAATGTCATTGGCAGAACACTGTTACCTTTAAATTAATTGGTTGATAGGGGATGAGATAGGTGGCCAATGTGGTCAGTCCTTCAAAATGTGTCCTCACCCTTAGCTCAGTCTCCCCCTCCCCTTTGTTGTCTGAGCCACTGACATTAGCCTCTGACCTGTCTAAAGTTCTTGAGTTAACTCTTTCAACTAAACCCAGACAATTTTATGGATTCCAAAAAGTGCATGCTGACAAGAGCCTGATATAGCTGTGTCCTGAGAGGTTCTACAAGAGCCTGATAAATACAGAGGCATATGCTGGCAGCCAGCATTTGGACTGAGCATCAGGTCCCCAATAGAGGAGTTGGAGAAAGGACTGAAGGAGGTGAAGGTGTTTGCAATTCCATAGGAAGAACAACATCAAACAAACAGACCTCAACCCAGAGATTCCAGGAACTAAACTACCAACCAAGGAGTACACAAGGAAGGACCCATGGCTCCAGCTGAATATGTTGCAGGGGATGGTATTGTCAGGCAACAATGGGAGTAGAGACCCTTGGTCCTATGAAGGCTTAATGACCCAATGTAGGGGAACTTGAGTGTGGGGAGATAGGAGTGGGAGGTTGGGGGAACATGCTTATAGAAGCAGGGGGAGGGGGATGCAATAGGTGGAGTTTCAAGGTGGAAACTGGGAAAGTGGATAGCATTTGAAATACAAATAAAGAAAACATGTAATTAAAAGAAAGGGAGACATAACAGAAATCCAGAAAATGCAAAAATTATCAGGTCCTACTACAAAAGCCTATACTCAACAAAACTGGGGAATCTTCATGATATGAATGATTTTTTTAGACAGATACCATGTACCAAATTTAAATTAAAAGTAGGTAAACTATCTAAACAGTTTCATATTTCCTAAGGCAATAGAAGTCAATAAAAATATCCCAACCAGAAAAAGCCAAGGGCCAGATGGCTTTAGTGTAGAATTCTATCAGATCATCAAAGATGAGTTAATTCCAATAATTCCAATATTCCTCAAACTATCCCATAAAATAGAAGCAGAAGAAACACTATCTAGTTCTATCTATAAAGCCACAATTACTCTGATACCTAAACCACACATGAACTCAACAAGATGTAGAACTTCAGACACATTTTACTTTTTTTTTTTTTTTTTTTTTTTGGTTTTTCAAGACAGGGTTTCTCTGTGTAGCCCTGGCTGTCCTGGAACTCACTCTGTAGACCAGGCTGGCCTCGAACTCAGAAATCCACCTGCCTCTGCCTCCCAAGTGCTGGGATTAAAGGTGTGTGCCACCAATGCCCGGCCACATTTTACTTATTAATATGGATGCAAAATTACTTAAAAAATTTTCTCAAACCGAATTAAAGAACACATCAAAATCATCCACCATAATCAAGTAGGCTTCATTTTGGGATGCAAGGTTTGTTCAATATACAGAAATCCATTAAGGTAATCCACTATATAAACAAACTCAAAGATAAAAATTACATGATAATTTCATTACATGCTGAAAAAATATTTGACAAAATAGAACACCCATTTATATTAAAAGTATTGGAGAGATCAGAAATTCAAGGCCAATCTCTAAACATAATAAAAGCAATATAAAGTAAACCAACAGCCAATATCTAATTAAATGGAGACAAACTTGAAGCAAACCCACTGAAATCAGGGACAAGACAAGGATGCCCACTCTCCCCATATCTATTTAATATAGCACCCTAAGTGCTAGCTAGAACAATAAGGCAACAAAAGTACTTCAAGGGGATACAAATAGGCAATGAAGAATTAAAGGTATTGCTATTAAGCGAAGTGGCTGGATATAAAGTTTATTCAAATAAATCAGCATGTTTCCTTTATACAAATGATATACAGGCTGAGAAAGAAATTAGAGAAATAACACAATAGTTACAAATAATATAAAATATCTTAGGGTAACTCTAACCAAAGAAGTGAAAGATCTGTATAACAATTACTTCAAGTCTCTCAAGAAAGGAATCAAAGACCTCAGAAAATGGAGATATATCACATGCTCATGGATTCGTAGAATTAACAAGTGATAGCACATGGCATTGAAGATACGGAGAAAAAGGAACACTCCTCTCTTGCTGGTAGGGTTGCGAATTGGTTCAACCACTCTGGAAGTTAATCTGGAGGTTCCTCAGAAAATCAGAAATAATTGTACCTGAAGACCCAGCTATACTACTCTTGGGTATATACCCAAAAGTTGTCCCATCATGACACAGAGGCATGTGTTCCACAATATTCATAGTGGCCTATTTGTGATAGCCAGAAATTGGAAACAAACAAGATGTCCCACAATAGAAGAATGGATACAGAAAATGGGTTCATTTGCATAATGGAATACTACTCAGAGACAGCAGATGCTGACGAGGATGTGGAGAAAGAGGAACACTCCTCCACTGCTGGTGGGATTGCAAGCTAGTACAACCACTCTGGAAATCAGTCTGGTGGTTCCTCAGAAAACTGGGCAGGATACTTTTGAAGGACCCTGCTATACCACTCCTGGGCTACTTTATTTTTCAATCACACCAAACCTGTTGGAATATATCACTGAATCTGAGACAAGTGGTGCCGCCTCAGAAAGAAGGCATGGGGATAGGCCTGTGTGAGAACTGGATTAGGAGATGCTTGGTTCTGCGAGAATCAAAAGGGTATGAGAAAGGAAGGTAGAAGAAATAAAAGGCTAGATGACAGTAGGAAAGACTCAATCTAAGGCAAGACTGGATCATGTAACAATCTGGCAGTCCAATGTTGTTAAAAGTTTTACACAAAAATAAGTTATGTTCAATCATTCTGTTTGAAAAGGGGGGAGATCAAAGGGATTTCCTCAGGCAGGACAAGGTGGCATTAATCTAGAAATAAAGTAAATATTGGATAATTGTGAACTTCATTGCACTTGCTAGTGATTAGGCCTTCATTCCTCTGACTCAGCTCCTATCTAGAGTCTTAGACCCTGGGAGCTGTATTGGCACTCTTGGAACAATCACCAAGCTTTAGAACATGAGTAGGGCACAATCTTGTAACTCTAGATGGCCCCATACTCTTATATGATGTAAATCACATAGTAAAAGAGTAAGCAAAATACTCATTATGCATGATAGATTTTCAAGGACAGAGAACATTAAATCACTAAAGCCACATGTCTATGTGTAGAGAGAAAGTGAAGGATCAGGAGGCAACATGGTGCCCTGATGGAAGAAGGGATGGGGGAGGGATGGGAGGATACTAGTGAAGAAGGAACACAGAGGAGTGTTCAAGAGTCAGAAATAACAGGAAAAGAAGACTCTTGCAGCACAACTTGGTGACATAACCTGACTTCATGACAACTGTAAAGTTAGGAAGTAGACTGTGCCCCTGGAAGCCTACTACAAGCTTGTCTGATATTTTTCTTTCTCCTTAAATGTCACATCACTTATACTATATTTTAATTCCTTTCCAAAGGACAGATAATTGGCAGAGAAGAACAAGAACAGAAATTTTCTTAGAACATCACGGTTAGGAGTTGCAAGCTTGTCTGTCGTGGAGAACAGGAGCTGGAAAGTCTCAGGTGATGTCAAAGTCCCTTCACTCACACGGAAATCTTCAGCACCCAAATGTCTGTGAACATTCAAAATAAAAATAACACAAAACCTAAGCCTGTTTCTAAAAATGATATTTGTAAAACAACTAAGAGCTGAGTTAAAACTCTCATTTCTAAATAAGCCAACCAGTATCAATTGTAACATAATGCAATACCAAGGTAATAATGAACAATTTATCAGTATTCTTCTATTTTCAATGAAGTTGACTGTATAAATGTTTAGGTGTGCAGCTTCTAAGCCATCATAGATCTAAAATAGAAAATAACTAGTTTCCTTGTGAATTAGATTTAGCAATAATTATTTTTCAACTTTATATGTGTAAACATTTTCTCTGCTTATATGTCTATGAACCACATGTCTGCCTTAAGCCAGCAGTCGCCACAGAGATTGTCAGATTCCTTAGAAGTGTTGATACAGATGGTTATGTGCTATAATGTAGTCACTGGGATGTGAACTGGCTTCAGAGGAAGGAAATTAAGTGATATTAACAACTGAACCATATCTGCAGGCTCCCTTAACTAATCGTGTGGTCCTGTCATCATGAACTCATGGCAATCCCCCATCTTAGCTTCCTATCTGGTAAGACTTCAGGTTTGAGCTACCAAAAATGTTTACTTTGTTACTATATGATTAAATGCAACCAGTGTCAATTGTAACATAAGGCAATGCCAAGGTAACAATGAAAACTTTGTCAGGATTCTTCCATTTTCAGTGAGGCTTGCTGTATACATGTTTAGGTGTGCAGCTTCCAAGATTTGTGTTTATATAAACATGAACAAACATATCTAGGCATGTACATCTTTTCCTTCTGTGAAACTGATGCCACATTATACAAATTTTTTCTGACACCTTGTTTCATTTTCACCTAGCAGTAACATTTCATGAGCCATGATTCAGTATAGACATAGCATATGCCATTCCTAAAAGCTGCATATATAATATTTCACAGATGGACGCACCATCTCTTTAACCATTTTCTAATGATGTTAGCCAGACTTTCTGTCCTTATGACACCATACTCCTATCCCCAGTAAAAGAAACAACTTGAGTTTTTAATAAACTAGATAATAACCTAATTAAATAAACCTAATAAACCAGATAAACAAGAAAGCTTTATTTGGTTATTGGTTTCAGGAGTTTCAGTGTTTCATAGTAGAGATGGTATGATAGAGTCCAAGGCACCAGGCAAGCAGAATGTGAGAATGCCTGTACTAGGAGGGTTTTCCTAACTTCCCCTCTTTACTCTATGCCAGGCTTCTGTCAATGGGATGATGACTCTCATGTATAACACAAGTCTTTACACCTCATTTAATACATTCTGCAATTGTCCTCATTGGGATACCCAGAGATATCTTCAATTAACCTCTGAAGTTGAAATTTCAGGTTTCACTGAAAACTTAGTTGTGTCACCTGATTTTTTTTCTGGAAGCTGTCTTGTGAGAGGGCATGTGATGTTTTGCTGAAACAACCACTTGAGAGGGTGGGTGGTGTTTAGATGGAATATAAATAGAACCCCACAGATAGTGAGAGGAAGCTCTTGCATTGTTACATGTAGGGCATCACTTGGCTCACAGGTCTTCACTGGTCTTCATTGGTCTTTACTTCATAGAGAGAAACATGCCCACAAAGTCATTGTGGTATTCCAGCTCCTCCTGGCTGCTTCTGCTGACTTGCACTGATTTGGGAGAGCCTTGCTCTTTCTGCTAGATCATGGTGTTACTACTGATTCATGTTTGCTGTTTGTTATAAAACTGAACAACTGGTATCCTGACAATGATGAGTAGAATTGCCCCAAGGTACTACTTCTAAACAGGTCCACAACACCCTTTCCTATTAGCATCCTTTTCCCCTACCTCTGGGTGATAGGCTAGAAGAGAGGTTGAAGCACTTAAGCATCCTAAGAAAAGCAGGTTTGAAAAATACAAACCAGAGGGCACACAGAGAGTACCAAAATTAATAAAATCAGAAATGAAAAGGGAGAGATAACAACAGAAACTGTGCAAATTCAAAAATTTCAGATCCTACTACAAAAGCTTATCCTCAACAAAATTAGAAAATCTGATGAAATGAATACATTTGTAGACACATACCAGATGCCAAAGTTAAAAAACTAAAGATCAGGTAAATCATGTAAACTGTCCCATAACCCCTGAAGAAAGAGAAGCAGTCATTAATAGTCTCTCAATCAAAAAATTCCCAGGACCAGATGGGTTTAGTGAAGAATTCTATCAGACCTTCAAAGAACACCTAATACCAATGCTCTTCAAACTGTTCCACAAAATAGAAATACAAGGAACACTACCCAATTCATTCTATGAAGCCAAAATTACACTTATACCTAAACCTAACAAAGACCAAACAGAGAAAGAGAACTTCAGAACAATTTCTATTATGAACATTGATGCAAAAATACTCAATAAAATTCCTGCCAATCAAATCAAAGAACACATCAAAATGATCATCTACGACAATCAAGTAGGCGTCATCCCAGGGATGGTTCAATATATGGAAATCCATCAACATATTCCACTACATAAACAAACCACATGATATCCCATTAGATGCTGGAAAAGCATTTGACAATATTCAGCATACCCACATGAAAAAGTCTTGGAAAGATCAAGAATTCAAGGCCTATATCTAAGCACAGTAAAAGCAATATATAGCAAGCCAGTAGCTAACACCAAACCAAATGGAGAGAAACTTGATGCAATCCCACTAAAATCAGGGACTAGACAAGGTTGCCCACTCTCTCCCTATCTATTCAATATAGTACTTGAAGTTCTAACTAGAGCAATTAGACAACAAAAGGAGGTCAAAGGGATATGAATTGGAAAGGAAGAAGTCAAAATATCACCATTTGCAGACAATATGATCACATACTTGGGTGACACCAAAAATTCCACCAGAGAAGTCCTAAACCTGATAAACAACTTCAGTAAAGTGGCTGGTTATAAAATTAACTCAAAGAAATCAATAGCCTTCCTCTACTTAAAGGATAAAGAGGCTATGAAAGAAATTAGGAAAATGACACCCTTCAAAATAGTCACAGATAATACCTTGGTGTGACTCTAACCAAGCAAGTGAAAGATCTGTATGACAAGAACTTCAAGCCTCTGAAGAAAGAAATAGAAGATCTCAGAAGATGGAAAGATCTCCCATGCTCATGGATTAGCACTATTAATATAGTAAAAGTAGCTATCTTGCTGAAAGCAATCTACAGACTCAATGCAATCTCCATAAAAATTCCAACTCAATTATTCATAGAGTTAGAAAGCAAATTTTAAATTCATTTGAAATAACAAAAAAGCCCAGTATAGCAAAAACTTCTCTGATCAATAAAAGAACTTCTGGTGGAATCATCATCCCTGACCTCAAGCTCTACTACAGAGCAAAAGTGATAAAAAAAAATCTGGTATTTGTACAGAGATAGGCATGAAGAAAATGGAATAGAAGTGAAGATCCAGAAATGTATCCACACATCTGTGTTCACTTGATATTTGACAAAGGAGCTAAAAACATCCAGTGGGGGGGGGGAGATGGCATTTTAAACAAATGGTACTGGTTCAACTGGAGGCCTGCATGTAGAAAAATGAAAATCAAACTTTTCTTATCTCCTTGAACAAAGCTCAAGTTAACGTGGTTCAAGGACCTCCACATAAAACCAGATACACTGATAATTAGAGAGGAGAAATTGTGGAAAAACCCCGAACACATGGGCACAGAGGAAATTTTCCTAAACAGAACAACAATGGCTTATACTTTAAGATCAATAAATGGGACCTCATAAAACTGCAAAGCTTCTGTAAGGCAAAGGACACTGTCAATAAGACAAAATGGTAAAGAAAAATTGGGAGAAGATCTTTACCAATCTTACATCTGATAGAGGGTTAATATTCAGTATGTACAAAGAACTCAAGTGGTTGTACTCCAGAGAATCAAATAATCCTATTAAAAATGGGGTACACAGGAGCTAGACAGCACCATATCTGTCTGTACACCTATTATCCCAGGGGACATCTTCTCTGCAAGGAGTCCCGTAGTTAGAGGTGAGGCCACCTTTTTCACTCCTGCTACTGAACAGCCTGTTACAGCCAGAAATGCAGGGAACATCTGAGTGTAAGATCACTTGGGACTTGGTCCACCAGGAACCCACCTCTGGGCAGCACCATAGCACTCTGGGCCAGGGAATAGCCAGTCACCCAGGGGTGCTGAAACAGGCTTTCAGGTACACAGGAGGGACAAGCACAAGCCAGAGACAGCATGACAAACTAACACCAGAGATAACTAAATGGCAAAAGGCAAATATAGTAATGTTACTAACAGAAATCAAGGCAATATGGCACCATCTGAACCCAACTCACCCACAATAGCCAGTCCTGGATACCCCAACACACCAGAAAAGCAAGATTTGGATTTAAAATCACAGCTCATGATGCTGATAGAGGGCTTCAAGAAGGACATAAATAACACCCTTAAAGAAATACAGGAGAGCACAAGTAAACACGTAGAAGACTTTAAAGAATTGTAGGAGAGCACAACCAAAGGAATTGAACAAAACCATCCAGGCTCTAAAAATAGAGGTAGAAACAATAAAGAAATCACAAAGGGAAACAATGCTGCACATAGAAAACCTATGAAAGAAGTCAGGAATCATGGATACAAGCATCAACAATAATAAAAGAGATAGAAGAGAGAATCTCAAATACAGAATATACCATAGAAAGAATTGACACAGAGTCAAAAAATGCAAAATGCAAAAAGCTCCTGTCTCAAAACATCCAGAAAATCCAGGACACAATGAGAAGATCAAACCTAAGGATTATAGGTATAGAAGAGAGTGAAGATTTCCAACTTAAAGGGCCAGTAAAATGTCTTTAACAAAATTATAGAAGAAAACTTTCCTAACCTAAAGAAAGATGCCCATGAACACACAAGGAACATACAGAACTCCAAATAGATTTGACGAGAAAAGAAATTCCTCCTGTCACATAATAATTAAAATACCAAATGCAATAAACAAAGGAAGAATATTAAAAGCAGTAAGGTAAAAATGTCAAGTAACATATAAAGGAAGATTTATCAGAATTACTCCAGACCAGAGACTATGAAAGCCAGAAAAGCCTGGGTAGATGTCATATAGACCCTAAGGGAACATAAATGTCAGCCCAGACTACTATACCCAGCACTTTCAATTACCATAGACAGAGAAAACAAGACATTCCATGACAAAAGCAAATTTACACAGTATCTTTCCACAAGTTAGACAGATTTCCAGAGCTGGTTATACCAGCTTCCAATCCCACCAGCAGTGGAGGCATGTTTCTCTTTCTCCACATCCTTGCCAATATCTGCTGTCTCCTGAATTTTTAATCTTAGCCATTCTGACTAGTTCTATGAAGCCACAATTATGTTGATACCAAAACCACACAAAGATCCAACAAAGAAAACTTCAGACCAATTTCCGTTCTGAATACTGATACAAATACACAATAAAATCCAAGAACACATCAAAATGATCATTCACCATGATCAAATAGGCTTCATCCTAGGGATGCAGGGATAGTTCAATATACAGAAATACATCAATGTAATCTGCTCCATAAACAAATTCAAAGAAAAAAACCAGATGGTCATTTCATTAGATACTGAAAAAGCATTTGACAAAATTCAGCATCCTTTCATGTTAAAAGTCTTGGAAAGATCAGGTTCAAGGCCCATACCTAAACATAGTAAAAGCAATATACAACAAAGTAGAAGCCAACATCAAACTAGATGGAGAGAAACGTGAATCCCACTAAATCAGGGGCTAGATAAGGCTGCCCTCTCTCTCCATATTTATTCAATAAAGTACTGGAGTTTCTAGCTAGAGCAATTAGACAACAAAAGGAGGTCAAAGGGATACGAATTGGAAAGGAAGAAGTCAAATATCACTATTTGCAGATTATATGATAGTATTCTTAAGCAATCCCAAAAAACTCCACCAGAAAACTCCTACAGCTGATAAACAACTTCAGCAAAGTGGCTGGACATAAAATTAACTCAAATCAGTAGCCCTCCTATACTCAAAGGATAACAGACTGAGAAAAAATTATGGAAACTACACCCTTCACAATAGTCCCAAACAGTATAAAGTATCTTGGCGTGACTCTAATCAAACAAGTGAAAGATCTGTATGACAAGAAGTTCAAGTTTCTGAAGAAAGAAATCAAAGAAGGCCAACCTCAGAAGATGGGAAGGTCTTCCACACTCATGGATTGGCAGGATTAATATAGTAAAAATGGCTATCTTGCCAAAAGCAATTTACAGTTTCAATGCAATCCCCATCAAAATCTGAACTCAATTTTTCATCGTGTTAGAGCAATTCTCAAATTCATCTGTAATAACAAACAAACAAACAAACAAACAAAAAAAACAGGATAGCTAAGTGTATTCTCAACAGTAAAAGAGCTTCTGGGGGAATCAGTATTCCTGACCTCAAGCAGTACTACAGAGCAATAGTGTTAAAAACTGCATGGTATTGGTACAGTGACAGACAGGTAGATCAATGGAATAGAATTGAAGACCAGAAATGAACCCATACACCTATGGTCACTTGATCTTTGACAAAGGAGCTAAAACCATCCAGTGGAAAAAAAGATAGCCTTTTCAACAAATGGTGCTGGTTCAACTGGTGGCTAGCATGCAGAAGAATGCGAATCAATCCATACTTTTCTCCTTGTATTAAGCTCAAGTCCAAGTGGATCAAGGATCTCCACATAAAACCAGACACACTGAAACTAATAGGAAAGAAACCGGGAAAGACCATTGAAGACTTGGGCACAGGGGAAAATTTCTTGAGCAGAACACCAATAGCTTATGTTCTAAGATCAAGAATTGACAAATGGGACCTCATAAAATTACAGTTTCTGTAAGGCAAAGGACACTGTCAATAGGACAAAATGGGCAACCAATACCTGACTGAGGGCTAATATCTAATACATGCAAAGAACTCAAGAAGTTAGACTCCAGAGAGCCAGATAACCCCATTAAAAATGAGGTACAGAGTTAAACAAAGAGTTTTAACTTGAGGAATATTGAATGGCTGAAAAGTACCTAAAGAAATGGTCAGCATCCTTAGTAACCAGGGAAATGTAAATCAAAACAATCCTGAGATTTCACCTCATACCAGTCAGAATGGCTAAAATCAAAAACTCAGGTGACAGCAGATGCTGGTGATGATGAGGAGAAAAGAGGAACTCTCCACCATTGCTTGTGGGATTGCAACCTGATTCAACCACTCTTGAAATCAGTTTGGTGGTTCCTCAGATAATTGGACATAGTACTACCTGAGATCCCAGTCATACCACTTCTGGTTATATACCCAGAAGATACTCCAACGTGTATTAAGGACATATGCTCCACCATGTTCATAGCAGACTTATTTATAATAGCCAGAAGATGGAAAGAACCCAGATGTCCTTCAACAGAGGAATGGATATAGAAAATGTGTTATATTTACACAATGGAGTAGTATTCAGCTATTAAGAATGATGAATTCACAAAATTCTTAGGCAAATGGATGGAACTAGGAAATATCATCCTGAGTGAGATAACCCAATCACAAAAGAACACAGATGGTATGCACTCACTGATAAGTGGATATTAGCCCAAATGCTCTCAATACCCAAGATACAATTCACAGATCACATGAAGCTCAAGAAGAAGAGAGACCAAAATGTGGGTGATTCAATTCTTCTGAGAATGGGAACAAAATACTCACAGTAGCAAATATGTAGCTGAAATGTAGAATAGATACTGAAGGAAAGGGCATCCAGAGAGTGTAACACCTGGGGATTCATCCCATATACAGTCATCAAACCCGGACACTATTGTGGATGCCAAGAAATGATTGCTGAAAGCATCCTGATGTGGCTGTCTTGTGACCCTGCCTGATACTTAGAAATATAGAGGCTCACAGCCAATCATTAGACTAGACATGGGGTCCCCAATGGAGGAATTAGAGAAAGAACTAAAGGATCTTAAGGGGTTTGTAACCTCATATGAAGAACAACAATATCAACCAACCAGATCTCGCCCCCCAGAGCTCCCAGGGAGTAAGCCATCAACCAATGGGTACACATGGCTCTAGCTTCATATGTAGCAGAGGATTGCCTTGTCAGGCATCAATGGGAGGAGAGGTCTTTGGTCCTATGAAGGCTTGATAGATGCCCCATCATAGGGGAATCTAGGTAGGGAGGTGAGAGGGGGTGCATGGAGGTATACCATCATAGAATAAGGGGAGAGAAGATGGGATAGGGGCTATCCAGGAGGGTGAGGAACTGGGGAAGGAGATAACATTTGAAATGTAAATGAAGAATATATCCAATTAAAATAATATAACCTTACAAAACTTCTCTTACTCTTGTTGACAATCTCAATTTTGGCAATCAAAATTACCTATCATTCTCTGGTATTTAAAGTTTACAAAGCTTTCCCTTGATGTTTGATATCTGATAAAATATTTTCAGCCATTTTTCCTGTTTCCTATTGGAGTTAAATAAAAAAGATGTATCACATATAGGAACCTAATCTGAAAATCAAAATAGCCTTAATAGATGTTCTGATCAAACTGTATGAAGTAGGATGCTAGTTCTGAGGTTCTGTTGAAAATATAATGTAAACTGAAAATATACATTATTGAAGTATTATTTGTGGAGACTAGCGAACCTATTGTATGAACTCTAACAGGTAAGCAAGATACTGAATTTTCATAGTGTAGTGTTATTAATAAAGCCAGGGATATTGAAGCTAAATTAATTGCCATTGATTAGAAATGAATTTACTTGTCTATTCTAGATAGTAGAAAATTGAAGAACAGATACTAATCTTCTGGCAGAATGTGTACTATGTTGTGGTCTGAGTATGTAACCTATTCTATAAGATCAAGTGTTTGAACAAGTGGTCCCTTTTGTTAGTGCTGTTGGAGAGGCCAACAGAGGAACTAATAGGACTGGGGAATTAGGTGAAAAAAGTGATTCATTAGCTGGACTGAGCATTAGGGTTGTAGCCCTGTTCTGGCTCTAAACCTGAACTCTCCACTTTTTTGGTCCTCTAAGGTGTGAGGAACCCAGAAACGTGCTTCTGTGATGACAAATGTTCCCATGCCTTCCCTGTCACCATGGACTGCACCCTATCAAACCGTGAGCCAAAGCGAACCATTCCTCTTTTAAGATGCTTTAGTGACAGGAAATGTGACTAATACACTCTTGTCGCTGGACATTCAATTCCCAGATCTTTCACAGGGGCCAAGTGGGACCGAGGAGGGAAGATGATTCATGTATAGCAGGGATTCTTGCAGGAAGGAGGAGGGAAAAGGGAAGAAGAGTAGAGTGGGGAGGAAACTATAGGATGTATTGAAAACAAAAACAAGTCAAAGAAAGAAAGGGACTTCAGACTGAATTCCTGAGGACATATCCATAGGAAAACTGCCAGAAGTAAGGCATCAAGCACCGGTACATATGGACTAGGGACTCATTCCCAGACTTGATACCTCAACAGGCATGCACATTCAAGATGAACAAATAGCAATATGGACTCCTCATACCCTCAACACTCCAAGATGTCCTATAAGGAAAAGCTTTGTACATTAATTAGAATTGTAATTGGTTTAGACCAGGGAACAAACCTAGGATAAAGTGGAGTCTGTATTCGTTCTGCATTGCAGAGCTGCTAGGATGAAATATAATGTCCCTGAAAAGGAAAGCTTCTGAAGTGGAAAAACAGTCAGCTATAATGTTAGTAGCTGACAGTACACAGTTTAAGAGTCTAGGCAGGCCCATTCAAATTTCAGTACTGTCTTCAGGTTGATGATCTCATTTCCATCCTAGTTTCTTCTTTGTTTTCCAGTTCTTCATAAGTGGGAGTAGGTGGCGTTCGTCATAATCTTTCTGTGTGATGGTGAAGAAATGTGATGACCAGTCTTTAATATGGGAGTATGGCTGAGATGAGACTTTGGGTGGATGGTTCTATATTCTATAACTTCGAATAGGACAGAGTAGGGAAATAAAAAAGAATTAGAGATCTAATGTGCGACTTCACTCTGCTTTCTGCCCTACTGGTCTAGCCTGACCTTTTCCCCACTCACTGGAATCTGCTACTGGTTTGGTACTGATTCATATGCACATTAGTGCATTATTAGACTGAAGACCTAGGGAATCAATCATTTTCCTCCCGGAAATCTTAATCTCAAATGCACTCTTTCCCTCTAAGTTCTTTAATTCCATGGGTTCTGGGCCTTGCTGCCTTCTATGTTTCTTTCTTTGTTTCTTTCTGTGACACAGAGATGTGCAGGAAGCAGAACCAGTGTGCTTTCTGATTTCTCTCTGCTCCCACTCCTGCAGGGCATTGAACAGTTTCATAAACCTTACTCCACACATTGTTCATCAGCAGCTGAGTGATGTTTTCTTCTCTTGGCTTCCCTTTCTTGTGTACTCTATCATTCACTCCTTTATCCAAAGTTCATATCCAGAATGGACTACAAGATATTCACTGAGATGGGTACTGTGCATGTAGTATTGGAAACACTAAGATTTCTACATGTGTATCTAATATAATGGAATTATTTTTCTGAAACCATGTAGATATCAGTCTTAATATCTAGTTATCTAACATTTCTTTCCTCCTCCAAGTAGCCGTCACTTGGACTGTCTATTTCTTGTTTCCCAAATGTGTCTAAAGCATTCTCTCAGCCTGGAACTATTGTGTCTTTTCATTGAATCCAGGTCAGTATTGCTAAGTACCATGCTTGTGCCATTCCTGGCTCTATTGTTTTTGAAAATATATGAGACAATACACGTAGATATATAATTATAAGGCTAAAATAATCAAGTTTACATATGTTATTTTCTTATTTTATAGTATTAAAATATAAGGTCATTCTAGATAGATGTTTTGTTTTAATAGCATTAATTAGACAAATTAAGAGTTAATGAAATTCTCTATTTTCCAGAAAAAAATTATTATTCCGTGAACTTTTTACTGCCTGGAAATTCACATTCTAAATCTACTGATTTTGACAAACAAAGTCAGCCCCCCGGATCCTGTGCCAGGAGAGGTTGGTTTGCTGCCAGTGGCCTCTGACTCTACTGAGCTCCTCCTGCATTTGTCAACTTTGTCCTTCCTTCCTTTATTTATTCTTCTTCATTCATTAGAATGAAGCTTCTATCTAGAATTTACAACAAGCTAGGCACTGAGTACTGTGTGTGTAGTAATGAACAGAAAAAGTTAGCTTTCTGTGCTCTAGAACTTTGATTTTCTTTGGAAAATGCAACTATAGAATTGTAATTTAGACAGTTACAATAAGAAAACTAATGTAGAAATGTCTCAGATGGAAAAATACATTAAAGAAAATTGTTCTGTGAAAAGATAGAATAATTGAGGTTTTTTTAAAAATATATTGAGTGCCAGGTGATTTCGAACCCTACAAGATGAAAGTTGGTCATTCAAGAGAAGTATGGCTGTGTTAGTGGTAGTAAATAGATCATAACATATCCCAGTCAATAAATCACATGGATTTCAGAACAAGTCTGTGCTATATCCTGTTTATTTTTGTCAATTGTCATTATACTTCTAAAACAAGCTAAAACATTCATTGCTGGTTTCTAGTATTGGGGAAGGGAGTCCAGCTAATCAGAAGACATCTTCAGATAAGCCATCATGTTCTTAGTATTTATCCTATATAGTTTGTTCAGGAAAAGGAATTGCTGAATTAAATGTGTGTGTTTGAATAAATTGTGAATGATTTAAAAGAAACTCAAGTGATGAGTAGACAATAATAGGACAGTTGGGGAGGATGGAGAGGGAGATTGTCATATTACAGATAGAAGGAACTGCATGCACAAAGATAAAAAAATGAAAGAAACCAGAAGAGAGAATATCTGATGCATTGTATGGATGCATCAACTATTGATTAAAAAACACCTATGACCTATAAGTAATAGAATAAAAGGTGGGAGGCAGAAAGAATTCTGCCATAGAGCCAGGTGCAGGAAGGTGTGAAGACATGAACACGTGGTACCTGAGTACTGGTAGTCAGCTGTAGAGTAGAATATAGATGAAAAGAAATAGCATAATTTAAGTTATGATCTAATAAGAAAAATCTAGCTATGATCACAGAATTTGTAAATATATTTTGAGTCTGATTTTGTTTCTGGAAGCAAGGAACTGGGAGGAAAAATCAGGCTTAACCTCTACTGATCAGTGTTGAATAAGAATTGTTGATTAGGACAATCTGCTATTTGTTGGTACATCTCAAATGACCATGGCAATACCTTATATGATGATTTAGGGTATATGAGACAGACTCATCATCCTTAATTAGTTGTCTGAAACAGTGCATTGTGACCAGCTCACTCCAGAAGATGGCATATTGAATTGTGTTTCTACTGAGTCATGAAGTTTGTATTGGGACTCTAATTAATATTCTTAGTGTGTTTGCTGTCCCACATTGTTTGTGTAGAGTCTTTAGGTTATTAGCCATATAATTGTTTGTAACCTAAGAATTGCAAGGTGCTAATTTTTTTAACGTGGGCACAAAAATATAATTGTGGGGGACGACAAAATGGCTCAGCAGGTAGATGTGCTTACTAACATTCGTGTCAATCTGAGTTTGATCTTAGGTCTCAAGAAATAGGGAGAGAACTGCCTCCTATGTGCTGTTTGCCAGGCAGTAGTGGCACATGCCAATAATTCTAGAACTCTGAACATAAAAGCAGAGGCAGGCAGATCTCTGCCCTCTCTAGGCCATAATGGTCTTCAGAGTGTTTTAGGACAGTCAGGATGACACAAAGAAACTCTGTCTTGGAAAAAAAAAGTTGTACTCTAACTTCTGCAAGTTTTGTCTTCTTACACTCATGAGTTGTGGCATGTTGATGTACAGGTACGCATATATTCCTTCCCACATATTAATAAGTACATAAGTAAATGCAATACAAGATTTTAAAATAGGAAATTACAGAGACTAGGTAATGCCAAAGGTAGACGATATTATTTCTAGTGTATTCCCAAGAGAGTTTTCAATCACCAGGAAAGGAGAGAGTAACAAGTGGGATTAAGAGAGACAAGTAACAGATATGAGAATCAGAGGGCGGAGTCTCGAGCTCAAAGTTAAGCATTCCATAGTAGAAATGGGTGGAGTTTTGAGACCTTTTCATGACCAAATGGTGATAGTAAGTCTTAACAACTAAAACTCAGGTTAGGCCACACTTCTACTTGGTACTTGCTCCCTAGATGTTCTTTTATGAGGTAAGAACAATTCTCAAAATGAAGAGATTTTATGGTGTTAAATATTTAAGTACTTTCTGTGTATCTTTTGTCCTTTTGTTAAGAAAAATTCTAACCTACTAATAGAACAACCAGTTCTCTTAAGTATACACTTATTATCTAAAAAGAATTTGGATTCGTAAAATGGATGGACTTAATATTAAGTCTGAGTTATGCAAAGTAGGTCAATGCTTTTAGTTTATTGCTCGTGTTCAAAAGGTGAAAACAGAATTTTAAAAAACTCAGTTATTAAATGTGCAGAGCTGAAAACATTCTTGATGTTTTTAACAGAGTGTTTTCCAATGGGGCAGACAGCTCTTGTATAGAACAGGACCACAGAAGAGATGAGAAGTGACTAGTTAAACCAGAAGTAATCTGATAAATACTTTAACAGAAAAGGCACATAAGCTATAATTGTTACACTTCACAGTATATTTCTTGTGGTAGGTAACTTCTATCACATAGAATAATTCAAGTTTTGAACAAGTTATTTTGAATTTGCACTCATTTTTGGTGAGAATCAATGTAATTTTCCTATTTCTCTTAGGAATCTCCTAATCCTCAGGAACAAGCGAGTTTAAACTGAAAACTTGGGAATGACAAAAAGCTTTACAGATATGTTTAGTGAATTGGAATCCCACCTTTGTTCCTTAATGTTTTCAGCATCAATCATAGCCTTTTTTCATCATCAGCTAATGCAGCAAAATAATTCCCTGGACTCAGCTAC
Organism: Apodemus agrarius; assembly: GCA_964023405.1. Taxonomy (NCBI): domain Eukaryota; kingdom Metazoa; phylum Chordata; class Mammalia; order Rodentia; family Muridae; genus Apodemus; species Apodemus agrarius. The sequence continues at coordinate 130,374,359 of OZ030009.1, read as the reverse complement.
TGCTTACTAGATAAATAAACATTTTAAAATTTTATTTTATCTCTACTTAAGAACTTTTTCATTTTGTCTAACTATGTTCTAACTAAGGAATTATACGAAGTCTTTCTTGCAATTGTAAGTCCTAGTGCAAAAATGTGGTAATTGCAGGTAAAAAGGTAGTGTTATATAAAGGTAGGACACTTGACCCCTTTATGTGACATCTGCACACACTAGAAGCCAAAAGCATTGGTACTTTGATCTTTACATAAGAAATATATACTTCTACTGTGTGTGTGTAGGGGTGTCTGTGTCTGTGTCTATGTTTTTATAGTTACACATGCACAAAGCTTATCAAGTATCTTTTTAAGTAAGTGTTTAGTTTGGGATACTGATTGAAACTGCACATGATCCCAGAGAATCCCTACAAGGCCCTTCCAGAATCAGATCATTATAGGTAAATCAGCTTATTTTAGTTGGACTTGGCTTTTTGCATTAATGAATTGACTAATAAATTAAAAAGATTAATTAAACAGTTAATTCTTTTTGTGCAGCAAAATGAACAATATGTATGGAAGCTCAGATTATTTGCATTATATCCAGTCTGCATTTTCTCCTCCCCAACCTTCTTTCAGCCACTCTCCATACCCACTCTCACCTACATTCACTCCTCTTCTGTTTTCCTAAAACAGAAAAGAAAAAAGAAGAGTAGAAATATCAACTGAACATGGCATTACAAGCTATAATACAAACTCTTATATCAAGGCTGGAAGAGGCAACCCAGTAGGAGGAAAAGGGTCCCAAAAGCAGGCAAAAGAGTTAGTTACAACCCTGACTTCCATTGTTAAGAGTTGAATAAGCACACTATGTCACACAACGATAACATATATGCAGAGGACCTAGCTCCAACCATTCAGCATCGTGTCAGTGATTTTCTCTTTTATCTCTGAGTGCTATGAGCCCTGCTTAATTGATTCTGTGGGCCATGTTCTCATGATATCCATGACCTCTCAGGCTCCTACAATTCTTCCTTCCCATTTCTACAGGGCACCCCTGGCTCCACTTAGTGTTGTGAATCTCTAGTGGCTGTGGGTCTCTGCTTCTGCTTCTATCACTTGTAGTAGGACCTGATAATTGTAGGTTGAAGGTTTTGTGGCTGGGTTGCAGCTCCAGTCCCACTGCTGTGAACCTTTGTGGTTAAAGAAATGTCCAGTTCACACTTCATATGCCTCGTTACATGGAGACTTTGTTAGGGTCATGTTCATAGATTCCAGATTTCTACTACATTAGTTTTCTATAGTGACTCCCAAATGCCCACCAATTCCAGTATTGTCTCCTAGTCCTCTTCCACCCTAAGTACCCAATCCCTCCTGTTTCCATCCCCATCCAACCCAAGGCCATCTGCAAAATCCATTCTAGTTCCTCTTTCCAGGAACATTCATGCTACTCCCTTGAGCCCTCCTTGGTACTTAGCCTCTCTGCATCTGTGCATTCTATCATGATTATCTTTTACTTAACAGTTAATATCTATTTATAAGTGAGTGAAAACCATTTTTGTCTTTCTGGGATTGGGTTACCATACTCAGGATATTTTTGTTGTTGCTGTTGTTTCCTATTTTCAGCCATTTACCTGCAAATTTCATGATCTTATTTTTTAAACAGATGAGTGAGACCTCAGTGTGTAAAGTGACCATTTGTTTAGTCATTCTTAGGTTGAGAGATATCTAGATTAATTTTAGTTTCTGTCTATTATAAATAAAGCTGGTATGAAGATAATTTACCAAGTGCCCTTGTCATAGAATTGGGCACTCTTTGGGTATATGGCAAATAGTGGTATAGCTTGATCTTGATGTATATTGAATCTTAATTTTTTGAGGAACCATCATACTGATTTCCATAATAGCTGTACAAATTTATACTCCCACCAACAATGAAGAGTGTTCCTCCTGCTCTATATCCTGGCCAGTTTGAGCTCTCAGTTGTGTCATTGATCTTAGTCATTCTAATAGTTATAAGAAGAAATCTTATAGTAGTTTTGATTTACATTTCACTGATGCTTAGGGATGTTGAACATTTCTTTAAGTGCTTCTTGGCCATTTGAGATCCCTCTTTTGAGAATTTTGTTTAGATGTATCTCATATTTTAATTGGATTATTTGGTTTGTTGATGTCTAGTTTCTTGAGTTCTTTATACACATTGTATATTAGTCCTCTATTATATGTGAACTTAATGAATTTTTCCCATTCAGTAGTTTGATGTTTTGCCCTGTTGACAGTGTTCTTTACCTTACAGAAGCTTTTAATTTTTATGAATTCCTATCAATTGATTGCTGCTCTTAGTTCTTGTGCTATTGGTGTTCTGTTGTTATTGCTGTAATACTGAGAATCCAAAAACCCAAAACCTGAAGTCAAGACATTTATTTCCAAATTACCTGATACATAATAACATTTTTCTATTTCTTGGTGTACATGAGTGTGCATGCTAATATGTGTGTGTGTGTGTGTGTGTGTGTGTGTGTGTGAATCTGTTTGTGTTCACATTGGTTTTGCACTGGAGAAGTTTTCAGTAATTTCTGAACAGGACACTTCAGAGGATATTTTACTTTCTATGTCGTCCCCCCCCCCCAATGTTTGTAAGAATTACTGGCATTTCTTGGCTCTCTGGAGAGACTGCAGCTCTATGAACTCAGACATAAAAAAATATTTTAGCACTAAGTCTGTGAAGAATTAGGATAAGAACTTGAACTTCTCACTAGAAAAAGCAAAAATTCTTAGCCCACATGTTTTAACAACTCCATTTCTTCCACTGATAAAAGTTCTCTCTCTCTCTCTCTCTCTCTCTCTCTCTCTCTCTCTCTCTCCCTCTCTCTCTCCTCTGTAATAAAAGAAGATATTGCCTGTATCTGTGTGACTGACTCCACTTGAATATATCTGAGGTAAAATAGCTCTGTGGTGTGGCCTCAAATCTGTTACTACTTTTCTTTTCTTATCACTTTTGCACTTGGCTTCTGTTATTCAAATCTGAGATTTAAAGTCTATATCCTCTCTCAAAATGATACTATGGTTTTAACAGGGCAGCTATTTTGGGGAAGACCTTAATTTATTTCCCTTCTGTTAAAAATTACTAATTATCATCCAAACAAAGCTAGTGGCATTGGAGGACAAATAGGAAAGAGAGAAAAAGAGGAGGAAGAAGAGGAAGAGAATGGCAGGGAGCTAGTTAGGTAGAAGAAAATATAGAAAACATTACATTACCAGATCAGCAGAAGCAGTCTGGTATAAACTTTGGATAGAGAAGTGAGATCACTTTTCAATTGTATAAAGGTAAAATATGACTTTTGTTTCTCCTGTGTTTTGAGGGCCTTTTAAAATGGAATCATGCATGCTGATAAATACACATACAAATATATCCATATGATAGACTTATCATGCAGTAAGTCATCAAGAGTTTGGCTAGATCAAATTAAACTATACCATAAGCATAAAACACATAATAAATTGAATACATAGTATACAAACATAAAATATCTCATTGATTTACCATAATTTAAAATAATATTCTGAACTCATTGTATTAAATAAAATATGAACACACTATAGCATGTGTTCTTATTATATGTTGGAGGTTCTCTTAGGAATATTCCAATATTGGTATACCTATGACTTCAGGCAGCACTATTTCCAATTTTCTGAGGAAGAACCAGATTGATTTCCAGAGTGGGTGTACCAGCTTGCAATCCCACCAGCAATGGAGGAGTGTTCCTCTTTCTCCACATCCTCACCATCATCGGCTATCATTTGAGTCTTTTGATCTTAGCCATTATAATTGGTGTAATATGGAATCTCAAGGATGTTTTCTTTTACATTTCCCTGATTTCTTTAGGTATTTCAAAGCCATTCAAGATTCCTCAGTTGAGAATTCTGTTTAGCTCTGTATCCCCATTTTTAATTGGGTTATTTTGTTCTCTGGAGTCTAACTTCTTGAGTTCTTGTATATTTTGGATATTAGCCTTAGCCTTCTATTGGATGTAGAGTTGGTAAAGATCTTTTCCCAATCTGTAGATTGCCATTTTTTCCTATTGACAGTGTCCTTTGCCTTTTTGAAGCTTTTCAGTTTCATGAGGTCCCATTTGTCAATTGTTGATCTTAGAACCTGATCCATTGGAGTTCTGTTCAGGAAATTGTCCCCTGTGCCAATGTGTGGGAAGAGAGAGAAGTCCAGAGGGCCAGTAGAATGACTAGAAATATGTAGCAGGGGATGGGGAGATCACTAGAAAGTCCCAGACATCAGGGATGCAAGAGACTCCCAGTACTCAATGGTGATGTAATTACATAACATGCAGGAGATAGGACATGAAGAATAGTGCTCTAGTAGATAAACATGGCCCCTAGTTGAGGGATAAGGCTCCCCACCCATCTCAAAATATTTAAACCAGAATTGTTCCTTCTACATGAAATGCATGGATAAAAAATGGAGCAGAGACTGAAGGAAAATACATCCAGAGACAACCCTATCTTGGGATCCATCCCATCTGCAGATACCAAAGCTCAAAACTATTACCGGTACCAAGAAGTGCTTGCAGACAGAAGACTGTTATAGCTATCCCCTGAGAGGCTCTGCCAGCGCCTGATCCTGGGGACCCCAATGGAAGAGTTAGGGGAAGGACTGAAAGAGCTAAAGGGGATTGCAACTCCAGAGGAAAAACAACAATATCAACTAACAGGACCCTTAGAGCTCCCCAGGACTAAACTACTAACCAAAGAGTACACATGCAGGGACCCATGGCTCCAGCTGCTTATGTAGCAGAGAATGGCCTTATCTGGTATCAATGGTAGGGTAGATGCAGTGGTGCGCTTGTGGAGTGAAGATCAGGAAGGGGGACAACATTTAGAATGTAAATAAACAAAATAATTAATAAAAATAAAATGAAAATATATGAAATTAATCTCACTTATTTCTTTTTATTCTTTGAAACGTAATTCACAGAAAATTTAAGATATGTGTATGGACTATCTACCATCATATTTATACTGTGAAGTGTTCTCTAGAGATACAGAAAGTGTTTTTTCTCATACTAGTGTTATTAAAAATAATTCCAAGTATGTAACCTTAACCAGTTTTAGGATTAATCAGTTAGGATCAGTTTTGTCATTCTCTTGACTTCTGGATTTTTGTCAGAAATATTTCAGAATAAGCTCTGAATCTGAAATTTTATTTATAATTCAGACTAGATTTAAATTTAAAAGGTATATAAACCTTTTTTCAATTAGTTCCAGTAAACATTAAGTACATGCATATTTATTTTTCCTCTACTCCCAACTAGATTTTTCAGTGTTTGGTGAAATTGGAACACAGTGAACTGTTATAATTTTATTAATCTATTAATATTTATCTATCATGATTCCTGCACATGATATATTTCAGTTTATTCCATGTACATCCCCAAAGTATTGCTACATTCAGTACAACAGTACACTGAAGAGAATAAAGATAAAGGATCTGTTCAAAATTGGGAAGTAAGTCTGCTAGGATTTTAATGTAAGTGACAACGTTTTCATTCTTTACCATGCTGAACACTATCAAGAAAAAAGAAATGTATTAGAAGTCAACCTCATAATTATAATAAGATCAACTAATTACTGTTGATTTGCATGTTTATTGTGTATCATATGAATGATGTATTTGGTATGTGGGTCAATACAGGAAAAGCTAACATCCCAAACCATCGAAATAAGGATACCAAATGGTGTCTTTAGGTTCAAAGACAATAAAATATGAAAAACATCACACATAATTTAGAACAACAATGGTTTTTATAAACAATGAAACTAATTCAAAATCTTCAAAGTGAAATATACTGTAATGTTTATTAACCTGATTCTGAAGTTACCTTTTCTTAATTTTTGAAGTTATTGACTTAGTTGCATCTTTCTTAAGACTACTTAGGTCAAACTTTAATCCAATATTATGCTTGATTGCAAGGATGTTTATAAAGTCCTTGATAAAATACTGGGAACTATTCCAGGCTTTAGATTTTGTTTTGAGAAGACAAAGATGAGTGTGGCCTGGTTGCCAGCCAGCTATGTTTCATTGGGGAATAAGAGACAGGAAGAGAAATAGGAACAACACATTGTGATGTGTGTCTTTTTTTTGTAACCAGGGTCCTTTAGCAGACAGAATTCTTTTAGATTTTTGAGGCTTCCATTTTCTGATGGAAATGTGAGTTTGATATTATCCTTTTGAGTGTTGGCAGACACCACTATACATGGTGGATAGCTCTATCAGGAATAAATTACTAATGAGTGGATTTTGACTTACTGGAAAGGCAAGTGATCCAGGCAAGGCTGTTTTTATTAGATGAATCACAGGGAAAGGCTCCTTCCTGTTGTATGAGTGGAACTAGAAACCAAGTACCTAGACAGTGGATATGGGTTCAACTTCTAGAATCTGATAGCAGTCCTATGGCCAACTAATAAGCCAAAGATCATGGAAGATGTAAACAGCTGCCAGGTTGATTTTATCCTAGTGAGATCCTCAGCAGAAGACCTCTATGATGTGCTCTGACTTTGGTGCTACACAGCTATGACCTCCAGGATACTGTTTTAAGTTGCTAAGTTTTTGTAAATCTGTCATACAGAAAAACAAAACAATTAAAAAAAACTCTAAGATTTTAAATATCCAAACCATTGTGGAAGACATTCTGGTTTAAGGCAGGCTAACAGGAAGAAAATCAACTGAGTGCCATCCTATGATGACCCAGTACTCTCTTGATGTTGGCACTACTCCATACAAAAGAGGAATTCCAAGAGTGTGAACTTGGAGAAATAAAAGTTGAGCAAGTGAGCAAATGATTGTGGTGTTTATTCATCTCTGCCCTTGACCATGAAAGTGATGTGACCAGAAATGTCTCAAATCTTTCTGCTATGATTTCCTTACTGCAATAAATTACAAATCGAAATTATAAGACAAATAGACATTTTTGTTCCTGTGGTGATTAGTTTTTGTTTGGATTGTTTTGTTTTGTTTTGTTTGTTTGTTTGTTTAACTTGATACTGGAAAGGGACGTTTAGTAATAGGCATCCAAAACTAAGAAAATGTCTCTACCAGATTGGCCAGTAGGCAAGTTTGCGGAGCATTTTCTTGATTACTGTTGGAGGGGGGTCAACTACTGTAAGTAGTATCTTGTCTGGGTAGTTCTGTTTTATAAAAACAAACAAACAATCAAAGTGACCTCTGCTTCAGTTCTGTACTCCAGGTTTCCTCACTGAGTTTCATTCATAACAGGCTGTATGCTGTAATCTGAAGCAAACCATTTCCTCCCCAAGTGTTGGTCAGTGATCTATCACAGCAACAGAAACTCATAACTCACTTTTAACAAGGTATTAAATCACAGTGATAAAAATCAAACCAGACCAAAGAATATTTTGAAGACAAGGATATTTGAACAAATTATAACTAGAGTTCTTGCATGGCTTGAGTGATTTGAATCACCTAACTTTTTTTTCCAAACTATTAGATACTTACACTGTCCCCATTCCTTAAAATATGTTTTGCATTTATTATAATACCATGCATTATTTAACATTAATAAAACTCACTAAATAAAATAAATAAAACTAAGTAAAATAAATGAAACTCCATTTTCACATATGGAAATTAAATACCATTGCCAAATTAGACTACAGAATGGGAGTTTGAAAATGACATCTACTCTTGTTTTGGAACATTAGGCCAGAGACTGAGAGTGCATTCTGTTGTTACAAGACACATCTTCCCTCTAGATTGATAGCAGTAAAGCAGGCTGACGGAGGCATTAGTTAGCACTTGACATACATTAAGGTGTAAACATCAGTATGGATTACTGGTACTCTTAAGGATTTAAATATTTTATATGTTTCTCCTCTTTTTTAACCTTCTAAAATAGCAGAAAGCATGTAAGAGTATCCAAGATACATGAATCATAAACCAAATAATTTGATCATTAGTTATTAATTTTGCAACATAAATGTCTTTATAAACACAAAGGATCACCTACTATTCAAATTAAATAATTTTCTTTTGAACAAAATAGACAATGCTTCAATATATATTGCTTTTAATATTTAGACTAGTAATTTTCATCCTGTATTACTTTAGATTGAAATAATCACAAAATACTTTTGTTTGGAATAATCTAAAATATGTTGATTTTGACTTCTGAAAAATTAACATTTAAGCCTTTGGGTCTTATACATGTTATCATGCTAAAACTCTGAAATAATAAGTCATTGCTTAAAAATGAAGAATATTCAATAATCTCATACGTTTTATTATTTTCTTCACATATTTTCCATTTATATATAGTCTAAGGTTTAGCTTTGATTTGCTACAAACAATCTCTTACTTAATTCACCATAAGCCTTGCAGTTTTGTTTTAAAATGTCACATGTGAATTGTCTAGAGGTGACTGGCAGAATATGATATTAATAGGTTATTGACTTGTTGGGTCTTAAGGAGCCAAAGTAACATCCCATGCCATCTCTGTGATGCACTGACGCTTTGTTTCATTGATTGGTCTGTTTAACCCATCATCTCCAGGCATTTAAACCATGATGTGCACTTGACAAACCTAATATTTCATTTCCTATCTGGGGACCATGCAGCAGAAACTAAAGGGAAAAAAGATAAATGGACAGTTGTACAAGAAAAAAAAAGTGACGCTTAACGTGAGAGGGAAGGAAGCCACAAATAAAGCACAGAGCAGGGTTTACATCTGTAAATTCTGAAATCGGTAAATGTATCGTTTAACAGGAAGTGAAACTCCAGGGAGGTGAGCAGAAGCCAGGATGCATGGTCAGTTAAATCAAGGCACAAATGTAGAACTTCTAGAAAACCAAAGACAGTATCAGTGTCTGATTATTTCTGGGAGAGAAAAGGATAGATAAAGGAAGGTAGAGAATTAATCAGACAGGAAAGATGGAGAGAGAGAGGGAGAAAGGGAGAGAGGGAAGAGGGAGAGACAGAGACAGAGAGACAGAGACAGAGAGACAGAGAGACAGAGACAGAGACAGAGACAGAGACAGAAACAGAGAGAGCAAGTTTTGAGAACCAAGTAATTTTGAAAAGAACACAACTTGATGCTTTAGTTTTCTCTACTCTTTAATAAATCATGAATGAGACATGGAGACATGAGAAGTACTTCATTTGCCACCTTTTAAATTTTTTATTTTCATTTTTATATTAGTTAGAAAAATGGAATACTTTATAAACATCTTCCTAAGATTTTTATATCTATATCTGGCATAATTGAGAAGACAGAGAAGTGATTTAAGAAAAACAAATGCAGAAAACAAAATTTTCATCAAAGTTGGTTATGTGCAGTGTTTTATTCTGATTAAAGTTCTATTCCTTTGCATTGTGTTTCAGGAATACAGCAGTCCCTCTCTGCTTGCCTCGGCCATACAAGTTTGGAAAGTCAGTCAGAATAGCTAACAACATGTGCAGCTCCTGTAATCTCCCAGGAAAGGAAGGTTATTGGGTGGGAAAATCTGAGCGAGGATCAAGGGAACCACATCCCAATTCACAAACTTGATATGCGGAAGACTTCATGATAGGTACTTCCTTAGTTCTGTGTCCAACAATTTCAGATTTAATTTATTTATACTCAACCCTCCATGAAGAAATTGTGTTTATTTTCTTAACTTTAAATTTTGATACTGTGTTATATCATTTCTATCCCTTCCTCTACATCCTTAACCTCTTCCCACATCCCCCATCCTCTCCCAAATTCATGAGCTCCCCCTTAGTTGCATACATACCCTCTTTCTGTCTCTGCTGGGTGCATTTGGTATTGTGCATATGTGTATGTGTTTAGGTCATCTTTAAAAATGACCACTACTTAAACCTCTCCTCCTGGGTACCCTGGGGCCTTCTCATTATCCAGAACCTCAGAAGGCAGTCCTGGCCTACCAGAGGGATGGGAAATGCTACCATCTGTTACTGTAAAACACAGCTCTCAAATTTGGGCTACATTTTAGCCTGACCAATTGGGCCATGATTATATATCATGGGGCTTGTATCTGGAGAAGAATGATTTTCCTTTTGCTTAGCGGCCATTGATAATTTGTATCTCTTTATCTATGTGTAGAGTCTTTTGGTATTTCCCCCATCCTCAATGGCATATCAACCAGTGTTTTCATTATGGAAGTCTTATTTAGGGAACCCTATTTTTGAGATGTCATGGGTGCAGTTTACCTGTAATATAAAGATAATATCTCTCATAGTGGACACCTTGATCCTGTAGCTCTTAACAATATTCAAGCCTCTCTTCTGTGATGTTTTCTGAGACATAGGGGTAGAAGCTATATGTAGATATTTAAGTTGGGGTTGGGTAGTACACAGTAAATTATTCTTGTATTTTGGCCACCAGTGGCATTCTGTACTAGACTATACCTCCTGTGCAAAGATGTATTTTAAACAAGGGATGAGAATTTCTGTGGGTATAAGAATATATATTTAGAATGTAGTTAAGAATTATACTGTTTGGGCAGGAGAGATGGCTCAGTGGTTAACATCACTGGTTGCTCTTCCAGAGGTCCTGAGTTCAATTCCCAGCAACCACATGATGGCTCACAACCATCTGGAATGGGATCTGGTGACCTCTTCTGGTATGTCTGAAGACAGCTACAGTGTACTCATATAAATAAAATAAATCTAAAAGAATTAGTGTGTGTTTTTATTTTTTAAAAAAGAATTATACTGTTTGATGTAAGTGGCAATAGTGGGTATTTTTGCCTTGCACAACAAGTCTTCCTTCCTCCAGATACCTCATCTGACTGAAGACTCTCAAGACAAACACTCTGAGATCCACATATATCAGCTGAAACCCACAGAGGACAGACTTGGTTCTTTCTGGCTGCAGATGAACTCTCTTGCCAAAGTCTAAAGGCTACTAGACTTGGGGAAAGTTATATCATAGTAAGGAAATCATGATGTCTATCTAGATTAATCAAATGTTTAAAACTGATATTAATTCCCTCACAAATTGTACAACTCATGGGACAAATAATTGGTTCAATAACCTCTTGCCCCTCATTACCAGTCTGGCTTATTTGTGCAACCCCTCTGGCATGTAAAGTGTTTTATTTTAATAAACTTTCACTGCAAATGACATTGCAAATGACACTGTCGCTCCAGTGACACCTCTCCTTTAAAAATATGGGGGGGGAACTTGTGGGGCAGTGGACCATGAGAGGTAGTCGGGTCCTTGGTTGAGCTAAAAGGCTTTGAAGCCCCAGAGAGCATGAGGAGACAATGTAGCGGCTTCCCCTGCTCTCTGTCACCAGGCCCCTGGAACATAGTCACAGGCCCCCATAGGTTTTTGGCTATCAGTCATGTAATGGCCACCCCTACTACATGTAGATGAGGTATCCCTTACATCTCAGACAAAGACAATAGGAAAAGAGATGTGACCTGTAGTCATGTAGACTCAAGACAGAGATCTCCATGCTAATATAGTACCCAAAGGACTGGGGGACACAGCCAATGACCTTCCCTTTCCAGACATTCCTCCCTATAACAGGCATTTAGTCTCAGGCCCACCCTGAGAAGCGGGGTATAGTTTTCTGCATACATGTTCTGCCATGACAATAAACAATTCAGAACCACGGGTTCTTTTTCATGAGATCTGCCAGAGGGAGCCATGGAGAAGGCCTTTGTCTACAGAGCCACAGCCTCATCTCCAGTAGAAGGCCTCTCTGCACTACCATCTACAACTGCCACCAAGCCTGTTGCCCAGCAAGCCAAGGACAATCATCATGGGACTAGCTAGAGTTCCCTTTTCCCACCCCTGGCCCCACTAGACCCAGCCTGTGGGCCCCAAATCCTTTCTCTGCTCTTCTGTGACTTCCAGTAGTGGCCGTGTGTCCAAGGGTCTGAGAACTCCATGGCCCCAGCCTCATTGCAGGTACTGTGACTCCAGAACCAGCTCTGGCATTCCCACACTGAAGACTATACTTCTCCATTCCCAGAGCAGTGCCCCTGTGTCCCGGAGATGGCATGAGGCAAGCACAGTCAAACTCCCCATGTTCTGCCTCCCCAAGCGGCAGTGCCCAATGGCAGAGTGGATACAAGGAAACAGAATCTCCTCGATGTAGCAGTATGCACAAAGCCTGTGCATGTCTAAGCCAGACCAAATCACAGCATGGAGCAGAGGAGTTGGGCATGAACTCTCACACCTAGCCATGAAAATACTGATGATTGTTAGCTGTTAGGATAGGGGGAGCTAGTTTCCTTTAATGCAGTGAGTAGTAAACCTCTAATTACACATCTAAGAGCATTTGGGTAGTGTTCGTAGATAAGAAAACAATAAGATAGCAACAGAAAATCAAATAAAATAAAATCACGAGTTGAGTAGATGGGGACGTGGGTGATGAGTGGAAAGGGGTAGATGAATGCGGTGTCTATAATCAAAGCACATTGTACAAAATTATATTTACTAAGTTATTATACCCAGTCAGGGTATAATAAGATCACCTGGAAGACACTGTACCAAGTACCGAATATCTGAATGCATGACCATGAAAGTTCAATTAAAAGACACATTTTATTTTCTGTCTAAAATAACCACAAAATTATGGTTTTAAATAAATGACTGAACAGAGAGTTGAAATGATAAAGTTATCTGCCACAGGCTTCAACTGGAGAAATTAGTAGCTTTGTTTCAATCCTGTCAGACAAATACATATTTTGCTTCAATTTCCAATTAAGATTTATAAATGGCATCAGTAGAATATCAGGCTAAATATCATCATGTAACAACAAGGTCCATAATGGTAATCATGTTGCAATTGAATATTTGACACCTGGAACTAAGTAGTCACATCATTGCTACTGAGGATAGAAATTGGGAAGATATTAAGACATAAGTTTCACCTAACATCTTTCATTAGTCAGAATAAAATTCTTCATTGGAATTTGCAACACTTCTAGTAGTTCATATTATTACTTTTACAGAAGACAAACAGCCATGTAATTAGAGTGTATTTGCAGTATTTCATGCTTATTTGTAGGGTGAAGATTAGATACCAAGTGGATGTTATCGTTTAATGGCAAATATAATTTCCATGAAGCTTGTTCTCAGCATCTATTTATATTTCAGGGGTGCTACAACCATACAATGTTTTCATTGGCTTATATCTATATTTTTATTTAATAATTATATGCACACGACATATGATAAAAATCATTTTAAGCCACTGTGGAAATGAATCAGTTACACATAGCAGAAAATAAATATTTTATAATATGGTAGTTTTTATTTTTTATACTAGTTTCTGATGCATACTATCACAACCATATAGCTGCTTTGTTGAAAATATGCACAGATATTTCTTAGAAGACTGGGAAGTTCTAATATTATCTGTCATATGCACAACTTATTTTCAAAATGCTTTCACAGGGATTGAGCCTTTTACAATCTTATGAGCTTAGCCAGAAGATTAAGTAGGAATCCACAGAAGAGAATTTGGGACACAGAGAAGTCGTGCTCAGAACCTCTAGAGAAACTCTATTATCTTGTAATTCATAAATACTATCTTTCACTCAAGCTATCTGTTATGGGAGTTAAATGGCAGTATGATCAAATGATTTGATGATCATTTCTTTAGCAATCATTAATCACACTGAATTGCCAAAAGACATGCAATCTGGCTTAATCAGGACAAAGCGGGCCTTACTGAGAAAGTTGAGAATAAAGGCCACATTCACTCAGTGTCCCCTGAATCAGAAGGGACTCAAATGAACCAGAAATACGTGGGAGCCATCATGAAGACCTCTCTGGAGTCAATGAAAACGAGCGTGTGCAGTGTGAGATGAGCCATCGGTCTTTCCAGGGTATGCTGCACTGATCTGTGTTTAACAACCAGCTCTCCAGGGGTATCAAAGACCATATTTGTAGCATTTGCTGATTTCCATGCTGATTGCATGATTATCCTACTGGGGTTGAATTTAAGTTAACAGGTTGTGTCCCCTATTATGCAATTTGGAAGAGAGTGGCAGAGGCATATCCTTCTGTAGTATTTCCATCATGCAGACATAAAAGATATAAAAAAATACAAGTATTAGAAGATGATGAATGTTTACTATATCTCAATTATATTAGTCAATTATAATCATAATTTTATTTTTAATGGTTTTGTTTATCCACTGAGGAATCAAATAACTGAAGATTTAAAAATTTATTTTTCTATCTGATACTAATTAGCATAATATACAATTTCTCTAAATAACTAGAATGTAGAGAAATCCACATTCTTGGACCCTACTTTAATTTGCTGGGCCTTTCATAATGGAGCAACACAGAGTAGAAAACTTGGATCATAGAAGGGTGTTATCTTAATTCCCAGGAAAGGTATTATTTGGGTAGGAAACTTCAAGAGCTGTGAGGACAAATGTATCCATATACTCTCCTAGTTTGTGGAGGCTTGCTGGCAAATCTTTGGTGACTGTTGGCTTTTGTGTTTGTATGGGTATAGCAACGTTGGAATCAGTCTCTCCTAATGACTTTATTTTAACTTACTGTGTCTATAATGACCTTTCAGAAAGTTACATTTCAAAATATTGAGAGATAGATTTCAGTGTACATCATGTCTGCTGCAAACCAAGTCCTCAATTGAGGCCAACTACCTTGACAATGATGCTTCTGCTATTCCTGGGGTAAGGTATACTTGTGGTTCTGTAGAATGGTATGCCTATCACACTTCATTGGGTACTAATCTCATAAGGAGCCTACAGCTATCCTATGACTCATTTTTACCACTGCCACATAGATGTTGAGTATAAGAAAATGAATATATCTAATGCTAGTATCTTGTTATTATCCAATAAATTGCTGCTATGCTAGGCTTGTCTTTTAAAATGCATTACTAATAATATATATATGTATATATGTATATATATATATATATATATATATATATACATTTTCTCAACTTTATGTTCTCTTCCTTAATTTTTATTGTATTTTGTTCCTTCAGGTTCAATCTCATTTTTTTTTAATAGTACTATAGAAATGTTTTTCTATTTTTTTTAATTTTTATTTTCTATATTCTATGTTTACATTCCAAAGGCTTTCCCCTTTCCCAGTTCCCACCCACCATAGATCCCATAGTTCCTCTCCCCCCCAACTATTCCCCAATCATTCCCCCTCCCCCCTCGGTTTCTTTACTAAACTGGATGCAATCTTTACAGGCCCAGGGTCCTCTCCTTTCTTCTTCTTGGGAATCATTTGACTTGCTATTTGTGTCTTGAGTATTTAGGGCTTCTGGGCTCATTAATATCCACTTATCAGTGATTGCATTTCATGTGCATTCTTTTGTGATTGGGTTAATTCACTCAGGATGATATTTTCCAGGTCTAACCATTTACCTACAAATTGCATGAATTCATTATTTTTAATTGCTGAGTAGTATTCCATTGTATAAATATACCACATTTTCTGTATCTATTCCTCCTTTGAGGGATATTTGGGCTCCTTCCAATTTCTGGCTATTATAAACAAGGCTGCTATAAACATAGTGGAGCATGTGTCCTTATTGCATGCAGGGGAATCCTCTGGGTATATGCCCAGGAGTGGTATGCCAGGGTCCTCTGGAAGTGACATGCCCAATTTTCTGAGGAACCGCCAAACTGATTTCCAGAGCAGTTTTACCATTTTGCAATCCCACCAACAGTGGAGGAGTGTTCCTCTTTCTCCACATCCTCGCCAGCACTTGTTGTCTCTTGAGTTTTTAATCTTAGCCATTCTGACTGGTGTGAGGTGGAATCTCAGGGTTGTTTTGATTTGCATTTCCCTGATGACTAATGATGTTGAACATCTTTTAAGGTGTTTCTCGGCCATCCGAATTTTTTCTGGTGAAAATTCTTTGTTTAGCTCTGTGCCCCATTTTTTGATAGGGTTATTTGGTTCTTTGGGGTCTAACTTCTTGAGTTCTTTGTATATATTGGATATTAGCCCTCTGTCAGATGTAGAGTTGGTGAAGATCTTTTCCCACTTTGTTGGTTGCCGTTTTGTCCTTCTGACAGTGTCCTTTGCTTTGCAGAAACTTTGTAATTTTATGAGGTCCCATCTGTTGATTCTTGATCTTAGAGCATAAGCTATTGGTGTTCTGTTCAGGAACGTTTCCCCTGTGCCCAAGTCCTCCAGTGTCTTCCCAAGTTTCTTTTCTAATAGTTTCAGTGTGTCTGGTTTTATGTGGAGGTCCTTGATCCACTTGGAGTTGATCTTAGTGCAAAGAGATAAGAGTGGGTCAATTCGCATTCTTCTGCATGTTGACCTCCAGTTGAACCAGCACCATTTGTTGAAAAGGATATCTTTATACCACCGGATGGTTGTGGCTCCTTTATCAAAGATCAAGTGACCATAAGTCTGTGGGTTAATTTCTGGGTCTTCAATCCTGTTCCATTGATCTACTTGCCTCTTGCTATACCAATACCATGCAGTTTTTAACACAATTGCTCTGTAGTACTGCTTGAGGTCAGGGATATTGATTCCCCCAGACGTCCTTTTATTGTTGAGAATAGTTTTAGCTATCCTGGGTTTTTTGTTTCTCCAGATGAATTTGAGAATTGCTCTTTCTAGATCTATGAAGAATTGAGTTGGGATTTTGATGGGGATCTCATTGAATCTGTATATTGCTTTTGGCAAGATGGCCATTTTTACTATATTGATCCTGCCAATCCAGGAGCAAGAAATATTTTTCCATCTTCTGAGGTCTTCTTTGATTTCTTTCTTCAAGGACTTGAAGTTCCTGTTGTACAGATCTTTCGCTTGTTTGGTTAGAGTTACGCCAAGATACTTTATGTTGTTTGTGGCTATTGTGAAGGGTGTTATTTCCCTAATTTCTTTCTCAGCCTGCTTGTCCTTTGAGTACAAGAAGGCCACTGACTTGCTTGAGTTAATTTTATAACCTGCCACTTTGCTGAAGTTGTTTATCAGCTGTAGAAGTTCTCTGGTGGAGTTTTTTGGGTCGCTTAGGTAAACTATCATATCGTCTGCAAATAATGATAGTTTCACTTCTTCCTTTCCAATTTGTATCCCTTTGACTTCCTTATGTTGTCTACTTGCTCTTGCTAGAACTTCAAGTACTATATTGAAAAGATATGGAGAGAGAGGGCAGCCTTGTCTAGTCCCTGATTTTAGTGGGAATGCTTCAAGTTTCTCTCCATTTATTTTGATGTTGAATACTGGTTTGCTGTAGATTGCTTTTACTCTGTTTAGGTATGGGCCTTGAATTCCTGCTCTTTCCAAGACTTTTAGCATGAAAGGATGCTGAATTTTGTCGAATGCTTTTTCAGCATCTAATGAGATGACCATGTGGTTTTTTTCTTTCAGTTTGTTTATGTAGTGGATTACATTGATGGATTTCCGTATATTGAACCATCCCTGCATCCCTGGGATGAAGCCTACTTGATCATGGTGGATGATCGTTTTGATGTGCTCTTGGATTCGGTTGGCAAGAATTTTATTTAGTATTTTTGCATCTATATTCATAAGAGAAATTGGCCTGAAGTTCTCTTTCTTTGTTGGATCTTTTTGTGGTTTAGGTATTAGCGTAATTGTGGCTTCGAAGAATGAGTTGGGAAGTGTCCCTTCTGTCTCTATTTTGTGGAATAGTTTGAAAAGTATTGGTGTTAAGTCTTCTTTGAAGGTCTGGTAGAATTCTGCACTAAAACCATCTGGTTCCGTACTTTTTTTGGTTGGGAGGCTTTCTATAACCCCTTCTGTTTCTTTAGGGGTTATGGGACTATTTAGCTGATCTACTTGATGCTGATTTAATTTTGGTATTTGATATCTGTCTAGGAAATTGTCCATTTCCTCCAAATTCTCCAGTTGTTTTGAGTATAGACCTTTGTAGTAGGATCTGATGATCTTTTGAATTTCCTCAGTTTCTGTTGTTATGTCTGTTTACGCACACATGCACACATTTACATTTCTGAGTCCACTCAGTATTATTCACAAGTGTTTAGGGAGAACACTGGGTGGGACCTATAAAATTTTTCTATCCACATTATTGTTATTGTTTAGGTTGACCATAGTGTTAAGATCTGATGGGTGTGACTCTCTGTCATATATAAAACACACTACCTCAGAACACACTCTGCCATTCTCTGGCCCTTGGGCTATTTCTGTTCACCTTTCCGTGGTGTTCCCTGACCCTAGGTCTATGGGTAGTGTTGTAGTTGTATCAGTTGGGGACAGGTTCTTCACAGTCACCTGTTCTCTGCTTTTTATTATTAAAGACACTAGTGGTCTGCATTTTTCATTCCATCTTTCAGTGGTTTTGATGTTGCCTTTGTGTGCCGTTTCTGGAGCTTTAGAAGTTATGTTTAGCAGGGGAAGTACATAAAATATGTCTACATGCATTCTCTTCCTACTAGTCCTAATTCAGACTTTTTACAGTACCGCAGATACATTTTCTGAGATTTAAAACACTGACCATTTTTATAAATAAGTTTAAATTTTTGAAATACTACTATTCTGGCATTGACTTTCACATACAATATCCCAACCAAAGAATAGACCCTAATGAATGTTTCAAGTGTTTCGAGTTCTTAAATTTTACTTAAATGGAAAAAAATACAACTACTAATTTTATCAGCAACAAATTTTTAAAAAGTGCGTATTTTAATTTTTTTATAGTAAAATACATGATATATTTAACTAGGTAAATGCTTAGATTAAATTATATGGTATTTTAGCAGCAAAATGGCTAAGGTCAAATGAAATTGTTCTACAGTTCTGGAAGTACCTTTAAGGGTGTTTCCAGAAAGCTTAAACTGAAGACCAAAGATCCCTCCTTACTGTGGAAGGCACTACCTCCAGGGTTGTGGTTCTATCTGAATATAAAGGAGAAAGGGGAGAGCTTCCGAGTTCCGGTACTCTTTTAGTGCTGCTTACTGACTATAGACACCATATGAAGTCTCCCCTCTTGTTGCTGCTGTTGTTGCTCCTGTTTCCCTCAAACTTTGGAGACTGAATAAAACCTTCTTTTTTTTTTACGTTGCTTTTGTCAGAACAAGATGAAAAGTAACCAAACAGACTGTTAAAGTACACACCAACATCAAATCTTTTGCGGAAGTACATGTATGAAAATAAGTGTGTGTGGGACTCGTGGCTTGATTTTCATCCATACATTTCAGCTATGCATCGTTCTGGATGCAGAAAAATGAGAGGGGCCAGTTATTAGCTTTCAATCCTCAGGACAGCTTTTTCAGTGTTTTCTCACCCCTAAAATGACATGAGGGTTGTTTATGAGGATGGATTAAGATAATATAAATCCAACGCCCAGCAACTTCCAACATATACTTTAAAGCAGTAGAGATTTCTCTTTAACAGAATTAAGAGTTTATGTAAATTCAGAATATTTCTGTCTATCCTGTATCATAATACTTATCCTTTTAAAATAAAACATATATTGAGGAAATATCAATGAAAATTGCTTTTATCAATTTGGAGATAGATGTTTACCCTGCCTAGGAAACTAGCAAGCCTGAACATCACCACAGAAAACCAAATTTGTTCCCTAGGATGGGGTGTAAGCAGTCATGCATTTCTACATGTCTGCCCTCAGGGTCCTAGCAACAGCAGGATATGTAGAGCAAAGATGCTACATTTCCACTGTAACTAAGAGATTTATCCCCTTTTAAAAAGCCAGTGTCTCCTCTGCCCTGACTCCCTCCTTTCTATACTTGCTCACAGGCAGTTTCTGCATACTCTAGTCCCCTAATCCTAATAAACCTTGTACATGAGACATATAGCATAGTTTAACTTTGTGGCATCTGCTGCTTAAATCATAACAGGGGGACGTTCTCAAGGTCTCAACCCTACACAAAAAGCTAGAGGCAACTTAGAAGTGCTTAGAATGGGAGAAATCATCATTGCCTGTGATGTACACCAATTGGTTACCCTATATCAAATGGTCAGCTCTAAAAATATATACATACAAATAATATTATATAGGCTGGGCAGACTGTATTTATATATTTTATATAATATAATTGCATGTTGGTAGTAATAAAGAAAGGTCATGAATTTGGAAGGGAGCAGATGGGGAGTTAGATAGTGCTTTGATGAAGAAAGGAAGGGAGAATCATGTAATTATATTATAATCACCAAGAATACAGGAAATAATTCTTTTTGAAAAGTTATAGCAAATAAATAAATGTCATAAATACGACTCATACTAAAAAACAATTGCTTTGAATGTCTGTGCAGAACAACTGAAAATGGTCACCAAGTCCACTTGTTAGGTGAGAACTGAGAAGGCAGCATGACAAACTGTAATTTCAATAGCAGTAACCTTATTTCAACTCTCTTTTAAAACAATGGTAAAAATTCTGTATGTCTGTGTACTGCTTTACGGTTGAAAAAGAGCTCTCACGTACATTATCTCTCTTAAAAGAGACTAGAAGGCGCCTCCTGCCTTGATTGATGTTTATGAATGTTCCTTTCCCCCCCCCCAGGGCTGCAGTCATCAATAGTCAATGAGAAGCAAGGCAGCCTTTTTGGAACTGCGTTGCTGCCAGGTAACTGCATTAGCTCACTGCTGTTGAATAGAGCATGTATTAACTGTGCCACAGGACATCATCCATAGCAACTGATGAATATTTGAATTTCTGTTCCATGTGGAGCAGCGTTTGAGACCCATTTTTCTCTGCTTATCTACTCCCCTCCCTCAAGATCTAAATCCTCAATCAGATTCTGTAGGATGGCTCTAAACACTTCAGAAAAAAAATCCACATTAAATAGACTTTATGTCCTAAAGAAAAAATATATACAAAACATAAACAGGTAAACGGCTGTATGGAGCAAGGATTATACTGCTCTGAGAGCAAAGTCGTAGCTATTTGCTGATGTCATGCAGAACTTATTTTGTTTCTGTATAAAGGGAAAGTTTTATGGTATGAATTGGTGTACTAATGAGATCTCAGTCTTAGGAAACATTTTTATTTGTACATTTGTGAGTATGTATATTTCTATATGGATTATATATGTCTGTGATATATATATATATATATATATATTATATATGCATATGTGTGCATGTGTACAGGTACACTTACCTATGCACTTACATGTGAAGGCCAGAGGTAACATTAAGTCTTAAAATCTCACTGCAGACTTTGTCTTTTAAGACAAAAGTCTCTCATCAATTCTAGAGCTCACGAATTTGTCTAGACTGACTATCAGGCTCTTTGGCTCTACATGCCCTAGTGATATGGTTGCTGGTGTGTTGCTGTGCTTGGCTTTCATATGGGTTCTGAGCATCTGAACTCATATCTTCATTCTTGCATGTCAAATCCTTTATTCACTGAGCCATGCAGCTATCGTCTCAGCCCAGTCTGAAAAAAAATACTTAACAGCCAGGGGATGAGACACAAATCTTTTTAGTGGGTTTCTGATGCGGTTTAGGCATCTAGGAAAGATGATTGCTGAAGTCTCTTTGGACACCAGAGTCTGTTTGAGAGCCTCCATTTGGTCTTCTTAAATTTCTTCCATATTTTTGAAATTTTGGTCTTTTAATTGAAATACTATATAATTTCCTCTTTCCTTTCTTTCCTACAACACTTATGTTTCTCCCCAACCTACTGCTTCTAAAATACATGACATTTGAAAACTATTATTGTTACACACATAGATATTAAATATATAAATAGAATTTGATGAATCCATTTAACACACAGACACACAATACACACATATATGTACAATGATGGCTACTGCTATTGGATAATCAAATAAAGGGTTCTTCCTTGGGAAAACCTAATTCTCCCTCTCTTAGCCATCATTAATTGATTAATCTAGGGGTGAGAATCCATGATACTTCCCCCCTATACGCTGAGGTTTTAACTGATGTCAAAATTGCATGGATAAGTATAGCTCTCCCCACTCGTCAAAGATGCCTTTTCTTTTCAGTAGAGACCACTATAGTAAGTGGAAATAATGCAGAGAATAACTGACTCTCAGGTGCCCAGCTCACATTGATTCACCTACAAACAACTCTACGACTAAAGCTTGAGGACCAGAAAACGTGCCAAGAGATGTGTTTTCTAGATAAGATATGGAAGCTAAATCCATGAAAACTTAACAACATTGTTGCCTAAATTTGCATAATTTATATTCTGTCAAACCATCTTAATGGTCTGGTCCCTAAAAACAGAGACAAAACAAACAAACAAGTACAACATTATGCCCTTCAGGAGGATTTGTAGGAGCAGCAGCAGAATTAATTGAAGGGACTGAACATCACTGAAGCACAGTGCTTTAGCTACCCTTCGTATTATGGCTGCCTATAATTTATTCAATCTTACCTATCATTTGTCATCTCTGGAAATAATTATGCTAGCAACATTTTTCCACCTTAACGTCTCAAACTGTAGCCTGAGTTTAGGATTCAATAGGCAAGTTCCAACTCGTGGCTCCAACACTTCCTGAATACTCTTCCTGGTCAGCTCCGCATCTGAGGACAAAAATTCTTCACTGGGTAGAGTCCACATGGCAGGCAGGGTCTCCCTCACATCGCTCATTTCTAGGAAATGTCTTCAGACCTTTTCAGGTCTCTTTTAGTTGCAGATGGTAATAACCACATATTAGTATGTCAATATCTTAGGTGAGTTGTGTATGATTAAAAAGTGTCTCTAGTTGCAGGAAGAAATGGTAAAAGAAATAGATGCTCTGAAAAAATGATAAGGGATAGGGTATTGGTATAGCATTCTGAGAGCAAATAGAAAAAAATTGGTGTCTCATGGAAAGCAGAATGAGGCAAAACAAGTAAAATCATGATGCTAGAGAGGTAGGCAAAGAGAGATTATTTAAACCTGTACTTGCTAGTAGACAGAGTCGTTTGGGATGAAGGGAATCTCTCTTAAGAAAGTATTTGCATCAGATTGGCCTGTGGGAAACCACTCCTGTGGAACACTTTCTTGATTATGATTTTTCTGGGTGGGCCCAGCTCACAGGAGGGAGTACTGTCTCTAGGCTGGTGGTCCTGATAGGAGAATGCAAGTTGAAGAGGCCATGTAGAACAAGCTGATAAGCAGAGTTCCTCCATGGGCCTCTGCATTAGTTCCTACTGCTAGTTTTCTCTGGTCTGACTTCCCTGGTGATAGACTGCAAACTGTAAGGTAAAATAACACTTTCTTCTTCAAGGTGTTTTGTTCACATGTTTTATCAGAGGAATAGAAACCCTAACAAAGACAAGACCTTACATATTACAGCCTTGAAGCCCAGGTACAAAATGGCTACTCGAAGAAGGACATTAATTCTAGAAATCTGAGCAATATGTATTACCTCCATCAAGCTGAATGGATAAAATATTTTTTTTTATTTCTCAGTATCTTCTTTTTCCTCTCAGCACCATTACTATAGGGTGCATTTATCTGTATTCGTGTCTGTATCCTCTAATAGAGTATAAACTATAGAAAAGCTGATCTGGTCCAATCAGTTTAAAAGATCTCTTAGACATTCAGCTCAAGATTTGAAAGTTTGTGTGGGAGCTTAATACATTTTATTAAAGCAGTTGGTGGGCAGCAACATTCATAATCTGCTATCTCCATGGAAGCTATGGAAATTGCCTTTAAAAAGTCCATTACAGGAACTGGAAGAGAGTAATCTCTAGCCTTTTCCCATTTCCTTAAGTCATAAGCAAGGGGCCCTTTAGTACAAAAGAAGGATGATCTCTTTTTCCTTCTGAGTTTTGGGGGCTCAGGGCCTATGTTTATGTGACACCAGGTGCCAAGAGAAGGTTGGCTGGCTGCATGCCAAAGCAGAAAGATGTGAAAGTTTTGCATATATTTTTGAACACACAAAACTCAAGTCCTCTCAGCCAGCAATGAAGAGATTTGAGTGTTGGAGGTAATAAATGAAGGAAGTATCTTCTTAATTTTTTCTTTAATGCAAACCTATATGTCATGGAGTGTTATGTGTGAGCTGCTTTGGTGACAAAAATGGACTGTGTAGGCATGTATCTGGAAAGTAAAAAAGCACCAGTCTGACGCTGTGCTAAATCCACAGGCACCAAAGTGAATGGGGCTCTTCCTGCATTGGATTCTGGTCTGATGTGAAGTACCCTCTGCTCCATCACCGCCAACTCCTTTTCACTTGAAGACTCCAAGAAAAACTGAGAAGTTTTTCCTTTGATGTCAAACTTTGTAAATTAAGCTAACTTTACACCAGTGGAGGTAAGGACTGAACAGATACTCACCACACAGCTCTTTCCTCTGCGTTGTTTCATAGAATAGAATTCTTAAATACATTTTTATCTCAAAAACAATCCATTTGACTAGTAAGTGAATTTAACTTCTCTTTCCCTCAGTGAAAAGCATCTACTTTCTATAGAAGTATTTACTATTGAATATCAAATGAGACAAAGTGAGAGATAAACCACCTAATGAAAGAATTGATATTGATTCAATTGAGAAGAATTATGGGGGCCCCCTGTTACAAAATTCTCAATGTTTTAAGCTTAGTACTTGAATATTTGCAATGCCCCATTCCTCCCCCCAAAACAAATGCACCTCATTGTTTTGGGTGTTTGAAACAAACCATTGAACACTAATTCAAAAATGTGCAAATGTGCATTTTGAGTAAAACAGTTAGATGACAACTTTATATTTGATCTAATGTTGATTATTCCTTAATATTATTTTAAGAGACATTGCATGGATGCTTTTCATGAGGAACCCTTCTTCAGAGTTGACTCTTAAAAGAATTGGGTTTTGACTTATGCTTTCTGTAGCTTAAACATAAAAACCCAATTGTATTTAGAAATGCACATTCCCAAAGTTATTAAAAACAGTGTTAATATGTGCTTGCATAGGTCAGTGGAGAGAGCATATCTCGTCAGCATGTAGAAATCCAGGTGGAAGATTCCAGCTACATAAACTCCACCAAGACATGTGACAACTGTGAGGATTAAGAATCAGGAAAGCAATGACTTTATCAGGAAGCCAGGGATATTCAATGATATGTTAATCAGTGACAAAAGTTAATGTGATTCCTTATAGTAGCAAGTAGAAAAGTCATAGGAATTGGGCATCTTAAACCAAATGAGCTTTAAAAGGCTCAGGTTTTAGTATAGGAATACCCAAGAGCACAGGAGCATCTACCGACTGAAATGATTCTTCACTGCCATGGAAACTCAACAACAACAACAACAACAACATAACCAAAATATGCATTACTGAAGCTTATTTAAGAAGACAGTCTGATCAGACTGTGATCAGACACATCTCATAGGAAATTTGTCAGCTATACCACAATTGCTTTTATACAAATTTAAAGTACTCTCTATAAATTTTATTTTATTTTTCTGAAAGGCTTAGTTTAAAGAAAAACTCTCTCCAGTTGTAGAGAAGGAAAGGATGGCTTGAAAAACTTGGGCTTGGGGGGGGTTTGGAATTTTCATCATGAAAAATTAAAAGCATGGCTGGGAGATCTTCCTTCTCACACATTCTGAACTCAATCGGGCAGTTCCGCGGTGGTAACGACACTTCCTTCCTTGGCAAGTTATTACCCTTGGACAAAAGCAGAAGCCCCTATCAGTGGGGGCAGGCGAGACTGTTGGGGCACTTGGAGAGGGGAGATCAATTAACTCTCTCCCCAACTGTAAGGAACTCGTCTCTCTTGATCTAGTAGTAGACTTTAGCTAGTGGCTAAGCTCCTTTTCAGTGAGTGCAATGGAGAGCAACAGTGTAGTGCCAAAGAGGAGAGCTGCCCTGGTCTGGCATTCACAGAGAGAGAACTTTTGTAATGATGCTATGGATAAAGGACTGAGATCCTTTGCAGCCGAGGGAAGTACAAATAGGGCGCCTCGAAGCCGATCTCTTGGAACCACTTCACCTCTGAGCAGTTTCGGGAGCTTTCAAGCCCCTTGAAGTTTTTAAAAGGCACTGATTTCAGCATGAGATGTTTGCTGCGCTGTGCTCAGCTGGAATAAAACGACGGGGAGGAAAAGTAGCTTCTTTCTTGCATTCAGAAAGCAGAGGCCAAATGAATGGATTCTCCTCCAACTGATTGCGTTTGTAGTTTTTGAAAAGAAAAAAAAAAGCTAAGAAGTTTAAATCCTATTCACCATGTTCACAAAAACAAAACCCAGTCACAGAAGGACTTTGAGAAGTGCATACATCCTTACAAGAGATGGACAATTTAAAACAAGCTTCATTAAATAAGTCCCTTTCACACTGGCTGCTGAGTAAAATTCAGTAGCTCATATATCTTTCCGTTATTTTAAAGGCTCTCTCTCTCTCTCTCTCTCTCTCTCTCTCTCTCTCTCTCTCTTAATCTCTCTCTCTCTCATTTCTTTCTTTTTTTCTTTTTCTTTCCTTCTTTCTCATTTTTTACTGTCGACTAGTTTACATGAACCTTTCTGTATAATTTGGGAAGTTTATGAAGGTATAGTTGTCCACTGAGTTAAATACAAAAATACTTTATTATTTCCTTCTTAAAGAATACAGATGACTGGCATACTTCCTGTCCATCTGCCAATTACCGTCACGCTGCTTAATACAGAGCCCCACAGAAGCGTTGAAAAGGAAAATCTGGTTATTTTTGATTTGCTTGCTCCCTCTGCACATCTGACGTCTCCAGTTGGTCAAAAGCGCAGTACACTGACAGAGCCCTTGCCTGCCTCTCGTCCATTTCTCCTCTGCCCCGGTGTAGAAACCTCTGCTTTTACCATCCGCTTAATTTATGCAACGGTTTAAAGCTTATTCAGCTACTTGAACATCCTTTACATCAGTCTGCTTTAGAATTCTTGGGCTCAGTCTGAAGGCCTCTAGAGGTCAGGAAATTGGTCATTACTTCACTTTGTACAGGATCTGAGAGAGTATCATATCAGTTCTTTCTTTCACAAAAGCTTTTAGAAGATGACGACAGAGGTAAGCAGATGCCGTTCCAGCTGCATATGAAGACCCTGGTAGAGAGTGGGTCAAATGTGTAAGACATTGTCTGTCGAAATTTGCATTTAAGGTGATGGATTGGCTACTTTAGGATGCCAAATCACCTGTTTGATGCTTAGGAGGAGAGTTACATTTAATTAAGTGGTCTGAAGCTGGTCTTACGCCGCATCATTCATACCCAGAGCAGTACCACTTTTATCATAGTTTTTAGTCTACTGCAAATAAACCACTCAGTGATTAGAACTTAATTATTTGTTAATGAATTAGAAGTTAGTTCAAGATAATATTTAAACATTTTTTTGTAGTCAGCACTTCATTGTATATGAGCATTCAGCAATGGAGGGGCTCCCATTGTAATATCTAGAAGACACATGTATCTCCTTAGATGCTGGAAGCTGTTGGGAATAGCCCATGATAGAATTGCTCAGTGAGCTTAGAGGGGAGACCATAACTGACATTTCATGAGCTCTAAGCTACTACTTAAATCATCGAATAATAGCTATGATTCTTGGTTGCTTTTAGTTCCCATTTTCTTCATTCTGAGAATCTCAGTATGTGAGTACTCACAAGCACTAAGACATCATGAAGAAAAGAATGTAGTTCTTCATCAGCAGTGGACCATGTGCTGTGGAAACCCTGTGTCTCTGGAGGGATCTTACAGAAAATGTCATTTGGGGAGATGATGGATAATGGTTAAAATCAGAATTGATACCATTGCTGATATTATTGAAAGCTGAAAAAAAATAGAAAGATAGGAGGTGAACACAAAGTCAGAATGTGAGCTAAACTGGCTTTCATCTTCAAAAATCTATAGAAGTCCACAGTCAGTATAAGCTGCTACAGTGTCATGTGCATCCCCACTATTTTGTCTTCTTCGTCCTTTATTATTATTATTACTAAGTGACTTGAATTTACTAGTGAATCAAACCTAGATCTGAAAGGAACTTTGGACATCTTCATCTGAAAATCACCCTCACCTTATTATCACCTACAACTTTTATTTGTCCCTTCAGGTGCAAATGAATTATCTTTCCTTAATGAAAATAGTCTCAAGACCCGAATGAGGCAGAAAGCTTGGCAACCGGGCTGTCATACGGGGGCAGTTCCAATGCTTTGTGTTGGTCCAACCCAACGAGTATTAGTATTCCATCTATGAGTTTCTGGAGCCCTTGGAGTCCTGTAGAACCAGATATAACTGCTGGGTAGGTCAGTCCTGGCCCCACCAGGAGGCCCCAACATGAAACGATTATTGCTGTACCCTGCAATGCTTACTCTGATGGACAATGGAGAACTTAGGACAGAGGTGCTACATGCAGGCTAGAAGCACAAAGGTCAAGCCCCATGATCATAAAGGTGACTGCCATTGAGGGCAGAGAAGTGCAGCTGCCTGGACCTGCGACCAGACACCCTGCCAAGCTCTGTGTGGTTGAGAGAGGCAGAACTAGAAAAAGGTATGAGAGGATATGCCATTGCCAAGTTTTGTTAGCAGGGTCGCATGCAGCAGTCTGGTTCATGCACAGACTCGGCCCTGCAACACAGTGCCCAGGAATAGAATGGCATATCTCTAGCTCTGAGCAACAACAGGATATCCAAGACAAAGAATGGTTAATTATGTGGATTGAACCTCCTTGGAACACCTCCATGGTTCATGCTGCCCCAGGAGGCCATGTTGTTATCTTTGGTCCATGATGCAGCTCCAGGCCCTGTTGAAGTCCAAAGTTCACGTGGATGTCTGTGGTCCGGGCTGCCACGGGAGGCCATGAGGTCTGAGGCCTGTGGTTCCACTGGAGACTAAATGAATGTCTGTAGTCTGTGCTATCACAGAAGGCCATGTCCGTTTCCATGTTCTGGGTTGCCACCAGAGGCCATGTTCATGTCAGTGGCCTGTGCAGCCACCTGAGTCCATGTTAATGCTTTGTACGTGGCTGAAGGCCATGTTGGAGTCTGTGCTCCTACTGCATATGGGGCTATGGCCTATGGTACCAACTAGGGCTAGGCCGATGTCTGTGATCTGTGCTGCCACTTAAAACAATGTTAATTTTGGTGGGACTTGCTGCAACAGGAGCTGTGTTGCTGTCTATGGCCTGTACAGCTGCCAAGGGCCATATTGGTGTCTTGTGGCCTATGCGGTGGCAGAGGTCTGTGTTGATGCCTGTGGTCTGGACTGAGACAAGAGACCATGTTGAAGTCTGTGACACTTGATTCCAGAAGTCACGTGGATGGCTACGGCCAGTGCTTTCACCAGATACCATATTCATGTCTCCATTATCCATGATCTATGTTCCTGCTGAATATGAAAGTCAAGAAAGCTACTTTTGAAGTGGTACCAATGATTGTAGACTTATAGTTAAAAAACAGATTCACAGAAGGCTCCTATAACACCAACTCTCCTACCACAAAGTATGGTCTAGGCAACGAAGAGTACTTTTTCTTTCATTTTTTATTATATATTTTCCTTATTTACATTTCAATTGTCAATGACTTTCCAGGTTTCCCCTCCAAAAACACCTTATTCCAATCCCCCTCCCCCTACTCATCAACCCACCTACTTCCTCTCCCCTGTCCGGGTATTCCCCTATACTGGGGCATCCAGCCTTCTCAGGACCAAGGGGACTCTCCTCCCTTTCATGACCAACAAGGATATCCTCTGTTTGAACTTCCTTTGGTCTGTGAATTGTATCTTGGGTATTCCAAGTTTCTGAACTAATATACACTTATCAATAAGTGAATACTATGTGTGTGTTCCTTTGTGATTGGGTTACCTCATTCAGGATGATATTTTCTGGTTCTATCCATTGCCTAAGAATTTTATGAGTTCATTGTTCTTAATAGCTGAGTAGTATTTCATTGTGTAAATGTACCACACTCTCTGTATCCATTCCTCTGTTGAGGGACATCTGGGTTCTTTCCAGCTTCTGCCCATTATAAATATGGCTGCTATGAACATAGTGGAGCATGTGACCTTATTATAGGTTGGAGAATCTTCTAGGTATATGCCCAGGAGTGGTATAACTTGGTCCTCATGTAGTACAATGTCCAATTTTCTAAGGAACCACCAAACTGATTTCCAGAGTGGTTGTACCAGCTTGAAATCCCACCAGCAGTGGAGGTTGTTCCTCGTTCTCTACATCCTTGCCAGCACCTGCCTGAGTTTTTGGTCTTCGCCATTCTGACCAGTGTGAAGTAGAAACTCAGGATTGTATTGATTTGCATATCCCTGGTGACTAAGGATGTAGAACATATTTTTAGATGCTTCTCAGCCATTTGGTATTCCTCAGTAGAGAATTCTTTGATTAGCTCTGTACTCTATTTTTAATAGGGTTATTAGGTTCTCTAGAGTCTAACTTCTTGAGTTCTTTGAATATATTGGATATTAGCCCTTAATTGGATGTAGAATTGAGAAAGATCTTTTCCCAGTCATTGCCAAAAGTTGCCATTTTGTCCTATAGGCAGTGTCCTTTGCCTTACAGAAACTTTGTAATTTTATGAGGTTCCATTTGTCTATTCTTGATCTTAGAGCATAAGCTATTGGTGTTCTATTCTGGAACTTTTCCCCTGTGCCCATGTGCTCAAGGCTCTTCCCCCTTTTCTTTTCTATTAGTTTCAGTGTGTCTCTATTTGCAGATGATATGAGTCTATACTTACGTCATCCCAAAAATTTTACCAGTGAAGTCCTAAAGCAAAAAAAGACCATCAGCAAATGGCTAGACACAAAATTAAACCAACCAAAAAAATCAGTAGGTCTCCTTTCTAAAAAAGATAAATGCTCTGAGCAAAAAACCAGGAAAACAATACCCTTTATAATAACCACAATCAAAGCAAAAATCTTAGTGTAACTAAGTAAATGATAGACCCACATGAATGTCAAACTTCTGAAAAAAGAAATCAAAGAAGATATCAGAAAATGGAAAGATTTCCCATGCTCATAGATTGGCAGAATGAACATAATGAAAATAGCAATCTTAGGAAAAGAAATCTACAAATTGAATGCTATTCCCATCAAAATTCCATCACAGTTCTTTACAGACCTTGAAAAAGCAATTCTAAAACTTCATAATTGAAAAAAAAGGAGATTAGAATAGTTAAAACAATCCTCTATAATAAAATAAATTCTATCTGTAGGTATCACCATCCCTGATTTCATGCTATACTACAGAGCAATAATAATAAAACCCTACAGTATTGCTAAGAAATCAGACAGGTTTCTCAGTGGAATAGAATTGAAGACCAAGAAATAAACACCTACATTTATGGGCACTTACTTTTGACAAAGAAACAGAAACCATACAAAGTAAAAAGGAAAGCATCTTAAACATATGGGGCTGGTCTCACTGGATGTTTGTATGTAGAAGAAAGTATTTTTTAACATATTTATCAATTTATCACCCTGCATAAAACACAAGTTTCAAGTGGATCAAAGACCTCAACATAAAACTGGATACTCTAAACCAAAAATGATAAAATAGTAGGGAATGCATTAGTGCAGGAGACAACATTGTAAACAGAACACTATCAGGTCAAGCACTAAGGTAAACAATTTATAAGCAGGACCTTATGGAAATGAAAACCTGCCATACGGCAAAAGGCACTATCAATAGGACAAAATAGCCTACAGAGTGGGAAATTATTTTCACTAACTCTATATCAGAAAAAGGACTAATATCCAAAATATATAAAGAATACAAGAAACTAGACATGGACAAACCAAGGAACCCAATTAAAACAGGTACACAGATATACAGAAAATTCTCAAGAGAGGAATCTTCAAAAATTGAGAAGTACTTAATGTTCAACATCCCAATTGATCTGGAAAATGCAAGTCAAAATTACTCTGAAATTACATCTTACACCAGTCAGATGGCTAAGATAAAATACTCAAGGGACCGTACATGCTGGCCTGGATGTAGAGCATGGCCAACACTCTTCCATTGCTGAAGGGAGTGCAAACTTGTAACATCACTTCGGAAATCAATATGGTAGTTTCTCAAAAACTAATTGGAATATTTCTACCTGAAGACAAAGCTGTATCACTCCTGGGCATATACCCAAAAGATGCCCCACCATACCACAAGGACACTTCTACAACTATGCTCAAAGCAGCTTTATTTGTAATAGCCAGAAACTAAAAACAATCCAGATGTCCCTCAACTTAAGAAGGGATAAAGAAAGTGTGGTACATCTACAAAGTGGAAGTATTACTCTGCTATTAAAAACAAGGACATTATTAAATTTACAGGCAAATGGATACTACTAGAGAATATCATCCTGAGTGAGGTAACTCAGACCTAGAAAGACATGCATGGTATGTAGTCACTTACAAGAGGATATTGGCCATAAGGTACAGGATAACCATGCTATAATCCACAGATCCAAAGCTGAGGCCCAAGGAATGGCCCAATGTAGAATGCTTGAATGTCACACAGAAGGGAAATAAAATAGACAATGGAAATGGATGGAGAGATGGAACTGGGTTGAAGAGGTGGGGAGTGCAGATGAGGTTTGATTATGGGGAAAGAATGTTTTGGGGGGTTGGAGGTCTGGAAGAAGGAAGGAAAATCAGTGGAGGGATATCTATGGGATGCTCCAGAAACCTGGGACTGGGTAGGTTCCTGGGAAATGGTGGTGACCCTACCTAATACTCCTAGCAATACAGAATATGGAGCCTGAAGTGGCCATCTTTTGTTAGCTAGGCAGGACTTCCAATGGAGGAATGGGGACAACAACCCAACTAAAAAGCCTTTGACCCCAAATTTGCCCATTATACAAGTTGGGCAGGAATAAAGTTGGATCAGGGATTGAGGTCATGACCAACCAATGACTGGACCAATTTGAGACACACCCCTGGGAAGAGAGCCAACTCCTGACACTATTAATGATACTCTGATATGCTTGTAGACAGGTAGCTAGCATAATTGTCATCCAGAAGCTGAAGGAAATAGATGAAGAGACCCACAGCCAAACATTAGGCACAGCTCATGAGGTTTTGTAGAAGTGTTTGTGGAATGATTGAGAGAGTTGGTGGGCTCACAGACACCACAAGAAGATTTACAGAGCCAACTAACCTGGGGTCTATGGGACTCACAGAGACTGAACCACCAACCAAACAAATGTGCAGCTTGGTCACTGTGTGTGTCCCCTAACAATTCGAGTCTGATTCTGTCGCATGCTTTTGGACTCCTGTTCCCTAGTTGGGTTGCCTTGTCTGGCCTCAGTGGGAGATGGTAATCTTAGTCCTGCTGGGACTTGGGCAGGTTGATATCCAGCAGTAGGGCACCAAGAGTGGGGGAATGCACAAAGGAACTTGGTAGGGTGAGACTGGGAGGAAAGGAGGGAGGGGCACTGTGTTTGATCTGTAAAGTAAATAAATACATAAAATAATGTTACAAAATACCAGAGCAGAAAATCAAAAGACAGGAAACACATACATACATACATACATACATGCATAGATCTATAGGCAGAGAGAGGGAGAGAGAGGGAGAGAATGAGAGAGAGAGAGAAAGAGAGAGAGAGAGAGAGAGAGAGAGAGAGAGAGAGAGAGAGAGAGAGAGAGAGAAACCAGGGAGGACAATAACCATAACCATCAATAAACATTACTCATTGGTATCTCTTAAAATCAATAGCCTTAATATTACAATAAAAGATTAACAACTTACATCTTTCATGCCTTTAACTGAATTGCTGATTTCTTATTGCATTTTTAAATATTCAAGATCTTCATATTCTTTCATATTTTTCTTTAAAATAATATTTGATTTCTCTTTGACAAAAGCATATACATTCTTTTTAATTACATATGTTGAGTATAAATTTTGTTTTAAAGTGATAAATTACTTATTGATTTCAGATAAAATCTACTGAGGCAAGGTTAGTGATTAATCCTGGCCTTAATCTATCTGAACCACATCATCCACAGTGTAAGGAAAACAACACATTATATCATTTTAGCTCATATGTTGAGCTGGTAAACAAATCCTGTCTCCTATATTTTGTAAGCTTTCTTTATCTCATCTATGTCAAGTTTTTCTTCTTCTTTTGTTTCTTCTGATGCTTTTGAGATCTGGTTGATGTGTTCTCTTTTGTTTTGGATTGTTTATCATGTTTCATTTTTCTTCCGTAGATACTTAAAACCAAGGCTCAAAATCTTGTACCAGACTCTGAATGTCTTAGTGAGCACATTTTTTGTTCAAAATTGTGTGATTAGTTTATTAAAAAATTATATGAAAGCCTTAAATGTATAGACATTTCCCCCTTTGGATCTTTGTTTTGTCAGACACTGATCCTTCTGTGCATGGGCAGACAGTTATGCATAAACCTCCCATGGACAGAAGGGCAGAAGAAAGCAGCAGTGAAGCCACCACCATTTGGGATATCTACTTTTATACAGTTCTTTTTGATGTGATTCTTTGTCCTGGGCTTCCTCTCTGTACCTGGGATTTCTGGCGCAGACCAGCTCATCTGAACATTTTCAGGCAGCACATGGCATATGTCCATTTTCCCACAGGCTAGAATTGACTCTGTCCCCCTATCCTAGACCACATGCTTACTCCTCTCAGTACAATCTCAGTGTTTCCTTTTATGTTAGTTCTCCCTGGAACTTTAACATCTTCAGGTTTTCTAGATTTAGACTTATTTCTCCTATATATTTTCCTTATTTAGCTCCAGGTCATCTAACTCCTTTTAATCCGCTAAATATTTTCCCTATTGTCTCACTGTCTCTCCATATTTCAACCCTGAACGTTAAGTTTAGTGTTGTTTCATTTCAGTTTTCCCATTCATAGGTTTAGTGGTTTTCTTCCCCTTTATCTCATTAGCAACGTTTCAGACTGAACCTATATGCATTAATGTACTATAAACATATTACTTACTTTCCCCTAAATTTGAGATCCATTATAATTGAAAACCCATTACAATAAGGAAAATTTAGTGTGTTAAGAAAAAGCCATCCTGAGAAACAAAAAAATGAAAATAAAGTTAAACTTGAAGATGCACTGAGAATAAAAATGGCACCTATGAGGCACACAGTGGCTTCCCGGCTTGTAGTGACCATCGAAGGTGACCACAAACCCAACACAGCTAGCTTCTGTCCTGTTGCTAACCATCCTGAAGAGGAAAACATCTCCATTTTTACAGCCTGAATTGTACAAAGGGCAGAAGAATGTTTTTTATATCAACTTAAAACATTTGGCTCTGAACTTTGAGGTTTTGTTTTTCTTTGTTTTTCAATCTTTTCATTACTCTACTAGTATTACTTTATTGCTACAAACCTGATTATGGCATCCTTTTGTTTAAAGTTTATGTGTGGAGTCTATCATCTTCAGTGTGAAGTGGAAGCAGCAGGAACAACCTCGACATTCTCTGACGCCTGTCCCTAGCTTCTTCTATAGCTACTTTGATACAGGCACTCTGAATATACACTAGGGTCTCAAAGAAGTCTGTACTTCTCCTTCCTGCCCTACCTCAATGCTGAACACCATATAACAACATTCATGAAATTGTTGGCTTTTTCATTTTTGTCCCACCTTTTATTCAATAAAGCACTTAAATGTAGGAAATACTATTATTCGTCTCAGGATACATCCTATCTATTGCATTTCATCTTGGTATCTAGTAGGCATTTAGCACATATATCTGAATAGCTGAATAATAAATAAAATCTAACCATGAAGCTTTCTCCGGTGCTTTATAAAAGATTACCTTTATTTTAAAATGTGTATTTGTGTCAGGGAAGTGTGTGTGTGTGTGTGTGTGTGTGTGTGTGTGTGCGTGTGCACATGTGTGTGCAAGGGCGTATGAAATCTTCCTGGAAATTGGAAGTTGTCCTGTGTTAGAATTTCATAAAAACAGTATGCACTCTTAATTAGTGAGACATCTCTTTATTTCCACTTTGTCTAGTCTTGCTATGTGAATAACGTGTGTAAGGTGTTCAGGGTGAAGAGTTTACAGGACACAGAGGAACAGTATATAAGGTATCAGCTGTCTCAGATAGACTTTGGAGAACAACTAAATAGCAGAAAATTGCAGGCTGAG
Organism: Apodemus agrarius; assembly: GCA_964023405.1. NCBI lineage: Eukaryota > Metazoa > Chordata > Mammalia > Rodentia > Muridae > Apodemus > Apodemus agrarius. The sequence continues at coordinate 130,338,416 of OZ030009.1, read as the reverse complement.
GTTACCAGTGAGCGCCTGAAAGGGAAATATCCTACATTGTTGGCTGAAAGCAGAGCCATCTGCCCAGGATGCCAGCTGATGTTTTACTGTGAGAATCGGGGCGCTCTCAGCTTCTGTTCTGAATGAGGGCCCCACTACCCATGTCAGTAAAATTGTGCCTGCCTCCTCTGGAATGCCTGGGCTGCAGAGCCGCCTGCTCCCTGTCTCCCACCACACCCATTCAGCATGGAACAGCAAAGCCTGGAATTTGATGCCAGTTGTCGGGTTCGCCAATTCTCCATTTTGACTGAAGGGTAATGTGTATTTGTCATGTTTGATTCAGGTATCTTTTATAAAGAAATCTAATGTTTCAGATGTAGCAGACACTTTGTTTAGTTCATAGCTAGCCTGGATCAAACCTCCCTCTTTTCTTCTTCACACCCAGGGGTCTTTTCAAAAACAATTGTAATACATTTACAAATCCACAAGGTAGCAGGGACCAAGATGAAGGAAGGCTTCAGCTCAGTACCTCAAGACAGAGGGAAGTAGGTGACTATCACCAAACTACCACTAGTTAAGATAGAGCAGATTTATGAGTATGAATTTGTACCTTAGGCCTGTCATATTTTTTTTACCTTTATGTTAGTTAATTGCAGAATAACGTAAATTAACTTTGGAACACAAGCAAAAATGGGAACTTTATTTATGAATTTCTTGGATTTCTTTACCTCAAGCCAAACAACTAAATTGCTACTTAGCATAAATTATTTATGGGCCCTGGCTCAATACCATCCAGCACCAGCCCCCGGAGGTACGGGAGATATAAAAGATTTAAAGCATCTCTGCGACAGTGTTCGGGCCGCCACAGAGCCGTGTTTCTTTCCAGAAGGGTCCACTTTATTTTGTTGTAAATAAATAGAGGCTGGATTTCCAGGGAGAGAAGTTAGCTTCCAGCAGGATGGTGGTGGTGTTTTGCATATGTTAATTACACAACCCTTTTATGACAGATAGACGTGGTGTTTGCTCAGCTCGCTCTCCAAAGACCCATAGACCAAAATGGATCTTTCCATTTGCTGGCAGATACTTGTTTCTCTCACTTGATCTTTACTTCAAATTCTCAAGTTGCTGAAGAATGCCGCTACAACTCCTCAATAAAGACCATTCTTTTCTAAACAGTTCTGGGAGAATCAAATGCATATCTTACTATGACAAAACCCTCATCACTTCTTAGGATACCTTTCCTGGGCTTTATGTCAGTGGCTTCACCTGTGCTCCAAATTACCTGCATAGACTGTGCTTCGCAGACACAGTCTATTTCCAAGGCAAGGCCACTGCCTCTTCTTTGTGTCACATATATTTCAGTTGTTTCACAGACGGTTTGAAATTAAAAACCTAATTTTATAAAGTATAAATTTTTATGTTTTGTACAGTTTCAAAAATTGGAAGGTCTCATAGACTCAGGCTTTTCTCTATATGGCAGTTGCTCTGGGTATAGGCTCAGTAGTTGTTGTCTTTATTTCTTCTCTAGTTTGCCCTGTCCTCAGAACACCTTATCATCACACCCCTCCTGTATTACCTTGTTCTCTGACTTTCCTTACCCATAAAGGCATTTACATGTTCTAACCCCCAATTTAGGCCCTTATTTGACTGTTACAATCTGATAAATTGATAACGCCCTTTCAAGTAAACACTATTCATCCTAAGTTGCTAAATCCAAAATAAAATATGGCAAACTTGACAATCATTTTTTTTTCCGGACTGTGAGTATACTAACACAGGTTGGGCAGATTGACTCGTCTGTGTTTTTGAAACCATGTGTGTATAAACATGTTCCCCAAAAGGACATGCCTTCAAATCATTCGTTTATTATAAATCTTTGGTATGAATTTTGAAACACCAATTTGCTGTTTTACTTTCTGGACTTTGTCTTCACATATGATCAAACACAAACACAAGCTAGCTCCACTTTCAGGACCATAAAGAATGCCTTTGAAATAGTTGCTGTCAAATTTTATAAGAGATACTCTTATAATCCTAAGTGTTTCTAAGCACCATTTAGAATATCTCCTTCCTTCCTTCCTTCCTTTCCTCCTAACCATTGAGGTAAGGTCTTAGAATGTACCTCTGGCTGGTCTGAAACTCATTATGAAAACCAGGCTGTCCTCAAACTCAGAGATCTCCCTGCTTCTTTCTCTTCAGTGTTGTTATCAGAGGAATGTGCCACTGCACTCTGAATCAGGAACTCAAAACCTCTATCGTTTGCATTATTATTTTTGTTTCATTTTTAAATATATGCTAAAGGATGGTAGGTTGCAACATCTATCTTGTGACTGCTGAGAGAGAGGTGTGTCAATTTGTGTCATCACAGACAGGATGCTGTCTCTAATAACTGGTATGATTGACATTTCTTTGTCAAACTTTCCATGTCTTCTGTTCTTGCTCTAAGCCAGGCTATTCACGTGACTAAGGCCAATTCCTCAGGAAAAGAAAGAGAATTCTGATTAGTGGACATTATGTCATTCAGATTCTTTTTTATGTATCAGAAAATATTTAATATACACAAATATTGATGTGTGTGATAGAGCTTTTGCATGTGTATGGATGTAGGCACACATGTACACAGATTCTGGACTGATAGCTGTTTGAGAGATTGTTACTTTTCTATTACATTTTATGAATTCTATAAGAAATATCTGCTAATGTAGGGAGATGAGTGAGATGAGTAGGGAACAGGGAGAAGGAGAAGGGAGCAGAATAGGGAAACAAAATAAATATACTGTCCTTTGAATGATGTCCTCTAGAGTTAGAAATGCCAAAGGAGTTCCAGAATCTTTAAGCTTACCGTATAGAAAGGGTATGACTTCTCTCAGTTTGCATTAAAACACCATCCTCTCTTAGCCTTAAATCATATTGAGATTGTTGTAAGTGGCCCACTCACAGTTTTTGTGAGGTACCATTGGCAGTCACTTGAAAAACAAACGTGGTTAAAGAATTTTTTTTTTAAAAAAAAATGCATGCTTGACTATTGACAGAAAAGCAGTTAAGAAATCTGTCCCTTTCTCTCCCCATAAACTGGACTCAAAATGTGTAAAGTGTTCATTTAACATGAAGTACAATAAGATCTCCTGGGTAATTTAAGGAAATATATGTATTAAAATTAACTTATGAAAAATTCAAAATAGCTTTTGAACATCCATGGTAGTTAAAGCTCATATACTCCAATTTTCTTATTCTTTTAATATGAAAATATTTGTATGAGAGTTTGGTAGCCCTGTTTTCTAGTCTTTGTGGAGGGGTAAATCTGATTTTTGTATATATTTATTTTTAATATTTATGTCAGTTCCTATCATACTTTGTGCTTTAACATCTTATTCCTTGGGGAGCAAAGCATCTTGAATGCTTCTTAAAACTTACTAAGCTTTAGAAATATAGATTTTGATTATCAATTTCCAATGATATCAAACATCCAATGTTTATGAAATCTGATGGGGTTGTGACTGTGAAACTTACCTATTTTTCATCGTGGTCAAAGTTGCAATTGCATATGACCTTTATATTGGTAGTGATTCTTAAAAAAGACATGTCCTCCATCTCCAGATCCATTTCCACTTCTTTTTGTAGAAACAGAGACAGTCTAGGAACATCTATAGAAAGTAAATACAAGTAGTGGGTTAACACCATGCTCCAGTAGATAAAGGTGTTAGCTGCTAAATTCAATAATCTGAGTTCTGTCTTTGGGACCTACATGGTGATGTTGTGTGCCATCATACCATCATGAATAAATGTCTACCAACCCTAGGTAGAGACCCAATGTATGGACTACAACATCATTAACCAATAAATTTTATTGGGCTTACCTAACGGGAATATGGGTAAGGGGTTACTTATAAGAGAGTAATGATTCAAAGACAACTGTGTTACCAAAGTTTCTTCAGGCATAGATGGCATCTCTTGAAAACTGTAAACCTGGAGTACATTGTGCAATAGGTTAGAAAATGTTCTTTTCAAGGAACTCAGTTGGCCTGAACCTCTTCCAGGAAGCTCAGCTGGTCTCTCTGCTTTTTACAAAGAAAGACTGGTCTCTCATTCTTATAGTCAGTTTGGCTGATCTGCCTTTTCCAGGGAACTGGCTGGTGTGTGAGTCGGCAGTACTTAATGGTTTAGCAACCCTGGGGATGGAGAGACCTAGTAAACTTAATCAGGTTCAGTAACATCAGGAAGCTATTAAATTTTTTTTCCTGAATTTAAAAACTTCCCTGTGTGATGCAATGTTTAGCCTTCCCTTAGAACATACTATTATTTCACCTCCCCTTCATACCTACAAACTGGTTTTAACATCCTGTGTCTTAGTAAGTGTCCTTCTAAAATGAAAGGAAACTATGACAAAGCAGGTAACAGAATAAAATGGACACATACAAGTTGTTCCCTGGTTTTTGCACACACATGTCATGGCTTGCATATGCCTATATAAAAAAAACAAAAAATAATAATAAATAAATTTTTATTTTATTTGCTTTTAAGATGTTTTTCTCTTTTTCTCTGTAAGTATCCCTCTCTCATACAATGTGTCTCAAACTCAGTCTCCCTCCACTCCTTGCAGTGCCCCGCCCTCATCCACTGCCCTTCCTTTTCTATTCCAAAAACATCTGGCCTTCCAGTGATATCAACCAACCAGCATAACAGGATATAATAAAACAAGGCACAAACGCTTAAATCATGGATGGACAAGGCAACTCTGTAGGAAGAAAAGGATCCCAAGAGCAAGTAAAAGAGACATCCCTACTCCCATTGCTAGGAGTTCGACAAAACTCCAAGATAAACAACCATTGTCTGTATGCAGAGGACCAAGTTCAGACCCATGCAGGCTCCATGATTGCTGCTTCAGTCTCTGAGAATCCTATGAGCCCTGCTTAGTTTATTTTTGTGGTACATGTTCTTGTCGTGTTCCAGGCTTCTCTGACTTCTATAATTCTTCACCCCCTCCTTTGCAGGGTTCCCTGAGCTCCACTTAATGTTTGAGTATAGGTCTTTCCTGCTCCAATCAGCCGTCAAAAGGAAGTCTCTCTGATGACAATGGTGATAGACTATGAGTATAGTATAGTAATTTTAGAAAGAATTTTATCAAAATTTTTTCTTTTGATCAGCTGTGTTTGGAGGTCTTTGAACCATCTAGCTACTGGTTCTTGGCCATCCAGGCAGTGTCAAACATGGGTTTTTTTTCTCTCTTGGATCTTAAATTAGATCTGTAATTGGTTGCCCACAAACTCTGATCCAACATTGCCCCAGCACATCTTGCAGACAGAATAGGTATGGGCCAAAAGGTTTTATGGTTGGCTTGGTGTCTGAACCCAACCACTGGGAACCTAGCTTGCTTACAGAAGATATCTACTCCAGGCTTCATAAAGTCTCCTTTAGTAGAAATTCTTCTTCAAGTCACTCTCATATAGTTTAGAAAGTTTCCATGACATAGGCCCCTAAATGTCACCTATTTTATCAGCTTATCTTAGTACTTTTTCCTTCTATGGATCCTTGCCCACTTGAGATTCCTGTTTCCATGCCCACCTGACCCCAGTCTACTCACCAAATCTATTCTATTCCCTTTTCAAGGGAGATCCATGTGCCTCCTGCCCCTGAGACTCCTTGTTACTTAGCTTATCTGGGGCTGTGGATTGTGTTATGATTACCTTTTATTTCACAGCTAATATCCACTCATAAGTAAGTACATATCAAAGTCTTATCTACTCTGTTGATTTTTTTCAGGAAATCAACTCATTGTTTTTTTTTTATTTTTATGTTTCTATTTGTTTTCTTTTAATGATTTTAGTCATAAATTTAATTATTTCTGTCTCTTGGATGTGTTTGCTTTTTTCTGTTTTAGGGCTTCAAGGTGTGCAGTTAAGTTGCTAGCATGAAATCTCTCCAGATTTTTTATGTAGGCACATAGTGCTCTGAATGTTTCTCTTAGCACTGCTTTCTCTATGTCACATATGTTTGTAATGCCTTGCATTCATTTTCATTGAATTCTAGGAATCTTAACATTCTTTATTTCTGTCTTGACCCAGATAAAGTGTTGTTTAGTTTCCATGAGTTTGTATGCTTTGGTTTTTTTTTTTGTTGTTGTTGTTTTGGTTTTATTTTTCTGTTGCTTTTGAAATCCAGCTTTAATCCATGGTGGTCTGATAAGATAGAGGGTTATTTCAATCTTCCTATATCTGTCGAGACTTGCTGTGTAACTGAGTATATGTCCAAAGTCAGAGAAAGTTTCTTGTAGTACTGAGAATAAGGTGTGTGTGTGTGTGTGTGTGTGTGTGTGTGTGTGTGTGTGTGTGAAAGTTCTATAGATACCTGTTAGGTCTATTTGGTTTATAATATCTGTGGGCTCCAATAGTTCTTTGCTGAATTTTGTCTAGATGGCAAAAGTACTATACTGAAGTCTCCTAATATCAATGCATGAAGGTTAATGTATGGCTTAAGCTTTAGTAATGTTTCCTTTTTGAGTGTGGATGCCATTGTCTTTGGGTCATAGATGTTAAGAACTAGATGCCATCTGGGTTTTTTTCTTTGAGAAGTATGACGTGTCCTTCCTTTCCTGTCTCTTTTGATTAATTTTGGTCTGAGGTCTAGTTTGTTAGATATGAGATGGCTACACCAGCTTGCTTCTTAGGCCAATTAGTTCTGCAAACCTTTCTCTAACCCTTTACTCTGAGGTAATGTCTGTCTTTGATGCTGATGTGTGTTTGTATATAGCAGAGTAGTGCAACCTGTTTGTTTTCACATCTAATCTTTTAGTCTTTGTCTTTTTATTGGAATATTAAATCCCTGAATATTAAAATATATCAACGACCAATGATTGCTAGCTGTTGTTATTTGTTTTGTTTGATGATGCACGTGTTTGTGTGTATGTGTTTCTCTTCTTTTGGTTTTTCTAGTATGAGATTTTCTATTTCCTGTTTATTTATGGGTATAGTTAACTACATTTTTGAATTGGAGTTTTCTTCCTAGTATATTCTGTAGGGCTGGGCTTGTAGCTAGATATTGTTTAAATTTGACTCCATCATGAAAATATCTTGTTTTCTCCAACTATGGTGATTGAAAGTTTTGCTGGGTATAGTAATTTGGGATTACTATATGTGTTTTTTATTAGTATATGTGTTTTTTTAGAGTATGAAAGACATATTTCCACATCTTTATTGAATGTAATTATTTAGTGTTATGGCCTTTTTCATTCCTTAATATCTATTGGGGGTTCCTACTCCACTTCTTGCCCTTATGTTTCCATGTAAACAACACAACACACTACAATTTATTAATAAGCTGCAGGTACTATGCTTGGCAGGTATTGAGCTATCTAATTTTACTATCTGTTAAAACTCACACAAATGGAAGTCACTTGTCAATTTGGTGTCCCCCAGGCTGCTTCTGCTCCATTAGCCTGCCATCAGGGTCCATGTCTCCTGGCCATGTGCCCCTGATGGTCCATCTCTAATGGTGACCTCCTAAATAAAGAGCACAAGCTGTTTCACAAAATATCATCTACAAGACCTATTTCATTGAGTACTGAATATCCTCTAACAGAGCTATAACATAAAAATCCTTGGATTACCTCCTCACCTTGGGCTCACTGCTGGACTTTGATTCTGCCAACATACCCATTCTGGACTCTACTTTGTCCTTTCCCGCATGATGGTGTCTCCATGCAGAGGCACCTGAGCACCTGAGGGAGAAATCAGAACCACAGGCCCTCTCCTTTTCTCCGTCCCTTATTGATTGCGTAATTGCTTCAGATTTGGTACTCCCCTTTCTGACCTTTGAGACAGGCTTCTTTTCTAAGAGGGATTGCTGTAATTCCCAGAATATGATCATCTCAAATATATGTCCATCTCAGGTAGAATACTATTGGGGTCCCAATTCATACATGTCATGGTGCATATCTTGTCAGAGGCATCACATTTGCTCAGTTCATTCTTGGTAATGGTGGGCCAGTTAACTCCTTCCTGTCTCACAGCCCTTATATCCTTGACACTGACATTCATCAGTTGGGACAAATGGCTCTCTGTAAATTGTCATTTATTTTTCTTGTAGAAGAGGCAGTATTCATCACTTGGAGATAATGGTGGAATGTTCTTCGTTTTCATTTTCTAGATTTGCTTCCATGCTATTACTGGTCCCCACAGGAATAAAACAAATCCAACTCTAAGGTCTTTTGCTTTTCCTCTGTCAAGTTTTGTTTTTAATATCTCGTCTTTGCAGCACACCTAAAAATCACCATTTTGTTCACTGGTAACTTTAGAACCTGATTTAACTTTGACCCTCCTTTTAATGTGGTCCTGTTGTTGGACAGGGTGGGATGCTAGATCTTATTTATTCAATAAATTGATTCTAGTTTCTCTGTTTTCTTGAAAAATCATTCATTCATATCTTTTTCTTTACTCTAAACCTTTCCAGGAATTACTCCACAGCCAAATTTTTAAATTCAGCATTCCAGCCATAATCACTTTGCTTTCTGTTACTTTCAGTCTGGTCCTTAGATTAGTTCTTTCTTATGGTCAGTTCCATATGCCATAATCAAATTGTCTTCAGTGGGGCTCAAGACTAGGAAGAAAAGAAATGAGATCTTCCTCTTCCTCTTCCTCCTCCTCCTTTCCCTCCTCTTCCTCCTGTCAAGGCCCATAGGCCAAGTTTATTTCTTTGATGATAGGAAAAGATAATGTCTCCTACCAGCCCATTTTAAAACAATTATTTTATTTACATTCCAGTTGTTGGCCCCCCTCAGTGTCCCCTCCTTTTATTCCTTCCCACAACAGTTGGCTCCAAGAGGGTGCTCCCCCCCTCACCAGGACTCCCTGTTCCCTGGAGCCTCAAGTCTCTCAAATATTAAACACGTCTTCTTTCACTGAGGCCAGACCAGACAGACCACTGCTACATTTGTGCCAGGGGTCCCAGGCCAGCAGAGTGTATGCATGCTCCTGGTTGGTGGTTCAGGTCCTGGGAGCTCACTGTGGTCTGTACTAGTTGAGACTGCTGGTCTTCCCGTGGGGTTGCTTTCCCTTTCAGCTTCTTCAATCCTTCCTGTAATTCGAACATAGAAATCCCTAACTTCAGTCCAATGGTTGGTTGTAAGTATCTGCTTTTGCCTCAGTCATGCCAGGCTCCCGTCTATAAGCAGATCATAGCATAGTAGTGCCAGGCCTTGGTCTGCTCCCCGCCCCCACCACATGAGATGGATTCTAAGTTTGACTTCCTTTCCTTCAGCCTCTTCTCCATTTTTGTCCCTGCAGTGCTTTTAGACAGGAACAATTCTGGGTCAGGAATTTTGATTGTGGCTTAGTAATCCTCTCCTTCCACCTGAGGCCCTGTCTATCTACTGGAGATGGACTCCTCAATTCCTCTTTCCCAAATGTTGGACATTTTGGCTAAGGTCACCCTCATTGAGTTCTGAGAGTGTTTTACCTCCTGGGTCTCTGTTACTTTCTAAAGGGTCTCCCCCTACCGCCCACTCCCTTAGACTGCTTATTTTCATTCTCATGGCCCTCTGGGCTTCTCTCCCATCCTCTCTTCCCCATATCTGATCCTGTTTTGCTTTCCCCTTCCCCTCACCTCTCCCTCCCAGGTCTCTCCATTACCTCTGCCTCCTGTGATTATTTTTTTTCCTGTTCTAAATGGGATTGAAGCCTCCTCACTTGGGCATTTCTGCCTGTTATACTTCTTAAGGTCTGTAGGTTGCATCCTAGGTATTCTGTACTTCTGTGGCTAATATTCAGTTATTAGTTAATACATATCATGCATGTCTTTTTGATTCTGAGTTACCTTACTCAGGAAGATATTTTCTAGTTCCAACCATTAGCCTGCAAAATTCATGATGTGCTCATTTTTTAGTAGCTGAATAGTATTCCATCATGTGAATGAACCACAGTTTCTGCATCTGTTCTTCAGTTGACAGATATCTAGGTTGTATCCAGCTTCTGGATTCTACAAATAAGGCTACTATGAACATAGTGGAGCATGTGTTCTTGTGGTATGATGGCACATCTTTTGGGTATATACCCAGGAGTGGTATAGCTGGGTCTTGAGGTAGTACTAATCCAGACTGATTTCCAGAGTGGTTGTACTAGCTTGCAATTCCACCAGGAATGGAAGTGTGTGTCTCTTTTTCCACATCCTCTCCAGCATCTGCTGTCCCCTGAGTTTTTTTATCAGCCATTCTAACCAGTATGAGGTGAAATCTCAGGATTGTTTTTTTTTTTTAAATTTTTATTTTCTATATTCTATGTTTACATTCCAAGGGCTTTCCCCTTTCCCAGTTCCCACCCACCATAGTTCCCATAGTTCCTATCCCCCCCAACTATTCCCCAATCATTCCCCCTCCCCCCTCAGTTTCTTTACTAAACTGGATGCAATCTTTACATGCCCAGGGTCCTCTCCTTTCTTCTTCTTGGGAATCATTTGACTTGCTATTCGTGTCTTGAGTATTTAGTGCTTCTGGGCTCATTAATATCCACTTATCAGTGATTGCATTTCATGTGCATTCTTTTGTGATTGGGTTAGCTCACTCAGGATGATATTTTCCAGGTCTAACCATTTACCTACAAATTGCATGAATTCATTATTTTTAATTGCTGAGTAGTATTCCATTGTATAAATATACCACATTTTCTGTATCCATTCCTCCTTTGAGGGATATTTGGGCTCCTTCCAATTTCTGGCTATTATAAACAAGGCTGCTATAAACATAATGGAGCATGTGTCCTTATTGCATGCAGGGGAATCCTCTGGGTATATGCCCAGGAGTGGTATGCCAGGGTCCTCTGGGAGTTACATGCCCAGTTTTCTGAGGAACCGCCAAACTGATTTCCAGAGCGGTTTTACCATTTTGCAATCCCACCAACAATGGAGGAGTGTTCCTCTTTCTCCACATCCTCGCCAGCACTTGTTGTCTCTTGAGTTTTTAATCTTAGCCATTCTGACTGGTGTGAGGTGGAATCTCAGGGTTGTTTTGATTTGCATTTCCCTGATGACTAATGATGTTGAACATCTTTTAAGGTGTTTCTCGGCCATCCGAATTTCTTCTGGTGAAAATTCTTTGTTTAGCTCTGTGCCCCATTTTTTGATAGGGTTATTTGGTTCTTTGGGGTCTAACTTCTTGAGTTCTTTGTATATATTGGATATTAGCCCTCTGTCGGATGTGGGGTTGGTGAAGATCTTTTCCCACTTTGTTGGTTGCCGTTTTGTCCTTCTGACAGTGTCCTTTGCTTTGCAGAAACTTTGTAATTTTATGAGGTCCCATTTGTCGATCCTTGATCTTAGTGCGTACGCTATTGGTGTTCTGTTCAGGAACTTTTCCCCTGTGCCCAAGTCCTCCAGGGTCTTCCCAAGTTTCTTTTCTAATAGTTTCCGTGTGTCTGGTTTTATGTGGAGGTCCTTGATCCACTTGGAGTTGATCTTAGTGCAAAGAGATAAGAGTGGGTCAATTCGCATTCTTCTGCATGTTGACCTCCAGTTGAACCAGCACCATTTGTTGAAAAGGCTATCTTTATTCCACCGGATGGTTGTGGCTCCTTTATCAAAGATCAAGTGACCATAAGTCTGTGGGTTAATTTCTGGGTCTTCAATCCTGTTCCATTGATCTGCTTGCCTGTTGCTATACCAATACCATGCAGTTTTTAACACAATTGCTCTGTAGTACTGCTTGAGGTCAGGGATATTGATTCCCCCAGAAGTCCTTTTATTGTTGAGAATAGTTTTAGCTATCCTGGGTTTTTTGTTGCTCCAGATGAATTTGAGAATTGCTCTTTCTAGATCTATGAAGAATTGAGTTGGGATTTTGATGGGGATTGCATTGAATCTGTATATTGCTTTTGGCAAGATGGCCATTTTTACTATATTGATCCTGCCAATCCAGGAGCAAGAAATATTTTTCCATCTTCTGAGGTCTTCTTCGATTTCTTTCTTCAAGGACTTGAAGTTCCTGTTGTACAGATCTTTCGTTTGTTTGGTTAGAGTTACGCCAAGATACTTTATGTTGTTTGTGGCTATTGTGAAGGGTGTTATTTCCCTAATTTCTTTCTCAGCCTGCTTGTCCTTTGAGTACAAGAAGGCCACTGACTTGCTTGAGTTAATTTTATAACCTGCCACTTTGCTGAAGTTGTTTATCAGCTGTAGAAGTTCTCTGGTGGAGTTTTTTGGGTCGCTTAGGTAAACTATCATATCATCTGCAAATAATGATAGTTTCACTTCTTCCTTTCCAATTTGTATCCCTTTGACTTCCTTATGTTGTCTATTTGCTCTTGCTAGAACTTCAAGTACTATATTGAAAAGATATGGAGAGAGAGGGCAGCCTTGTCTAGTCCCTGATTTTAGTGGGAATGCTTCAAGTTTCTCTCCATTTATTTTGATGTTGGCTACTGGTTTGCTGTAGATTGCTTTTACTATGTTTAGGTATGGGCCTTGAATTCCTGCTCTTTCCAAGACTTTTAGCGTGAAAGGATGCTGAATTTTGTCTAATGCTTTTTCAGCATCTAATGAGATGACCATGTGGTTTTTTTCTTTCAGTTTGTTTATGTAGTGGATTACATTGATGGATTTCCGTATATTGAACCATCCCTGCATCCCTGGGATGAAGCCTACTTGATCATGGTGGATGATCGTTTTGATGTGCTCTTGGATTCGGTTAGCAAGAATTTTATTTAGTATTTTTGCATCTATATTCATAAGAGAAATTGGCCTGAAGTTCTCTTTCTTTGTTGGATCTTTTTGTGGTTTAGGTATTAGCATAATTGTGGCTTCGAAGAATGAGTTGGGCAGTGTCCCTTCTGTCTCTATTTTGTGGAATAGTTTGAAGAGTATTGGTGTTAAGTCTTCTTTGAAGGTCTGGTAGAATTCTGCACTAAAACCATCTGGTCCCGTACTTTTTTTGGTTGGGAGGCTTTCTATAACCCCTTCTATTTCTTTAGGGGTTATGGGACTATTTAGCTGGTCTACTTGATGCTGATTTAATTTTGGTATTTGATATCTGTCTAGGAAATCGTCCATTTCCTCCAGATTCTCCAGTTGTTTTGAGTATAGACCTTTGTAGTAGGATCTGATGATCTTTTGAATTTCCTCAGTTTCTGTTGTTATGTCTCCCTTTTCATTTCTAATTTTGTTAATTTGTATACTGTCTCTGTGTCCTTTGGTTAGTCTGGCTAAGGGTTTATCTATCTTGTTGATTTTCTCAAAGAACCAGCTCCTGGTCTTGTTGTTTCTTTGTATGGTTCTCTTTGTTTCTATTTGATTGATTTCAGCCCTGAGTTTGATGATTTCTTGTTTTCTACTCCTCCTGGGTGAGTTAACTTGTTTTTCTTCTAGCACTTTAAGGTGTGCTGTTAAGCTGCTAGTGTATGCTCTCTCCAGTTTCTTTTTGGATGCACTTAGAGCTATGAGTTTTCCTCTTAGCACTGCTTTCATTGTGTCCCATAGATTTGGGTAGGTTGTACCTTCATTTTCATTGAATTCTAAAAAGTCTTTGATTTCTTTTTTTATTTCTTCCTTGACCAAGGTGTCATTGAGTAGAGTATTGTTCAGTTTCCATGTGTATGTGGGCTTTCTGTTGTTTTTGTTGCTATTGAAGACCACTCTTACTCCATGGTGATCTGATAGGAGGCATGGGATTAGCTCGATCTTCTTGTATTTGTTGACATCTGTCTTGTGACCGATTATATGGTCTATTTTGGAGAAGGTACCATGCGGTGCTGAGAAAAAGGTATATTCTTTAGCTTTAGGATGAAATGTTCTATATATATCTGTTAAATCCAATTGGTCCAGAGTTTCAATTAGTTTCACTGTGTCCCTGTTTAGTTTCTGCTTTCCTGATCGGTCCATTGACGAGAGTGGGGTGTTGAAGTCACCCACAATTATTGTGTTAGGTGTAATGTGTGCTTTAAGCTTTAGTAAGGTTTCTTTTACAAATGAGGGTGCCCTTGCATTTGGAGCATAGATGTTCAGTATTGAGAGCTCTTCCTGGTGGATTTTCCCTTTGGCCAGCAAGAAGTGACCTTCTGGGTCTCTTTTGATGATTTTAGGTTGAAAGTCAATTTTATCTGATATTAGAATGGCTACTCCAGCTTGTTTCCTGAGGCCATTTGCTTGTAAAATTGTCCTCCAGCCTTTTACTCTAAGGCAGTGTTTGTCTTTAACACTGAGATGTGTTTCCTGTATGCAGCAAAATGTAGGGTCCTGTTTCTGTATCCAGTCTGTTAGTCTATGTCTTTTTATTGGGGAATTGAGTCCATTGACGTTAAGAGATATTAAGGAATAGTAATTATTACCTCCAGACATTTTTGAAATTATATTTATTTATCTTATTTATTTTTTATATTCGAGAGGTTATCTTCTTTTGGGTTTGATGAGAGGAGGTTTCTATCTTGCTTCTTCCCGGGTGTAGTTTCCATCCTTGTCTTGGTGTTTTCCCCCTATTATCCTTTGTAGGGCTGGATTTGTGGAGAGATATCTTGCAAATTTGGTTTTGTCATGGAATACCTTGATGTCTCCATCAATGGCAATTGAGAGTTTTGCTGGGTAAAGTAGTTTTGGCTGAAGTTTGTGTTCTCTTAGAGTTTGCATGATATCTGCCCAGGATCTTCTAGCTTTCATGGTCTCAGGTGAGAAGTCTGGTGTTATTCTGATAGGTTTTCCTTTATATGTTACTTGGCCTTTTTCTCTTGCTGCCTTTAGTATTCTTTCTTTGTTTATTACATTTGGAGTTTTGATTATTATGTGACGGGATGTATTTCTGTTCTGGTCCAGTCTGTTTGGGGTTCTATAGGCTTCTTGTATATTCATGGGCATCTCTCTCCTTAGGTTGGGGAAGTTTTCTTCCATAATTTTATAGAAGATATTAGCTGGCCCTTTAACTTGTAAATCTTCACTCTCGTCTATACCTATAATCCTTAGGTTTGGTCTTCTCATAGTGTCTTGGATTTCCTGGATGTTTTGGGTTACCACCTTTTTGCATTTAGTGTTTTCTTTGACTGTTGAATCAATGGTTCCTATGGTATCTTCGGCTTCTGAGATTCTGTCTTCTATCTCTTGTATTCTATTGTTGATACTTGCGTCTAAGGCCCCTGATTTCTTCCCCAGGTTTTCTATCTCCAATGTTGTCTCCCTCTGTGATTTCTTAGTTGTTTCTACATCTGTTTTTAGTATCTGGATGGATGTGCTCAGATCTTTCGTTTGCTTGATTGTGTTTTCATGTATTTCTTTAATAGATTTTTGTGCTTCCTCTTTCATAGCTTCTACTTGTTGGCCCACGTTCTTCTGTAGTTCTTTAAGTGACTTTTGTCTTTCTTCCTTATTGTCTTCTTCTCTTTGATCCATCTTCTCCTGAATTTCTTGAAGTGATTTTTGTATTTGCCTCGTAAAGGCTTCTAACTTTTGATCCATTTTCTCCTCTATTTCTTTACGAGATTTTTCTATGTGTTCAGCTACCAGCATCCTGACCAGTGATTTTATATCCAAGTCTTGTTTTTCTGGTGTTTTAGGGTATCCAGGGATTCCTGTTGTTGGAGAACTGGGTTCAGATGCTGTCATGTTGCCTTGATTTTTGTTAGTAACGTTCCTTCGTTTTCCTTTTGCCATCTGGTTATTTCTGGTTTTAGTTGGCCTTGTTGTTAGTGGCTGGTGTTTGAATCTCCTGTGAGGCTGGGCTCACCTGTTGTTTCTCTACTGGTAAATATGTGTGACTGCTGCTTTAAGGGATCATAAGCTGGCTGCCACCCATGCGATTGTAGCCCCTGTTGGAGTCTGTCTACCTGGGCTTCTCCAGCTGTGTCCTGGTTGCAAGGAACTCGGCCTGCTTGGTTCCGAGACCCTAGCAGATCCCCCTGTGCGGGTAGCCCTGGAAGGGGTGTTTACCTGGGCCTTTCCAGCTATGTCCTGGTTGCAATATGGAGGCCCGCAGCTACCGCTGGTCCAGGGGCCGGTGAGCTGGTTGCAGAATGCAGCCTAGGTGCTCGCCAGAGGGTGCGGGGATGTCCCACAGAGCCTGGGCCTTTCCAGCTGTGTCCTGGGCCTTTCCAGCTATGTCCTGGTTGCAATATGGAGGCCCTCCGCTTCTGCTGGTCCAGGGGCCGGCGAGCTGGTTGCAGAAAGCAGCCTTGGTGCTCGCCAGAGGGTGCGGGGAAGTCCCACAGAGCCTGGGCCTGTCCAGCTGTGTCCTGGTTGCAATATGGAGGCCCACTGCGCTGGTCCAGGGGCCGGCGAGCTGGTTGCAGAAAGCAGCCTAGGTGCTCGCCAGAGGGTGCGGGGAAGTCCCACAGAGCCTGGGGTCAGTATTGTTTTGATTTGCATTTTCCTGATGATTAAGGATGTTGAACACACATGTGCACACACAACACAACATTACACACATACATAATTGAAAATGTATTTTAGTTATTGTGATTATACATCTGTCTAGTATGCCTTTAGATGTTTATTGGTCAGACATTTTCTTCTTTTTTTTAAACTTGAAGATTTTCATTGCAGAAGAGAGATGGAACTAAATGTGTAATGAAGTTATTTAAGGTACTAGGGTATATTAATTTCTTCAGGTTCACCACTTTAGTATGTCTTTATTTATAAATGATAAGGCTAAAGGAAAAATATAACTAGTGTCTATTCCTTCTTCTTGTTAATACAACTTCTGTTTATCAAGTGCCACATTTGAATTCCTACAGTGGTGATTTAGGGTGATCACCAGTGAAATTTTAAGGTCACTTATGTATACTATCATGTCATCTGCAAGTAAAGATACTTTGACTTCTTCCTTTTTCAATTTGTTCTCTCCTTTGTCTCATTCAGTTTTCTTATTTATATAGATAAATTATCAAGTACTATAATGAATATGTATGGAATTAGTGGACAGTATTTTTTTTTCTAATTTTAGTGGGACTGCTTTGAGTTTCTCTTTAATTAATTTAATGTTGTCTGTTGGCTTCCTCTAAGTTCCTTTTATTATGTTTAGGTGTTTCCCTTGTATCCAAAATCTCTCCAAGAATTTTACTATGAAGAGGTGTTGGATATTGTTGAAGACTTTTTAGGCGCCTAATGAGATGTTTGTGTGATTATTTTATTTCAGTTTATTTATATGATGGCTTACATTTTTAATTCTCATATGTGGATCTATCCCTGTGGAATGAAGCCTACTTAATCATGTGGGACACTCCTTTTTATGTGTTCTTGGATTCAGTAGTCAAGTACTTTATTGGGTCTTTTTGCATATGTGTTCATAAAGGAAATTGGTCTATAATTCTCCTTTTGTTAAATAATTCAAATGATTGTGTTTCAGGGTGACTGCAACCTTTTAAGGTGAAATTGGCAATGTTTCTTCTATTTATATTTTGTAGAATAATTCAATGAGGATTGTCATTAACTCTTCTTTGAAAGTCTGATGGAATTCAGAGCTAAAATCTTCTGGTCCTGGGCTTTTATTGCTCTGGAGATATTTAATGACTGCTTTTATGTCACTAGGGAGTTTAGGTCTATTTATATTGTTTATTTGAACTTGACTTATTGTTGGTAAATGGTAACTATTTAGAGAATGATCCATATCTTCTAGCTTTACTCATTTTGTGGAGTATAGGTTTTAAAAGTATGTCCTTATGAGTCTTTGGATTTCATAAATGTCTGTTGTTATGTCACCTGTCCCTTTTATGACTTGATAATTTGGATGTTCTTTTCAATGTTAAGTTAGTGTGGGTAATGTTTTATATAGATTGCTGAACCAAGTCTTTGTTTCATTCATCCTTTGCATTTTTTTGTTAATATTTTATTGATTTTAGCCCTCGGTTTGATTATTTCTTGCCATTTACTCCTTTTTGGTATGCTTACATTTTTTTAAATAACTTACAGGTATGTTTTTAAGGTGCTAAAATAAGATCTCTCCAATTTTTAAATGTAGGCCCTTAGTTCTATGAGCTTATGGTTTTGCTGATGTGAGATTATTTATTTACTGTTTTTTTTAATGAGTGTAGTTTGTCTGCCACTTTCTGTACTAGATTTGTAGGTAAGACTGTATTCATAGCTACATATTGTTTACATTTAAATTTAGCATGGAGTTTCTTATTTTTTTCATCTATGGTGATTGCATTTTTTTCCTTTTCTTAATTTTTGCTTTTGGTTACTGTCTGGTACCTGTGGTCTCATTGAGTCTGCAGCACATCTGTCTAAGCCCCTCTGTGATTTAGAGTCTCAATTGAGAAGTCAGGTGTAATTCTAATAAGTCTACCTTTTTATGTTACTTGGTCTGTTTCCCTTACAAGTTTTAATATTTTCCCTTGTTCCAGATGTTTAGTGACTTTTGTGGTTGTTAATGCATTTTTTTAAAATTTATGTTGCAGTTGAGGACTTTTTCTGGACCATTATCTTTGGTGTGCTGTGTGATTTTAGTAATTTTATAGGCATCTCTTTCTTTAAGTTAGGAAGATTTTCTTCTATAATTCTGTTGGAAATATTTTCTAGGCCTTTGAGCTGCAATTCTTCTCTATTCCTGTTATTCTTCGGTTTGGTCTTTTCAGTGTTCCAGATTTCCTGAATGTTTCATACTAAGACCTCTTTAGAGTTAACATTTTCTTTGACAGACTTCTTCATTCCTTCTACTGAGTCTTCAATGCCCAAGATTCTACCTTCATCTCTTATATTCTACTAGTGAAGCTTGCCTCTGTGATTCCTGTTCTCATTCCTAAAATTTTCATTTCCAGAATTTATTTAATTTGTGTTTTCTTTATTGCTTCTATTTTCATATTTAGGTCTTGGGCATTTTCATTTATTTTCTTCAATTTTTTATTTGTTTTTTACTAGGATTTGAAAAGGTATTTATTCTCCTCTTCCAATTATTTTTGTTTTGCTGGCATCATTTAAGGGATTTATTTATTTCCTCAAATTTTCTGTTCTTGGTTTCCTTGATTTCCTTTATTTCTTCATTCAAAAGATCTCTATCACAATGTAGTCATGTTACAATCTTTCCCCTTTGCTTCAGCTATGCTTGACTATTAAGGGCCTGCTATGATAGGTTAACTGCACTGGTGAAGACATATTGCCCTGACTGTTATTGATTGTGTTCTTACACTGGCATCTGCTGATTTCTGGGTTTGTTCTTATTGAGAGAATCTTTTGTTTATTAAGAGTCTTGGAGGAAAGGGTGTTAGGGGGTAGTCTGTATGATCTACAGAAGACTTGGGCAGGAAAAGATAAGGATGCTGAAGTTACTGTTCTGTTTAAGCTTTAGGGACAACCATGATAATTGAATCTGAAGAAACAGACCGTGCAGATCCACATGCAGACTAACTTGTCTTCTTGGCATGTGTGGCCTGTGGTTGAGAAGGGGCTGTCCACCTCAGCTGGGCTAGGAAACAGTGACAAGAGGAAGGAGGTAAGGCCATGTTTTGTAGGCTCCACAGGAGGTGTGAACAGGGGAGGAAAAGCTGCAGTTGGTATTCTGTTGTAGCTTTAGAGATAAACCTGAGGATTGGGTCTGAGAGAACAGTGATACCTTCTCTACTGGGTAAGGTCCCTGGATAGATTACCTGGTCTTCTAGCAAGTGTGGCCTGTATCCAAGTTCTTTTAATGTACACACACAAACACACAGATGCATGCACAGAAGCCTCTTAAGTAATAGGTTTCAACCAGTAATTTTTGCAGTGTCTTTAGTGTTTACTTCCATACTTTCTCCTCTAACCTAACATCCACAACCCTACCTCACGTAATTCCATGTCTAGGGTGGGAATTTATGAGTTACTTCACCATCCACATTGGGAAATATAGAGTTTTGACCTAAAAACAACTTGAATGTTTTCAAAAACTTGGTTTAAAAAACAAAGAAGACAATGTAATAGCATAGTATGTAATCCTTTGTAGAAAGATTTCTGGGTCCTGATATAAAATTCCCTTATACAAAGTGATTTATTTATGAGATACAAATTAAGAGGTATTTTTTTTAGAATTTTTATTTGTTAAAAATCTATTATCCTTTTAAATTGTTTTAAAGTTATCTTTATACTTCTTTTTTTAATTTTTTTTTATTTTCTATATTCTTTGTTTACATTCCAAAGGCTTTCCCCTTTCCCAGTTACCCCCCACCATATGTCCCATAATTCCTCTCCCCCCCATGCTATTCCCCACTCTTCCCCCCCCACGATTTCTCTGTTCTGGGTCTACAATACTGGATCCAATCTTTACAGGCCCAGGGTCCTCTCCTTTTTTTCTTCTTGAGAGTCATTTGACTTGCTAATTGTGCCTTGAGTATTTAGGGCTTCTGGGCTCATTAATATCCACTTATCAGTGATTGCATTTCGTGTGTATTCTTTTGTGATTGGGTTAGCTCACTTAGGATGATAGTTTCCAGATCTAACCATTTACCTACAAATTGCATGAATTCATTATTTTTAATTGCTGAGTAGTACTCCATTGTATAAATATACCACATTTTCTGTATCCATTCCTCCTTTGAGGGATATCTGGGCTCCTTCCAATTTCTGGCTATTATAAACAAGGCTGCTATAAACATAGAGGAGCATGTGTCTTTGTTGTATGCAGAGGAATCCTCTGGGTATATGCCCAGGAGTGGTATGCCAGGGTCCTCTGGGAGTGGCATGCCCAATTTTCTGAGGAACCGCCACACTGATTTCCAGAGTGGTTTTACCATTTTGCAATCCCACCAACAGTGGAGGAGTGTTCCTCTTTCTCCACATCCTCGCCAGCACTTGTTGTCTCTCGAGTTTTTAATCTTAGCCATTCTGACTGGAGTGAGGTGGAATCTCAGGGTTGTTTTGATTTGCATTTCCCTGATGACTAATGATGTTGAACATCTCTTAAGGTGTTTCTCGGCCATCCGAATTTCTTCTGGTGAAAATTCTTTGTTTAGCTCTGTACCCCATTTTTTGATAGGGTTATTTGGTTCTTTGGGGTCTAACTTCTTGAGTTCTTTGTATATATTGGATATTAGCCCTCTGTCGGATGTGGGGTTGGTAAAGATCATTTCCCACGTTGTTGGTTGCCGTTTTGTCCTTCTGACAGTGTCCTTTGCCTTACAGAAACTTTGTAATTTTATGAGGTCCCATTTGTCAATTCTTGATCTTAGAGCATAAGCTATTGGTGTTCTGTTCAGGAACTTTACCCCTGTGCCCATGTCCTCCAGGGTCTTCCCAAGTTTCTTTTCTAATAGTTTCAGTGTGTCTGGTTTTATGTGGAGGTCCTTGATCCACTTGGAGTTGATCTTAGTACAAGGAGATAAGAGTGGGTCAATTCTCATTCTTCTGCATGTTGACCTCCAGTTGAACCAGCACCATTTGTTGAAAAGGCTATCTTTTTTCCACCGGATGGTTGTGGCTCCTTTATCAAAGATCAAGTGACCATAAGTCTGTGGGTTCATTTCTGGGTCTTCAATCCTATTCCATTGATCTACCTGCCTGTTGCTGTACCAATACCATGCAGTTTTTAACACAATTGCTCTGTAGTACTGCTTGAGGTCAGGGATATTGATTCCCCCAGAAGTCCTTTTATTGTTGAGAATAGTTTTAGCTATCCTGGGTTTTTTGTTGCTCCAGATGAATTTGAGAATTGCTCTTTCTAGATCTATGAAGAATTGATTTGGGATTTTGATGGGGATTGCATTGAATCTGTAGATTGCTTTTGGCAAGATGGCCATTTTTACTATATTGATCCTGCCAATCCAGGAGCAAGAAATATTTTTCCATCTCCTGAGGTCTTCTTCGATTTCTTTCTTCAGGGACTTGAAGTTCCTGTCATACAGATCTTTCACTTGTTTGGTTAGAGTTACGCCAAGGTACTTTGTTTGTGGCTATTGTGAAGGGTGTTATTTCCCTAACTTCTTTCTCAGCCTGCTTGTCCTTTGAGTACAAGAAGGCTACTGATTTGCTTGAGTTAATTTTATAACCAGCCACGTTGCTGAAGTTGTTTATCAGCTGTAGAAGTTCTCTGGTGGAGTTTTTTGGATCGCTTAAGTAGACTATCATATCATCTGCAAATAATGATACTTTGACTTCTTCCTTTCCAATTTGTATCCCTTTGACTTCCTTATGTTTTCTGATTGCTCTCGCTAGAACTTCAAGTACTATAGTGAAAAGATATGGAGAGAGAGGACAGCCTTGTCTAGTCCCTGATTTTTGTGGAATTGCTTCAAGTTTCTCTCCATTTATTTTGATGTTGGCTACTGGTTTGCTGTAGATTGCTTTTACTATGTTTAGGTATGGGCCTTGAATTCCTGCTCTTTCCAAGACTTTTAGCATGAAAGGATGCTGAATTTTGTCAAATGCTTTTTCAGCATCTAATGAGATGACCATGTGTTTTTTTTCTTTTAGTTTGTTTA
This sequence comes from Apodemus agrarius, assembly GCA_964023405.1. Lineage (NCBI taxonomy): Eukaryota > Metazoa > Chordata > Mammalia > Rodentia > Muridae > Apodemus > Apodemus agrarius. Next base: position 130,316,097 of record OZ030009.1, on the reverse strand, counting down.
TGTAGTGGATTACATTGATGGATTTCCGTATATTGAACCATCCCTGCATTCCTGGAATGAAGCCTACTTGATCATGGTGAATGATCGTTTTGATATGCTCTTGGATTCGGTTGGCAAGAATTTTATTTAGTATTTTTGCATCTATATTCATAAGAGAAATTGGCCTGTAGTTCTCTTTCTTTGTTGGATCTTTTTGTGGTTTAAGTATCAGCGTAATTGTGGTTTCGAAGAATGAGTTGGGCAGTGTCCCTTCTGTCTCTATTTTGTGGAATAGTTTGAAGAGTATTGGTGTTAAGTCTTCTTTGAAGGTCTGGTAGAATTCTGCACTAAAACCATCTGGTCCCGTACTTTTTTTGGTTGGGAGGCTTTCTATAACCCCTTCTATTTCTTTAAGGGTTATGGGACTGTTTAACTGGTCTACTTGATGCTGATTTAATTTTGGTATTTGGTATCTGTCTAGGAAATTGTCCATTTCCTCCAGATTCTCCAGTTGTTTTGAGTATAGGCCTTTGTAGTAGGATCTGATGATCTTTTGAATTTCCTCTGTTTCTGTTGTTATATCCCCCTTTTCATTTTTAATTTTGTTAATTTGGATACTATCTCTGTGCCCTTTGGTTAGTCTAGCTAAGGGTTTATCTATCTTGTTGACTTTCTCGAATAACCAGCTCTTGGTTTTGTTGATTCTTTGTATGGTTCTCTTTGTTTCTGCTTGATTGATTTCAGCCCTTAGTTTGATGATTTCCTCTCTTCTACTCCTCCTGGGTGAGTTAGCTTCTTTTTGTTCCAGCGCCTTCAGGTGTGCTGTTAAGTTGCTAGTGTATGCTCTTTCCAGTTTCTTTTTGGAGGCACTCAGGGCTATGAGTTTTCCTCTTAGCACTGCTTTCATTGTATCCCAGAGATTTGGGTAGGTCGTACCTTCATTTTCATTGAAGTCTAAAAAGTCTTTGATTTCTTTCTTTATTTCTTCCTTGACCAGGGTGTCATTGAGTAGAGTATTGTTCAGTTTCCATGTGTATGTGGGCTTTCTGTTGTTGTTCTTGCTATTGAAGACCACTTTTACTCCATAGTGATCCGATAGGAGACATGGGATTAGTTCGGTCTTCTTGTATTTGTTGAGGTCTGTCTTGTGACCAATTATATGATCAATTTTTGAGAAGGTACCGTGCGGTGCTGAGAAAAAGGTATACTCTTTTGTTTTAGGATGGAATGTTCTATATATATCTGTTAAATCCAATTGGTCCAAAGCTTCAATTAGTTTCACTGTGTCCCTGTTTAGTTTCTGCTTTCCTGATCGGTCCATTGAGGAGAGTGGAGTGTTGAAGTCACCTACAATCATTGTGTTAGGTGTGATGTGTGCTTTAAGCTTTAATAAAGTTTCTTTTACGAATGAGGGTGCCCTTGCATTTGGCGCATAGATGTTCAGTATTGAGAATTCTTCTTGGTGGATTTTCCCTTTGACAAGCAGGAAGTGACCTTCTGTGTCTCTTTTGATGACTTTAGGTTGAAAGTCGATTTTATCTGATATTAGAATGGCTACTCCAGCTTGTTTCCTGGGACCATTTGCTTGTAGGACTGTCTTCCAGCCTTTTACTCTAAGGTGGTGTTTGTCTTTGACACTGAGATGTGTTTCCTGTATGCAGCAAAATGTAGGGTCCTGTTTCCGTATCCAGTCTGTTAGTCTGTGTCTTTTGATTGGGGAATTGAGTCCATTGATATTAAGAGATATTAAGGAATAGTAATTATTACTTCCTGACATTTTGGGAATTGTTATTATTATTTGTATTTCAGTGGTTCTCTTTTTTTGGGTTGGATGAGATGGGGTTTCTATCTTGTTTCTTCTGGGGTGTTGTTTCCCCCCTTGTGTTGGTATTTTTCCCCTATTATCCTTTGTAGGGCTGGGTTTGTAGATAAGTATCTTGCAAATTTGGTTTTGTCGTGGAATATCTTGGTTTCCCCATCTATGGCAATTGAGAGTTTTGCTGGGTATAGTAGTCTTGGCTGAAGTTTGTGTTCTCTTAGGGTCTGCATGAGGTCTGCCCAGGATCTTCTAGCTTTCATGGTCTCAGGTGAGAAGTCTGGTGTAATTCTGATAGGTCTTCCTTTATATGTTACTTGTCCTTTTTCTCTTACTGCCTTTAATATTCTTTCTTTGTTTAGTACATTTGGGGTTTTGATTATTATGTGACGGGAAGTATTTCTGTTCTGGTCCAGTCTATTTGGTGTTCTATAGGCTTCTTGTATATTCATGGGCATCTCTCTCTTTAGGTTGGGGAAATTTTCTTCCATAATTTTGTAGAAGATATTTGCTGGCCCTTTAAGTTGTAGATCTTCATTCTCATCTATCCCTATAATCCTTAGGTTTGGTCTTCTCATTGTGTCCTGGATTTCCTGAATGTTTTGGGTTACCAGCTTTTTGCATTTTGCATTTTCTTTAATTGTTGAATCCATGGTTCCTATGTTATCTTCAGCATCTGAGATTCTGTCTTCTATCTCTTGTATTCTATTGTTGATATTTGCATCTATGACTCCTGATTTCTTCCCAAGGTTTTCTATCTCCAACATTGTCTCCCTTTGCGATTGCTTAGTTGTTTCTACTTCTGTTTTTAGATTTTGTATGGTTTTGCTCAGATCTTTCAGTTGCTTGTTTGTGTTTTCCTGTAATTCTTTAAGGGATTTTTGTGTTTCCTCCTTTATGACTTCTACTCGTTGACCCATGTTCTCTTGTATTTCTTTAGGTGATTTTTGTTTCTCCCCCTTATTGGGATTCATTTTTTGCTCTATATTCTCCTGGATTTCTTTAAGTGATTTTTGTGTCTGCCTTGTATGGGCTTCTAGTTTTTGATCTATTTTCTCCTCTATTACTTTAAGAAATTTATCTAAGTGATCCTCAATCTGCATCTTTACCAGTGATTTTAGATCTGAGTCTTGTTTTTCTGGTGTGTTGAGATATCTGGGATTTAATTGTGTTTGTCTTGCAATGGCTTCTAGCTTTTGATCTATTTTCTCATGTATTACTTTAAGAGATTTATCTAAGTGTTCCTCTATCAGCATCCTGACCAGTGATTTTATATCTGAGTCTTGTTTTTCTGGTGTTTCGGGGTATCCAATATTTATTGCTGTTGGGGAACTGGGTTCGGATGCCGCCATATTGCCTTGATTTTTGTTAGTAGCGATCTTACGTTTGCCTTTTGCCATCTGGTTAACTCTGGTGTTAGTTGGTCCTGTAGATACTAGCTGGTGCTTGACCCTCCTGTGGGGTTGTAAGGCTATTTCCCAGCGACTGGGATACCTGAATCACTGTCCTGCCTGGTTCTTGCTCACAGATTGCTGACAGGTGGCCTGAGTCCCCCGAGGTCTTAATCTCAGGATATCCCAGGTATTTGGTTCCGCCTGTTGGGCGGCTGCTCTGCACTGCTCCTGCTCAGGGTTTTCTGTCTGATATCCTGTTTCTCCAGGGGTCTTAAAGTTGGGATATCTCAGTTATCTGGTTCCGCCTGCTGGTTCCAAGCTGCTGGGAAGCTGGCTGGGTCCGGTTTCCAGCTTCCCTGCCACTGGCTGGATGGGAGGCTGGTTCGGCCTCTGGCTGGGTCTGGGCACCTGGCACACTGGCTGACTCTGGCTTCCTCACCACCAGCTGGACGGGAAGCTGCAGGCAATATGGCAGCTGCCTGCAGGGAGCTCGGGGTCTGCCCCGCGAGTGCAGAGTGCACCCGCTATTCTGTGCCCAACTCCCACTCCAGGCCTGAGTCCCCGAAGGTCTTAAGCTCGGGCTGTGTCGGGTACCTGGTTCCACCGCCGCTGCAGGATGGTTCTGAGCACCTGGCACGCTGGGTGACACTCAGGCTTCCCCACCACCAGCTGGGCGGGAAGCTGCAGGCAATATGGCAGCTGCCTGCAGGGAGCTAGGGGTCTGCCCCGGGAGTGCAGAGTGCACCCGCTATTCTGTGCCCCACTCCCACTCCAGGCCTGAGTCCCCGAAGGTCTTAAGCTCGGGCTGTGTCGGGTACCTGGTTCCGCCGCTGCTGCCGGATGGTTCTGAGCACCTGGCACGCTGGGTGACACTCAGGCTTCCCCACCACCAGCTGGGCGGGAAGCTGCAGGCAATATCTATCTTTATACTTCTTAGTAGTATATTTGCTATTTTTTTTTTACCACATGGTGAAATTTGGGATAGTTTTGTTTTTGAAATTAAATCAAAAAGGTGAGAATTAACTGGCTGAGAGTTTTAACTCTCACATTTATCTACTTGTGTAGCCTTTGTTCATTCATGGTCTTTGATTCCCTTACTGAACACACACTTACTGAGTATCTAACAGATACTTCCTGTTAGGATTAAGAAAACAACTAGAAATGGAAACAAAGTTTGTATAGTATTTATGACTTCATCTAGAAAGACATGAACAAAAATATTAGCTTCAAATGGAGCAATGACAACAGACCAAGAAACAAATCCACACAAGACTAGCTTAGTGAGACACTGAGTTTATTAGGTTACAGCAGAGGCATGAATAACTCAATGGTAGCTACATCAATAAAAAGTGCCTTCCAACATGAGCTCTGACTCATAAAAGTTATTTTCCTGGAGATCCTTTGTTTGGAATGTCTCCTCTCTCTAGAAACTAATGTTTTTTATACAACCTTAGGAAGAGACCATGTAGCTTTTGTAAGTTTTAGGAATTTCCTAAGACTTGAGAAGGGTGTGTGTGTGTGTGTGTGTGTGTGTGTGTGTGTGTGTGTCTGTGTCTGTGTCCATATCCGTGTCTGTGTCTGTGGGTATCTCTATGTGTGTGTGTGTTTGTGTGTTTACTTCTTGGGTTTTAATAATGCACCTCTAGGATAAAATATTTCAATTCACTATAGAATGGAAAGTTAAAGAGTGAAAGAAAGCAGTGTAAGTCAGCAATCACACCTACCATTAATGATGCGTAATTTTTTAAAAGTGTGATAAATGTAAACATGAACATATGCAAACATGGATACCTAAAAAGGGATGTAAGGTCTCTCTGGTAGTCTCTAACTTTAAGTTGGTGCAATTGTAACCTGGTACAACCACTCTGAAAATCAGTCTGTCAGTTCCTCAGAAAATTGGACATAGCATTACCTGAGGACTCATCTATACCACTGCTGGGCAGATACCCAAAAGATGTTCCAGCATATAACAAGGACACCAGCTCCACTATGTTCAGAGCAGCCTTATTCATAGTAGCCAGAAGCTGAAAACAACCAGATGCCCTTAAGAGAGGAATGGATACAGAAAATGTGGTACATTTACACAACAGAGTACTACTCAGCTATTAAAAATAATGACTTCATGGAACCAGAAAATATCATCCTGAATGAGGTAACCCAATCACAAAAGAACACACATGGTATGCACTCACTGATAAGTGGATATTAGCCCAGAACATCGGAATACCCAAGATACAATTCACAGACCACATGAAGCTCAAGAAGAAGCAAGACCAAAGTGTGGGTGCTTCAGTCCTTCTTAGAATGGGAACAAAATACAGAGACAGACAGTGGAGTAAAGACTGAAGGAAAGACCATTCTTAGACTTCCCCACCTGGGGATCTATCCCATATACAGTCACCAAACACAAACACTATTGTGGATGCCAAGAAGTGCAGACTGAGAGAAGCCTGATACAGCTCTCTCCTGAGAGTCTCTGCCAGAGCCTGACATATACCGAGGCTGATGCTCACAGCCAACCATTGAACTGATTGATCATGGGGTCCCCAATGGAGGAGTTAGAGAAAGGACTGAAGGAGCTGAGGGGTTTGCAACTCCATAGGAAGAACAATATCAACCAACCAGAGCTCCCAGGGACTAAACCACCAATCAAAGAGTATACATGGAGGAACCCATGGCTCCAGCTCTATACGTAACACGGGATAGCCCCTTTTGGCATCCATGGGAGGAAAGGACCTTGGTCCTGTGAAGGCTCAATGCCCTAGTGTAGGGGAATGCAAGGGTAGGAAGGCAGGAGTGGGTGGGTAGGTTGGGGCACAACTTCATAAAAGCAGGAGGAAGGGGGATGGGATAGGGTATTTTGGGGAGATCAGGAAAGGGGATATTATTAACATTTTAAATGTTAATTTTACAAAAAAGGAATAAAGTCAAACTTACCGTCAAGGTCAAAGTCACAAGCAAAGCAAAGCCACAGTTAGTTATGGAAAGAATCACAACATTTAAACAAAATTTAAGTTAAATTCAAAGACAAAAGTTAGGCATAGAAAATTGGATAATGAGGGTGTAGCATAATACAGTAGAAATTACAATGTTCTAAATGTGATAAGAAACAACTGAAATATTTTAGCATTTGAACATAACCTGTAATAAACACCTTCAAAAATGACTCTGTTCTTTCCAAGCATATGGTGAAATAATAGAGAAAAAGATAGCATTATGTCACTGAACTTGGTGGACTGTGATAATATAGGTGGACCATTTAGTGCTGAGGACTCGGTTGTGTGTCTGTGGAGGACTGTTGTGAAACAACGCATTCTGAACATTAGAGTCATTATATAACTGAATTCACAGTATCTGTGACTGTATGTACAAGAACTGTACAAAATCAGGATAACCTACATTCTAGTATGGATGGGTAATGTGTCATGAAATCCCACACTGCAGAAGAACCATGGGCAACTGACTACTGTTGAGGGAAGAAGACTCAGTTTCCTTTGGGAATGCTGTCTTTGTAGGCTACCCAAACTCCAGTCATTGGATGTACACTCGTTAGTGGGTTAACAGAAAGAGTTCACAAATTTGGGAAAGAAGGTATGTGACTCAGGTATTTGATGAAAGAACGTTATGCACATGGATTCTTATTACATTTTGAAAAATTAAAGAAAACAAACAAAATTAAAAATAAGAGTGTGAGACTGGGTGAGAGATTGACAAAACAAGAGAATGAGGGAGAGAGTTTTATTATTGCAATTTGCAGTAATCAGAATCTGATTGCTGTAGTCTAGTAATCCAGTGAGGTAAGTGCTTGGGACCACCATTAAGCCGTTGCAGGTGACATGGAGAAGAATCATTTGTAGGCAGCAGTTTTCACAAACAACTAAATATACATAAGTAAGGAGAAATCTAGGATAACATTGTGGTTTGTATTGGGGAAAGTAGGTATATGGGATAATGTTGATAGCACAGTAAAACACTGAAGCATAATTATTTTGAAATTTCTCTCTCGCACAGGTGATAATAGTTTTCTTCCGAGTTTCTACAAATTTTGTAACTTCAGTATTAAACTTGAGCTTGCAGCTTGTTTATGGTTTCTCCTTCACCAAGACTGTGCCCACTGTATTGGCAGTCACATATCTGTAATCATATTGTAGGCATGGCCTTCAGAAGCAGGGATGTTACATTTTGATTCCTTATTCCTTGGTCTCAATTTGAGGGATTGACACAAAAATAACACGGCAATAGATGATTGTCAAGTGAGTGAGTGAGGAGTGAGTGAGCAAGTGAGTGAGCGAGCGAGTGACTGAGTGGGTAACTCAGTCATGCCCAAAGGCAATTATGACATTGCTAGTAGGATGCTGTAACAACATCATTGATAACATGGGATGCTGAGAGGGAGCCTTCCTGGTTAAGTTTGGTAAGCCTCATGGATTCATTTCACTATATATTAGTAATATACTATGTAAACAAAATAAGAAAAAAAAACCCACACCAACATTCGTGAGGTGTACATGAACGCAAGGAGGAATACAAGTGCATCCAAATAAGACTGTGTCTGGAAAGGAGTGAAGGTGTTGTCGGTATATGGGAGGAAGAAGGACACCAAAGGGTTTAAGTTTAGTGGTTTACATCTTTGAGTTCCGAAAGAGAGGCCCAGGTAAAATAAGAATTCGGTGGGAACATTAAGAACCAAACCATGTCCATAGTATGAACTAGGCCTGATTAATCTAAGGCACAAAGTGGAATTTGTCTAGTGGAGCACTGCTTAATTTATTTTTTAATTTTTTAATTTTTTTAGAAGCCATTAGTAAAATTTCACTTTTTCCATTGCCAATCCCAGTGTTTTTAAATAAATGAAACAAAAGCTAGAATTTACTGGCTTTTTCTGAGAAACCCTCCCGGTATACGCATGTATGTACATACACTTATAAATACTCAGCTATCTCTATCATCTATATAATTATATATCTCTTACATTCATCTCTCACTAGGCAAGAAGAAGTTTCTAGGCGATGACCACAAAACATATCAAAATAAAATGTGTAATAAAACCACTATAGTGAAGTTGGATACGACAACTAAACAGGAAAATAAGAGCCCCAAGAGAAAGCACAAGAATCACAGTCCCACTTGTTCATACATTCAGGAGTTCCTTAAAAGTACAAAACTGTAAGCTACAGTGTATGTTCAGAGGACCGAGAGTACACCCTTGTAGTCCCCGTGCAGGCTGCTTCGGTCTCTGTGCAGACTACTTCAGTCTCTTCAATAACGCTCTGCTCCACTGTTTTATAGGGTCTTGTTCTCCTGATATCCTCCTCTTCTTCTGTTTTTCCCCCACCTCTACTTCTGCCTCTGTACTCTGATGGGTTTTCCTGAGCTCTGAGGGAGGGATTTACTGGAGAAATCTTGTTTAGAGTGGTGGAACACTGGTATTTTTAAAGTGTTAAAAGTACTTATAAAAATTCCTGTGATTTTAGGCAGGTGAGAGAACCTAAACGCAGAGACAGTGAAAGTAGAGCCCTGAGCAGGGATTCAGGAGAGGAAGAACTGACTGATCCTTTTTCTAGAGTTTAAGTCCCAAGCTGCAGAACCTTATGTAGACGCTTCCTTGACCTGGATCTTAATTCCTGCAGGGATCCCTGTCAATCAACTTAGTTTCTTGAACTTTAGTAGAGATCATGGTTCACAGTGAAGCTCAATAAGTGATTGATAAACAGATTAATACTTTGTCTTATTTTAAAAATGAGGCCAGTTGGGCGGTGGTGGCACACGCCTGTAATCCCAGCACTCTGGGAGGCAGAGGCAGGCAGATTTCTGAGTTCGAGGCCAGCCTGGTCTACAGAGTGAGTTCCGGGACACCCAGGACTATACAGAGAAACCCAGTCTCGGAAAAAAAAATGAGGCCAAATAAAATAAGACAATCTCCAAGAAAAACTATAGTTTTCCTTATTTATTACTTTTTGGCTTTAATTTCTATTTTTGCAGAACTAACATTCATAAAAGCAAAAGATGTCATATGTCTATATTGCTTATCCATTTATAAAATTATTTTGCATGGCTTAGCTAAAAAACTCTTAAAGGTAGGTTCATTGAAGCTTAGGATAGAAGCGAATAAAATAACAGAATAGGATGTAGATACTAGTCTAACTTGTTTGCAAACTATTTTTTTTATTTTGTGAAACATAGTTTTAGCTATATTGTCTCTTTTATATGCACCTGTCCTCTCTTTGCAATATGATATTGAAATAGAGACTATTGTGCTGTTGCATGAAAACACAGCTTATTTGAAATCTCTTGACACAGTCTCCTAATAAAAATAAGATAGTTTTATTTTCAGTTCCATTTTAGAAGCTTCAGTGTTTCCATTCTCTTTGATGGTGAATACACACTTAAAGAGTGTGACTTGCTAAACCTGAGAGACAAAGCTCTACCAAGTCACTTGCAGATGTCCCTACCCAGAGTTGCTTGAGGGAGTTTATTCTTAACAGAGTAGATCTGCTTGACCAACCAGAGACATGAGGCAAGTTGAATATAAATGAAATCAAATTCTGAGAGATCACAGGAAAACCGGGTTTTAAACATCCCATTGGAGTTCTTTGGGTAAAGGCTCAATTACAGTAAATTAGGCAGCCGACTAGCAAGGCTCAGAGAGGTAGCAGACAAACACAATGTGCTCTTGTATAGCTGCTCTGAGATGTATAGGTCAGCTTCTACTTCTGTTGGGAAAATAACATTAGGGGGACATTTGTACAAGGACTATCATTTTCTTGATATGTTGATACTGAAACTGGTAATCAGTGAAATTAGAGGCATCCTATTTCCTCTTTGAATAGCAGTGAGGCAGAGACACAAAGAAACACTCCATCTTAATTTGTCCCATATTCCCTGGTTCAGGTCTCTCAAGCCAGTATCTCTTACTTGGTCATAGGGTAGGTAGGTGTAGCTTTCAGGGTAAGTCGGTATTACAATACAATGTACGTGGTAATTATAGGAGACTACATTAGCGAGCTGGCTTTCTCCTTATAAAAGCAGCCACATGCAGCAGAAGTTCTTATTGCATAAACAAATGGGAAATCTTTATGTGGGTCTCTGAAACCTGACTTTGAGAACAGTGATATTTTGTTTGCAATGCAGCCCAATACCTTTCAATTATTAACCCTACAGGTACTCTGCGGTGTGAAGAGTTTCTTAGAGAGAAAAATCAGAGCGGTTGAGAATCACATGAAGTCGATGTTCTGAGCATGGGAAGAAAAGTGTTACTCTACTCTCTTTGAGGAATCTGGATATCCATAGGCCCATTTAGGGGGGGAAATCTTGGTCCATGACAAAGGGGCTTTAGTTAGGAATGAATTTTTGGAACCTTGCTTTTACTGTTTTTGACGACTCTCTAGTGAGCACAGATTTCTGCACTTAGACCTGGGAATTTAGGACCAGAAAGTAATGCTGCTATTAATTGTCCCCGACTCATACAGGCTGCTATTGTCTACTGAGTAAAGGCTATACCATGCTATTATTCTTCCCCTGCATTTCCTACTTATTGCAAAGGGACTGCTACACCCAAATTAACGACAGAGAATATCCCCAGGTGCTAGGAAGTTTGCGAGTTGTGGTTCTCAAAACCATGAATTAGGCAGTCACAATATATGGGTACAAGTGACATACAAAGGCGCTTTAACCCTCCATCTTCCAAAGTTATGGTCAAAGATGCCCCGATGTGGTTATCATTCATTTTCTACTGAAGTGTCTTATTCCCTGTAAGTTTGTGCTCTGAATTTAACACTGCCCGATTATTTTCCTCTGAGGACATGCCGTATATACTGTTGAATAGCTATGAATATTATTGTGTATCCTCAGATCAGACAGTCATTTCTTTCTTGCCTGCAGGGTCTCACATACCACACAGCTAGACAGGGAGCTGGATGATTCTCTGTTCCCGATTTTATCTGCAATATATTTATTCTGTAGGTTAGATGTAGTATATTGGAAACCTCAAGTATTCATGTCAGGGCTCAGAATATTTGGGTAAAACTAATTCTTAACACAAATGATGTATTTCTCATGTTTATTGAGTTAGTAAATCATTTTTATATTATGTCTTCCTTTGATCCTCACAGCAACAGTGAAAGTGAACTAAAAGAATAACAAACTACAGGTCATGGATGGACATAACATACTCTTAAGAACATTCACACCCCTCCTTATTAGAAAGCATCTTTTCTTTCAGTGAGTTTAAAGTCTAGCTCCTCTACTCAATGGCAGGTAAGCCAGTATATCCCTCTGGTTTGCATCACTGGTGAAAGACCCAATCCCTTCCTTTTCCTTTGAATTCAAAGTAGGTTTCATTTCCTTGAAGTTACAGAAATTCTTTTCTGTCAGTAGAGCTGGGTTTTTAATCTTCCTAACAGTTCAGAAATCTTTTAATGCAATTAATATTCTATGTTAAGCCCATTGTTTTTATTATTAAAATTCAAAGCTTTCTTTTCATTTCTTATTCAGGGAGAGATGTTACTAAATTGTGTATTTTTTTTAAATAATGACAAAATCTATACATGTTAACACAGTGTTAATTATTTAAAAATATCTGCATTTTAAAACAAAACAAATCAGAAACCCTGTAAAATCAAAATAAAGAAAAAACCTTAGCGAGCTTTTAGTGGTTTGCAAATATGTTTAATAGGTTAATGGAAAATAAATGAATTTTTATACTTCCTTATTTGTGTAATTGTTTTGTTTGTTCTTTTGAGTTGTGCTTTAAAAAAAATTCCACCATTATCTTATTCTTGGATATCCAGTGCTCTTGGTTTTTTTTTTTTAACTTTTCTAATTTTTCTTTTTTGCCATCATAAACAATAAATCAGTAAAGAGCCTTGTACATTTTTGAAACTATGAGCCAAATTGTGGATTAGAAAGTCAGGCTCAGGCTGCTGACTCTAAACTTTCATGGTTTTTATTTGGTAGACAAATCTGATCGCTAGATCCAGGCCTTGGGTGACACAGCTGCTTCAGGAGCCTGGTTTTCTCTCTTCCTGGAACTCATCAGCTTCCACATCCACGCCCACTCAAAGCCTGCGAGCTTTCCCCTTTGATCCCATGGGTAGGTTCTCTTCAGCTGTGGCAGCATGCTATGAAGCTGCAGACATTTTTTTTTCTTTCTTTAACACTAAATCCAAAGAGAGCCCCACAGGAGGGCTCCCCTTCCTGGGTTTGTGATGATATATTTTCTCCTGATCTTAGATGGAGAATATACCTTTACTGAGAAATTCAAAATAGTGTATACTTCATGAAAATCAAGATGACATTCCTGTGATGTTGACAAGGAAGCAAGACTTTGCCTTTCATTGATGATGAAATCAGCTCATAGAAATGTTAGGTAAGCACTCAAGATCACACAAGTAGTACAAACTGGCACGTGAGTAGGAAGAGATGTGGAATCAAAGTGGCACTCACATTCCTGGGGCCATTCCTTTCATCTGCCTTGGGTTTTGTGGAGGAGAGCATATGTCTGAAAGCACTTTTATGTTCAGAGAGGTCTCAATATGCAGATCTGATGAACACTCTACTTCCATACTTATCTGAAGTGTTCTTGAATTCTTCAAACTGAAATTTTGTTAGCATCATTTAATATTGTTTATGTCCTTTGGATGGGCATACAAAGGAGATTATAAGTGATCCATATAGAATGCCATTATTAAAATGAGAACACAGTCTCAAGATATAAATCAAGTAAACAGTCAAGGAGAATTTTCTTTCCTTTCTCCAGAGTCACAGAAAGTATGGGTAGTCTCTATATACTTAGGGAATTTGTTGATGACTTACAGCCTGTAGTCCAACTCCCCAACAATGGTCAGTGGCAGCTCTGGATGGAAGTCCAAGGATCTAGCAGTTGCTCAGTCCCACGAGGCAAGCAGGCAAGGAAGAATGAGTAAGTCTTCCTTCTTCCAATGTCCTTATGTAGGTCTCCAGTAGAGGGTGTGGCCCAGATTTAAAGGTGTGTGCCACCAGGCCTTTAATCTCAGATGACCTTGGACTTGGAGATCTCCCTATCTTAATCTTCTGTGGTTAATATCCACGGTGCCTCAAGATCTCCATGCCACGATCCAGGTCAGAAACTTGTATCTCTCAGCTTCCAGATTAGGATCACAGGCGAGCCTTCCAATTCTGAAATGTAGTTCATTCCAGATATAGTCAAGTTGACAACCAAGAATAGCCGCTACACCTAGCTTCCTTATTTCCTACCTTTATTCCTGAAGAATTTGACACCAGAACTATTAACCAGAGTCGATCAAGATAAGCAACTATGAGTGGGAGGTGGACGGCACAAGGGAGGCATCTGTGGGATCTTGTCAGCATCTGCATGCATTCACAAAGGATGTCCCTGTGGGTGGGTGATGGTAGTGGCACAGGCTGAAGGGACAATTGGATGACAAGCATAATAAAGAGGATATGCTCTATACTCTAATACAGTGATAACAACAGAACAAAAGCTTCTAGTTTCTGAAGAAGACATTTTCATGTATTCTTAGAGGAAAACTGGAACGAATCATTTGGTGGCTAATCTTCATTAATGGCTTTCCTGGATTTAGAATCTCTGAGAAATAAATCTCTGTTTATGTTTGTTGGGGGAGGGGGATTTAAAGAGACTTAGCTGAGGAATGAGGACCCACCCTAAACATGAGGGAGACAATAGCATGGGGGGAGGGCTCTGTGTAAAAAGGTATTTAGTCACAGGTGTAAGAAAAACAAGCAATCCACTCTGTGATGGGTTGGACAACACCTCAACAACACATGTAGTTTCCAGATCTTCAGTTCTTTTTTTCTTGCTTAGACTTGTGTATTTCATCTTATAAGTATTTGCCTGAATGCGTGTGTATAAATATCTATCACACACGCGCCTGGTCATTTGCATGTCTGTCTGCCTATCACGTGTCCCTGGTGCTCACAGAGACCAGAAGAGGGCATTAGATGTGTGAGAATTGCACTGACAGACAGTTGTGAGTGCTGGGAAGTAAAACCAGGCCTCTGAAGAAGCAGCAAGCACTCTGTACCTACCGCTGAGCTGTCTACAACCCTGGGTCTTCAGTTTCTTCAAGGGAATTCTTTTTCTAGAGGGAACCAGAGCTCCTTAGAAAGTATAAGTAAATGACAACCTTTGAAGTTCTTGTCCAGAAACCAGAGTGCTCAAAGAACGTGGTAGGCACTCTAAACCAAAGCACAGCACAGAATAAGCCAGCTTGCAGAGTTCTGTCCAAACCTGGGATAACCTGACTCTGAAAATGACAAGCTGTTCAGAAATATATATATATAAGTCAGTGGTGAAAAGAGAAGTTATCCCAACTAACAGTGTAGGAAGAATGATGATAAGAAAATCACTATTTAGTAAACAGCATTGGGTGCTAAACATCACTGTGTAAAAGTTTGGTAAAGGAATGGACTGTTCATGTGGTCTACCAATATCACCTCCTAAACAACGACTAACAATAAGGAGAGAAAAAGAGCTGTACAATGGAGAAACCTGGGTATCCATATGTTAAACAAATGATAAAAAAAATAACATTACAAATAATGAAGCAGCTTAAAGTCAAGTATAAGGTGATCAGCAAAAGAAAAAATAGCATATCAACTGTAACGCCTCTCAAATAAATAAAATTCTGACTCTGATAATAAAGAAACGTATTGTTCAGTGCCAAGGTCATGCAAGACAAGAAAAAACTGAGCATCTGAGGATGTAAGAGAGAAGAGAGATAACACCCCAGGTAACACTGATTTGGGGTATCTTTCTGTCACTAATGACATTACAGGTCAGAGTAGTAAAACTTGAGGGAAGTGTGTGGATTTTATGATGCTAATGTATCAACATAACTTCCTGGTTTTGATGGGTTTATTGAGGTTATTCAGGGGAATGTCTTTGAAAGAATTACTCTAAAATCTTCAGAGGTAGTGGGGGAATCACATTGCAAAACTTGAAAATGGCTCACAGGAAATGCTCATACTCCTCCTCCTCTTCCTCCTCCTCCTCGTCCTTGTCTGCTTCCCTCTTCCTCATGTTCTCTGTATTGTACCAGCAAATTTTCTGCAGCTTATAAATGTCCCAAAGAATAAAGAAATAATGAAAGGACAAATGGACAACTGTGGTAAAATACCTTAGTTTGAAATGGATAGAATTCAGATCGAACTGTATAATTTACCTTTCTAGTAATGTATACATCATGGTAAACGGTGTCTGAAACGAATCTGCCTCTGTTGAGAGCATCTAATATGTTTTGTACGGGATCAGTGAGAAGAAGTAAAGAAGAAGGGATTTGTATTTGGAACAGGCAATAGCCTAGGATACTTCCACCCTAAGGTTAATGTGTATAAGCAGATGCTTTCTGCAATTTCATCTCATAACCGATTTTCCTGAATGTTCTAGCATTATGCTGAAATAGTTTGTTCTCCAGATAAATAATTTCTAACTTATCTACAAGGCATTTCTTCTATGTGACCTGCGAATCATACAGCCCCACCCCAATTTTTCTTTGAAGGTTTGAATGCTCAAGAATAAGAGGTGCACATTTAAATAAAATAAAATAAAATATAATGAGACACAACAAAAATTATCACATTACTCTTGGACAAGACCTATTCATTTGCACACTGAGGAATTCCATAAAACACTAAACACTAAACAGAAAGTCATAATGCAAGCACAGACGGCGTGGTTCAGACCCATGCAGGTCCTGAGCACGGCTTCTTTCTCTGTGAGTTCATGTGAGCTTTGCGAGGGCTTTGTTTTCTTGGTGTCCTTCATTGTCTCTGGATCTTACCTTCCTTGTGCATCCCCTTTCAGGGATTCCTTGAGCCATACAGGGACAAATTTGTTGAAAATGTCCCATTAAGGGATACGTATACCAAGGTCTCATTCTCTATGTAAAGTCTGACTGTGGGTTTCTGTCTCTGTATCTTTTTTTCAATCTGCTGCAGGAGGAAGCTTCTCTGATGATAGCTGAGCAAGGCACTGATGTATAAGTCGTTTTATTGCTACTTTTTTTTTTTAGAACAGTGTTATATTTTAAGAAATGAATGAATGGATGAAAAGCTAGCTAATACAGTAAAGGTTAACACTGAACTGTCATTTATCTCATTTGGGAAAGTGAAAATCAGTTCCTCCATTGTATCAACCACTCCAGGTCAGGCCTCATGTTCAGAGACACACACTCATAAACACATACATACATACATACATACATACATATATACATACATACATACATACATACATTCATACACACATACATACAAGACACCCATACAATATACTTCATAGTTTTTTTTGTGTGTGTTTTTGTTTTATTAGAGTTTGGTGGTTTTTAGTTTTAATTTTTGTTTGTTTGTCTTGTTTTGTTTCATTTTGTTTTTTTAAATATTTTATTAGATATTTTCTTTATTTACATTTCAAAGGTTATCCCCTTTCCTAGATTCCCCTCTGAAAACCCCCTATCCCATCCCCCCCTGCCCCTGCTCACCAACCCACCTCACTCAGGCTTTGTTTCACTGTTTTGTTTCATTTTGTTTTGTGGGGGACTTATTGTTTTATTCTGCTTTCTTGGTTTTAGAGAGTTTTGTTTGTTTTGAGAAAGAACTTAAATATGGTGAGTATGGAGAGGGAGAAGATCTGGGTGGACTTGGGAGAGGGGAAATATGATTAAGAAATATTTAAATTTAAAAACTGTTTTAAGCTTCTTCTGGATATGTTCTTATGTATAAGGAGTAGTATAGCTGGGTTCTCAGGTAGTACTATGTCCAGTTTTCTGAGGAACCACCAAACTGATTTTCAGAGTGGTTTTATCAGTGTGTAATCCCCCTAGCAATGGAGGAGTGCTCCTCTTTTTCCACATCTTCTCCAACATCTGCTTTCCCCTGAGTTTTTGATCTTAGCCATTTTGACTGGTGTGAGGTGGAATCTCAGGATTGTTTTGATTTTCATTTCCCTGATGACTAAGGATGCTGAACATTTCTTTAGTTGTTTCTCAGCTTTTTGGTATTTCTCAGTTGAGAATTCTTTGTTTAGTTCTGTAACCTATTTTGAATAGAGAACCCATTTCTTTCTCTGGAATCTAACCTCTTGAGTTCTTATGCTCCAACAGATAATAAGGACACATGCTAACTATGTTCATAACAGCTTTATTTATAATAGCCAGAAGCTGTAAAGAACCCAGATGTCCCTCAACAGAGGAATGGATATAGACAATGTTGTACACTTACACAATGGAGTACTACTCAGCTATTAAAAACAAGGACTTCATGAAATTTGCAGGCAAAT
Organism: Apodemus agrarius; assembly: GCA_964023405.1. NCBI lineage: Eukaryota > Metazoa > Chordata > Mammalia > Rodentia > Muridae > Apodemus > Apodemus agrarius. Next base: position 130,298,612 of record OZ030009.1, on the reverse strand, counting down.
GGATGGAACTAGAAAAATATCTTCCTGAGTGGGGTAACCCAACTCAAAAGAACACACATGGTATGCACTCACTGATAAGTAGATATTAGCCCAAAAGCTCAGAATACCCAAGATACAGTTCACAGACCATATGAAGCTCAAGAGGAAGGAAGATGACCAAAGTGTGGGAGCTTTGGTCCTTCTTAGAAGGAGGATCAAAATACCCATGGGAGGAGATACAGACACAAAGTGTGGAGCAGAGACTGAAGGAAAGGCCACCCAGAGACTGCCCCACCTGGGGATCCGTCCCATATGCAGTCACCAAACCCAGACACTATTGCAGGTGCCAACAAGTGCTAGCTGACAGGAACCTGATGATAAAGCTATCTCCTGAGAGGCTCTGCCAGTGCCTGACAAATACAGAGGTTGATGCTCACATCCAAACAATGGACTGAGCACAGGGTTCCCAATGGAGAAGCTAGAGAAAGGACTCAAGGAGCTGATGGGGTTTTCAGTCCCATAGAAGGAACAACAATATGAACCAACCAGTACGCCCAGAGCTCCCAGGGACTAAACGACCAACGAAAGAGTACACATGCAGAGAACCATGGCTCCAGCTACATATGTAGCAGAGAATGGCCTTTTCAGATATCAATGAGAGAAGAGACAATGGGTGCTGTGAAGGTTCAATGCCCCAGTGTAGGGGAATGCCAGGATAGTAAAGTGGGTGTGTGGGGGTTGGTGAGCAGGGGGAGGGGGAATGGGATGGGGGCGTTGGATGGGAAAGGAGGAAAGGAGATAACATTTGAAATGTAATTAAAGCAAATATCCAATAAAAATATGATAAGGAAAAATTGTTTTAAATAACAATGATGATGATAATGATGATGATAGTAATAAAAAACAAAAAGGGAAAAGATAACCATGGTATTTGGTTTTAAGAGGTAGTCACATTAAAATATTTTTAACATTTTATTTCTATCTGTTTTGTGTGTGTTGCTTTCTGGGATAGAGGGAGTTGTCTCAGAGGTTTCAGAGTGCCTGATGGTCTTTCTTGGGACTGGAGTTTGATTCCTAATACCTATGTCAGGACGCTTACCGCAAACTCCCCGTAACTTTTACCATGCCCTGTAACGAATTCCATTTCCATGGGATCTGATGCCCTTTTTTTTGTCCCGTATGGGCATGGGGACATACATAACCTATAGCCAACACACACACAAGCAGACACACATGCATTTTTAAAAACAATGAGTGACGTGGGGCCAAAACAGCTGGGGAGCTCAGAGACAGCTCAGCACGCAAAGTATTTGCCCTGTACAAACACAAGGACTGGCGTGAGCATTTCTAATACTCATGAAAGTATGCAAGGAGTATGACGTCCAAAGAGGGAAAGACTGGATGGCTAGCTAGACAGCAGACTTGGAAAGTTGACATTTCAGAGAGACTCTGCCTTAATATATAAGGAAGAAGATGCTCGCTGTCACCCTCTAACCTCCAGTCACCATCAAATCATAGACCACACGAAGATAAAGATGCATATACATATACACACATACCCGATATGCATATACTTGTGCAAACAACAGAAAAGAGACGGGGAGTTTGCGGTAAGCGTCCTGACATAGGTATTAGGAATCAAACTCCAGTCCCAACAGAAAAGAGAAAAAGATTGTGGTTGTTTGAACGAAAATGACCGCCCCCCCCAATGTCTCCTATATGTAAATGCTGGATTGGCAGCTGGGGAAGTCACAGGAGTGGTGGCTATGAAGTTTGAATGTCACAGGCCATTCCTAGTTAGCAAATAACTAACTAAGAGAGGAAGCCTTCCAGTGCACTTGGTGAGATGCCCAAGTGGGCATGCAGCTATCAGCAGAATGTGGTGCAACTTCTAGCTAAGTGGCTCCCAAGCTTTTCTTCTTTCTGCAGCATTTCTTGTCCCTGCAGGAGTTTTTTGTTTTCTGTTTTTTTAACTTATGGAAAATTGAACATTAAGCTTCCTAAAATAAGGCAGCTGTTTGTTTTTAAAAGTTAGCATATAAGGAAACTGGGTTTACTCTTCTCCCTCGTACATAGTTTGTGTATCTTCACTCCATCCTTCACTGTTCTTTCATCCCGTTTCCCCGTCCGTCCCTCTCCCTGGCTATCTTCCCTCTCACGGCCGTGGCGTGTGTGCGGAGGTCTGAGTACCATGCACAGGAATCAGTTCTCGTTTTCCAGCATGGTTTCCCAGGGATCAGAACCAAGTGGTTAGGCAACTGCCTTTGGCCACTCAGTCAGCTCACTAGCCCAGTTTTAGGATAACTTATGAGATATAAACTCACTTGTATCAACCAGTTGGGGTACGGTACTGTACCATGAACTATTGGACCATTGGCACAGTTACTGTAAATGTAAGGCCTGACGAATGTGTGGTTAATTGAAAAGTTTTGTAGTAATTTGAGAGTTGAAGAAATCTTTAAAAAACAATCATTTTGGTGACACCCCCCCATCCTTCTGTATTGTCAGGATTCACTGATAATATTTGCACGTTTTCTACAGAGGAATTATTTGAATTTATCACTAATCATAGCATTCTGAAATGTTCTCACTATGGTAAATTTTTCCTGTCCTCAATAAGCATGGGCCAACATAAAACGGAACTCCAAGTCAACCTGCCACCTACTTTCGTTTGACCTGTGAACTAAGAATGAGTTTTAATAATTTTGAAAATTAAAGTACCACAAAGAATGTATACGTATCAGAGGTAACTTACAGCCTGCAAAACTCACCCTGTTTACCATGCGACTCCTTCCTGAATTTTGTTTGCTGAATTTGTTTCGTTCCATTTTCCATGGGGTAGGGCGATTCAAACAATTGCAGAGAAGACTGAGACACCCAGAAGTCTATGTTTTCTGCAGAGTAGAAGGGCTCGCGTGCTGCTGGCCTGCAGCATGAATCCTTCTGACTTCTGGCTTCAAGCTCCAGCAGTGTGTTCTCCTTTCTCAGCGTCTGTCCTGCCCAAGCTATTCTACCTTGACCTTCTGGGAATTTGCACTGTGCAAGTGACTTGGGTATGGCTTGTCCTTCCTGAAGAGCTTGTATATGGCTGGTCCTTTTGTGTGAAGCTGACAGTGACTTTCCCGTGGTTGAGATAATCATTCTGCGCAGGAGTTGTTTCTGGATATTATAGTGGACACTGGGAACTGACATCTGAAACTGAGGCTGAGAGATTAGCATGTGCTTTCTGTATCATTTCTGCCTTAATGAAACAATGAACAGATATTTAACCTGTACATAAAAGACAAGAAATTATTTAATACAAGAACCATGTTAGAAAGAACATGGTTCCAACTGAATTATTAGATATTTGATTAATGATTTCATCTCTACCAGGTTAACCTGTATGGCTAAACCTTCTTCCTAAACATTGCTGAAGAACATGTTTATGCCAGAGTTTCAAGTTTGTTTTTAATATGCTCAAAACTTTTGCTGTAGCTTAATAAAATTTATTGTTATGATTTTAAACAATTGTTAGAAGGATAACATATTAAAAATTTTTAACCTTCTGAATGGATTCCCCCAAGCTTCTCTATTTCAATAACCCCACAAACACTTTTATGAAATAAATACACAATTTTCGACCCATGTTTTCTAAGCTGTTGAAAAATGTATCTTCTTCTTCTTCTTCTTCTTCTTCTTCTTCTTCTTCTTCTTCTTCTTCTTCTTCTTCTTCTTCCTCTTCTTAAAATGATAATGTGCATGAGTGTGTGTGTGTGTGTGTGTGTGTGTGTGTGTGTGTGTGTGTGATATGGGAGTTTATGACACAGGTACCACGTTAGAGAATAATTTGTTTAAAGAAAGATTCCTCCTATTTAAAATAATTAGAGAATTTGATACATAAACGAGCTTTTTTCCACCATCAGTCCTACCTCTCCTTGTTTTACTTCCATATTTATGTGAGTTCTGAGAATCAAATCAGTTTGCCAGGTTATGTAATAAGTATCTATATCTCCTGTGCTTTGTGTAGTGCTAGTGTTATTGTATCTCTGTGTAATACAGCATACAGTTTCTTTGTGGGTAGCCATTGGACACATGTAGTAGGAAATAATGTCTGTTTAGCTTGATTTCTTTCCCGAGTATAGTATTAAGGTTCTTAAATTGTTATAAATAAAATGGCAGTAACTTGCGATCTTTTGTATTTATCAACATCAGACTAACTTTTGGAAAAAATAGAGAAAATGATTACACTTTTGTATTATTGAAGTAAACTTTCTTTCTCTTTTCTCTCCTTGCCATCACACGTTCATCTAGATAGATTTTCAGAGAGATGGAATTTATCTCAAGGAGATACAGGATCAAGGCCTTCTAGCCTAGCTCATCACTTTAACAGAGTAAGCACATGGCCCCTGCAAGTCTGTCATGTAAACTTCCCAGAGAGGAAGGTGTGTGCTTTCAGTGCAACTAGTGGACTCAGTTAACAAGATACACAGAACTCTTCTCTAGGGGTACATAATCTTAATTAAGGAATGTTCTCTTATGAGTTAAGACCAATTTCATAATGAATGGAAGTTTAGTTGGATCCATTTCAAAACTACCAATGTGAGGGCAATATTTCATGTCATGAAGTCAAGCAGTATGCCATTTTGTGGAGAAAACCATAACTGTACAAAGATTAGGATGTTAAGATATTCTGGGTTTGGGCATCATTGGTACTTGGAATGGTTTCTGAAGATGATGTCTTCCTCCAGAGTGAAATGCTTTATTTTATTCTATTATTTATGTTATAATTGTTTGAAGAATATAATTTGTAGCCCACTGAATATATTATAAATTATTTATAATATGTCATAAAATATCTAACTCAGGATGGCCTTGTGCCTCTAAGGGCATGACTTTATTGTCCTTGGAGTGACAATATGTGCACTTACTATCCTAGCATTGATCTATATGATTAAAGCATTGCTTAGACATGTGGGACATTTATAGTACATTACCTTTCCTCTTTCCAAAATGTCTCAATTATACACTGATATGATTGCAACCACATATTAGGGCTTTGCTTGTAATACATAAATACATAAAACACTGATTTCTTATCACTATGATACTATTCATGTATATTACTTAGTTTTTTCTTTATTTTTCCCGTGAGTATTAACACTACTATTTTAAAGCACTTACAGCAGAACACTTAGCTATGAGTCATGTTTCAATTCACTCTATGTCACTTTGTTTTATTTAAAGAAATAACTGCATGCTGAACTTATCATACATGGGTAAAAACGGTTGTCATTCCCATGGTGAGCAGAACTTGGGTTTATTATTGTATGACAAACACTGTGCTTGCCAAGGTTCTGTGCACAGCACTATCTATTGTAAAGCAGTAGAAGATAGCTGTGAACTTTCCGCCTCCACCAATAAAATTCACACTTAGCACGTTATAATTCGTTTTGCAATATTTTCCCCAATATTTTCTTAAAGCTTCATGTATGGAAAGTGTCTCTGTTTTCCCTTCCTTTTGCATTTTGCCAAGAACAAGTGACAAAACAGGACTTATCATCTTCCTTCAAAACATATGGCATGTGCCCACAGAATATTAAACGATCTCGTAAAATGACAACAAATGAGATATTTCATCTGAAACTCACAGAATGTAAGGCTCGTTGAGGCAGGCAAGGAGAGGCAGAAGGACGGCTCAGGAGCATTGAGTTGTTAGTGGACATGCAATGAAAGCATGTTACTTAAAGTCTGGAGGAGGACAGTGCTGCATGCATGCATCAGCACGGTAGTAGAAAGCATCTTATTTGTATTGAGTTGTTTTAAGTCATGACTAGTGTCTTCTGCTTTGAAAAAGACAAGAAAATTAGTCTACATGCTACGTTTTTTTTTCCAGGTATCTAAGGAGAGGACTTCCTATGCCTTTTATTTCCACAGTTTTCTAAGCAGCCAAGGAGAGATGCTTCATTTGATCTGTGAGTCTGAGAGGAAGACCTAAGCTCCTGGGATTTGCACTTTGCTTCCTTTCTCTTTTAAATCCCCTGGCTCCAACCTGACTGTTCTGCTTGTAACCCAAGATAAGCAGTACACTTTGCTTAAGTCAAATTCTGACTTCTGCATCACCCTGCAAATTTAAGCCCCCTGTTCCTCCCAGTGGGGACAGGGACTGGGATGGTATGAGGGAGATGCATGGGAATGTTCTGCAATTCTATATCAAGATGGGATTTTTCCTTTTATTTTTATTTTATTATATTGGTTATTTTATTTATTTACATATTAAATGTAAATAGCAGGAAATGTAAAAACCAGGAAACCCTTTCCTGGTTCCCCCCCCATAGCCCCCATCCCATTTCCCACCCCTTTGCCTCTGTGAGGGTACTCCCCTACACACTTCCTCATTCCTGCCTCACCACTTTAGTGTTCCCTTCCACTGGGGTATCAAGCCTCCACAGGACCAAGGGCCTCCCCTCCCATTGATGCCAGATAGGGCAGCCTTCTGCCACATATGTACCTAGAGCCACAAATGTCTGCATTTATACTCTTTGGTTTGTGGTTTAGTCCCTGGGAGCTCTGGGGGTACTGGTTGGTTATTATTGGTGTTCTTCCTATGGGGTTGCTAACCTTTCTGCTCCTTCAGCCCTTTCTCTAACTCCTCCATTGGGGACCACGTGCCCAGTCCAATGGTTGGCTGTGAGCATATGCCTCTGTATTTGTCATGATCTGGCAGAGCCTCTCAGGAGATAGCTATATCCAGCTCCTGTGAGCAAGTACTTCTTGGCATCCACAATGGTGTCTGGTTTTGGTAACTGCATAGGATGAATCCCCAGGTAGGGCATTCTCTGGATGGCCTTTCCTTCAGTCTCTGCTCCACACCTTGTCTCTGTATCTCCTCCCATGGCTATTTTGTTCCCCCTTCTAAGAAGGACAGAAGTATCCACATTTTGGTCTTCCTTTTTCTTGAGCTTCATGTGGTCTATGAGTTGTATCTTAGATAGTCCAAGATTTTGGTCAAACATCCACTTATCAGTGGGTGCATACCATGTGTGTTCTTTTGTGACTGGGTTACCTCACTCAGGATGATATCTTCTTGTTCCATTCATTTGCCTAAAAATTTCATGCATTCGTTGTTTTTAATAGCAGAATAGTATTCCATTTTTCTGTATCCATTCCTCTGTGGAAGAACATTTGGGTTCTTTCCAGCTTCTGGCTATTATAAATAATAATAGCTTTGAACGTAGTTTGAAAATGAAAATTTTTGGGGAAAATAGAACAAGGATGATTGAGTATAAGGTGCATTTAAATGAGAGTAAGATTCACTGACAAGCTATTTGAACTAAGACTTGAGATTAGGTGAGGAAGCCAGAAATATAGACATGTAAGAAGGACATTCCAAGTAGAGGGTTTTGCCAGTGCAAAAGTCCTGGATCAGAGCTCTATGTATAGGTCTTTGCGTAATCAGAAGGAGGAAAGTGTGGCCAGAAGAAGGGAAGGAAGGAGAGGAGAGAGGGAAAAAGGTATAAAGAAGAAACTGAATAGCAAGAATGGTATGTCACAGCCTTTGGGTGGAATGCTGGTAATGTTCTTAGAAACATCCATGCACAGGAAACAATTGACAGGACAACATATGACCTTGCATCTTAATACTATTACGGCTGTTAGGTTGGGAATAAAATTTTGGAGAAGAGTATGCATTCGGCTCTCATCACTCATTTATTCATTGTATAAAAGTAGGTACTTGGTGCTGTTCTACAGGCCTGGAAGTGAGTTCTTCCTCCACAGAGCCTGATGTAATCCCATGGAGTTTCCACACTGTGAGAGTCTGGCTCAAAATAGCTATGTATACAAGGCTTTCTGAGTCAGAGTGCTATTTAGAGAAGAGAGTGTGAAGCAGCCATTCCAATGAATACTGGAAACACTTGCATCTGAGTGTCTGACAAAAGAAAGGGTGAACTATCTTTAGAGCCCAGGCAAGATGAGTTCAGAGAAGGGGAAAAGGCACCACCTTCTGCTGCTCTGCTCTTCAGTCTTATCCTCCATGAACAGGGGACACAGGTTGACAGTTAATGATGCTGGTTCTCTCTCTCTCTCTCTCTCTCTCTCTCTCTCTCTCTCTCTCTCTCTCTCTCTCTCCAAATTTTTATTAGATATATTCTTTATTTACATTTCACAAGATTTCCCCTTTCCTAGTTCCCTTGTCCCTGAAAATCCCATAAGCCCTCCCCCACCTCCTGTTCCCCAAACAACCCCCTCTCTCTTCCCTATCCTAGTACTCCCCTACACTGCTGCACTGAGCCTTTCCAGGACCAACGGCCTCTCCTTCCTTCTTCTTGAGCATCATTTGATATGTTAATTGTGTCTTGGGTATTCTGAGCTTCTGAACTAATATCCACTTATCAGTGAGTGCGTATCATGAGTGTTCTTTTGTGATTGGGTCACCTTACTTAGGATGATATTTTCCAGTTCCACCCATTTGCCTAAGAATTTCATGAATTCATTGTTTATAATAGCTGAGTAGTACTCCATTGTGTAAATATACCACATTTTCTTTATCTATTCCTACACTGAGGGACATCTGGGTTCTTTCCAAGATTCTGGCTATTATAAATAAGGCTGCTATGAACATAGTAGAGCATGTGTCCTTATTACATGCTGGGGAATCCTCTGGGTATATGCTCAGGAGTGGTATAATGGGGTCCTCCGGTAGTATCGTGCTGAGACACTGGTTCTTACACTGTCAGGATGACTTCCTCTCTGATTTACCTTCCTGGCACAAAGTCATCTATTATTATTACTCCTGAGAGTGGGTCACTACAAGTATCCTTACAAATGCTTTATGCGTTGACAGTGTCCATCAACAGGGAATGCTAACTTTAAAACTAAATGTATAAACAGGATTTTTCTTTAGTCCTAAATGTAACATGAAGTGTTCTTGAAGAAACAGCACCAAGACAGTCGTGAATGTGGATTCCCTGTTGTAGTCATTTTATTGTTCACAGAGACTTAATGAGCACAAGTGTTCCACTTTTGTTTGTTTCAGCATTTAGTCTGGGTGGAGGTCAGCAACTTGTAAGGTTGTAATGGGTGACTCCCTAGGAAAGGTGAGAAGAGAGACTTGGTTTATGTAGATGCCACTATGGCTTATTTTCATCCTATTTTTTTCAGCATCCATCTATTTGTTTTGTTCATGGTCCTGAGGAGAAGAGACATAGGCTGGAGTGCTGGCAGATCGTGCCCCCGGGTTTCACCACATCATTCTCTCCTCCAGTGTGAGCTCTGGAGACTTGGGAATCTGTTACTTTAAGAGCAAAATCTGGTAGGAACTTTTCTTATTTACACAAAAGAGGGAGAAGGAACCATGAATTCAGTCTGCCAGTTGGCAAGACATCTGCTTTGACCAGCTAGAGGTGTGGAGGGAGAAGTGAGGGGTATTAATTCAGGAGACTTACCAATGTTTCTCTTTCAGCTCAGTTGCTTAGTTTGTTGAGGAGTTGGGCAGCAATTTTTAGTTGACTCACTTTTTTTCCAGAGACTTTAGCCAGAATGCGGGAACCCTTGTGTTTTGGGTCTATTGTGAAAAGAGAGATACTTCTGCACAAGCAGTATCTCTTGGGACACAAGATATTTGTTGTCCAAGTGTCTCATCTTTTTTTTATGGAGATTTCAGTTAAATGAGCTTAAGGCCCATGTTTTCTGCTCCTGAAGAACTCTTACCTACTTGCAGAACAAGGACCAATTGGAAGGAAAAACATGAGTATTATAATGAAGGCTGAAAATGTATTATGACTCTGAGAAAGAATACATATGCACATCCCCCACATACAGCATGCCATCACACACCTGCCAGCATCTTCTTTCCTTGTGACGGTCCAACTTATGGTCGTCTTCAGTGCCTATCATGTGCTTCAGATGATGTCACAAGTAGCTTTTGGTTGTGTGAGGCTTCAAATTAGTTTGGCTCTTTGGTTTTTCTTACTTACAACTTTTCATGCATTTGAACGAGAACCTTTGCCCGTTGCTTTTGAGCAACTTGCTTTATCCTCTTTAGACTGACCCTATCCAAGACGCCCTCCTTAGGTAGATCCTAGTCCTCCGTACAAACTGAACTCTTAGAGATGAAATGACCTGCTTTTAAAAGCACATGCAAATTAAAATAAAGCCATCTGTTTTCAAGATGCTTTCAATAAACAAAATAGCCTCAAAGTTAACTCAGCCTATTTTACCAGCAGAGTTTTGTAGAAGTCACTACAGGTTAGGATGCTGCCTCCTCCTGCTATTCATCTGAACACTGCCTGCTCCTTACTAGAGTGCATCTCATTCTGCTTCTCTGGGATGGTGATTAAACTCTTCTCTCTTTCTTGCTTTCCAATCTCTGGCATTGAATATGCTTGGCGTTGAATGCTTCTTAGCAGAGGAAGACAATAGAATCATCTTTTTTTATTCTTTAGTTATTGAATCAGTATGTCGAGGCATACTTTTGGGGAAGGCAGGGAACTGAGCCTGCGGGTTCAGCAAGACTGTACACTTGGATTACAGAAATGGCCTACAACCCATGGTAACCCTTGGTCCAGTCTTCTCTTGCCCACCTTGGGTTTTTAGCCTACATAGGCTACCTGAGTCATCTCTATGGCTGAAGTCAGAGATTAGAAAAGAAGATAATGCAAGGCAGAGCAATGCTATGGAGGAGAGGAGGCAAAGGCAGATATTTTTGAGTCAGCTCCCAGGTGGCATGTCACAGCTCACACTGGGCTTCCTGCCTCACAAACATTTTCTCTGTATGAGATTATCTTTACCCTTCTAGTCCTGTGTTACCTTTAAACAAAGGCCCATAATTACCCTAAGCTAGGATACATCTGGGAGGTACACAACCTTTCACAACTGCCTGTTCTGGGGGCTTTCAGTATTTCTCAAGTATTAACATTCAGAGCTTTTCTGAGCCTGGGAATTTTCCTAATCCAATGCATGCCAGTGGGTGGTCCTTAGTTGTCTCTCCTTCCCACTCCAGGACACCCGGGTTTCAGCAGTCTGACTTAAATGGGGCTAAAAGGGTGGGACTAGAAAGAGTACATGTATTTTGGCCCTGTGATATGAAAGAGACAAAAGGCGAAAAGATTTCCTTAAGATCATTTTTAAACCTTGAAATTATTTGAGACTTGTAGAACTATTTCCTTAAAATGAAAGGATAAAAGCTTTACTTATATTCTTCAGTATTACAAGAATTTGTATCATGTTTATAATTATACTTTTTTTTCCAGGTAGAGAACAAAACCTTTCAAAGTGAGTGATTCTGTATTTAAATTCCACATCCTTATGTATTATGTAACAATTAGTAAGGATGTGCTGGATAATTTTCTTTGGAAGAGTTCCTGATTCCATTACTCAAGTACTTGATCGACTAGTAATTATGAATCATATCTTTAATTAGCTGCTGCTCTTCAGAAACGTATGAAAGCCAAGGGCATAAAGTAATTGGCATAAAAGTTTTCCTAATTAATTTATCTGTCCATGTAAGTAACCAGGGCTAGAGTCTGGGGATCATTTATAACTCCGGGAAGGCTAGCCCTAAAACTCACTGTCGAAGGAGATTTATATATGTGAATTATAAAAAGACAACAGGCCACAAAATTGCATTATCCCCCAACTCTAACAATGCAGCCCATAATGTGCTGCTCAGAGCCGAGCAAAAAGTTCCTATTGATCCAATTCATTTCCATCATATCCTCCAGTGAATCTTTCAACTCTCTCTTGCCTTTTCTTCATTCAACATTGTAACAGCAATCAAGCACATTAAGCAATTCATTAAACAACAGCCCCACTGACCACAGGGAGCTCTGCAGCTAACATTCATTAGGCAGCCAATAACTTTATTTAAGTAGCAAAAGGCTTGGGAGTAAAAACCAACTCCTTTGTCTCTCTGTATGGGAATGCACGTCTCAGCAGCGATCCAAGCAGCACATGCTTCTGGCCCACAAGGTACCTTCAACCTCTCACTGCATAAAGCAAAATTAAAGTAGGGGTGAGGTGTCTCATTTATGTCCCCTCTCTTTGCCAAAAACATAGGCCAAGATTTAGCTCATTGCTAAGCATGGCCCTGGAAGATTTATGTCTAGTGTGGAAGGGGGGGATGTTCAAATATTGATATTCAGGTGCCAGATTTTCAGATCTGACTTTCAAAGTGCTAATGACACTAGAGCTCACATGGTGACTTGGCTCCAGAGAAACTTGGCTGTCTCAGTGTGGTTAATAGAACGATCAATACATTTTCTTTCTTAGCAAGAGGAAACTAAAATAGTTAAAGCAAGGGGGAAATCTTGCTTCTTTAAACAATAATTTGGGCTATCATAAAAAAATGTACATGTGACTTATAGGTCTAAGGGAATCCTGGGAGGAGTGCCATGGAGTGTCACAGAAGTGTGCCTTACACTGTCCTGTCCAGAGAGGGCACTTTGCTGTGACCCTGTGTATTGGCACTGCTTGTACAGTTGCCCATCTTGCTGTTCTATAGCTGATGAATTTTATTTTTTATTTTTTGGAATAAGTTGAAAATTTTGTTGTATGTTTTAGTTCTTCATAAATAATATTATCTATGGTTTGGAAAGGAGTTTTCCCCCTTAAGGAGAGCAAAGGAAATCCCTTTTTACAGGTATTTTATGTAAACTTTTTTATCATCTGAAGTGTTTGAGAAGGAACTATGTGTGAGAATTTCACTTCTTTTTATTTTGTTATTTTGGCCATTCAAACACATTTTATTTTGATTCATCTTCCACCCTCTAACTTGTACCCAAAACCCTCAGCTGTCCCCTTTCCACTCTGATGTCACACAAGCTGTTTTAATCTCCACTCTCTCTCTCCTTAAACTCTTTTTCTCTCTAATGTTCCCTGAAGACTTAGTCTTCAGTCCCCTTTCTAGGGCCTGACATATATATGTACACTTATTGCCACATATATACATTAGAACATAGCATCTACATATGAGAGATAATGTATGATAGTTTTACCATATACCAGGGGTGGGCAGGGGAGAGATGAAATAAAATAAAGTGTATATGAACTTCCAAAAATAACAAAATAAAAATTTGAATCTAGAAAACTCTTCTTAAAATAACAGTTTTCAGATCTACACATTTATTTTATGTTTTCCCTAAATTTACTTTTCGCGGATGTCTGAAAACAATTCCTGATGGAAATATAGATTGTTTTCATATTCTTGTTATTATTCAAATGGATTCCCAAGTAGAGAGAATATAGAGTCCTTTGGATAGAAGTTCACAGTGAAACAACTGGGTCATATTGGTGTTCTATATTTAGTTTTTTTGTTTTCATTTATAAGCTTAATTTCACACTGGGGCCCTTGAGGAGAGGCCATATTCTCTTTTTCACAACCTTGGTTAAGGGGTTCTCATTCCTGTTTCCAGTTTTTTCTATTGATTTATGGTACTGCACTTGTATTGTTGGTAACTGAAATAAAGCTGTCTGAGTCGTAGGCTCTGTTCTGTTGAGTTGTGGTAAGGACAAGATACAAGCCGACTTCCTGTGTGATTTCCTACCTTACCTGGTTTTTCAGAGGTACAGCTTTCAAATCAGAGTTTCCCCCAAACTTCAGTTGTTCTGAAGTTATTCTCTGAACTTTAGAGATGGGGATTTTATGTGGAGCAAGACATGAAACAAGGTCTGGAGATTCAGTAGAAGGAAGAGGTTAAGACTCTAAGTTTGAGTTGGAAAAATGGTATTTCCAGTAATAGGACTTAAAATGACTACGTTTGGAGAAGTAACTTTAAAATTCTTTATTTTATGTAAAATTTAATTCTCTGTTTTTGCCTCACTTGCTCTGTTTGTCATCTGTTTTGAAACAGAATCTCTCTGTATGGCCTTGGCTGGATGTGAGCTTCTGATCTTGCTGCTTGTATCCTGGGAATACAGGCATCCGTTAACATGCTGGTTTGGGGCAGTACTGATGTACTATAACTAACAAACACAAACTTCTTTTCCTCACTGTCTGCAACTAAGTCATCTGCTTTACTGGAATATTCCCTTTGCCTATATTTTGAATCCACTGCAATTCTACTTTTGGTCATATGCACATATGGCCTTCTCTGCAATTCACAGCGGTGTGGTATATGCCCTCACTGCTACACTGCTGCATCCAGGTGATGTCCAAGAGTGGAGAAGAGGAAGGAAGGAATTGTAGCGCATCATTGGCAATATTTCTTTTGACACAGGAATCAGAAAGAAATGTGGATATTTTCCTGAGATGTAAATCCCCTTTATCAATAGACTGTTATTGAATTCATTTTTAATATCAGAATGTTGAATACAATCAATCACATTATCTCTCCGCATAATTTCATAGTGTATTCCTTCTTTAATATTTAGAAATATCACAGACAAATATGCAGGAGTTCTACTTAAAAAAACTTACAGGAGTAGTCAAAGGATCTTTCAAAAATTATTTTAAAATGTCTTTAACAGCATTTGGCTTTCATATAGCACAATAATAGAAAACGATACTTTCTTTTAACAAACTATACATTCCAATTACTATGATTACTGCTTTGTATAAAACATTTAATTAGGAATATTTTATTATTTTCTGCTTTTTTTAAAAGAATTTATGAAGTTAAGGATTGGAGAATGTTTAAATTTTTTCCTAGATCCAGAGGCAATTGCAGTATTAGCTAACGAGAGCAAATTGTACTTATATTTTCTCAGCTCTCCTGTTTAGTGGCATTACAACAATAATTTAATTATCGTGAGAACATTTACACCATGGATATGGGAAAATCCTACAATTCAAAATCAGTTACTAAGCATCTGCAGATACACCACTTCCATGTTCACGCAGGCAGTGAGTGTCAGGGCTAATATGGGAAACTATTTTTGCTTGATTTAGAGCTCATCGTACTTAGTGGTACATTGAACTGCTTCCTCGAACTATCCATTCCTTACATTTACTGAATATTTTCCACCTTCAAACTACTCTATTTGGTGGATGAATAAAATGTAGTGTTTATTTTGGGAAATAAACACTAAGCTGGAGACATCCTTAATGTCATGAAGAAAGCCGTTGGCTCCTGTCCTCTGGACAGATAAGTCGATGGGGCTAAGTTTGTGTAGTTGATAGACCTTGGTTTCTAATAACAGATTTAGATGAACAAATGAGCTGATTATTTTACAAATTCTCTACAGGCTAGATAAATTAGACAAGGAAAGGTTATTAAATGTACTACAGTGAAAAATAATAAAATCAAAATAAGGTCTTGACACAGCCTGAGCATCTATGACCTATGATTGGCATTTGTCACCTCAGGGCCAATAAAAAGGATAATATAATATCTGTTAAAATATTTTATAGTGTGCTACATGTATTGTAGTTATGCTTAAGGTCTTTTCTATCTTTTGGAGATATTAATAGCAAATATAGAGAAACATTTTATGCAAATTGTCTATATGTGTGTATGTGTGTATATACACGTGCACATATATAGAAGACAGTGTATTACATATTAAATCGAGACCTTCTCAGACGGTAAGAATAAACAGTAGTTAGAGAAGATCCTTTGCCAAATTGCATTTTAGGCAATCTTGATACTGTTTTTAATGTATAGAACTAGCAGTTTGCTCTAAAGAACATTTTGCTCTAAAGACCACCTTTAAGAGAGGGGGAAAAAGGCGACCAGAATGCTTGCAACTAAGCAGTAATTTTACGACCTTCTGAGCAGTTCAGAATTCTATATCTCAGGGTCAGAATTATGACTCAGACCACATTCCTGCGCTTGATCTCCAGAATCCTGCAGTTCTTCAAGCAGGATTCCATAACATGGAAATATGTTAGCATCTAAAATTATTTAATTAGTGTTTATTTTGGAAGATCTTAAAACCATTTAGCAGGTAGGCTTTGAGTTGATATAGTTAGTTATGGCTAAAATTGTACATAGAAGGGTCTAGAACATTTAGTCTTGCTGACTTTTAGGCCTGTTAAGATCATTGAGGATTCAAGTTCAGGCAACATTAAAACTAACTGTGGGGGGACAGATAATAAAGGAGAAGATTAAGAATTACAGAGGAATTGAATACATAAGCTCCAAATACTAATGAGGTCACTACTAAAATTATAAGACATATAAGCCATTTCCATCATCAAAACTTGGAGATCCCCTCTTAAAGATGTTTGCCAAAAGAGATGGTTGTATATATTACAGTTTCAATCAGGTTTTTAAATCACATAAAGTGATGAGATATTAGTGGAATTATAAGGAATTTATATACATCATATAACCCTCATAATTAAACAGATGCCTTACTACTACTACTACTACTACTACTACTACTACTACTTCTGCTACTACTATTATTGTTATTACAATTATTACTATTATTATTGTTGTTATTTTATGTGGACTTTTTAGAGATATAAAAAAATTCATGGGTTTTGTCACTAAAAACATTATGAATATATTTACTTTTAAAAGTATGTGCACGCATTTGTATTTTAATGTGGGGATATGCATATGAGTGTAGGTGCCTGAAGAGACCAGAAGTGTTAGATTCTCCTTGATATACAAGTGGATTTGAATCATTGGATGTAGGTGCTGGGCACAGAGTCTGGTTCCTCTGCAAGAGCAGTACTCAGTCCTAATCACTAACCAACCTGAACTAAATCTGAACTAAAGATACCAAGAGTTTAAATATCTTAAGTGATGTCTTCTAGCTGTGGAAACAGAAAGGAGATGGAAGCCAAATGTCTGATCAAACTTGTGGCAACACGCTGGTTCAAGGTAAATTAGCAGGGTGACTAGAGTTGTTACTTGTTTCTTGTATCTAGGGAAATTGTAGGAAACTTGTACTCATCCATTTTGGTCATAACCAGTAAGCTTCACTGGCTTTCATCACGAATCAGGCAGTTTCTTCAACTCATTTCTTTTAAAATAGGTTTTGGACTTCGTTGAGTTTAGAGGAAAACTGGCTGAAATGTTGAGTCTGTCATTCCAGAACAGAGCTCAATATAGAAAATGTGTCTATAAAGCATTCGTTTTTTTTTTAATTTTTTATTCGATATATTTTTATTTACATTTCAAATAATTTCCCCTTTCCTGGCTTCCCACTCCCTGAAAGTCCCATAAGCCCTCTTCCCTCCCCCTGTCCCCCTATCCACCCCTTCCCACTTCCCTGTTCTGGTATTCCCCTACACTGATGCACTGAGTCTTTCCAGAACCAGGGGCCACTCCTTCCTTCTTCTTGGACATCATTTGATATGTGGGTTGTGTCTTGGGTATTCCAAGTTTCTAGGCTAATATCTGCTTATCAGTGAGTGCATACCATGAGTGTTCTTTTGAGACTGGGTTACCTCACTTAGTATGATGTTCTCCAGCTCCATCCATTTGTCTAAGAATGTCATGAATTCATTGTTTTTAATGGCTGAATAGTACTCCATTGTGTATATATATATACCACATTTTTTGTGTTCATTCCTCTGGGTTCTTTCCAGCTTCTGGCTATTACAAATAGGGCTGCTATGAACATAGTGGAGCATGAATCCTTATTACATGCATTCTTAAGGGCTTAGGTCAGCAGCTCAGTGCCAACTGCCATGGACTTTAAGGAGGAATACTAGTAATATTGCCCTCCAGGTAAGCTGAGTCTCCTGATACAACTTTTGAGCAGATACCATTAGGAACTGATTGGTGCCTTCTACCTTCCCAGAGCATTGAGCTCTCCCAGAAGAATGAAGACAACATATAATTCTTAGAGAGTTTACTCCAAACTGAGTGATCTGGAAAACAAATAGAGTTCCATGGTTGCTTTGAAAATATCTCAGGGGACACAATTTAAGAATCATTTTAAAATTAGCACTGGGTAACTGGCAGTGAGTTAAAAGTGTGAAGTGTGCGACTTTGCTGATTAGAGACTTCAGCGTGGAGAAGATGTTATTCATAGTTGGAAGGGTGCTTTCATTTTTCTGTAGCTAGAATGGCTTGCTTGTCCCATTTGCTGTCCATGGCTCTTAATTACAGGTCCGTGTGGAGACTTAGAAGAACTGACAGAAATTTTCAAAAGCTTGAATTGAGCGTTGTTGATTTTTTTCCCTTTTGAATATATTTTCCTGCTATGTGTTGTTTAAGCACATGTAGGTGACCAAAGCATTATCTTTACTGTCACGATCAGTTGAGGTTTCATTGTGGTTACTGCTGGGGTGTTGAGGGGAGGCCTAGGTCTCCATTAGCCTTTCTTCGCCAAAGCTACCTTCTGAAATGTGTCAGGGCCTTGCCGACCACGTTCCTTCCTTGGAAGCAGTGAGGGCATGCCCCTGTGTTGATACTCCTCTGCAAAATATATTCAAATTATAGTTCAGTTTTCACAACCTTTCGCTTAAGGTGAATGGTTTAGCAGAATTTGCTTATTTTATGTGTATGAGAATTTTGCCTGCCTGTATGTATGTATGTATGTATGCATAACGTGTGTGTATGGTGCTCTTAGAGGTCAGAAGAGGGTTTGAATCAGCCATTGTGTGGGTTCTGCAAACACACATGAAAGTAGGACTCTTTATTCACTGAGACCCATGTGACTTGAGGAAGTGGCCAAAATTCTGGCTGTGACTCCAGGCCCCTCCTGTCTTTGGCCTCCAGGTTGATTGTTAAACATCCAGAAAGATAGTGAAGAATGAGTATTGGCTTATGATCTAGTTGAACAACACTTAGGTAAAGCTTGATTGAACAAAAACTTCTGGACTCAGTTTAGAATCGAAGAGTGAACACTCTTACTCTCTGTTCTGGCTAGTATGAGCTACAGGTATAAGATAAAATCTCTAAGTAGTTGTGATTACTTTTCTCTGATGCCTATGGATATTGAACATTTCTTTAGGTGGTATTTTGTCCACTTGAGTTTCCTCTATTGAGAATTCTCTGTTTACTTCCCCTGCTCACTAACCCACCCACTGCTGCTTCCCTGACCGGGCATTCCTTCATGTCTGTCCAGGCCATCCTCTGCTACCCATGTGGCTGGAGCCATGGGTCCCTCCTTGTGTACTCTGGTTGGTGGTTAAGACCCTGGGAGCTCTGGGGGTACTGTTTGATTCATACTGTAGTTCCTCCTATGAAGTTGTAAGAGGTTTTGTTTGTTTGTTTTGTTTTTATTTTTGTTTTTATTTTTGTTTTGTTTATTGGTTCTCTATCAGATGTGGAATTGAAAGTCTTTTCACATCCTTTAGGATGCCACTTGTTCTGAATGTGTCCTTTACCTTACAGTAGCTCCTCAATTCCATCAGATACCATTTATTAATTGTTGATCCTACTTCCTGTGATAATAATGTTTTGTTTTAGAAACTCTACTCCTATATCAATAAGTTGAAGGCTATTCCCTACTTTCTTTCCTATCAAGTCCAGTATATCTCACTGTATGTAGAGGTCTTTGATCCAATTGGAGTTGGGATTTGTGAATGAGGTTAAGTATAGATCTACTTACAGTTTGCTATGAGCAGCCATTCAGTTTCGAATAGGTCAGTTTTCTAGTGCATATTTCTGGACTCTTTTTCAAAAATCTATAGGTGTTTGGGCTTATAGATGAGTCTTAAATTAAATTCCATTGATTAATGTTTCTGTTTTAGAGCCAATACCATGTTGTATTTACCACTACAGCTCTATATAAACTTAAAATGAAGGAGGGTTACACTTACAGAAGTTCTTTTATTGTTAAGGATTGTTTTAGCTATTCAGATTAGTTATTTTTTGTCATATAAAGCTCAGTTTTGTCCACTTAAGATCTTTGACGAATTATATGAAGAACTATACTGGAATTTTGATGAGGACTGCATTGAATATGTAGATCATTTTTGGTAGAATGACCATTTTTATTATGTTAATCCTACTGAACCATGAGCGTGACAGATTTTTTTCCATCTTCTGATATATTCTTCAATTTCCTTTTCCAAGGATTTTGAGTTTTTGTCATCCAAATCTTTCACTTGTTGTAAATACATTGAGATGTTTTATATTATTTGAGGCTATTATAAAAGTTGCTATTTCCTGGTTTCTTTCCTGGCACATTTTCCAATTGTATTTAGGACTAATAATTTTTTGTGATTAACTTTAGAATCGAGCTATTTTCAAAGTTTATCTGCATTAAAAGTTTCCTGGTAAAATTTTTGAGTCACTATCATATTCTGCAAATAAAGGTACTTTGACTCCTCTCCAATTTGTATCCCCTTAATCACCTTTACCTGCCTTATTGCTCTAGCTAAGACTTCAAGTACTATGTTCAATAGCTATACAGATGGGACAATCTTGTCCTGTTCCTGATATTAATGGAATTGCTTTGAGTTTCTATTTATGTTAATATTGGTTATGGACTTGTTGTAAATTGCCTTTATTATGCTGAGGTATGTTCCTTGTATCCCAAATCTCTCCAGAACTTTTATAATGAAGTGATGTTGTATATTGTCAAAGGCCTTTTCTGCATCTGCTGAAATGGTCATGTGGGTTTTTAAATTTTATTGTTTACTTGATGAACTACATTTATTGATTTATGTATGTTGGTTATCCCTGAATTGCAGGATGAAGCCTGCTTGATCATTGTAGATGATCTTTTTGATCCATTCTTGTGCTTGGGTTGCAAAGTATTTTATTTAGGAATTTTGCAAGTGTTTTTATAAAGATTTTATTTAATAATTCTTCTTTGTTGAGTCTTTATACAGTTTGGTTATCAGAATAACTGTGGCTTTGTAAAATGAATTATTCAGTGTCCCTTCTGGTTCTATTTAGTGGAATAATGTGAAGAGTATTGGCATTATCTCTTTAAAATTCTGATATAATTCTGCCCTAAAACCTTCTTTCCCTTGGACTGGTTTTGGTTGGAAGACATTTAAAGATTTCATCTATTTCATTGAAGGTTATATAGTTCAGTCTACATTACTTAATTTATCTTGATTTATCTTTGGTAAATGATACCTTTGAGAGAGTTATCCACTTCTTCATTTCTCCAGAGTCAAGGTTTTAAAGTACATACTTATGCTTCTCTGGATTTCCTCTGTGTCTGTTGTAACGCTCCTTCTTTCTTTTCTGATTTTGTTAATTTGTGTATTCTCTATCTTTTACTTAATTTAAATAAGGGTTTGTCAATCTCATTGATTTTCTTAACCAACTATTTGTTTCATTGATTCCTTTTATTGATTTTTTGTTTCTATTTTATTGATTTGAGTCTTGAGTTTGAATATTTCTGACTATGCCTTTTGCATGTGATTTTTTCTTTTTGTTCTAGAGCTTGTTAAGATACTAGTATGAAATCTCTCCAATTTTGTATATTTGAACATACTGCTTTGAATTTGTCTCATATAGTAACTTTCATTGTGTTCCATAAATTTGGGTATGTTGTAAATATATTTTTATTCAATTTGAGAAAGTATTTGATCTCTTTTTTTCATTCAGTAGAAAATTGTACAGTTTCCATGAGCGTGTAAGCTTTCTGTTGTTTCTGTTGTTGTTGCTATCCAGCTTTAATGAATGATGGTCAAATAGGATAAAGCATCTTATTTTCATTTTCTTGAATCTGTTGAGACTTGCTTTGTTTCTGAGTATTTGATGAGTTTTGGAGTAAGGTAGATGAGATGCTGAGAAAATGATATATTATGTTTGTTTGGGTAAAATGTTCTTTAAATATCTGTTTGGTCCTTTTGGTTTATAATATAGTTTAATTCAACATTTCTCTCTAATTTTTGTCTTGATGGCTTGCCTATTGGTGATAGTTGAATGTGAAGGTCTATATGTGATTTAAGCTGTAATATTGTTTCTTTTAAAAACTTGGATTTCATAGGCTTGGAGCACATTTGTTAAGAATTGAAACCTCTTGGTGCATTTTTTGATGAGTATGCAGTATTCTTTACTCTCTCTTCTAATTAGTTTTGATTTGTAGGCTATTTTGTTACATAATAAAATGGCTATACCTTCTTGTTGCTGAAGTGTTTTAAAATCTTTTCCCAACCTTTTACCCAGAGATTATGTCTATCATTGATGTTAATGTATGCTTCCCTGTTTTAAAAAGCTAATATGTACATACATTTACGAGATAAAAATTCTTATAAAAGCACATTTTATCAATCTTAGTCCTTTTCCTGTGGCTATAGAATAGCATGGTTCAAAAGGCTGAGACAGGAATATTGTTGTAAGTTATAAGCCAACATTGGTTCCACAGCAAGTTCCAATGTAGCCTGTATTTCAGGTTGAGACTATTGTACAAATATAAAAGTGAAAGAAACATATCATACCAAAAGAATAATGATTTATGTGGCTTATACTTCTGCTAAGAAGGTCAAGGACATATTATCACCATCTGAAGAGTTTCTGTTCTTTGTCATGACATTGTAGAAGGAGCAAAAACAGTATTCACAGATGTAGAGGAATTGAGATCTCTCCTTCTCCTTTATCATGAGGACACTGGACAGTAAGTCACCCCCACAGTAACAACAGCCATTGACTCATTCATGCTGGCAGACTCCTGTGACATCATTATGCGCTGAATGTCTCACTTCATCCTGGTTCATTGGCAAGGAAATTTCAACATGATTTGAGGAGGCTACAGTCTGACAGATTCTCACTTTAATTACATTTTCTGATCTGTACTCCAACTCTGGCTACCACTTGCTTGAAGATTCGCATAGGTCTATCAAAGATATCTTTATAAAAATATATAAGCAGATATGAGCACTCATTATTGTCCTTTATCTTTTCCTACATAAAGAAGAAGCAATTCAACACCAACTTGGTAACACTGTTTTCCCTCCAATTAATGTATCTTAGAAATTATTCTGCATTGACACAGAAATTTCTCACAATATTTATTTCATGATAAATATTAAGCATGGGATAGACGTAGGTGCCCATGCACGAATGTACCAAATGCACGGCTTGGTCTTCATGAGGATCCCAAAACAACTGGAACAGGGGTTGTCCCTGAATCTGTTGTCTTCTTGTGGATCCCATTCCCCTAAGTGAGCTACCTTGTCTGACCTCAGTGGGAGAGGATGTACCTAGTCCTGCAGTTGCTTGATGTGCCAGAGTGAAGTGATACTGGGGGAGGCTCCCCCTGCTCAGAGGGTGTGGGGAAAGGGGATGTATGTGAGGGGCACTTTGAGGAAGGGAGATGCAATTGGGAAATAAAGTGAATAAATAAAAGAATTAATGAAATACAATATAGATTTACAGAGTACATGCAAGAGCACACATAGACTTGCATAAAAAACTGAGATACTCAACCTGGCTGGTATGTAACCTTCAATAGAGACTGCAGCTGGTGCACAGCCCTCAATAGTGATTCAACTTACCATTTTACATCTTTTAAATTTCTCACTCACAGTGAAGGTGTCTAATTTATTGCTATTTAAGAGAGAGGTTTTTATAATTGTGTGATTCCTCCCAACACAAATATATGAGAAGGTGCTTCTTGTATGTATCAGAATAATCCTTTTTGTTTGTTTGTTTTTAGATCCATTTTGCTAGTCTGTGTCATTTTATTGGGAAATTGAGACCATTGGTGTTGAGAGTTATCAATAAGCAATACTTTTAGTTTATTTTTGTTATTTTATTATTCTCTCTCTCTCTCTCTCTCTCTGTCTTTCTCTCTGTCTCTCTCTCTCTGTGTTTTCCTTTGATTTTGACTTTGCTGCTCTGAAATTATTTATTCCCTGTGTTTTCTTGGATTTACTTAGTCTCTTTATGTTATAGTTTTCATTCTAGTACTAAGGATAAATTTGTGGATAGGTATTGCTTAAATATAGTTTTATCATGGAGTATCTTCTTTCCCCGTCTATGGTAATTGAAAATTTCTGCATTTAGTAGTCCTGTTTTGGATCAGTTGTCTCCTATAATCTTCAGAACATTGGGTTATACCCTTCTGGCTTTTAGGGGCTCCATTGAAGAGTCGGGTACAATTCTAGTAAATCTGTTTTTATATGTTCTTGGTCTTCTTCCCTTGTGCTTTTAAGATTCTTTCTCTATTGCGAATATTTTGGAGTTTTGGTTATTGTGTTCCAAGTTACTTTTTTTCTTGTTCAGTTTATTTCTTATACCTCCTGTTTCTTGTGGTTTCATAGGCCTCTTCTTCTTTTGGTTAAGCAAAATTTCTTGTATTATTTTGTTTACAGTATTATCAGGGCCTTTGAGCTGGGTTTCTTTTCCTTTATTCCTATCATTGTTTGTTTTTTCATAGTGTCTTAGATTCCCTGGACGTTTTGTTTCAGGACCGTTTTTTGAGGGTTTACATTTTCTCTGCTTGATGTATTCATTTCTCCAGTCTTGTGATCATTGCTTGAGCTTTTCTCTTCCATTTCCTGTTTCAGTCAGTAAAACTTGTCTTCCCACTAAACTTGTCCCTGTTTAATTTCCTAAATTTAAGTGAGACACTCTAAAATCAACTAATATATTTTGTGTTATTTCTCAAGTTCTTTGCCCTCATTTTTCCATGAGACCAATGATATTCCCCCCTTTAGAACACATAATTGATTATGTTCTTGTTATACTTTAAGAAAAAATATATTTTTTAAAAAAATTGTCTTTGTTTTCATTAAGAGCATGTAGTCCAACTTCTGAGACTTGTGAGAAATAAACTACCTCATTCATCTTAAATTTGCTAACATTATCGTTTTCTGTTAAGAGCCACTACTTACTTAGCACCTTTTCCGGGTCAGGCACTGTGCTGCAGGCTTTAAATACATTAACATTTATCATTCAGTTATTATGTCACCCTTTATGTTAGAAACTTTGGATTAGGAAGGCAGAGATGAAGTAACTTGTCCATCCAAGATTATATAAGTAGTAAATTGGAGAGGAACACAATTCGAACCAGGGGCTCCCTCCTCTGGAGCACAACCTAGTTCTGGTGTTAGCACAGATGATTGCATTGCAAGGTGTTCAGATGGCTGCCTCAGTGACTGTTGCTGTTATGGCTCCACTCTGTCCGCATGAATTAAACAGCAAAGCTTATGAAAGGTAAATCAGAAAATAATGTTTCCTTTGACGGTACAGCTGCTTCATAGTAGTCTTCAAATAGAAAGTTTCTTAATCATTGCATGCAATTAAATATAGTCATGGTAGCTTAATATTTGTTGCACTGTTAGGTTTCAAACTAGATAATAAAACTAGTTCCTACAGCATAGTGTCTGCCTTTACAGTGTTTTAGGCTCATGCACATAATGTGGTAGCATTTTCTTCCTCATCACTAGGGTTAACCTCATGAGAAGTCCTTACACTGTTTGCTACTGCTTGCCTTAGAAGAAAATCTTTAAAGACAAAGGGAATGCCAGTGTAATGCATTTGGCATGAAGATTTTGAGCAGGCATGTCTTATGAGGCTAATTAGTGCTGTGTTGAAACAATACCATGATAAAGCAACTTAAGGAGGGAAGAGTTTATTCAGCTTACACGATCACATCACTGTTCAACATCAAAGGAAGTTCAAACAGGATCTCAAACAGTGCAGGAACCTGGAGACAGGAGCTGACACAGAGCTGTGGTGTGTGTGTGTGTGCGCGTGCGTGCGTGCGTGCGTACGTGCGTGCGTGCGTGCGTGCGTGCGCGTGCGTGTGTGTGTGTGTGTGTGTGTGTGTGTGTGTGTGTGTTGAGATGCTATTTACTGGTTTGCCTGTGATAACTTGCTCAGTAAGCTTTATTATGGAATTGAGAGCAACAAGCCAAGGATGGCACCATCCACGATGGGTTGGGACCTATCCCTTAAATCACTAAAGTGTGGATACTTTGATCCTTATTAGAAAGTGTATCAAAATACCCATGGCTCATAGCCAACCAATAGAATGAGCATAAAGTCCCCAATGGAGCAACCAGAGAAAGGACCCAAGGAGCTGAAGAGGTTTGCAGCCCTGCAGGAGGAACAGTAACATGTATAGACTAGTACCCCCAGAGCTCCCAGGGACTAAACCACCAACCAAAAAGTACACATGGAGAAACCCATGGCTCCAGCTGCATCTGTAGCAGAAGATGACCATTTCAAGACATCAATGAGTGGAGAAGCCATTGGTCCTGTGAAGGCTCAATTCCCCAGAATAGGGGAATGCAAGTCAGGAAATTGGGAGGGGTATAGCAGGGGGAGGGGAATGGGATAGAGGGTTTTCAGAGGGGTAATGTGGAAATGGGATATCATTTAAAATGTAAATAAAGCAAATATCTAATAAAAAGAAGCCAATCTCTCAAAAAAAAAGAAAAAGAAAGAAAAGAAAAAAGAAAAGAAAAGAAAAAAAAGAAAAGAAAAGAAAAGAAAAGAAAAGAAAAGAAAAGAAAAGAAAAGAAAAGAAAACTGCCCCACAGATGGATCTGCTGTTCCTTCCTTTCAGATGACTCTAGCTTGTGTCAAGTTGACATAAACCTAGCCAGGAAAGGTAAAACCATTCATGCTCACCCTTGGCTTGGTGAGGTTATATGCAGCAAACAAACAAACAAACAAACAAAGAAAAAAACAAAATAAAAAGCAAAACAAAACAAAGATGGAGAGGTCATATTAGATAGGGCATATTAGCCTTTATACTTAGGGTCAGCATAAAGATGAGGTCTGCACACCCATTTTCGTAAGTGCATGGCATCAAATGTAGGAGAATTGGGTTAATGTGAGATGGTTGGTATTTAGAAAAGACCAGTCTGATTTTTAAATGTGAAAAGGGGGGGATCTAAAGCCCGAGCTCATCAGAAACAATTTTTGTAGTTATCTAAATTTAACTTAGATCAAAGAGTACACAGGGTGTATGTAGTCAGCAGTGATTTGGGGATCTTCATTAGAAAATGAGCTTTTATTAGAAATAAGTATGATGTCTGGAAACACTTAGATAAGACCGCAGGTTTCGAAGGCCATTTGGCTACCTGATAAAGGGACATGTGACTGCACAGTGGCCATTGATTCTGGCACAGAGTGTAGGGGCATGATTGTGAGAAAGGTAGAATTCATCCTGAGAGCAGCCCAGCGGGGAGGGCCTCTCAGCCTCCATGTGGAAGACAGGAGATGTAGGCCTGAGCAGGTAGGTGCTGATGAAGTTTAGGAAGTAAATCTAAAAGACAGAAGTCTAGGGATCTAACAATAAAGCATCTCATCTTGGTTTATTGCTTGCTTTGTGTTAAGATGGACTCTGTCTGCAGAGCCTCAGGAGTGGCTGACTTTCCACCATTGTTGTCTCATTCCAGAGGACATAAAATGCTTTGTGTTCCTTCTTTCAATGAGGTTTGGGATTAAAGACCAATCAAACTGTCCAAGTGGAACAACGATGGGGATATTTTATTAGTGATAGCGAGAAAATATGATAAAAACATCTGGAATAAAACATGTTCAGTCGATTAGCTATATTCCCCTGACTGCCATATGCACAGAAATACATGAATTACATGTGTATATAAAGCTGTGAATATATCCTGGCATATCTCCTGGAAAAGATGCCAAGTTTATATATCTATCTATACATGCACGCACATAGATATACATGTGCATGTAACATATAGAACTATGCCAGATGATATTTTGATGTTTGTTTAGTCCACTGGACACTTAGAAGTTATTGAATCACTAAAACAAGAAGACGGTGCCAATTGAACTTTATGGACTCGCTGAGGTTGATGTGTAGTCTTGCTTAAAGCACGATGATAGATTCTTGCTTATACTAAGCTGTGCACCCTATGGTACTTTAAAAATACTAGCTAATTATGGACTAACTAAAGGGCTTTTCAGCTTCTTTTCTAACTAAGCTGGTACATGCCTATGGTTCATCCACACTTTTGAAAATCAATAAAAATTTTAGGTATAAATGTATAGGCCGACTGAGGATTATGAGAACCCGCTCTCCCCAAATTATTAAGATTGTGTAAAACCTAGCATCTCCATTTTTCTGTAATTGTTGGAAATGCCTGAAGATCTCTTTTATAAAATTATGGTTTTGGTTATGAAACTTGTGGTGACAGAGTTGAGAACAGTACTCTTACGTTCAAGTACATAAATTGGGTTTATCGAAAGTTCTAATGGCCAAGCCTAATCAAAGGCAGTTTGAGGAAAAGTCGTCCCAGGAGAGGCATGTACGTTTGCTCTCCTCAAGGGAGACCAATACTTGAGCTCATAGGCTATACATATATTGAGATAGATTCTTGTTTCTTCTCTCTGTCTTTCTCTCTCTCTTTTCATTTTGAGCATCTTTCTTGGTTTCAAGACTATTTAGGAATATATATAATTTTAACATTTTGTATTTTCATTTATTTCTGCTTCCATTTTTTTCAATTTTAATTAGTCCATTAATTTTAAATGAATGTAGCTACCAAATAGGAAACCATTCAATAATAACTTTCCTTGATTCATTTACTTTTGTGCAGCATTATTGTCCTTTATTCTTATTTTTAACTTCTAAATCAATTTACATAAGCTACTACCTCAAATATTAGCTTCTAGAATTTTTGCTGTCTGTTTCATATTTGATGAGAGGTATTCTTAACCAAAAGGATGTGATTTCCTTTTAGAAATCATGGGTAAATTACTTTTATACAGAGTATAATTTTGCAGCAACGGATTTACTATCCAGAAATATCAATGATGACACAGGGAAAAGTTCTTTACATTTCTGCTCATTCTTAAAATATGGTTATCAAATTATAGAGGTTTTATAAATGATTGTGAGTCAATAAAACTTCAATATTTTCTCACATGTGATTTTCACTTTTAGGTTTTATTTATTATATTTTTGTATGTGGCATATATGCATAGTGTACGCTTGTGTGGTGACTGTATGTATATGGGCATGGGTGTGCACATCCGAGAGCCTGAAAAGGTTAGAAGAAGAAAGCCGGTGCCCTGCTTTTTGACTCTCTGACTTATCACTTTAGTTGGGGCACCTAAGCTGTGCTGAGCAAGCACCAGAGCCTTTGCCCCTCTAGTGCTGGAGTTTCAGGTATATGCAACACACCTAGCTTTTACACAGTAGCTGCCAACTCCAAACTCAGGTCATCGTGGTTTTGTAGGAAGTGTTCTTGCATGGGGCGCCATCTCCTTTGCCCCCACAGTTTTTAAAGTAGGAATATGTTTACAAGTTAGTAACATATTTATTATATTTTGGCAGACACAATGACATAAAGAGCATATTATTAAATGTATATGTGAGTGTTTGCATGTATGTGTTGAATAGTCACCTTTAATTACAGAGACAATATTAATATGTTATGAAAGTTTCTTGTAAATTCTATCAAAAACTGACATGATCTTTCAGATAAGCTGTTAACTATTTCCTGGATGAATCTTATAACATCAATAAGCAATGAACTCTTGGTCCTTTAGGGGAAGAGTCAAAAGAAGGGTTTGCTTGTCAATAACCATGCTTCTTCTCTGAATTCCTTGAATTATTTACTAAGGTTAAACATTTTTTTCATGGATTATTTTTTCTGAATGTCTAAAGAATCACTTGTTAATGTTATTTTCTGACTCATGAAGTGTCCGTAACTCTTCCAATAAGATACAACACAAATAACTATGGGTTCATTTTGATCAACATGTACAGAAAACGTTTCAACACTGAGTCATTGAAGAAGAAGTGGATGTTGGGATTGAGGGAAAGTGAGCATGACATTCTTGGAGCTGAAATATAAGTGCTGATACCTCTTCATGTGACGAAGGGGTGTGGACACCAAGCTTCCAAATCTTCTATGGTTTTATGCTAAAGAATAAAAGGCAGAATTGATTTAAAATGGTGTGTTTTCATATCTCTATTTCCAAACGGTTATGGTTTTACGTCCCTGGCAAGCTCAATTTTAGAACTGCAGAGAAACCGAATTCTACATCACCTCAAGGTGAAATTAGAACAGGCTGTGTGAGGTTTTCATGATCCAGGGACTGGCTCAAGCACGACAGGTACCAGGAAGCTCAGTAACTGGCCCACATAGGATTTATCATGGCCCCATGAAGAAACATTTAAGAAGGGGGGGGCAGATTCTGACTTCTTTGAGATAACATTCCATGGTTTTTTTTTTTTTGAGTTATACTTTTTTGCCTGTTACTTATTTAGAGACTTTCTGATAATGTCCACAAAGACACTGTTCTACCCAGTTATTGTTCTTACAGATCATTAAAAAACTGTAATTAACTTCTGCCCAACACCCCCCCCCCCCAATCTTGCTGTGTAACTAGGGTGTCACCTCCAACCAAGACTCTCTTGTCTCCTTCTCCCTGCAACTCCACTGGTTTGGGGATTACATTGTCATGACTCGAGTAAAATTTCAGTGCTTCTTTCCGAGGGATTTAAATTACCAGATAATCATCTTGGAACATGTGGATCGAGGAAAGCCGATAGCAAAATCTGAAAATAAAAACATCAGAGAAAGATTCACGCAGAATCATTCTACGCTGTAAACCTTTAGCTATTTTGTTAGCATGGCAAAATCCCAGAGATGTGTGTGTCTTCAAGCAGGCCTTTGTTTCTTTAATTCAGTTCTAGGTAAAACCTTCCAAATCTTTCTTCCAAACATTATGCATACTCAAGTTCCTACATCAAAACTCCATTGACTAAAACTGTATAAAATCTTTGGCCTCCCACCAGAAAAGGCCTAAATGCAGCAAAGTAAGGATAAATTAAAGTGACAAGGTCTCAGCAGTGGAAATTAGTGCAACTCTTCTAATTGCATGTCTAGCCTGAATGATGGGATACTTAATTCTTACACATCCCAGACAATTGCTTTATACTAACATGAGCTCTGGGAAAAAAGGTGGATTCTATAGACATATGGAGGAGTAGATGGAGTGGAAAAATAAATCTGAGACTCTAGCCGATCTGGAAAAAAAAATGTTTTCTCTACATTGTTAATAAAGGTGTCAGTCCTGTTGGTTCATTATTTTCATAAGAACTGAACGTTAAACAAATGGTAGGCACCAAATCTGCCTGTGTTAACTCCTGTGCTGTAAAACCACAAGCAAGACCCCATGGGTAAAGGCAACATCCCTTTTTTTGTGAAAGACAAGGACACAGCCTAAATATGAATCCCAAGGGACAAATGGATCAGGGACAACGGCATCCTCTTTGCTCTCTCCTAGAAGTACTGCTAATAAAAGCCTTCAAAACTAGCATGGGTTCTTATATCTATTTAACCTTTTGCCCCAAGAAGCAAAGAGCATCTGGTTAAGTGGAGAGGAAAAACGCAGCAACTTTTCATTATCAGAGCTCCCAGGCAGAGTGCGGGCAAGCCGGGGCTGCCAAGCCTGGGTTAAATGCTTGTTGCCTTCACTGCCTGAGGCCATCTAGCGTGTTTAGAAATGATTAAGTACTGCAGCCTAGAAAGGACCTGTCCTGAGCGTTCATCTCTGACTTCCAGCAGAAAGGAGAGGCTGGCAATGACAGAGGCAGATGGATGAGTCTCATTAGTATGGCGAGGCAGCGAACCAGACTGCCTTCACAGAGCTGTCCAAAAAGAGGAAGCAAATTAAAATAGGATCTGGGAAAAACCCCAATGAGCAAGCGCTTTAACTCTCTGCTACCTGGTTTCTTCCGCTGGGAGGCTACATAGACAGTGTGGCTTACTGTGAGACGCTCCTGCACCATGAAATGAGCGTGGCTCTGTAGACTCAATCACTGACAGTCTGTCCTTTTTTTTCCCCCTGAATCCTTGAAAATATGGTTCTTGCATTTCTTACAGTAGAATAACGCAGATGATTTCATTGGTAAGCGCTTGCCACCGCTGCTGAGAGAAGTGGGATGGGACGAAGAGGGGGAGGAACTTCTTCCTGCAGAGGAGATGAGACGTTCTGCCTTGTAGACAGTTGGCTCACTTGGAGGCTCTACGAAAGAATCGGAGTCCTGTTCAGGAGTCAGAGTTACATGAAAGGGCTGAGGCTCAACCCAGGAAAAAGCTGTTACCGAAGTTCAGATCCAGGAAGCAAATAAACACTAACCTAAAGGAGTTCTGTCAGGGAAGTTGGATGGGGGTTGGTGGTTCTCATGAGTGAGTCAAACCCTCAATATGTCATGGGACCCAAGTCCAGATGAAACCGTTAAAGCAATGGGTAATTCATTAAATGATAGGTTTCATCTTCTGAATGCCTGGGAGGTTTCTGTTGCTTGCATATATTTTAGACATGGATAATGGGCATATGGCATTTATAATGGGTAGATGTTCCTTAAAGTTTTGCACATAGTAAAAATGATTTGGTTATTTATGCATTCAGTAAACATTCCTTGGTGTTCTTTGAATTATTTCAAGCCAGGAGCCAAAACTTAAGAAACAGAACCATCCTAACTAACCTCCTTAAGTGTTGTCTGTAAGGAGACAGAAAAGGTGAAGAACAAAAGAATAGGCTTTTGGGGGGGGGTGACCACTAATCCTATCTTAACAGAGAGCAAAAGATTTTGCAGAGAAGTTGGCATGTTTGCATGGTTGTACAGTGTCTACTGGGGCTACTTTCAAGAAAGAAACTTTAAAAGTAAAAACGCATTTTTGTTCTAAACAAATATACTTTGGCTTGGTCATTGTCGTGTTGGTTCTTACTGCAGCTGCCCTTGTTTCAGCTGATTGTGAGCCAAAAGTTACAGGGTATTAAAGTCTACAACTGATGGAAAAAGAAAAGGCCAAGGGAGGTAAAAGAAGAAAATGAGAAGAAAAAGAAGAGGAAATAAGGAAGAGGAGGAAGAGCAGGTGGAGGAGAATCCAGAGGAGGAGGAGGAGGAAGAGGAAGAGGAAGACAGGGAAGAGGATGGGGAGGAGGAGGATCCAGAAGAGGAGGAGGAGGAAGAGGAGGAAGAGGAGGAGGAGGAGGAGGAGGAGGAGGAGGAGGAGGAGGAGGAGGAGGAGGAGGGGGAAATGTCCTCAGGTTAGCAGTTGGCTAAGTAACAGGTGGCTGGTGGCTGGGTTGTGATCTGTCTTTACAGCTCACAGAAAATTCAGATACAAAGGTTTTGTAAATTGCTACTTTTTCTTCAAATGAATATCTTTTTTTGTTCTTATTCTCTCTCTCTCTCTCTCTCTCTCTCTCTCTCACTCTCTCTCTCTCTCTCTCTCTCTTCCCCCCCTGAAAAATTCTTTATAAGTAATGAAACATCAATCACAATATTTATGACATTCCACACATTTATTGTTTCTTGGTAACCACCAATTTTACAGTTCTGAACTTGAATTTCACTTAAATACCCCCACTCTCTTCCATGAAAAGCATAACAAAATATTTAGAAAATATAAAAATTTAAATGACAAGAAAAGATTGCCTTTTTTTGAAAAAACAACTCTTATTCTATATTTTACTGATTGAAATACCCCTCCTCAACTAAACTCCCCACCACAACTGTACTTCCACTAGAGTTGATCACCTGCACAGAGGGCAGGGGTGACTATCATGTGTGGTATGTCAGTAGACTGAGGCAAGTGCTCTTTGGTAAGAAGGCCATTCAGAGACTAAATCCTTCTCAATTCCTGCAAGACAGACAAAATACAGGTGTGAGTTCTCCACCCTGTCGCTATTGCTATCTAGGGTTGCTTGGTATGCACATGTTATCTCTGTGGTGACAGAGCCTAATGACTCAGGCAGACTTTGCATTTTATAGCTACTTCCACATCACACTGAATGTAAGTAGAAATAATTTCTCATATTTATCTTCATGTAAAATATACGTGGAAAAATCATTTCACTAAATGTAAGGTGTCAGAAAATAGCTTATACAAAGAAAATACTATTATGCAGTGTACACTTTTATTAAGTTGTAATGTAACTGACACTGATTGAGGGAGATTAAGTTTAAGATTCTTTTCTCTATGACATTTGTTCAAGTGAATAATAAAGGTAACAAGAAAGAAGAAGTTCATTCTTCCTTCTCATTTTTGTCATTAAATTTTAGCAGCAAGGTTTTTTTTCTCTTTTATTTTTAGCCACATTTATGCCTAGTATGCAACATCATTGGAGCGCTGAGTGCGTCCTTGGACATAGTGATAACTGTTAGCAAAGTGAAGTCAAAATTGACCCTCACTCCTGAATAAAGGTTGGAGTATGGATGGACAAACTTGCATTAGGAACTCGAAAAGAAAGATTGAAGCCATGCAAGGAGCATAACGGAATAGAAATCCATGAATATTTCATGGTGGTTAAGGGTTGGAAACTTGATGTAACATTACCCTGACACTTGTCCCACAAGAGTTTTTAGAAGAACATTCTTATCAGCATTTGATGACTTAAGCAAGGGAAGTTTTTTTTTTTTAAACTTACAAGGATAATTAAATTACAATACAAATGTTTATACTTGAAGCCGTTACCTAGATGAACTGAGCCAAATGGTCATGTTCTTGAAGCATAAGGCTGAGCTCCTCCTGGTTGAAGCTTCTCTACTAGGTTGTCATCTCCCCTGGGCTTTGGAGGACTAGGTTGCTCTCAGGGAAACTGTACTGCCTAGAATCCAGGCAGAAGACCAAGACGATGCATCGGATTGCCAAACTTCAGCGCAGAGTATTAATAAGGACAGAGTGGGCACCTATCAATTCAACTCAACATGTATCCGTTCATTTCCAAGATACCTAGATTTGATCAAACCAGAAATTTAGACAGCAAAAAGTAACTAATTGAGAAATGAAAAGAAAAAGAATGCCAGGTTACCCAATCATGTTAAGTAAGGCGTTGATAGCTATCACTTAATATCTGCTAGGATTTCCATTAAATTGCCCAATATAACTGGGACATACATATACCCAGGCATTCTTGGGATCATACAGTGGATATCTGATTGAAACCAGTGGCGCCAATGTCTTATTTCCACAATCAAGTGGAGAAGACAATGACAGTAAATAAAAGCAGCTGAGCACATAAGGGTATTTGTGCAGTGGAGATTTCATATACAGAAGGAAAACAGATAAATGAAAATGGAGCTCGGACCCTTCTGCAGAATTTAAAAAGGAACAGTATTTTGAACAAAACACTTTGAAGGAAAGAAGCATCGTGGGGCCACGGGGCAGCCAAAGGTAACAATTTCTTTGGTGAAAAGCAGATCAAAGAGAAAATTTGTTCAAATAATACTTTTTAAAATTTCGTTTATTTACTTATTTATTCACTTTATATTCTAAAGTCAGTCCCCTCCTTTTCCTGTTCTTCCAGTTATAAGCCCTTCCCCCATTATCTGCTCCCCTTCTCCTTAGAGATCATGACGACGACCCCCACGGGTACCAAACAGCCTGGCACATCAAGTTGCAATTAACACTTCTAATCAATTGTTGTACTTGTCTTTTGTAAGTCATGCCACACTTAAAAGACTATATATTCTTGGTTTGACCTTGGCAATTAGACACTAAAATTTTCCCTAAGACTACAAATGGGTTATTTATTTCGGTCTGAAGCTCTCCTAGCCCCTTGTATGGCCTGGCCAGATATCTATGTTAGGAGCTGACAAATGCTCAGAGTGACAGAGGCATTCCCACATGCTTCTGAACACAGATTTCTGTGGGATCCTCCAGCTTCCTCTGACACCCGGAGAACCCAGGGAAGGGCCAAGCATATTGCCAGTGGGCTTAAGGAGGAGATCACAGAACTTGTACTTTAGGAACTATTTGGATTCACTAACTAAAGCAATCATAAGAGGAACTTGATCAAGAGGCAGGTTAGGAAGGAAGACATTTATACTTGGTGCCCAGTCCCACTGCTGCTCTTACTTTCTGCATGAAAAGCAACAGAAGCAGGTGCTATGGACAAGTGGAGGAAGGCTGTTCACTAGAAGAGCAAGGAAAACGGGATTTCTCTAGACAGCCATTAAGGTTATGAATACACAATTGGGCATTTTCAAGAACACCATTAACCGACTCAAGCCTGCCTTTTTCAGCTGAACACACTTATGGTTGTGTCCTAACAGGTGTTTTGAAAGGAAGAGTAAGGCTCATTTCCGCAATAGAGTGCCACGTAATTACAAAGCCAGTGATTTAACTTTGAAAAAAGAATTACTCTGTTCTATCACTATTAGTTTATAATAAAACAGAGCTTGACCTGCAAGTTAATAAAGAAAGCATGTTTACTAATTAGCTTTATTCTCCTTGTCCCATGTTAATTGCAAAGGATCCATCTATCTCACTTATGAATATGTTAATTTATGTCAGAGAGGCACAAGTTTTGAGTATGCAAACTCTCCCTTTAATTAGATCAAAGGAAGGTCCATCACAGTTTCACAAGATGGATTCTAATTTTTAATCAGTAAAATAAGTTTGCCTTCTAAACGACATCTTCTTTTGACAGTTGGAAAACACTAATTAACAGACATAACTGTATTAATTGCATTATACCACTACATTCTTATCAGTTAGCTTATGTTCCCTTCTTGCTAATGCAAACAGTGGTGGCTTTGGTAGAGTCACCTCGTGAATGTCTTCCTAATGCTAAGCAGCAATCAACGCATGTAAAATTTCTAATGTATCTGTAGGGAATTCTACATAATAGATGTACCCTCTCTTTTGAATCATGTCCTGCTCTCTAGTATAATTAGCCAGTAAGTCTGTCCTATCAGAATATCAGCTTTCTGGGAGATAGAGAACAGCACACTCTACTCACTTAAGAGCTACACAGCAGAGGATGCCAGGTGTGGACAGAATACATCTAAGAATTGAGGCCCCAGGGAGTGGGGAGGTCTGGTGGGGTAGGGGTGGAGAATGGAGACATCCTCTTGGAAACGGGGCTGGGGTAGGAGGTATGGAATGTGAAACTGTCAAAGGATGGACCAGGAGGAGGATAAAGTCTGGACTGTAAAAAAGATTAATGAATAATAATAATAATAATAATAATAATAATAATAATAATAAAGAATTAGAACAGTTTCTGTTAGGAATCTTTTCATGATATGTTAAATGGAAATCTGTAGCCTAGAAAACAGTTTAAAAATCATAACAATTAAAGTTTACATGTTACAAAATAACACAGTTAAGAAGTTAAAAGGTAGAAGTGTCCTGGTAAAGTTCTGTGCTTTGGGGCCAAAAGTTTTCAAATTTATTCATTTATTTCTTTTTTATTATATAACCAGCAGCTCTGCGGAGACCCCGCTTCTATGGCAAGCTGTTGTTGGTGACGTATGTCAGTTCTGCCTTCATTTTCACCACAGGCACCTGAGGAGAGAAGACTTGCAGGCTCAGAGCCGATTTCTATACCAAAGACGACAATTTGTCATAATGATGACTATGCATTTGTGGCTGGGACATCTTTGTGTTTTCTTCTTTCCATCCTGATGACATTTCTCACTCAACTCATACGTCTCTTGAGATAACATAGACCTTGTTTTACTAGTACCTTTGAGGAAAATTACTTCTTGTCTTGCGGAGCTTCTCTGCCTTAAAATGTTTAGGTTTAACCTTAATTGGAGGGCATGTGCTATCTAAAAAGCACTGACAAGGAAACTGTGCAGCAAGACTGGGTGTAGGAATCACCAGAGTCACACAGATGAGAATGCACCAGACATGGCTACAGTTTGCACACCTGGGCGACCATTGAGTTAGAATTGTGGACCCTTTCAATCCATATGTAATCAAAATTGCCCAGTGCTTGGAGGTATTAATTTCTGAAACCTTGCTGTGTGCTAAGTGACCTCTCTTGTATCTGTTCAGTTTACTTTTCCTGCAAACTTCTATCAGATCCCAAAGTCCTAGGAGGTCATAGCAGAGAGAGAACTGACATTTATGAAAATACCACCCTGGCACTTTGGAGGTGCTGGAGACCATATGTACACACCCTACATACTAACTGTACCAGACACAAATGTCAATTTCTAGAGTAGGCAACTTTTTACATAAACTCATTTATCATCATCTGCTATTATGCTAATTTAAAGGCAAACTTTCCCTTTCGACTTTCCCCTGGTGTCTGCTGTTTTTTGCCCTCTTTCCCCACACCACATCCCCAAGGAGAAAACATAAATAGCACAAATCCACGGTGAGAGCTCAGAGAGACAGTGCAACGGAATGCAGAAGGCCAGAGCCAGGTGGGAAGGGCAGCTGAAGGGGTCCGACAAGCCCGTTTCATTATCACAGTTATTCCTTGCAGGCATTCATTAAAATGTCAGTGGTGTGAAGGGGGACCAATATGTATCTCCTCTGATTCCGCCTGGGACGTTCTCTCCAGGCTCCTGAGCAAATAAAGCTTATGTCTCGGTATTAGTCCCTGCAGTCTTCCAGTTCACATATGACTATTTGTCCATGGCCATGATCATCACTAATAGATAGTCTACATGCCCCACGCCTAGATTTGCAGGATATAAAAGCAAGAGACTTTCTGTGAGCACTCTTGTGAATCTCTCGATGCTGCTACTGAACTAAAGTGCCTGATCTCCTTGAGGTTGTAATGATGGAGTGTGAAAAGTTATGTGTGTTATTCTAAACCAAACTTGGATTGCTATTCACTCTTTGTAGCTGTGAAGGCTTTATGGCTGTACATGAAGCTTGCTTCAGGAACACGATGATGCTTGTTTCTGGATTACTGACACTGAGTACATATCTAGGTATCTATTGTGGACTAGTATTTTCTTAGATGCAGAGATTGCATTTCCTTTGGGTGAGTAAATCCAAAAATGAGTCCAGGGGAAACAGAAAATTTGAAAATAAGCAGAACCTTGAACCATGTGTGGATGGCCTGGGGCTTATTATCTGCTTAGATGTGGCCAGAGTTAGATTGAGACAGAAAGGAGCAGTATTTTTCTCACAAATAGAACAGTATCATTTGTCAAATGTTAAATATCTCTGCCATTCCAAGGGCAGGAAGATGAGATGTGCTGGACTTAGCTTAGCTGCTTTTTTTCCCCCTAATGTACTTTCCTGTTCTTGAGCGGGGAGATGATTGAGTGAGATCTACTTGGAGAACACGTAGGCACCAGCATGTTGTGGCTCATAGGGTTCCTGCACCATTGAGTAAGGAAGAGTGTTGACACTGTTACTTCTCATTTCTTCCCTGCCTTGAGGGCATTATAATATGACACCAGTCATTCAAATACTAGTGCCTCTAATTTCTTACGTCTATCTATGAATGTTATGAATGTATGTATGTATGCAAGCATTATGATGTCTATCTATCTATCTATCTATCTATCTATCTATCTATGCAACTATGTACAATGTCTATCTATCATCTATTTATCAATCAACAAATTTATCTTTATATCTAACATGTTGCACGCGTGTGTGTGTGTGTGTGTGTGTGTGTGTGTGTGTGTGAAGTCAAAGGACAATTTGTAGCAATCAGTTCACTTTTCAATCTAGGTATTGCTTTCTTAATTTAGGGATTTAACTCACTGTGATACTTAGGTTTAGTTCTTTGTTTCTCTACAGCATTTTTTGGAATGTTGTATGTTAAGTTATCAACTATCCATTGCTGAACACAATAGACCTTATTTCCATTTTTGCCGTGTATGTTTGTATGTTTTTCTCCTCCACATGAACAAGGAGTTAACTATGGGCTTCTTAACATCACTTTATTTAAAGAGAGAGTTGCTTGCTTATTTATTTATATATTTTCCAATTCATCTGCAAAAAGGGAGTTTGAGTAATTAGGCCATCTGTCATCTTATTTAACAAACTTAAATTTGAAAAATTTTGAGTTAACTGCAAAATTTGTTTTTAAATAGGTAAAAATATCTCTTCCAGCATTTTAAAGTGATGCCTTGAAATGAATTCATTAGTGAAGTCTGAACATTGCCTCTTGTATTTTTAAAGCATGTTTTTTTATATATGACCTCTTCTATATGAGTGTGGTACATTTTGGTTTCAGGGGACAAGGTGAAGTTATCATTCTGCAACAGGGAGAACATGTGCTTTGGAGCTTCAGGTTTGAGTTAAAATCTCCTGTGACTTGTGAGATTTGCAAGACCCAGAGTCTCGTTTTACAGTCTTCCATTATTAAAGAATAAGCATTGCACATAAAAGTTGTGGAAAATGCATGAAAGATAGTAAGTTCTGCATTGACGTTATTCTTTATTTTTACCTCTAGCAGCATCTTGATTGTTCAGTCCATGAGTAGGTGAAATACTATGTGAAGTGATCCAAGAACATTAGAATGGTCTCCTCCACGAGTTTGCTTTTGTCTGGAAACTATGTGGGTGGTCCAGAGGTTAGCATATCTCTGTCCTCATCGACTACTGTAATGGCTTACAGATCACATAAGTGGGAACTGCTAGAGTGTGCAGTTTCTTTAAAGGGGATGAGTAAGACCTAATAAAGGAAGCATGTTGCTTCTATTTGCTGGAAAACCCCAAAATAATTTTAAGGATTTGAATTTTAAAGTAAGAGAACCTAGATCAATCCACAAAGTCCACTTGCTTATACATTTCTGTAGAAGGGGGTCATTCAAGGTACAGGCAATGTATATAATTTTCTGAAATACAAATGTCTGCATA
This sequence comes from Apodemus agrarius, assembly GCA_964023405.1. Taxonomy (NCBI): domain Eukaryota; kingdom Metazoa; phylum Chordata; class Mammalia; order Rodentia; family Muridae; genus Apodemus; species Apodemus agrarius. The sequence goes on along the minus strand of OZ030009.1, from coordinate 130,258,331 downwards.
TCACTTGGTTATTTAATAAACAAACATCACATTTATAGGGGACCTATTCCAGTGCCAGGCACTGCCAACATGTAACAATTAGCAGACACAACTTCTTCTGTCACCCAGCTTCTGGTTCATTGGAGAGAAGAACAAGAAAGGCATATGATGACACAAGAAAGGCAAATCTGAACCCTAGAAGCACGTGATAGACACCCTGAGATGTGGGAAGTAAGGTCTGAAGCACTCAAGATGTGGAAATGGACCAGTGGTGCAGCCTCTTGAAGACCTGAAATGTCACCATCAGCTTGGCAAAGGGGAAAGGGCAGAGCAGAGACAAAGCTATGCTGAGGGACTAGGGTGAGCAAAGCATCCATGAGGAGATACAGCCAAGCTCAGATACCCTGGTCTGCAGACACCATTTTTTTGGCAACATTTACAATGAATTGGGTGACAGCATTGATTCTAAAGGCAGGGATTCCACTTTCTGTGTGTCTTCCCAGTTATGGGACCTTGGGCACACCTCTCCTGCTTTCTGAAACCTTTGTATCGTTAGTTATATGAAATGATTGAGAATAATACTCCCTTGCCTCGTTGATCTTTCATATAGATAAAAATAATCTATAAATGTAGAGTCCTGGGATGGTCTCACACAGACAGGAGTTGCTCTGTGTTATTTACCTTTATTATTTTTCCTTTCTTCTTAAGAAAGATAGCATCTTGTACAGAGCAGGGCTGGCTTAATCTCTTGTTTCAAATTGATTTGGCTCTCAATTCTAATGCCATTCATCAGCCAATCAAGTGAACTTAAGATAACTGATTGGGAACTCACGATGCTTTCTAGGGAGGGCAGTGTCAGTACCTAACCACCCCTGGCATGATGGGTGTAAAAGTATGGCTTTACTTAGAAGATCAGGCTGGGGTGAGGATTGACACCTAGCTGGACATACTAGAGCTTACTTTCTCCATTAGCACTGGGGGAAGGATGCTTGGGTTTTATAATCATCTTGTCTACACGAAGAGAGCAATAGTTAAGCGGAAATGGTTCACTGTCAAAAGCAGTCAGAGTAGCCATCCCTCATGTTCTAAGAAGGGGCTAGCATTTTGGTCAAGCTGTATCTGGTTCCACTGTGTTGACTTCAGAGAACATTTTATTAGCTGGATTGTGCCAGTATATACAAAATTTTAGCTTTAGGTAATTTATATTGTTTAAATATTTCATTACATATACACTTTTTAAAAAAATAAATATTGGCAATCTACCTAATATTGAGTGAGGTGTCTCTCACAGGCTTTTTTGCACAATAACCATTTTTATATTTGTATTTGACATTATTTTAAAATGACCCTAAATAACAGTGCCCATTACCGGAAGAAGCTATAATTTAAATATTTAATATTTCGGTATTCTCTCTCTCTCTCTCTCTCTCTCTCTCTCTCTCTCTCTCTCTCTCTCTCTTGTTTTTTTGAGACAGGGTTTCTCTGTGTAGCCCTGGCTGTCCTGGAACTCATATTGTAGACCAGGCTGGCCTCGAACTCAGAAATCCACCTGCCTCTGCCTCCCAAGTGCTGGGATTACAGGCATGCACCACAAAAAAGAGCGCTAATGGTTGTGGGAGTTTCCTTGAGTAAATCAATCCATTTGTAGTCCCTTTCCAACCTCACTATTTTTCTCTCTCCCACTTGCAATGACAACAGTCACAACTCAGAACAATAAGTGTATGCCATCATTTTTGCAAGTATAAACTTAACATGTAATGTGTGAGCCTCCATGGACAATAGCTTATGCCTTTATGCCTTTATTTGTCAATTATCAACTTCAGATATGATTTGTGGGTCTCCATGGAAGGATTGCATCTCGCTGCCAACTTTTGTCCCTCATTTTCCCATGACTCACTTTAACTTCATTTACCCCACTGGCTGACTCCAAGGCTTTGGTCACTCTTTTCTCTTTTACTAGACAGGACAAATGTATTGTCCCAGGTATTGAGAGAAAAGGCCAGTAGTAGCCATAGATTTCTCATTTCCTTCAGGAAGCTCTATCTTCCTCGCTGGCAGCAATTTTGGACAAAGTGGAAGTCAATAATATAGTTGTCCACTTTTGTAGCAGACCATTTTCTGTGATTTACAATCAGATCTAAAATTAAAACGAATGAGCACCATGTCTGACCTCATAGACACATTTTCAAAGCAAAATTCTGTTCTGTTTCTTCTCTTCTCTTCTCTTCTCTTCTCTTCTCTTCTCTTCTCTTCTCTTCTCTTCTCTTCTCTTCTCTTCTCTTCTCTTCTCTCCTCTCCTCTCCTCTCCTCTCCTCTCCTCTCCTCTCCTCTCCTCTCCTCTCCTCTCCTCTCCTCTTCTCTTTTCTTTTTTCTTTTTTGGTTTGTGAGTCAGTGTTTCAGATAGCCCAGGCTGGCCTCAAACTGCCTTGAATTCAAGCTGTCTCTATCTTCCAAGTGTTGGGATTACAGGTGTGCTCTACCATACTTGGATTTTGTCTATTCTCTATAATATTTTCATTGTATTTCTGTCTTATTTCTATAATCAATTTTGTCATCTACATTGCCTTGTGTCCCTAGTAACTCAGTAGTTTCTCTGTGTTCAATTTGAATTTTCATTCATCTGAGATCATCTTCCTGTTCCTTTGGGGCTCTCAGTCATGCAAGATCATTTCTCTGCCCAGTCTTTAGTTCTTAGTAGTACCAGGTTATTTTGTTCATGTGCACCCCTATTCAAACTATACATAGTGTCAAATCTTTCCTAGATGGGTTGAAATCTCTTGTCAAAATAGTTAATCTGTTTGTAAACTCTTCACAAATTGCATGTATACATTGGTGAGCCCAATTTTGCATCCATCATCTTATTCTTTTATCCTCTCTATTGAATCTCACTCATCCAGATCTCATATCTTCCTAATGACTGCCTAAAGTTTACTTAAAGGGTCAGCTCAAGTGTCTTCTTCTCTCCAAGGTGGCCTTTCCTGGTACTCTTATACTAGATATAATCATCTTATATCATTTTTACTTTTGTAACTATTTGGTACCTTTCTTAGACTGTGTCTGTGGGGGATTAGACATGCACTGTCCCACTAAGCACATTGGACACTAATGCAACTCAAGTATTTGAGAATTTGCTGCCCAGAACATATTTTGCTTTTTCCTTCAACCAATAAGAAACTTGGCATGGCCAGGGAGTTATATGTGTCTTCTTCTGTTTGACAGACTGGAAATTCAGGGAGAATTTCAAAGCAGGTAATTTGGTTTGTAAACAATTGGCTGTTGCAAGAAACAAAATTATGCAAGTAAAGAGAGTAAGCCAATGGAAATATTTTATCATTAGAGGGTGATTAAGTATCGCTTCTGCTGTTGATTCTAGAAAGATGTAGCTCTTTGGAATATATAAATGCCAGACAACTTTCTACATGAATGACTAGCAAATACTTCACAATCCAGAGCAAGGTGTTTCTCCTCTCCATTCAATTTCTTGATGGTTCAGATGAAGCCTGTCTGGGATTTCATCTTGTTTCACAGATGTGAGCTTAATGACTCTCTCAGCTTTCTGCAGTATGCACTTTGCCTGTGACAGTTCATCTGCACGTGGCTATCCCTGCATGTCCCAGTTGGATCTCCGTGACCCCAGCTTCTGGGCCTATTTCTAACGCAAGCTTCTTTCTTTTTATCTTGTATAAATGTAAGCAATTTTGCAAACCCTTTTATCCTTGAATTTTCTTTTCAGAAAGTATTATTCTAGAGAATCTGTTATTTTTCAAAAATATACATCTTTTACTTCAGCGTCCTAAGCCTTATTTCCATTGTGTTAAAATAGCAGCTGGTCAAAGCAATAATGAACTTACTAGTATTTTTCTGGCTAGAGTGTAGAATTAGAATTCATATCTGCTCACAGCTAAGAGAGCTTATCTGCAAAACTCCCCATTTTGTGGCTATTCATATTTCTATCTAAAATGAATTGAATCAAATGATGAAAAAAAAACTTTTCTTATGCCAAGAATGATGTTAATCAGTTTAGTTTTTGTGTTTCTTGTATACTTGTCCTGAGAATGGGAAGTTTCCCTCTTGGCTCTGGTATAGAAGCATTGTCCTCTATAACTTGCAATCTCTACTAAAATGCTGATCAGTTGCAGAGTGAGACAGTATGTAGTGCAGGATGTTGTTGTATGCTCACAGCATATTCTCTTGGTGTGTCTGTGCATGTGCGATTACTTTGACTTTTCCACAATGCTGAGTGCATTATTACCTAAATACTGTTGATCAAGTTACCTAAGACTCTGTATCCATTCCTCCTTTGAGGGATATTTGGGTTGCTTCCAATTTCTGGCTATTATAAACAAGGCTGCTATAAACATAGTGGAGCATGTGTCCTTATTGCATGCAGGGGAATCCTCTGGGTATATGCCCAGGAGTGGTATGCCAGGGTCCTCTGGAAGTAACATGCCCAATTTTCTGAGGAACCGCCAAACTGATTTCCAGATACAGAAAATGTGGTATATTTATACAATGGAATACTACACAGCAATTAAAAATAATGAATTCATGCAATTTGTAGGTAAATGGTTAGACCTGGAAAATATCATCCTGAGTGAATTAACCCAATCACAAAAGAATGCACCTGAAATGCAATCACTGATAAGTGGATATTAATGAGCCCAGAAGCCCTAAATACTCAAGACACAAATAGCAAGTCAAATGATTCCCAAGAAGAAGAAAGGAGAGGACCCTGGGCCTGTAAAGATTGCTTCCAGTTTAGTAAAGAAACCGAGGGGGGAGGGGGAATTATTGGGGAACAGATGGGGGGGAGAGGAACTATGGGAACTATGGTGGGTGGGAACTGGGAAAGGGGAAAGCCTTTGGAATGTAAACATAGAATATAGAAAATAAAATTAAAAAAAAAATTTAGAAAAACCTAAAAAAAAAAAAAATAAAAAAAAAAATAAAAAAAGAAATGAACAAAAGCCAAAAAAAAAAAAAAAAAAAAAAAAAAGAAAATTAATAATGAAAATAAATGGTTATCTTCAGTTTTCTATTCTAAAAGAAGTAATAAAGAAATGCAGAGTTTCATTTTCATATTTTTATGAGTAATTCATTTACAGACTTTTTAAAATTATAATAAAATCATACTGCCAAAATAAAAAAAAAAAAAAAAAAAAAAAAAAAAAAAAAGTTACCTAAGACTCAATTTCTTCTAATAGGAAATGTTAGTAATAACATTAGCTGGTTTATATTGTTATTCTGAAGATTAAGTGAGTTCACATAAATCATTTTAGAAGAGTGTTTGATAACAGCAAGAGCTGCCAAAGACTTTTCAATTTGTATTTGGGGGTCTCTGAGAAACATGTGATTTATTACGAGAAATTACTCACATGATCATGGGTGCTGAAGATTGCTATGATGTAAAAGATGGAAGGCTTGCAACCTAAGCACTTTACTTCTATCTAATCCCAAAGGTCTGTGACTGAAAGAGGACAATAGTTTAGGCCCTAGTCTAGCTCTGAATGTCACAAACTCAAACCCAGATGTGTTAATGTCTGAGGGAAGGAGAAATGATGTTCTAGCCCACGAGAGGGCAAATTCACCTTGCTCCTCATTTAGGTTCTGATGAGTTTTTGACAGATTGAATTTGCCCACCCACATCTGTGCAGGTGGAATATGCAGGGGCCTATTCCTGGGTCCCAGCCCTGATCTTCCTCTTTTCCTTCCATTTCTTCTCACATGCCTAATTGTTACCCTGCTTTTGGCTTGGTGCTTCCGGGATTTCTCACTTCCCTATTCTTTGGCTTTAAGCTGAGTTCTCTGGAAGCAGTGGGCATGCCTGTTACACAGAGCCAGTGGGCAGGAGATGAGACAGGGAGATTTTATCTCCCGCATAGCTTTTTACATACCAATGTTGTCTCTACCTGGAGAAGTACTAATCTGCTAGATTTCCACTTTGTAATTCATTCATAATGATGAGAAATTAGTTATCCCAGAGAGAATGTTAGGAGCAGATCAGACTGAAGCTGTCCTTAGATGTACAAGAACCCAGAAAACTCTAGGCTGTCCAAGCCCCGATTAGCATGACAAAGGGAAACCAGAGCGAAAGAAAGCTACCATCATACAAAACAGGCTTTCATTTTTATTTTTGCCCTTTGAGTGCACTCTTGAGTCATGAAACGATCTATTCATTTCTTCATTTGCTTATTTACCAATTTGATCAGTCTTCACTGAGAATGAGCCCTGTGTTGTCTTTAGGAAGTACGGTTCTTCCCAGTGTTGTGTGTGTGAGAGCCACCTTGAGTTAGCACACACAGACCTGGGTGGGGTGGCAAAGTGTCAGCCTGCAATGCTGGTAGATAGCTCATGCAGTCGGTTCATGGGTAGACAGAACACATTCATGCTTCTGGATAGAGGTGTCAGTGTTGCCTGAAAGAAAGACAAATAAGTGAACACTGTTCTCTGTAGTTAAAATGCCTCTGACTCATTTGGGAGGTGGGAGTTCTGGTCCTGTCATATCCTCAGTAACATCAGAGAAGCATTAACAAAGGTAAATGGAAATTTTTGTAATGACTAAATTCATGATCAATAAAGAACTAATATGGTGGTCGAAGTGCAGGTTGGAACAAATATTTGTTTTATCAGAAGCTCCCTTCTCTATATAAACTTCTATATATCCCTGTTAAAATATCCCCCCCCCCAGCCAGGGACTTCAGTACTTGAAAATAGGTGCTGATGAAATGAAGGGAGGATGCACTTAAAACTTAGACATACCTTAGAATGTGTGCTAGTGTTTCCAGGAATTACATAGAATGGTCTAGATCTTTGGGTTTAGAAGTTGTTAGAGCACCTATGAAAACTCTCCTCTGCGGTCAAAATCCATTCAAATCTCTATGTGAAAATGCTATCCAGAAGTGGCAAGCTACCCTATGCCGAGTTCCTGATTTTTCCAGGGAAGCAGCTAATTTTAGTTTCTGACAAGTTCGCAGATGTTTTTCCCAATCCTGTGTTTAAACCTTCTCCTTTCTCTTAAATAATCCTTGTCAATAGAGTGTATTTTTATAAGCAACTGAACCACTACGGCTAAACTTATAGTATTAATGAAGAAGTCAGAGCTGTCCCTGTAGGGTTGTAAGGAAAAGCTTAGAGTGTCTGCTGAGAGCCCTGCCACTTGGCAGGAGAAATCATTGAACAGTTTATTGGATCAGAAGCCATTATCCAGGTTGAGGCTTGGCATTGTCACACTCCCGTGTTAACTATATATGTGAAAACAGAGAAGTCACAAGGCTAGGTTTTGAATGTGGCTGTCAGAAATAATGTCCTTTTAGTTATTCTGTTCCTGGAACATTGGTTGACTATTGTACATATCTCTGAAAGCATATATGATGCTTATGGGGTTTATTTTGAACTGAATTTCTAAATCTTACAGACAACTAAAATCTCATAATAAGTTATAGAAGCAAATGTTGTAATCTCAGGACTTTAGGAAGCTGAGGTATGTGGGTTAAAGTGGATATTAGGGAGGCTTGAGCTACACAGCAAGAACTTGTCCCCAAAATAACAACAAACGTAAATCAATATGTAAAATCTTGTGCGCCACAGTTACATGGTTAGTCTTATTTTATTACTTGAATAACTAATTTGTTCTAAGAAAGCAAAAAAATCATTTTAAACCTTGCACTGCTTTCTCTTTGAAACTCTCTTATATTTAAGTGACCACATGAAGTAGTTTGTTTATAGGTGCATCATTGTAAGAAAAAGAGAGTCCTGTATGTTTATCTAAGATTGCAGAGACGGGAGAGAGAAAAAGCATGGCCTCTCATTTGACTGCTGAGACAAGTCTGCACTGAGGCCAAGCAATTAGCACAACACAAAGGCAGCCATTATAGTACCCGGCCAACCTCCATTGTCTCATTGCGCCCTGCAGTCTTGACAAGGTTTCTCATGGGCCAAGGCAACTGTGATTTGGAAAATAAACAACTTACACGCCACATAGCTGGATCTATCTTTGAGGTATCCCCGTGCCTGCTATGATCTTTGGGGCCCAACCTTTGTCAACCAGGCTGATGAAAATCCCAGTCTTGTTTCTTGTGATTGAACTAAAATGAAGGGGGGTGGAGGGGTGGGGGGTGGGAGGGGAGGCTGCAAACTTGGTTTTTCATTAGTGTCATGGATCTGAGAGCTGAGGAAACGAGTGAAGGTGGAGGTGGTGAAGGTTTTAGGCTTGTAACTGGGAGAAAATCTCTAGAAACAGGTTTTCAGTATAAACTAATCTTGAGAAGTTGCTCAAGCACTGAACAACTCTAATCTCATCTCTAAGCATTGAGATGAGCCTGGTTGCTAAGTATCTTCTGCTCCTCATGTAACATTGAAATTCAATTGCAAAACTTGGTGAAGTCCTACAATGTCTTCCTACAACATCCTGGTACCACAAAAGGGAGGCTTAGGTACAGTCCTGGTTTTTGGATGATCTCATGGGATCCAGATATTTTTATATATTTCCTTTTATATCATATATGCAAAGTCATAGCAGTAGTGTCCTTGAGAACAAAATCCTGCAGGGAAGTGAGATTTACTTTATTACTCTTACCTAAGAGACTTTGTTGAAGAGATTAAGCTACAGCAGTAGTCTATCCAAATGTTCAAAATAAGGTTATGATTCTCCTTCATAGAAATCCGGCCCTATTAGAGATTTATCATAATTACTTCAGTTAGAGTAATCATGTTATTTAAACCTCTTACATTTCCAAGAAATTAGTTCATATTTGGCTAATGAAAATTACCAACTAAAAAGCCTTCCAGTGATTTGTTCTGGAGAATCAGTTTTCTCTTGTGTGATAACTTAGGAATATAGGATGACTAGAGCTAAGTGATTAATGGCACATGGGTCATTTGTAACAAGCTCTATGATGTTGGACAATTATTACTTAGATTAGTGCTGGTCGCTGAATATGATACTGGTGAGAGTTTCTGGCCATTGTATCTTGCATGGGGATGAGGACCATTGATGATTCCACAGCTTTGCTCTCATGAGGAAGGGACTATAGGGATTTCTTGTTAAGGTTAGGCTGTACCTGGTACAGGATATATTACAACCACACCATGGATTTCACTGAATGCCATTTTATAAATAACAGGCTTGATAAATTAGGACCTGATTACATTTTAAATTACTGCCTATCTAATATGTGCATATTAATTTGTACATTCAAAATTCAGTAGCTCTGCCTTTCTTTATTTCTTCATCTCTTCTTAATAAACATCACAAATGTACTATTCGTTTGAAAGAAATCTCAATTATTTTTTACCTTTATTATTAAACTCAATTATACACTAGATTATTTCCTCCAACAGGATTTATTTTGGTTAATTCTTTGGCAGAAGTCAGCATATTTATGACAAGTCATAAGGGTTAGTTACTTCACCCCTCTTTGTGCTGTGTTGTAGCAGAGTCAGATATGCAAGACATAGTTACAAGCTGGAAAACAGAAAAGATAACCCTACACACTTTGAACTCAGAACTGTGAACTAATTTTTTTTTTGCATTATCCACTGGTTTGACATTCTCTGTGATTTTCTCTGAGCTTTTGTTTCTCAGGGTTCACGGGGTTTTGCAAGTTTTCAGAAATGGCTGTCATCATTCCTAGTAGCAGAACACAATGCAGTTATTTTTTAAGGAATGACATCATCATCCTAAAGGGTACAGGAAAACAAATATCAGGACCGAGACTTCCATTGGGCTCCTGCCAGTGTCTGCATGGGGGTAACATCCATGGTAAGGTTTGCCTTCAGCTTTCTACAGTTTCTTTAGATTCTGTTGAAGCAGAGCAGTGAGGGAACTGGTAACTCAATTGAGGCTCCCCTCAACAACTGGGTTGTTTTAAGCAGTGATCTAAGTAAACAGTGGAAAGTAACACAAAGAATTGATATCGACGTATGCAGTTCTTCATCGGAGACCCCTTTCTAGACACTGTTGTGATCCTATCTGCTCCTGGTGTTAAGGGAGCTTTGGCAAGTTCTAGAACAGTGTGTCATGCTTGGTGTGTAGCAGGACCCAGTGAACTTGGCAAAGGGACTTTTGTAAAAGCTGTGCTGGAAAGGCTCTAGACATGCCTCAAAAAACTATTTTAGCCAAGCATTTCACAAATACTTTTGACAGAAAAGGCCCTGCCAGCGCATCGGAACCGAGCTTCTCAGTTTGTTGAACATCCTGAATGGTTTGATCTGCCATTATCCTAACTCTTCTCCCTACTGACCGTTTTACTTTGATGTGTCAAAAAGAGACAAAGAATAAGGTCAAAAAAATGGACTTTTTAAATGAAATAATCAATTAGTCACAATTTCTCTAGTAGCCATACGAATTGTTTTCTGAGAAGACTGAGCATGTCCATTACCTGTTTTAGCATCTTGTAATAGCTTCCACTTTTTCTAAGGCTCATTCTCTACTGTGATCAGAAGACTAGGCAGCACACACAGGGAGCCTTCAGTAGTTTCCATACATGCTGATGAGTGTTTACGTTTGTCTCATGCCATCATGAAAGCTGTAATTAAACATAAACAGAAATAATTCTGATCACAGTTCTCAGTATAATTTGTATTCAAAAATTATACAGTAAAATATAATGATATATCTTTATCTAACAAAATAAACCAAACCAAAGAAAACACTTTCTCCCTAAATAGATATGTTGGGCTTTCTTTGAAAAAAAAATCAATTGAAAATTGTAGTGTTTGGCATGTTAACTGTCAAGAAGAAATGTTATAGAAAAACTATAGAAAATTAAGTAGCTTCATGGAGATTTAGCTTAACTTTTCAGAGGCTTTGCAAATAAGATGATTACCCCGTCTTGTAATTTTAGCTTTGCCAGTGTTATAATGGAACAAATGAAATCTCTTCTTCCCTTCTTTTTCTGTGTTTGTGTGTACAGCATGTGCCATCTCTGCCTCACAGCTGACTTCCAAATGACAAATGCTTTGGAGAAAGATCCTCCAGAGTACCATTTAGCTTTAATTGTTGTTCTGACAATCAGAGAAACAGGTGCTTCATTAAAGAATATTTTGTTCATTCTTATGTAAAGTTATATATGTATTTCAAGCAGCGAAAATTAATAAATGAATCTGTAGGCAGTTACATGTTAGGTGCTGAGATTCTCCTGAAAGCATTTGCAAATGTTAGAGAAACAACTCATTCAGACATTAGCATCTCAGGATCACTTTGGTGATTCAGTTGTGCACATATCAAAGTCAAGTTTAAATCAGTTCTGAGTTCAACTCAGGTGAAATTCTCAAATGCCATTGATCCGTTCCTTGCCACTTGTCTTCTTAGCTAAGAAAGAATAGTCAGGATGGTAATTCCGGCTGCCATTATTATTTCTTTGTTCGTTTTTATTTTGCTTTGTTTTTGCATACACATGCAGTCTTACTAGAATTAGTTTTTGGTCCACAACAAAAGAAAATGCCAGGTGATTAGATTAAGTAACAGATGTTTCTTCTTACCTAAAACCTGAACAAAGGGACGTGTAGACAGGATTAGTTACTAGATAGCAACACTCAAGACATCATATCCTTACTAGAACTATAAGTTCCAATTTATAGTGGCTGCCAGCTCTCTTGTGGCTTTGTCCTCAGGGAGTACCATATCCCTTCAGCCCTGTCCACTAGCCAGGTTGTTGTGTCTGAGAAGGCTACCAGCAACACTCTTGTGACTCTCATGATGTCTATTCTGTATGATCCTAATGCCAGCTCTATGAATTGCTTTGTTCATGAAAGGAATACTGTGCTACCATCTATATAGTTTCAAGATAGTTGAACACACACTGTGAGCTTAATTTTTTATAGTATATACATAAGTGGGTATTGTATACTTAGAAAGAATAATTTAAAATACCCAAATCCGTGTGCTGAGGGGTCTTTGGCATTACCCTACAAAAGATGGATTCATAATGTCTGGAAAGAAAAGCAAAGAATAAAATGTCTCTGCACAACAATGCTCTTTGAACTAATACGCGCATGTCATCTGTAGAGTTTTGTCTGAAAAGTGCCTGCAACTCTCTGAGACAGTGGCAGCAAATAACACAGTGCACTGATCTGTTGCACTGGACATTTGTGTGTGCAAGTGGTTCTCTTTGATGTTATAAATATACTCTCAATTTTAAAAGTTCAGGTTTCCTAAAAGTTGACCTATAACTAGACTCTTAAAGTCACCAAAACAAAATCTGTAATTTATTTTCTCATTACCTTTTTATGAGGTCTTACAGCCACTGTAATTCCTTCCGTGCTTTGAGATTTACAGGTTAGGTCCTGTAAAAGGGCACTTGTGTGACCCTTTAGGCCCTCATTGTGTAGCTTGTCTTTGTATTTCTTGCCTGGAAAAATTAACGAAGGGATATTTACAGGACAGTGTCCTTTAATATCCAGTGACTTGCGTGCAAATGCTTGAATAACTGTACCTCTGCTGTTACAGAATTTAGACATTATAATCAAGTGGACTGATGTCAAAGAGAGTGTTAGTAAAGCTTGTTGTCCTATGTATTGGGCTTTAAATAGATTTAGAATACTGATAGGATTACATATGGGATATTATCAAAAATGTGCTGTCTTACTTTGAATAATATTCATTTGCAGCAGTATTAAAAAATTGAATGCCCCTGAATGCTTGTGTGACTCCACAAACATGCTTGTTTGATGAAGAGAGACTTCAGTTTCAGGGTCCAAAGCTGTTCAGCAGAAGGAGGTGCCAGAGAGGCCACCATTTTACCTACCTGGAAGACGAAATTTAAATGGTCCTATACTGCAAGTGCCTTTTAGACTTGTAAAAGCAGTCTCAGGTAAGAAATACAAAGCAGATATTTTATTCTTTCCCCATCTTTTATATTTTACCTTCTAATCTACTGCACAATAAAAATAATAGCTCTTGCCTTAACATTGAAATATATATGTATATATTCTATACTGAATAGTGAATTTTTCCTTTAAAGAATCCTTTAAACAACAACAACAATATTTGGATTTCAGAATAAAATATTACCTTTTTATTCCATGATAATAATGACTGAATGATAATAGATACACATATAAAGAGAGAAAAGAAAGAAACCCCAAACAAACCACACCATCCAGTTTCAGCCAAGCTGCCAAATCCTATTACAGATTCAATCCTATTAAAACGTTCCCAGGTTTAAGCCTGCTTTGGAGTTTTTCATAGGAGTGCATGACCCCTACCCAAACCCCTACATGTGTGGTCAGGGACCTCAGGATAATCGTAAACTGCCTGGACTCCCATTAATCTCGCACAGTCAGATATTAGTGCTTGTAAATCAGCACCCAAACAAGGACAATGGTTAAAGCCATCAATAGTCTTTTAATGAGGCAGATCAAAAACAAATGAAAGCAGCAGGACTCTAGGATTTGCCAAGGAGGGTAAGGGAAGGCCATAAGCTTTGTCTGATTTCTTACAGAAAAAAAGTAGATGGATTTAGTCCAGGTCCTCTCTCGAAACTATTTCACCCACTGTTAAAGAAAATATAAAACAAGATTATTTCATGGAATTCCCTTCGTTTTCTTTGTTGGAAACATAGCAGCTGGCACATTATCTCCTTTTCTTTTTATAGTCCTACACAAACATATATTGACATATGTACATTAAGGTGCACATATTTAAAAGAGAAGGCCCTTGCAAATAATAACTGAAAGAATACACATTAGGCAATGACCAGTTACACTTTGTCAAGAATTTTAATTACTTATCAGCATACTTGCAGGCATTTTATGTGCTTTTGAAATTTCCACAAATGTGCCTTGGCCACTAGAAAAGGGTGAAGGAAATACATTGTTTTGTAATTCCTTCTTTTAAAGAAGGAGAAAAATAAAGCAAGATAGGATTTATTATGGAGCACGCATGTGCAGCAGCATTATAATGGTTGCCAAGCAACCTAAAGGAGCCATATCATAGTAAGGGGGTGGGGGGGGCAAATGAGTGAGCAGATGCATGGGATTAAATAGAGAGCAGGGAGACGGGAGTCTGCTCTGAAATGAGCTCACCTTGGCATGGCACTTTCTCATGGTGATTTGCTCTTATTTGAGAACAGCTATCTGGAAAGCTTTTATTTTGGTGGGGGGTGAGGGGGCAGTAGGGCTCTTTCGCTACCTTTTTAGTGTATCATTTAAGTAAAGGCTCAAAAATAAGAAGTTTGAAATGCTTATAAAAGTTGCGACTGTCAGTTACATTTTCTTTTTTACAGGACAATCTTTTAAGGAGCCAAGTAGCAAATACTTTGTTCTAATATCGCCCAAGAAAAATGTCCATATTCAAAGACAACATTTTGTTAAAGCTTCTCAAACCATTTTAAGTTGACAACTACTAACCAACTTTTACCACTATTAGATTAAAGAACTACTATATATACATATTCAATTATATATATAAATATATATATATGAACAATTTGTTTGGCAATGCAGCAAACACAAACAAACATACATGCATACATAGATATGTATGTACATACATGCATGCATGCATACATATACATTACAGGCACCAATGGTTCAAAATAAAATATTTCTTCTTTGTATCATATAATAGATACTTCATATAGACATGAAACCTTTATTGTTGGAGAGATATAAACTGATGCTTTTGGTACTCCTAAAACAACTTATACTGACATAAAGACATCTGCCCCTTTAAAAACATTTATTAATTTTATATGTAATTGTCTACATGTATGTATGTACAAGATGTGTATACATAACACCCATGACAGAAGAGACATCCTATCTCCTGAAACTACACTTATAGGTAGTTCTGAGCTGTCATATGGGTTAAATCAACTCAGTTTCTCAGCATGAGTAGCAAGCGATTTTAACTGTTGAAACGTGTCTCCAGGCTTAGTATCCAAACATAATTATATCCAGACAATTTGTACATATGAAATAGCAAAAATGATAATGTTATGTATTCAATACAAGACATGCACAGGACATACAATCACATACAGAACTAGACCTCTATGTGGAATTCTTGGAGCCAGACTGATCTCACTACAACCCTATCCTGAGTCGGGCAGGGAACAAAGAGTAAGGTATTTTTGAGCTCACATAAATTCCTTGAGAAATGAAGAAGGCATGAAGCTAATATTCAAAGTGTGACTACCCAGTAGAGAGCACTGACCTAGAGAATGACTACATGTGGGGACAACAGTTATGAACCATTGGTCCCTTAGAACTATCCACTAAAGAAGAAGGATCAGTCTCCTCAAGTCAGAGACACCCATGAGAGCAGAGTTCTCACAGCTGAGGCTTTTAGTACTTTGTGCCTTGCTGCAGCAAGACCTTGACTCATCTCCGGTGGAATTTGGGATTTTCCTTTTTTGATCTGTGTGATGAAATTGAACCTCTTTCCTTTTTTTTTTAACCAAGAAATGGCACTGGGGTTGAATTTTAATCCTAGATTGACATTAAGCTACCGGGGAATTATGCTGTGTCTACTAATGTGCACTCCACCTCCCCTGCCTGAATGAGATCACCTTACATTCACTGGCACTGATGCAAACATTTTGAGCTGAGTGCTCAGAAGAGGCTGGGGTACAAATGCTCCATAATTCATTATCCTGGGAAAGAAACGGGATTTCAAAGCCTCATGGTGTGAGGTGCTCTCTAGTATTTCCAAGACAGGAGAGTGTACCACGGCCTCGGTGATGTGACTGTTTATATTAGACTGACACCACTTGTTCCCTTCCACAGTCAACATGTCCGCAACTGTTTTATCACAATCCCCTTCTACAGTCTGGTTTCAGCAATGCAGTCCTCGGAGCTAAAGGAACACACCACTTGTTTCTGTAAGGCAGTAGAGAACTGTGTGAGGAAAAAGCAGATCTAGGAAATTATAAGGGCTTACAACCTCATCAATTTACAGCTTAAACAACAAACTTAGTTTCTACCCCAGCACACCTCCTCTAACCTCACTCTTGTCAATAACCAAAAGGTGGCAGTGTCTTACCCATCATTCCTTAGGAAGCATGGGCGGACCTAGTTTAGCATCACTATTTTCGTTGTGCGTCGTTGTTTTTTCCCTGGGACCAAATGTGGATTGATGGTCCTGTGGCATTTATTAACAGCAGCAACAAGGAAAATGCAATTTCAAAAAGCTCAGAAGATTAATTATACAAATTGCCATGTAAAGCGTCAGAATTCCTCTTTGATGAGGAAATTCACACCAGTCAAAACTGCAGTCACTCCACGGAGCAATCAAGCTCTGTAAGGCGTATCCGCATCCAAATCTCGTGTTCCTCCAGGCATTCTGCTTTGCTGGCTATGGGCCACAAAAGGGAGTCAGGACACTCGGGCATACAGATTAAGTCTAACGGGGAAAGAAATTAAAAAGATACTAATGAACACATCTGACAAAGTTTTCACCAATCCAGAAACCCAGACATGCCTCTTATTTCTTTCCAAAGCCTGTCCTAATAACAAGGGCAAGGCTACACGTCTGAAAGAGAGGCTGCCAATCACTTTTACACCTGGCATTTGGAAATAGAGCAGCTTTTTATCCACAAGGATTTAGGGACACTCTTTCCCAAGATGCTTTTCAAAGCCCACTCTAAGCAATTGTCTCAATTATTTGATTCCCATCAAGACCAACGACCTCATTTAAAAACTCCCCTCATCTTGAAAAACAAGAGGCCATAGATAGCTTTGCCACAGTTGCATGCAAAAGGAATTTGGTCTCGTTTTTCTCATAAGCAGGGTCGAATTCTACAGCAGTAAACGCTGTGACTTTCCTGCCCATTTAGCCTACTCGTACATTGTTGATCATTATTATCAAGATACAACTATAGGACTCTTTCCATTCTAATCACTAGGTTTTCCAACTTTCATGAAATGAGGTCAAATTCCTTTTATTTTAAAACAAATTCACAATAAAAATAGGCAAAGTGGCCAAAGACCACAATGTTTGCTTAAAAATCAATTGTGTGTAGTTACTTTTACTTTTAATATATCTTCTGTGTGTTAGAAGGTTTTTTCTTTCTGCATTTTGCCTGGTACTTAAGAACATATCCCTCATTCTCATCCTTTTACTTAAAGGCTAGGTCAACTGTGTCGAGGTGAGGCAAATGAATCAATTTCATATATCATATTGTGTACTACCTAATAAAGTATCAGTGCTCATCACACATATCTGAGTTGTAGAATGAGCTTTGTTTATTGATTATATGATTTAAATACACATAATCAACAATAGAATTCAGGCGAATTTATATTTAAGAAAAATCTGAGATATTCGGTAGGGAGTTATAATTTACATTTCAAGGTTTTAGTGTTAAAAAAAATGAATGAACTTATTCGTCAATAAACTTGAAGTAGAAAATCAAGGAGCTCGCTGGCTTGCGGTGTGTTTTTGACAGCAAAGTTAAGCAATCGTTCATCCATGATTGCATTTCAGTGTTGTATGGCATAGGAAAGTTCAAGTCTCATCAGAGCACATCCGCACCTATGAATTGGTGTTACAAATAGCTGTCCCACAGAACACCGCGAGGAGAAGAAGTAGCCATGAAGCTCCCGCTCAACATGCTCAGTATAGAGGTTGTAGAATACCGCCCATGGAACATAACCGTTTCAGACTTTGTTAGGTCAGCTGGGCCAGTTGCAAGAGATCATGCAAAGCTTGGTAAAGGGCTTACAATTGTTGACATTCCCGCAGAGAAGAACAGGGTGGTTGGTGGCGAGGGGTTCTGAATTTTTCATGTGAGATGCAGAACTCTACTTTTCGTACCCACCAGTCTTGTATGCGATTATGTCCAATTGCACAGGGTCTCCTGAGGCGTTGAAGCACACGGAGGATGAGAGATGAACAGAAGGAGGGGCTCTATCTGTGACGTTATGGGCAAGTTGTCCACCACCACGCAGAAGCAAACCTTGCTTGCACTGCAGCTGCTTTGGGCTCACCTTCTTGCATGTTAATAATGCCTCACCCATATTTTGTAAACAAGCCCAGTAAGCTCACTGATTCCCTACATTTGACTTTGGTTGAAATGTGCTTGTTTATCCATCTGTCTGTCTGTCTGTTTGTCTGTCTGTCTGTCTGTCTGTCGAACCTTAGGCGATTGTAGCTATTTCTTTCAATCTCTCCAGGAATAGGAATATTATAATTTATAACTATTAAAATTCATAAGAATACATGCCTGATTATTGAAAAGCATAATCTGCCCCAAATCACTGAGCTGTATGCTGGACAACTATGGTACCGTGTTTAGATACTACCCCTGGAAGAGAGTTTGCTATTCAACTCTAACAGCTGAACATTTTGACTTCAGTGTTTCACCTTTACATCTGAATCTGAATGCTTTATGAACCTCTCTGTGTCCTCAGACTTAGTTCCTGCTGTTGTTTTATTTCCTATTAGTGAAATCAGCTTCAAATTATATATGATTTTTTTATTACATATCAATTCAAATCAATATAGCTTGCCATCATGCATTAATTATTTTTCAGAATGTTTTGGGGAGGGAGATAAAGAGAACATTAGATTTCTTTCCTATTAAGAATATATTTTGAAAGTCGGGCGTGGTGGCACATGACTGTAATCCCAGCACTTGGGAGGCAGAGGCAGGTGGATTTCTGAGTTCGAGGCCAGCCTGGTCTACAGAGTGAGTTCCAGGACAGCCAGGACTACACAGAGAAACCCTGTCTTGAAAAACCATATATATATATCGTGTGTGTGTGAAAAATTACAGTCTGAGAACAATGAATGGGAATCACCATGTGGTTTCAAGTCCATGACTGACCCCAACTCAGATACTTGAATTAATTTATCCTTGTCAAGATTTTGTGCACATTGGCTTCTATTAAATTACCAATCACAAATGATTGTACTATATATGACTCCACATTCCCCCTTCAACAGAAAGCAGAAAGTCTTCTCACTAACTCCAACTTTATTTTGAAATCTTTTTGTTTGTTTGTTTGTTTTGTTTGTTTGTTTTTTGAATTTGGGTTTGTTTTTTTTGGGGGGGGGGTGAGACAGGGTTTCTCTGTATAGCCCTGGCTGTCCTGGAAGTCACTCTGTAGACCAGGCTGGCATCGATCTCAGAAATCTGCCTGCCTCTGCCTCCCAGAGTGCTGGGATTACAAGTGTGCACCACCAAGCCCGGCTCTATTTTGAAATCTTTTATAAGACCCAATCAACGTTTGACTGATAATACAAAAACGTTTTACTTAGTATTCTGAATTCCATTCTTGGTTCATCATATTCTACTCTATTCTCAGCAATCTCTATGTCTCTGGTATTAATCTGTTTGTTGATTAAATGTGTCAAGCAAGTTCTGATATTTGGAACTTAAAATATTATTATTTGCCTATATTTCCATTTATTTATTTGAAAGAGAGAGGGGGAGAAAGAGGGAGAGAGGGATAGAGGAAGAGGGTGGGAGGGTGAGAGAGAGAGAGAGAGAGAGAGAGAGAGAGAGAGAGAGCATATGCAGGTGTGTATATGTTGTTCTCTGCTTGTGAACGACAGATAACTGTACTTGTGTACAGTGTAAGTTTTCTCCTGCCACCTTGTGGGATCCGGGTTCTAAATTCAGGTCATCTGTCATGAACACAATCTCCTCTACCTCCCGAGGTATCCAGCAGGTTCCTATAGACTTTGTGAAAATTCTTCCTTGTGCCTACTATAGTCTTTCCTCAAATTTGTCCCTTGCAATATATCTTCAATATTATCCTTCAGTCTACTCCCCATTTAACATCATACTTTCTTTACTGTATATTAGACAAAAAGTTATTCTCTATCACATTATCCTATTATAATTATTGTCAGCAAACTAATGACTCTTTGCCATGTTTTTTCCTGATATATTTCTTTTTCTTTTTCTTGGATATTTTCTTTACTTGCAGTTCTAATGTTTTGTCATTTCCAGGTCTCCCCTTTGGAAACTCCCATCCCGTGCTCGTGCCTCTATGAGGGTGCTCCCTGATCCACCCACCCACTCTCATTTTTCAGCCCTGGCATTCATCAAACACCCTCAAGCCTGATTCCCTCTCTACTCACTGATGTCTAACAAGGCTATTCTCTGCCACATATGCAGACAGAATCATGGCTCTCTCCATGTGTACTCTTTGGTTGGTGGTCCAGTATCTGGGATCTCCTGGGGTTGGCCTGTTGACACTGTTGCTCTCTCCATGGGGCTGCAAATCCCTTCAGCTCCTTCAGTCCCTTCTCCATTGGAACTCCCCACCCCAGCCCCATTTTATCCTATTGACAGTATCCTTTGCCTTAAAGAAGCTTTGCAATTTAATGAGATCCCATTTGTTGATTCTGGATCTTAGAGCAGAAGCCATTAGTATTCTATTCTGGAAAATTTCCCCTGTGCCCATGTGTTCAAGGTTCTTTTCCACTTTTTTTCTACAAGATTTAGTGAATCTGGTTTTATGTTGAGGTCCTTGATCCACTTGAACTTGGGCTTTGTACAGAGATAAGAACAGATCCATGTGCATTCTTCTATATATTGACTGCCAATTGACCCAGCACCATTTGTTGAAAAGGCTGTCTTTTATTCACTGGGTGGTTTTAGTTCCTTTTTCAAATATCTAGTGACCATAAATGTGTGGGTTCATTTCTGGAACATCAGTTCTATTCCATTGATCTACCTTATCACTACTGTTCAGTAGTATAGTTTGAGGTCAGTGATGGTTATTCTCACGAAGTTCTTTTATTGTTGAGAAGTTTTTGCTATTCTGTTTTTTTTTGTTATTCCAAATGAATTTGCAAATTGTTCTTTCTAACACTATGAAAAATTGATTTGAATTTTTTAGGGGATTGCACTGAATCTTTAGATTGCTTTTGGCAAGATGGCAATTTTTACTATATTAATATTGCCAACCAAGATCTTTCTGTTTTCTGAGGTCTTCTTCTAATTCTTTCTTCAGAAACTTGAAGTTCTTTCACTTGTTTGATTAGAGTCACACCAACATATTTTACATTGTTTGTGACTATTGTGAAGTGTGTTCACTAATTTTTTTTCTCAACCTTTATCCTTCTTTATCCTTTGAACGTAGGAAGGCTACTGTTTTGCTTGAGTTTATTTTACATCTGGCTAGAATGCTGAAATTGTTTATTAGCTGCAGGTGTTCTCTGGTGGAGTTTTTTGTGGTTATGTAAGTATACTATTATATCATCTGCAAACAGTGACATTTTGACTTCTTCCTTTCCAATTTGTATCCCTTTGCCCTCCTTTTGTTGTTTAGTTGCTCTAGCCAGAACTTTAAGTACTATATTGAATATATAGGGAGAAAGAGTGCAGTATTTTTCCTGGTTTTAGTGGCATTGGTTCAAGTTTCTCTCCGTTTAGTTTGATGTTGGTTTGCTGTATATTGCTATTGCTATATTTAGATATGGGCCTTGAATTCCTGATTTTTCCAAGACATTTAACATGAAGGGTTGTTGAATTTTGTCAAGTGCTTTTTCAACATCTAAAGAAATGATCATGTGTTTTTTTTCTTTGAATTTGTTTATGTAGTGGATTACATTGCTGGATTTCTGTATATTGAATCATCCCTGCATCCCTGGCATGAAGTCTACTTGATCATGGTAAATGATTGTTTTGATGTGTTCTTGGAATTGGTTTGTGAGAATTTTATTGAATATTTTTGCATCGATATTCATAAGGGAAATTGGCCTGAAGTTCTCTTTCTTTGTTGATTATTTGTGAGGTTTTGATATCAGTATAACTGTGGCTTTAAAAAATGACATGGGTAGTGTTCCTTCTGTGTCTGTTTTGTGGGCTAGTTTGAAGAGTATTGGTATTAAGTCTTCTTTGAAGGTCTAATAGAACTCTGCACTAAACCCATCTGATCCTGGACTTTTTTTGTTTGGGAGACTATTAGTGACTGCTTCTATTTCTTTGTGGGATATAGGACAGATTAGATCATTTTTATTATCCTTATTTAACTTTGGTATCTGGTATCTGTCTAGAAATTTGTCCATTTCATATAGATTTTCCAGATTTGTTGAACATAGGCTTTTGTAGTAGGATCTGATGATTTTTTGAATTTCCTCAGCTTCTGTTGTTTTATCACCCTTTTCATTTTTGAATTTGTTAATTTAGTCTGGCTAAGGATTTATGAATCTTGTTGATTTTCTCAAAGAACCAGCCCCTGGTTTTGTTGATTCTTTGTATAGTTCTTTCTCTTTCTACTTGATTTTTTGATTCTTTGATTTCAACCTTGAGTTTGATTTTTTTTCCTGCTGTCTATTCGTCTTGGGTGTATTTGCTTCTTTGTGTTCTAGAGCTTTCAAGTATGCTGTTAAGTTGCTAATGTATGCTTTTCCAGTTTCTTTTGGGAGGCACTCAGAATTATGAGTTTTCCTCTCAGCACAGCTTTCATTGTATCCTATAAGTTTGGGTATGTTGTACTTTCATTTTCATTAAGTTCTAAAAAGCCTTTAATGTCTTTCTTTATTTCTTCCTTGACCCAGTTTTCATTGAATAGAGTGTTGCTCAGCTTCCATGTGTATGTGGGCTTTCTTTTGTTTTTGTTGCCAATGAAGACCAGCCTTAATCCATAGTGATCTGATAGGATGCATGGGATTATTTTAATCTTCTTATATCTGTTGAGGTCTGTTTTATGACCTATTATATGATCAATTTTGGAGAAGATACCATGAGGTGCTAAGAAGAAGGTATATTCTTTTGATTTAGGGTGAAAGATTCTATAGATACTTATAAAATCCATTTGGTCCATAACTTCTGTTAGTTTCACTGTGTCTCTGTTTGTGTTTCCATGATCTGTCCATTGAGAATGTATCTGTCTTCCTGATCAGAATGTAAGCTGTTTGCAAGTAGAAACATTTGCACTATTTTCTCAAAGTCTAGAGCTGTGTCTAGCACATAATAGAAGATTCACAGATGTTGTTAAATAACAAATAGTTGCTCATGACTATGCATTCATAACTCTGGCATTAGGTACTCCAGCTCTTTCTTCACTGATTTACAAGTATAAAGCATAAAATGGTGATCCAAAACAATTCACAGATTGGTGGCAGAGGTCTCAGCAGAATGGATACAACAAGCACTGTGATCTTGAGTTCCTGTCTCTAGAACTGTCAGTTGGATATTGTTATGCAGTCCGTGAATACTAGTATATGCACCTTTTAATTTCATAAAACATGGCTAATAATACCTTTAACTCCTTAGTATAGTAAATGACTAAGGAATATTGATTAATTATATGAGATAACATTGTTTGTAGGTCTAGACCTAATGTGAACATGGTTGCCTAGGGGCTATAATGAGTTCATGTAGAAGAGAGAAACAGAATGGTGCTGGTTTTTGCCTATGGGATGATAAGGCAGTTAGTGTTATAATTTCTGGGATGTTTTCTCCATAATCCAGGAAATCTTAATTAACTTACTTCTTCTTCTCTCTACAAGAGTTGGGCCCCAAGTATCTATTATAGATTTTTCATTGTACTAATGTATAATACTAAGGAATTGTTCGAAGTAACCCTAAACCAGGTTGGCATGTATTTAGTGAGATCTTTAGGAAATATTATGGAGGCAAGAAGAAAATCTGATGACTATGAACTACAATCCAATCTGTAAATAGTAGGATAATGAAGATATGACTAAGAGATTTACTAGACTATGAGATTTGGATAGCTAGATGAAGTTTGATATCTTTGCTACCTGAAAAAATAGAAGAAAGTAAGTTCTGGAAGGACTGTGGGAGTATATTCAAAAGGGATTTGATTTAGTTTCTGTATCCCTAGGTTTTAGGGAATAGAATGAATTATGCTTGTGAGAACAGCACTATAACACTGTCCTGTTTTCCATGCCTCTTGTAACCAAACCTGAGGCTTGCCTGGATTTTGTATATGCATGTTACTATACATCCCAGTTTTGAGCTGTGATGATTACTAAAGTACATGGGCATTTTGGATAAATTAGTTATGGACATGTGGTGAAGGTACATATGCTGGATTCTTGCAACATCTGAATTTACAGGAAGCTTTCCAGTTTTGGAGATAGCCCACTAACTCACGCCTGAAACCATCGCTAAGCAACCTATGCTTAAAAATCTCTTGAAAGCAGAAGTTAAATATGGACCACATGTCAACTATAATTACAAATCTGTTCTCCCACACTGCATTGCTCCAGTGTTGTCTTTTTTACTTAGTGAAAGGGTAAAGAAAATCATATGTTTTGTGCTACCAAGACATTTGTGTGTCACTTCAAATTCCCTGGCTACCTTGGCAAACTTGCCTTAAGTCGGCATTAATATGGAAACTGCTTTTGGACTCTTTGCTTTATGTCTTAAAAAACTTATGCTTACCATGGATTAGCTAGGGTAGTAAACTCGTAATCAACATTAAATTTGACATGCTAAAAACCCTTCAGTCGTTGCTATATTTGTCCTAGTTGGGATTTATATAGCTTTCATAAACACCATGACAAAAATCAAGTTGGGAGATAAAAGATTTGTTTGGCATACATGGTAATGGTTCATGGATGGAAAGAGAGGCAGACATTTAAAGCAGAAAACTAGGCAGGAACTGAAACAGAAATCATGAAAGAAGCTGCTAACTGGCTTCTTCTTGCTCATTTTGTTTTCTTAGACACCCTGCAACCATCTGCCTAGTGACGACACTGCCCATGGTGAGCTGTGCTCTTTTAGTTGAATCATCTATAGGCCAGACTGATGGGGACTTTTTTTTAAAGAATGTATTTTTCTCATATATTACATTCTGTCCTGCTTCCTTTCACTGCACTCCTCCCATCCCCCTGCCACACACACTCTTTTAAATTGAGGTTTCTTCTTAGATGACTCTCATTTGTTCTAATCTACCAAAAATGGAACACAATATTTAATTATTAATATTCATGAATATAAATATAATCAATTATATTTAATGTTTGATTCACATGACTTTCCCTCTTAAGAAATGAAATGTTTTCTTGTTTCATATTTTTTTATTAGTTCTCAAAAATCATGCACTAAATGATAGGACTGAAAAGGCAAGGATTCTTTCTTGGTGGCACAGGCTATGTAAAGTTAGATTTCTGTGAATGGGACTCAAGTAGACATTTGAAGACTGACTCCTCATACTTCTTCAGAGGAAACTTCTAGTTCAAACTCCCAAAGATGGAGAACATTTTTGATAACGTGGTAATGAACATCTGGATAGACAGATTCTTTAGGGCAACTGGTTACCTTGATTTGATTTCTCACACAGAAGCAACAAATGTTAAACTTTCTTGGACACTAATAGAAAATATTACAGAACACCTCCATTCCTGACTCTGACAGTTCATGTTTGCAGCTGAGTTGACAGAATATCAGGGCGTGTATATGCAGAAAGCTGACCTATGTTTTTTGTTTGGTACTTGGACTAAAGGCTATTATAATTATAAAACCACAAAGGAATCCATAACATCACAAACTCATTACAGCTTTTGGTTTCAAGGAAATCAGTGCCTTCATTTTAGGCTGTCTGACACAGTCTCCTTACCTTCAAGTCACCAGGCAGTCATAAAGTGCATCTACACTTGAGAGGAGAAACACACACATACAAAGGTAAACATAAATAAGTACACATTTTTAAATGAGTGTCACCTACCCTCTTATAGAAATGCACTACAAAATTAAGGTAAATACCACATTATTTGAGAAGTACACTTACTGGTTGCATAACCTGAATTTTAGTTAAATTCCTGTCAACTGAACTGTAAGAAATTAAAGATCCAAGATAAAATGCGCTCCCATGCTTCAAATCTGACCAATTCCATTACATGCACTATTGAAGTATGAAAATTTTTCCTCGATCAAAATGCTGCTAAGAATTTAGTCCTGTTTAAAAAAAAAAGAAAGAAAGAAAACCATGAGTATTCCTATTATGAAAACAAGACAAAACAAAACAAAACAAAAAACAAACAAAAAAGAACCCACAATAGAAAGGCCAAATGAGAGACTGAGACAAGCAATCAGAAAGTGACTTTTTAAATTTTCAAGTAGGTCACAGTAAGGTATATTGTTATTGTTCTTTCTGCAAAAGTTGGGTTAAGTTTCTCAATTAGGAAAGAACGCATTTATAGAGTTCTTCCATTTTTATTGATTTTTGATGTCATTTAAACAATGATGAATAACCATACGGTAGGAAGCCGCACTCCAGGAGCATTTCTTTCCCATCTCTAGCTGTTGTCAAAAATCACCATTCTGGCTCTAGTGGCTTTGTGGAATATTGCCTAGTAGAGCAGCTGGGATGATAGGCCATGAGGAAGGGTCATCCTCTTTGACATTTATGAATATCTGAATGTCCTTGTCCTGGGACTCCAATGTACACCTGATCATAGCCTATGCTTCTGACAAAAGCAAGGTCTCTCACTTGGAACAAGGATAATCTGCTTAAAAATCTAAATCTCTTATAAATGGCTGACGTGTGCAGGAATAGCATAGTACATAGCTCTTTGTAAGGCAATTTTAAAAGAAAATGATACACATTTTGCCCAGCCAAGCAATCTGAAAGTTCAAAAGGTAAGAAGCACTTCTCAGCATGAAACTGTCAAACATATTTGAAAAGAAAGTTAATTACAATTGGCATTTCCAGGCCTTCTGCTGTCCATGACTATTTTACTGAAAGGTGACATTGGTAGCATCCATTCTGTAAAAGCTGAGAAATAAAGAAGAGCCAAAAAACTGAACCTCTGCACATAACATAGAACGAGCAATACCAAAATCCTTGTCATTTGTTGTAGACACTTTTAAAACGTCATGCATGTGAAGTGATTGAAACTGAGCATAAGCTAGATATGGAGAGAAAGCAGTAGGATCCCAAAGTTGTCATCAGGAGTGTCTTTCCCATGAGAGAGATTCTTGTTTCCTTATGTCTATGTGAGTCCCTGGCTAGATGAAGATCTTCATTTGGTGACTTCTTGGTTTCTTGATAGAGAAAGAGAGAAGGAGGGACAGAAAGAAGAAGGGAGGGAAGGGGGGAATAATAAGACATCGATCATTCACTTAACTGATTTTTATTATCAGTGTGTTTCTCAAAAGACAAGGACACAGAATTCTCATGGATTTTGGAATACCATTCACAAAAAAAGCTTAGTTTTCTGTTATTGTGTTATCATATTCTTGTGTTGACCATCACCACCTCAGAGTTTGTATGTGATGGTAAGAGGCAAGCACTTGGAGAATATAAAAAGCTAAAAGAAAAAGGTCTGTCCTAAGACTACTGATATTTGATATTTGGGGGAAAGCAACCATCATTAAAAAGAAATGTATATGTTGTGGATATAGAATGCAGTCACATCTACAGTACATAAAATACAATTCATTTCTGAAAACTGTTCTGACTGTGGAGTGGTCTGTATATTCTGCTAACAGCATATATATATATATATATATATATATATATATATATATATATATATATATAGTTTTATGTACAAGTTTAGACCCTGCTCTTAGGTGTGAAGGAATACACACTGGGGATAGTGGGAGTAGACTGATACTTGAGACAGGAGATTTTACTCTGGGGGAGGTGTATAAAAAACAAAAACATAATAAAAACAAAACACACTAACAGAACCAACAACAATAACAACAACAACAAACATAATATGGGAAGCCCTAAGATTGAAAGAGGAACAGGAGCTGTGCAGCTATCCCTGTGGTTAGGAGGAAAAATATGCTTAGCAACCAAATTATTGAAAGTGCTCTCTACTAACTAATCATACTAAAATTGACTACTAAATCATATTTGAAAATTCTGTAGTTTTACACTATTCTCCAATGGTTAAATTAATACTGTGATCTTCATTAAGATTTCAGTAAGAAATTAGTGATGTGGTAACATTACATTGACATATTTGAAATAATTGTTTAGTATATACCCAAAATTCTGTTATGCTTTTGTTAGCCAACCAGATTGAAGTGTTTTACAAAGTGGTGTAAAAATAAATAAAATTTGCTTCCTTGTCACTGTTTGAATAACTATCATCATTTTTTGAGGCATGAAAACCTTTGATACTGATAGTTAAGTAGCCGCCGGTGGTGATGGCGCAGATGGCCAATTTTGGACTTGAGAGATGCTGAATTCACCCATTCTCTTTTTTCCTCTGTAAGACAGGATCTATCTAAGATGTAGTTGAGGTAGCTTTGAACTGATTTGGTACACATGGTTGGCTTTGAACTCATGATCCTCCTGATGTTATACCTAGTTTAGAGAGCTATAAATTTCAAACAAATATTGGAGTTTGCCTAATGTTAAATATAAGTAGCTGTATTTTAATTTCAAAATTCAAGTACAAATTATGTTGCTGGAATAAAAAATTTCAAAGATTCCTTTTATGCAATAGTGGTTAGTTGTCCTGGTATGGATACCCAACTTAATGCACATTTTCAAATGTTCTGCTCTGAGTAGTTACATATCTATGGATTCTTCTGAATGGTACAGGATTTCATTGGAATGAAATCATCTAGAACAATGTAAGGACAAAAATCTGTAAACTGAAATTTGAAAAGAAGTTTTAGGGTAAATTTAAATAATTATATCTTTTTTTATTTTCTATATTTTTTGTTTACATTCCAAAGGCTTTCCCCTTTCCCAGATCCCCCCCACCATACGTCCCATAAGTCCTCTCCCCCCCAACTATTCCCCAATCATCCCCCCACCATGTCTCTGTTCTGGATCTACAAAACTGGATCCAATCTTTACAGGCCCAGGGTCCTCTCCTTTCTTCTTCTTGGGAATCATTTGAATTGCTAGTTGTGCCTTGAGTATTTAGGGCTTCTGGGCTCATTAATATCCACTTATCAGTGATTGCATTTCATGTGTATTCTTTTGTGATTGGTTACCTCGCTTAGGATGATATTTTCCAGATCTAACCATTTACCTACAAATTGCATGAATTCATTATTTTTAATTGCTGAGTAGTATTCCATTGTATAAATATACCACATTTTCTGTACCCATTCCTCCTTTGAGGGATATTTGGGCTCCTTCCAATTTCAGGCTATTATAAACAAAGCTGCTATGAACATAGTGAAGCATGTGTCTTTATTGTATGCAGGGTAATCCTCTGGGTATCTGAGAAATCATGAAGTTGCATATGTTTTATGCCCAATAAAATATACTATTTTGATACACAGCATTAAATAAAAATTTTTAAATTGAATATAATGAAGACTTTTGTGATTTTTGGATCCTGCACACTACTTTATAGAGTTTATCAAACTCTAAGCATAACTTGTGGAGAGGGAACTGATTGTACTAGTAAATGCAATATCAAATTTGAGCTGTAATTATTGCAATACCCAATGAGGCAATAACAAAATATTCACAGATAAAATATCAAAGCAAAGGTGATTTTCAAAGAATGCAATGGTTGAAGAAGGACCTATCAAATGATATTTGAGAAAGTTGGCTTAGAACTCATTGGCTTAGGACATTGATCTACAAAAGTCAAATGTCATTGGGTAGACACAGCAAGTAATAAAAATATGCATTCATTCATTCATTCATTTATTCACTCAACTCCAAGATGTCAAGGAAACTTCTAATATGGTCTAGTCCCTTGTGTAGGTTCTGTATTTGATGCTGAGGTAACAGAACAGCTGAAGAAACCCTGGCACTGAGAAAGTGTAACTTACACTGAGTGTTAGCCAGTAAATAGAGTGAAACAGAAATCACCCTGTTACCTCATCATGATGTGTGCTCTTTTTATTTTCACTCCACTAATCATTTGAATTCATTGCACATCTTAGTGGGCAAATCTACTCTTAAGGTTCTCATGAATATTGTAAATCAGAAAGCCTTATTACAATTATAAGACATTTTTACAAGTAAAACTGTATACTCTCAAAGTTACATTCCAGGAACAATTCAAAATACTTTCATGCTATTTCAAATATTACATTGATCCTTTTGTCTCAGAATGTAATGTCATGCAGAATATACTCTCTAACTGGTGCCAAATACACTTAAATATTCAAATAAAAATTACAACTTTAATTATATTCATAATCAGGCAAATTTTGATAAACCTCTAATTCTCATATTGGGTGTTTAAAATTTTAAACTATTTTGCTTTTTCGTCACTTTCAAGTATTTTATAAAATGATGTAAAAATAAATAAAATTTGCTTCATTGCCACTATTTGAATAATTATCATCATTTTCAGAGGCACGAAAGCCTTGATACTTACAGTCAAGTAGCCGTCACAGATGACCAGTTTTGGACTTGAGAGATGCCGAATTCAGCCAACAATTCCCTCCTCAGGAGTCTAGCAGATTTGCCTGTTATTCGGACCACTGGGAATCTCATGAAGCAATTCGTTCTGCCTTCCTTCTTATGACAAAGTGCCAGCATCATCAGCGTCTAAGAAACAAAGCACCAGGATCATTTGCTATTGCAATGAACTTACTTTTAGAGAAATAAATTCATAAAAATACAATCTGAAAAATGAAAAATAAAATTACTGCTACAGCCAAAATTATCAACTCTTCCTCCTCTCTCCTTGCCTCCTCCCCCTCCAACCTCACCCCTTCCCTCATTTCCTCCATGTTGCAGGTTAGGGATTATTTCTTCCTTATAGACATTCTTATTATTTTAGGATTGGGAAAAAAACACTGAATGACTTCATCTTACAAATATGGAAGTTACAGTTTTGCCTTGATCTGTGGGATAAAGAAGAGCCAAGATGCTCTGTACTTACAAAACATTTTCCAATTGGCTATCCTTGATACCTCTACTTTCAAAATGCATTTTCATGTATTTATTTATTAAATATCATGGTTGGCTAAAGTGGATATTAATAGAATGAATATCATTTCTGTTAAGGATAGACTTGCCTTGCTCTCTTTATTTATCCTTTTATCTGTCATTGTTAACATAATGTTTAGATATAAACACTATAGAAACTTATATAGAAGAATTGTGCTGGTCCAAATTATGCATTAATGTTTGGAATACAGATAACACACTCCCTATTTTGCCAAAGGTAAGCCAGAAAGGCATATGAATTGTACTGGGAAAACTAAATGAACTCAACTTTAATAATGACCGGAGCATCTAATGTTAGAAAATCAACTGGCTATTCAAAATTTGGCTGCTGTTAAAAAAATGTCAAAATCTAGTGGGAAATGTCATTGAAACTAGTAGTAATTAAAAGGATTTTGAGAGCTATAGCAGAGATATAATCTTCTCTTGCCTACTTAATGCTTTCAAAATAAGGACCAAAAGTAAATATTCTTTTTTTTTGATTACATATATTCTTTATTTACATTTCAAATGTTGACCCCTTTCCTGGTTCCCCCTGGCCCCAAAAATTTCCTTCTCCATCCCCCATCCCCTTGCTCACCAATCCAGCCATTCCTTCTTCTCTGTCCTGGCATTCCCCTATACAGGGGAATGGAGTCTTCTCAGGACCAAATTTTCATTCACAAAACTGAAGTCTAAAATCCTGGGAAGTCAAATCACTGTATCAAATTAAAGAAATGAAAAAGAATGGATGGGAAAGGAGAGAGGTGTGGTTTCAATGTAAATACAATTAAGTACAATCCTGTTTCCTTTTAGGTCATGTGGCTTCTGGCTTAGTTTAATCAAAATAATAAAAGTAGTCAATAGGTCACTAGCTGGGCTTTAACCAGAGCAGAGAACATGCATAATCATCTCTGTCTTTCACAATTTTTACAAATGAGAAGAAATTCAAAGCTTTTGGTCCACTGATACTTAAAACAGGACTACTTAAGGTTTAGTCACAGAGCAATAGAAGAATAACTAAGGACAGGGACTGACTCTGGAAAGCCCACAGAAAAGACCCAGTTCTCGCTGGAATCAGATGTAAGTGTCCTCTTATGACGGAGTGTTCCAGGTAGAAGGTGGACTTCTGATTTTAGCCTTAACATCCCCTTAAACAGTCCCTCCTGGAAACAACCTGCACATAGGTGAGTCTGCCAAACCAGTCCATATTTTTTTTTTTTACAAAATTTTACTAAACATGATGAGTCACAAAAATTGCATTTCGTTGCTCACAAACAAAACAACACCCCCACAGGCTTGAAATAAAATTCCCTTTCTTTGTTGCTGTCAGGAATGCCCATTAAAACCCTTTGAAGTCATTCATCAAGCAAACATGATTTTTTTTTCTGTGTGAGGGTTTTTTCCCCCTCTCAAAAGTAGAAATATCCTTTGTGTTTTCCTCAGAAAGGACTACTCCATTTCTTTACCCTTCTTCTGCAACCCTTCTGCCCTCCTCACTCCCACACCCCACACAAAGACACTCCTTAATTGTATTACTGTTAGGTTGACCTCCAACCCCAACTAAAATGAGGACAAGGCTAGTTTTGTGTTTCGTGGGATAACAATTTATGAGCAATTAAAAATGAAGGGACACAAAGCATTCATCACAGTCCCAGCCAGACAGGCAGCTGAGGTCAAAGGCTCTAGCAATGAAGTGTGCACAATATATTTTTATTTCTGTTTTCACTAAGAAGGAAACGGGTTAGCTAAAAATTATGGCATGAAGCCTCGAGTTCAAAATAGGTGCACTTAATCTTTGGAGACAGTTCATGCTTGGACAGAAAGGATAGGACAGCTCTCGGGAAAACACATGCATAGTTACATACACACACACACACACACACACACACACACACACATTCTGTACATCCATACATTGGAGAGAGAGGGAAGAATTCCGGGTAAATGGAGGGAAGGAGGGAAGGAGGGCGGAATGGACGGAGAGAGGAGAGAGAGAGAGAGAGAGAGAGAGAGAGAGAGAGAGAGAGACCTAAGGACCATGTAATATAATAATGTAATATGGGAAAATGAAAGATTTTGCTAGTACAATCTATTGCAATTCACATACAATTTCAAGAAGAGAAATGTGCTGAATAAATATTCATTGTACTTTTATGGCCAAATACACCATATTTCTCTCATTTTCTTGCCCTTATTATGGCAAACAAAATAGAAGATTTTAAGCTCTCATTCCTCTTGACACATTTTTTCCCCAATCTGTTTGATGTAACATGATACCTTTATCATTTTATTTTCCCAGATCATCCATGGTATATTATGTGAATGCCAAAATTAATGTGTGGTGTGCTGAGCTTCCGCTGGGGTTATACATCAGTTCTTTCCAGCTCTTGTGGCTCAGTGGAACGAACATGCTTTGTAAATTCCCCCTCTTTCTTGAAATCTTAACAATGATTTTCTGATTTGAGGTGCAGAGCCACGGGGACAAGACGTATTTGTGAATTAACTGATGTTAAGCTATTCATCAATGCCACTGTTGGTTTTTTAATATGTCTAATTTTTAATAGAAGAAGAGGTTTATAATAAGTACAATGTGCCTTTATTCTGCTGTGTCAGCATAAACAAGAACCCAATATTGATGACTGAAAAATTGTTCACTGGAGTGAGAGAGTTAGTTAACAATTACAGACTTAGATGGCCTCATCCTCTCATCAGTAATTTGCTACAAGGAAAGCAGAACACATGTGCAAGAGGAATTTAGTTTGCACCCAAACTACAGCAGTTTACTAGAAGATACAGATTAAAAGCTACCAATAGTTAACCAGGAGTAACATAACTTTCTTCCACTGGGAGGTACTTAGACTGGTAGCAAAGTTATCAGACAAGCATTATTGTTTTCTTAAGTTTTTCTAATTTAATTAGTTAAATGTAAATTTAAACTAGTTGCCTACAAATTGAATATTGAAATACCTGTGCTGTTTACATACTAATTTGGAAGTTTCCTTTGGCTTTGTTAAGACTTGTGAATAATTTCTTAAATGATTTTGATAAAGTACATCCTTAAGCTAGATGGAAAAATAAAGAAGAAAATAAGGAAAGAAGCAGACCCTCAGTTCATCAGTGAGTAGTGAGAAGTCACGACTTAGCTGTGGGAAATATGTAATTGCACCTTCAAAGATATACACAGAGGGGAGAAGAGAGTCAAGATCCTTTGGGTTCCTGTTGCTAGGATGGAACGGCACCAGTGAAGCAGCTAGTGGAGGAAGGAGTCTACTTGGCTTGTGTTTTGCTTTAATTTGGCCACAGTCCATCAAGAGAAGCTGAGACAGGAACTCAAACAGGGCAGGAACTTGGAGGTATGAGCCGATTCAGTGCATGTAGGAGTACTGCTTACTAGCTTGCTTCTCGCGGCTTTCTCATCCTGCTTATAGTACACAGAAGCACCGTCCCAGGTTGTATCACCCACAGATAACACACCTCACCAATCATCATTTAGAAAATGCACGACAGACTTGTACACAGCCCATTCTAGTGGAAAGATTTTTCTCAATCAAAGCTCCCTTTTCGAAAATGACTCTAGCTCTATACCCCATTTTTAATAGGGTTATTTGGTTTTCTGGGGTCTAACTTCTTGAGGTCTTTGTATATATTGGATATTAGCCCTCTGTTGGATGTAGGGTTGGTGAAGATCTTTTCCCAATTTGTTGGTTGCCGATTTGTCCTTTTGACTGTGTCCTTTGCCTTACAGAAACTTTGCAATTTTATGAGGTCCCATTTGTCAATTCTTGATCTTAGAGCATAAGCTATTGGTGCTCTGTTCAGGAACTTTTCCCCTGTGCCCATGTCCTCAAGGGTCTTCCCCAGGATCTTTTCTATTAGTTTCAGTGTTTCTGGCTTTATGTGGAGGTCCTTGATCCACTTGGAGTTGAGCTTAGTACAAGGAGATAAGAATGGGTCGATTCGCATTCTTCTGCATGCTGACCTCCTATTGAAACAGCACCATTTGTTGAAAAGGCTATCTTTTTCCCACTGGATGTTTTCTGCTCCTTTGTCGAAGATCAAATGGACATAGGTGTGTGGGTTCATTTCTGGGTCTTTAATCCTATTCCATTGATCCACCTGCCTATCACTGTATCAGTACCATGCAGTTTTTAATTCTATTGCTCTGTAGTATTTCTTGAGGTCCGGGATACTGATTCCCCCAGAAGTTCTTTAACTGTTGATAACTTTGGAGAGCTGGGACACACCTTAAGAAATGTTCAACATCATTAGTCATTAGGGAAATGAAAATTAAAACAACCCTTAGATTTCACCTCACATCAGTCAGAATGGCTAAGATTAAAATCTCAGGAGACAGCAGGTGTTGGTGAGGATGTGGAGAAAGAGGAACACTCCTCCACTGCTGGTGGGATTGCAAGCTGGTACAACCACTCTGGAAATCAGTCTGGCAGTTCCTCAGAAAACTGGGCACAACACTTCCAGAGGACCCTGATATACCACTCCTGGGCATATACCTAGAAGATTCCCCAGCGTGTAATAAGGATACATGCTCCACTATGTTCATAGCAGCCCTATTTATAATAGTCAGAAGCTGGAAAGAACACAGATGTCCCCCAACAGAGAAATGGATACAAAAAATGTGATATATATATATATATATATATATATATATATATATATATATTCACACACACACAAACACAATGGAGTACTATTCAGCCATTAGAAACAATGAATTCGGGCCACATTATGAGTGGATCAATGTGGATTCATACTGGTAACAAGGTATCTCTGTGAGGAGTTGAGAACTGGGGACATATTTCCATGTTAAATAATATTTGCCAGACGGAGCCCTGCCAACTGGGAGAGCCTCTGCCTAGGCTTCAGCAGCCCAGCCAGGAAGCCCCAGACCTGCAGGGAATCCTGTGGTTAGACAGAGCCCTGAGACCCGCCACCATCTTGGAGCGGGTAACCGAGCAAGGTACTGTGGGCACCAGAGTGAAGGATTTCCCAGGGTATAGCCTGCCTGGGTACCTTCTGCACCAGGGAGCTGGACAGCATTACGGCTGCCTAGGCAGGTGGGAGAACATCTGACCTGCAGGAGGTCTCATAGATAGAGACCCAAGGACCAAAAGCAATCTACATATTCAATGCAATCCCCATCAAAATCCCAAATCAATTCTTCATAGATCTAGAACGAGCAATTCTCAAATTCATATGGAGTAACAAAAAAAAACCCAGGATAGCTAAAACTATTAACAATAAAAGGACTTCTGGGGGAATCAATATCCCCGACCTCAAGCAGTACTACAGAACAATTGTGTTAAAAACCGCATGGTATTGGTACAGCTACAGGCAAGTAGATCAAAGGAATAGAATTGAAGGTCCAGAAATAAACCCACAGAGTTATGGTCACTTGATCTTTGATAAAGGAGCTACAACCATCCAGTGGATAAAAGATAGCCTTTTCAACAAATGGTGCTGGTTCAATTGGAGGTCAACATGAAGAAGAATGCAAATTGACCCACTCTTATCTCCTTGCACTAAGATCAACTTCAAGTGGTTCAAGGACCTCCACATAAAACCAGACACACTGAAACTATTAGAAAAGAAACTGGGGAAGACCCTGGAGGACATGGGCACAGGGGGAAAGTTCCTGAACAGAACACCAATAGTGTAATGCTCTAAGATCAAGAATTGACAAATGGGACCTCTTAAAATTGCAAAGTTTCTGTAAGACAAAAGACACTGTCAGAAAGACAAAACAGCAACCAACAAATTGGGAAAAGATCTTCACCAACCCCACATCCGACAAAGGGCTAATATCCAATATATACAAAGAACTCAAGAAGTTAGACCACAAAGAACCAAATAACCCTATTAAAAATGGGGTACAGAGCTAAACAAGGAATTTTCACCAGAAGAAATTCGGATGGCTGAGAAGCACCTTAAGAGATGTTCAACATCATTAGTCATCAGGGAAATGCAAATCAAAACAACCTGAGATTCCATCTCACACCAGTCAGAATGGCTAAGATTAAAAACTCAAGAGACAATAGGTGCTGGAGAGGATATGGAGAAGGGAGATCACTCCTCCATTGTTGGTGGGATTGCAAGATGGTACAACCACTCTGAAAATCAGTATGGCTGTTCCTCAGAAAATTGGGCATGACACTTCCAGAGGACCCTGTCATACCACTCCTGGGCATATACCCAGAGGATTCCCATATACCCAGAGGATTCCTCCTGCATGCAATAAAGACACATGCTCCACTTCCAGAGGACCCTGTCATACCACTCCTGGGCATATACCCAGAGGATTCCCATATACCCAGAGGATTCCTCCTGCATGCAATAAAGACACATGCTCCACTATGTTCATAGCAGCTTTATTTATAATAGCCAGAAGCTGGAAAGAACCCAGATGTCCCTCAGCGGAGGAATGGATACAGAAAATGTTATATATATATAACATTATATATACATATATATATACATATATATATATATATATATATATATATATATATATATATATAATGGAATACTACTCAGCAATTAAAAATAATGAATTCATGAAATTTGTAGGCAAGTGGTTGGATCTGGAAAATATCATCCTAAGTGAGTCAACCCAATCACAAAAGAATACACATGAATTGCAAAGATAAGTGGATATTAAGGAGCCAGCCCAGAAGCTCTGAATACTCAAGACACAATTAGCTAAGCAAAAGATTCCCAAGAAAAGGGATGGAGAGGACCCTGGTCCAGAAAAGACTAAATCCGGTTTTGTAGGAGAGTATCAGAACAGAGAAATGGTGGGGATGGGAGGTTGATTCGGGAATGGGGGGTGGGAAGAAGACTTATGGGACATATGGTGAGGGGGTGAACTGGAAAGGGGAAAGCCTTTGGAATGTAAACAAAGAATAGAGAAAATAAAAAAAAGAAACAATGAATTCATGAAATTCTTAGACAAATGGAGGGAACTAGAAAACATCATACTAAGAAAGGCAATCCAGTCTCAAAAGAGCACTCATGGTATGCACTCACTGATAAGCGGATATTAGCCTAGAAACTTGGAATACCCAAGACACAATCCACATATTAAATGATGTCCAAGAAGGAAGGAGTGACCCCTGGTTCTGGAAAGGCTCAGTGTAGGAATGTAGAGAAATTCCAGAACAGAGAAGTGGGAAGGGGTAGATGGGGAACTGGGGGAGGGAAGAGGGTTTAGGGGACTTTTGGGGAGCTGGGAGCCAGGAAAGGAGAAATCATTTGAATTGTAAATAAAGAATATATTGAATAAAAAATGTAGAAAAAAAATAAAGAAAATGACTCTAGCCTGTGTCAAGCTGAGAGAAAGGTAGTCAACAGAAGAAAGTTTGGGAAAAGGCAATTAGGAAACAAATCTGTATTGGGAAGACTTAAAAGCACTTGTCTGTTTGATAAAATCAGGGCTACACTTTCCACAGAGATTGATAAACTTTTCTTCAAACTTTTGGCTTAAGCCATATTGATGGTAGTTTTGCCACCTACAGATCTTATTGGGATGATTTGAAAGCTAGACCACTTCCCTCCAAACAACAGATGCCACCACAGAACCAGTCTCAGTATGAACTGATGTAGGTTTGTAGGTATTTGTATTTTGCATTTCCAGAAATAAATATACCTATTTGAAATCTATTTATGCACTTATCTATTTACATATGTATTTATTTATTTGCATGTTTCTGTCTTTATGAAAATAGACTGTTTCCTCCTGGTTTGCTTCCCCTCCCTATTATTCTCCCTGCTCCTCCCACCAACCTCCCTTCTAGACCCACCCCTTTCTGTTTCTTATTACAAAGACAGGCTTCTTTGAAGTAATGCTATAATATGATAATATGATGAAACCTACACCTGAGAATTAAAAAAAAAAAAGAAAACAAAAACAAAGAAAAGGTCTATGAGAGGACACAAGAAATGGAGATGCATTCATTTGCACACTAAGGAATTGCACAAAAACACTCAACTGGAAGACATACTGTGTACAAAAGAACCTATAGTATAAAAAGAGAGAATAAAAATAAAATTATGTAAAATAAATACGAAAATATTAACTTAAAATTAAAAACGAAGAAGAGCCCTGACATGACATGAGACAAGGAACCTCCAAGCTCTGCATCTGTCTTCTATTGGTCATCTATGACTGCACATGCAGCCTTCCCTTCAGAGTTGCCTTTCCCAGTCAGACTCCCATGGTGAAAACTAAATTTTCATTTGCAGGGTTATACAAATTGGAGATTGCTTCTGAGTTAGAGATGGGGACATGTGTCCACTTCTCCTCTCAGCTCTAGGACCCCATCTGGTACAGGCCTGTGGAAACTCTATGTAGAAGGCTGAAATCTTGTGTGTTCATATTCGTGTCAATCAGTGTGATTTAGGGGACACCGCTGTGTTGGTTTTCTTCTTCCCCTTTAACTCTTACCCTCTCTTTCCTTCCCCCTCTTACAAAGGGTTCCTTGAGTTTGAGGAGGGGGATTTGGAGAAACAGCCCATGTAGGACTGACTGTAACATTGTCACTTACTTTATATTGACGATGGGTCTCTGGATTTGTTCCCACCTTTTACAGGAGGAAGTTTCTTTGATAATGACCAGCAAGGTACCCACATATGCGTATAGCAGAATATCATTAGATGTCATCCTGTTGATATATTATCTATACGCATACAGCAGTAAATTTACATGTGAATAAAATAAATAATTATGTATTTTATTATTTATGATTTTATTGACATGTAGAGAGAGGTCTACTCTTCTTTCTGTATATATTTAGAAAAAATATATATCAAACACATCCACACATAGAGTGAAATATCTATGTAGCTTTTTCTATGCAGAAGCTCTACTTCTCCACATAGAACAAGTATTGTAGGTGATGTCTTTGGCAATGGGGTAAAGCAAGCCACTGTCTTGGCAACAGCTTGGCTTGCTTGGGGATTCCAATGGGACCCTATTGGCAAACAACTCAAATAGATTTCACCCAATCCTGGTATTAAAAGCTTCATTTGGTGACAAGAGTTGGCCAGCTGGGGAATCTGTCCTGTCTCTGTCTCTTTTTCTCTCTCATCTTTATTTGTACAGAAACTTCTACTGTATTAGGTTTCCATACTACCCACAATGGTGCTTAATAATCCCTCCATCCAGCCCCTTATAGTATCATTTCTCCACTTCATAATCTGTTCTAGTCCCCAAGCCATCTGGTCATAACTACCTTATTTTTCTTTCCTAGGGAAATCTATATATCCATCCACTGGCCACAGATCCATCTTTATACCTGATTTCTGAGGTTCTATGAATTGTAGCTTGCTTATCATTGATGTAACAGCTAATATCCATGTTTAAGCGAATGCATACTATATTTGCCTTTCTAGATCTCATAAACTCATTCACAAAGATATTTTTCTAGTTGCATCTATTTGCATTAAATTTCATCATTTTTGTTTTTAAATGATGAGTAATACTATAGTGAATAATAGTGAACACATGTGCCACATTTTCTTTATCCATTCTTTATTTTCTTTTTAGAAACACCTACATTTGAGATTGTTTTCAATTTCTGGGTGCTATAAATAGAGAGACAATAAACAAGTTAGCTGATAAATAAAATAAACAAGCATCTCTGTGGTAGGATGAAGAATCCTTCGGGTATATGCCCAGAGTGATATATTTGGATCTATTCCCATATTCTTGATGTCTCATCACATTGATTCCCTAGTGGCTGTAGAAGTTTGTGGTCCCACTAGTAATGGATAAGTCTTCCTTTCACTCTCAACCCTTGCAAGCATGAGTTGTCATTTGTTTGATTTAACGTGTCCATTCTGATGGATGTAAGGGAAAAATCACAAATAGTGATTTGCATTTCCTGGAATAATGATGTTGAATATTTCTTTAAGTGTTTCTCAGCCATTTGAATTTCCTGTTTTGAGAAATTTTGTTTAAATCTGTACCCGATTAGATTATTTGTTTCCTTGATATGTTTTTTTTTCAGTTGTAAGAGCCAGAAGATTGGGCATCTGCGGTGTGATAATGTGTTCTATAAATGATAAAGGAGCTATACAGTGAGCTTTTAACAATATGGTTGCTTGAGCAAAATTAGCATAAAGATAATCCTAGTTGGCATGCCAAAGTATATGGAAAATTCCACATGGTTCTTTTATTGTAATATACTCTAATTCTATAAATTGACATTAAGTATAATTCTACAAATTGAATATTAAACCCTTAGTTTAAATTGTTTGCTTCTGGTTTGTGCTCTTATTACACGTGACTGTATGCATTTTATTGATGCAATGCTCTATTAAGTAATGCATGCTATGATAATGAGCTGTGATAATTTATGTGTTGATTTACTAGTTCATTGTGGATTGCTTCAACTGTTACTGTTATTAATAAAGTTATAATTATAAAATTATTTATTTGGAAGGGACATATACTTTCATTTAAATAAAAACTTTTCTACAGAAATGTTTGAGTACACAGTAAGTTTTTGTATAGTTCTCTGAAAATTTCCACTATCAGTATAAGTGGGTTCCCAGTGCTGAAGATATTTTTGTATATTTGCTTTATTATAGATATTTGATTTTATATATCTAGTTGAAGAAAAGTGTTATTGATTATAGCTTTGATTTATACTACCTGTATGACTTATATGTTGTAGTCTTTGCTTATATATGAGCTACATTTTGAGTGGGATAATTAGTGTTCTAGCTTTTAAGAATGTAGGAAAAGAATATCAGATTGAGTCTTTAATAATTTTTCATTCTAATTTATCCACAGACAAAGAAGTTTGTATTTCTGGGTACATATCTCTTTACAGAAGTGTTTACAAGTGTTCTCTTCAAGTATAATGACTGTGTCTTTCAGGATAAAAAATTAAACATTGATAAATAGTCATATATAATTTTTTAAAAAACAGTTGTGATCTTAGTGTTTTAAGTAAGAATTCTTTGTCTACTGTACAGCAAAGGAAATAATCAATTGATAGAAGAGACAACTTATATATCAGGAAGAAATCTTGTCTAGCTATGCATTTGAAAAAGGGTTAGAATCTAGAATAAATAAAGATTTAATAAAAAACACAAGAAATCAAACAACCTAATCAACAAATGAGATAATAAAATAAACAGTTCTGAAACAATGAAATAAAAATCACCAGAAAACACTTGAAAAATGTTCTATTTCATTAACAATTAGAAAATGCAAATTAAAATTTGAGATTCCATCCCAACTTAGTCAAAGCTGCACTAAGAAAACATATATTATGCATTCAAGTGCAGTGTTTTCATGGGACCCCTGAATATGTGAATGAGTGGGTTCTGATTCTTATGCCTTCTCTTGGGCTCTTTTACTAGTGTTGGTTTGCTTTATCAAATTTTGAGATGATAGTTTTTATTTCATCTTATTATATTTTATTTTGAAATAAAAGAAGTCACGTCTTTTTTGATGAGAGACAGAAAGGGGGTGGATCGGGATGGGGGAAAGTTGTTCAGGAACTGGAAGTAGGGGAGTGAGAGGAAAGTGAATTAGTATATGTTATCTAAGAAAAGAATCTATTGTCAACATTTAAAAAAATGTGAATAACTTCTAGAATTAAGAGAATGAGGACAAGAAGGCCACTGACTTACTTGAGTTAATTTTATAACCTGCCACTTTGCTGAAGTTGTTTATCAGCTGTAGAAGTTCTCTGGTGGAGTTTTTTGGGTCGCTTAGGTAAACTATCATATCGTCTGCAAATAATGATAGTTTCACTTCTTCCTTTCCAATTTGTATCCCTTTGACTCAGGCTGAGAAAGAAATTAGGGAAATAACACCCTTCACAATAGTCACAAACAACATAAAGTATCTTGGCGTAACTCTAACCAAACAAGCGAAAGATCTGTACAACAGGAACTTCAAGTCCTTGAAGAAAGAAATTGAAGAAGACCTCAGAAGATGGA
The DNA here is from genome assembly GCA_964023405.1 of Apodemus agrarius. Classification (NCBI taxonomy): domain Eukaryota; kingdom Metazoa; phylum Chordata; class Mammalia; order Rodentia; family Muridae; genus Apodemus; species Apodemus agrarius. The sequence goes on along the minus strand of OZ030009.1, from coordinate 130,215,635 downwards.
AAAATATTTCTTGCTCCTGGATTGGCAGGATCAATATAGTAAAAATGGCCATCTTGCCAAAAGCAATATACAGATTCAATGCGATCCCCATCAAAATCCCAACTCAATTCTTCATATATCTAGAAAGAGCAATTCTCAAATTCATCTGGAGCAACAAAAAACCCAGGATAGCTAAAACTATTCTCAACAATAAAAGGACTTCTGGGGGAATCAATATCCCTGACCTCAAGCAGTACTACAGAGCAATTGTGTTAAAAACTGCATGGTATTGGTATAGCAACAGGCAAACAGATCAATGGAACAGGATTGAAGACCCGGAAATTAACCCACAGACTTATGGTCACTTGATCTTTGATAAAGGAGCCACAACCATCCGATGGAATAAAGATAGCCTTTTCAACAAATGGTGCTGGTTCAACTGGAGGTCAACATGCAGAAGAATGCGAATTGACCCACTCTTATCTCTTTGCTCTAAGATCAACTCCAAGTGGATCAAGGACCTCCACATAAAACCAGACACACTGAAACTATTAGAAAAGAAACTTGGGAAGACCCTGGAGGACTTGGGCACAGGGGAAAAGTTCCTGAACAGAACACCAATAGCGTACACACTAAGATCAAGAATCGACAAATGGGACCTCATAAAATTACAAAGTTTCTGCAAAGCAAAGGACACTGTCCGAAGGACAAAACGGCAACCAACAAAGTGGGAAAAGATCTTCACCAACCCCACATCCGACAAAGGGCTAATATCCAATATATACAAAGAACTCAAGAAGTTAGACCCCAAAGAACCAAATAACCCTATCAAAAATGGGACACAGAGCTAAACAAAGAATTTTCACCAGAAGAAATTCGGATGGCCGAGAAACACCTTAAGAGATGTTCAACATCATTAGTCATCAGGGAAATGCAAATCAAAACAACCCTGAGATTCCACCTCACACCAGTCAGAATGGCTAAGATTAAAAACTCAAGAGACAACAAGTGCTGGCGAGGATGTGGAGAAAGAGGAACACTCCTCCACTGTTGGTGGGATTGCAAAATGGTAAAACCACTCTGGAAATCAGTTTGGCGGATCCTCAGAAAATTGGGCATGGCACTTCCAGAGGACCCTGGCATACCACTCCTGGGCATATACCCAGAGGATTCCCCTGCATGCAATAAAGACACATGCTCAACTATGTTTATAGCAGCCTTGTTTATAATAGCCAGAAATTGGAAGGAGCCCAAATATCCCTCAAAGGAGGAATGGATACAGAAAATGTGGTATATTTATACAATGGAATACTACTCAGCAATTAAAAATAATGAATTCATGCAATTTGTAGGTAAATGGTTAGACCTGGAAAATATCATCCTGAGTGAGCTAACCCAATCACAAAAGAATGCACATGAAATGCAATCACTGATAAGTGGATATTAATGAGCCCAGAAGCACTAAATACTCAAGACACAAATAGCAAGTCAAATGATTCCCAAGAAGAAAGGAGAGGACCCTGGGCATGTAAAGATTGCATCCAGTTTAGTAAAGAAACCGAGGGGGGAGGGGGAATGATTGGGGAATAGTTGGGGGGGAGAAGAACTATGGGAACTATGGTGGGTGGGAACTGGGAATGGGGAAAGCCTTTGAAATGTAAACATAGAATATAGAAAATAAAAATAACTAAAAAAAAAAAAGAGAATGAGGACAAAAGGGAATTCTTCTACCATGGTGGTGGAAATGCAAACTAGTCCAACCACTGGAGAAATCAATATGAAAGTGCTTCAGAAAAGAAAAGTGGAACTATATGTGGTTTACCACTACGTTTCCTGGCCAAATACTCAAAGAACTCCATAAGTGTCCTCTGGTCATATTCTATAATTTCAACAGACATGTTACTATAGTGTTTTTATCAGCTGATGCTTACATATTCTACATGCTTGATGTTGATATTTTGTTATTTGCTGCTAATTTGTAGAATTAAATTTGATCTTCATTTTGAATCCTGCCATGCAATAGAATTGTTTATTAGTTTAAGTAGGTTCTTTTAGATTCATTGAGGAATTTTATGTATTTAATGATATGAATCTGTTGACTACATGAGGGAGTAAAAGTTATTCTCATATTAGTTAAGTAACATATGCATTTAATTCACATGAAATGTTTGCAGGTGTATACCCATTTAACTTAGATTACATGCCTAAAGAGCTACATCTAATTGATTTGTTGGCCAAATGGACTCCATGTAAATGCACAAAACACCTAGGTTATCACCAAGACTATTGGTTTCTCTCTACAAACAGAAGGTAAAACTATTTCTGTCAACACCATCTATACAAATTACTGAGCACAGAGTAGTCAAAATGCTGCCACTATATCCTTCAACTCTATTGGCTAATTTTAGTGGTACTGAAAGGAATTTTGCATGCTACCAGAGGAGAAAGAAAACTCCAAGCTTGCTTCAAACCCTTCTGTCTACAACGGTGGCTTGCCTGCATAATATGAGAGAACAATAGTTGCACAAAATGAGGGTAACCGAGCAACATCTAGTTGGATTTAAAGTTCACTAAAGTGATAGAACTGCATGATCCTGCTCTTGTGGTTAAGGACTTAAAGTTAAATAGGTCAGGGACCTAGGGGAAAACAAAATACTGTTCCATTAAAGCAGCAGAGCAATAAAATGACTCCTAGTGAATGCTGCTATATTTATAGATTAGTGTCCTAGCTTTCTCTTGCAGTAGATGGGATCTCACACAGAGATCAACAACTGAAAAATGTACAGAGAGTGAGACATCTTGGAACACTCAGTCTGAAATTTGATGTCTTATTCAAATTCCTTCCCTTATGGCCAAGGAAAGTCTGGGAGACGAGAAAGCCAAAAGCTTTCAAGAGACAGAGGGCATGGATTGTACTAAGGAGACAGTGTCTTCCAGACCCAGCAAGAGTGACACCCACAAAAGGTCACAGAGATGTAGGCAGCAAGCACAGGGCATTCATACGTGTAAGCCAAGTGGAATCTCATTGCTGATATGGGGAGGCTTGAGATGAGCTCCCATTCCCAAACAAGAAGTTATTTTTAGTGAAATACCTCTTGTACAGGAAAAATTAGTTTCTTCAAAGTAGTCTCCTGGGGTATACCAAATAGTCTTGAGGGCATGCCCCATGTCCTACAGTTGATGACCAACATGAAACAAGTTCAAGGACATTTTGGCGATTTCCTTTTGGTCTCATATTGCTTGGTTTGAGTTTTTCTTTTCCAGGCAAATCTTTTGCTTATATATTACTATTTCTGATTTAGAGGGTTTTTTTTGGGGGGACAGGGAAGTTGTGTGTATATGTGTGTGACATTTAACAAGTAAACTATAATTAATATCAAGTTTTGATGTTCATGAAAGAGAAAGAGGAAATCAATTTAACAGGATGGGATTCATGGTGATGCTGCAGGGCTTTTGTCCAGAATCATAGCTACACTTTGACTATATCATTACAAATTGCCCATTTAACATTTTCATCATTGTAAATGACTTGTTTATTTTTTAAGATTACGATACAATCAAATAACTTCCTCTCCCCTTTCTCTGTCCAAAACATTTTCATATATTCCTCCTTATTCCCTTTCAAGTTTCCACTCCACGAGAAATGGGTTTTCATTAATTATTATTATACACACATATTTATATATATATTCCTTTTTTTCTTTTGAGACAGGGTTTCTCTGTGTAGTCCTGGCTGCCCTTGAACTCACTCTATAGACCAGGCTGGATTCTAATTCAGAAATCCACCTGCCTCTGTCTCCCAAGTTCTGGGATTAAAGGCATGTACCACCACGGCCTGACTGTATATATATTCCTAAATACTTAATTACAACATTCTCAGTCTCTGTTATTTTACTTTACATGCATTTTTATGGATGTCTTCTGGTAATATACAATACCATTAAAAAACAGCAAATCAGCATACTTTTTAGGACTCCTACTTAATTTTGAACCACCTGACTGTGGAAAACATATCTATTTACCCCAAACCTATCAAATATATTATCTCCAAATATACAAACTAAACAAGTACCCTTTTGAAATGTCTTGTTAAGTGGAATAACAAAGAACTAAAATTTTATTGTTGTGAAAACAAATCTGTTGTTTAGTAGCATGAGAAAAAGTGCATCTCGAAGAGATGTGAACATCCCTGTTTTATTGTAACTCCCCCCCCGAAGTAATATCCATTTACATATTACATAGATATAAATATGGTATATGCATATAGCCTGGGAGATGAAAAGTCTGCATTTTACGGTAACAAGAATGAGTCTTAAAGACATTGCATTATGTGAGGTCAGATATTTATTGAACAGCAAATACTGCATGAATGCACTCTATGGAATATATAAGATAGTCAAATTTAAAGAACTTGAGTGAAAGAGTAGCTTCTAGGAGCTAATAGAAGGAGAAAATAAATGGCTATTAATTTTAGTAATAAACTGGCTCTAGGAATGTGAACTATACTGTATCAAATAATAATTTGTTGATTTCTTGAAGTTTTGTGACTACAGAATCTATCTTGAGTGTTTTTCATAATAAAATACACAACAAATTTACAATTAAGGAAGCAGGTAATGAACAACAGCAATGAAAGTAGTGTACTTGAGAAGTCTATGTTAAGTTCTGAAATCTGGCTTTAAATTCTAAGGCATCAGTCATCTGTGAGTGGTATATAACTTCACTTATATACATAATATATATCATATATATTAATGTAATAGCACACATAAGTATATAATTAAGGTATTTGCCCTTTCATAATGTTCATAGCAGCCAAAATATAGAAATATTCTATATCTTCATTTATACAGTTGATGGAAATAAACATATATATGACTGTACACATGTAAATATGTAAAATGTTATGTGGGACAAAGCATTTTCCAGTATCTCCTCTAGCTTTAAAGTTAGTGACTCTAAGTTAAGTTCTTGTTCTGCCTGGGATATTTTTAGATGCTTAGATACTCTAGGTACTTAATAACTAGATCAAGTACCTGAAATGACTAGGAGGGAATGTTACTTATTACAAAACACTGAGTGAGGGTGATACAGACTTATAGAGACCACTTTGTCTGTTCTAGAGGGAAGGTGTTATTATTCCTTCTTCCTTATTTCCATGGCGATTTATCTGTCTTCATATTTTTATATAATTTACACCTTTAGAATTGAAGAACATATTTATTTACATCCTACGTCCCTAATGGTCCTTTAAATCCAAGGCCCTGATACATAATTCCTAGGGCTGTTTGCATCTGTCAGTATCTGCTATATGATAGGGACAGTAGACTTCAGCTCAAGAGCATTAGTTTGGGAAGGAATCCTGTTTAGGAGTAAATTAATCCCAGGGGCCCAATGAGTGTATTTTTTAACTTGGGCTCACAAATAATGAGACATTTACGCTTATGTTGAATCCTTAGCAGAAGTCTCCTTGTGGCTAAGGATCAGCTTGTAGATAGAAGGAGAAGGTTGATTGGAGGAATTATTCAGAAAGATCCTGAGAAGCAAGAATGGACAGAGAGAAGGAAAGTAAGCAAGATGGTGCAGTATGAAAAGTTGCCTTTCCTATTTTAAAAAGGTATTACTCATGCAATAACCTACTGCCACCTCCACAGCCCTGCCTGAGCTGCTCTCTTCTATTGATTGACATCTGCCAACTTGTCTTCTGTTGCATCATTGTGGTCTCCCCTGGCTTCATTGTGCCTACCCTTGTCCCATTTTAGTTCTTACAATTTAGTAGCAATTATTTGATTAAAGTATATATCGGATCACAGATCTCTGTTCAAATATATCAAAATTTCTGTCTCTTTGATTTTTAACAGAGAAACAACAAACCACCACAAACCCACTCATTACAGGATCTCAACTAATGCCTCCTGGCTTTCTATGGTCTCTGTCTCTCATTATTTTTGCTCACTCCTTCCTTGGCTATTGCATCCTCACTCAGACACAAAGGTCTCTGCTTGGTGATACATGATCTCTCAGCAAAACTTAGAGAGTTGGAATTTAATGGAAAATGCAGGTCTCAGGAATGCTTGGATTTTGTTGCTAGTGCTGTGCCAAGATGCATAAGTGTATCTCTCTAAGGGTCTATGAGCATGGGCTGTAGTCAGACATAAGAATAAACCCATTATATCTCATTATAGAACACATTATAGAACACTCCAATCGTTACAGATAGCTCTGGACCTCCATTTACTTTTTACACAATGTGAATAATCATACTGCCTCTCAGGTTGTTCTCTGTCTTCAGTGAGATCGTGGCTATTAAAATAGCCTAACCCCATCTTTGCTTCATAGCAGGTACGCAGCTCTTAGTCACTTTCAACTTTTGATCGAGACAAGGCAGGGGCAAGGAGCTCAATTCAGTCTTTACAATGGCAAATTTAATCAGGAAAAAAAGGCTAGGCTGAACAGAGGTAAGCTGGAAAGGAGTGGGTTAAAGTAGTTAGCAGGCTGCCCAGCTGGACCAGTTCTCAATCAAGGGGACTGCATAAAAAGCCAGCAGGAACAGAAGTGGGGGCTGGCCATGCTGAGAGTGCCTTCTGAGGCCAGCAGCTGAGAAGTTGCTCATCTTTTGGTTCAGCCTGTTGTGAAAACCAGGGGTGGGGGGTTGGAGGCTGGTAGACTGGATAGCTTTTGTTAAAACCCTGAGAGAGGGGGAGAGAGAGAGAGAGCAAGCAGTGTTTTATATTGAGGCTGACAAATAAAAGACCAACCTGAACCATCTGGTTCTGTAACATATGGGAAACACAGATTTCTATTGTAGAAGACCAAAATATTAGTCTACAGAATCTTAAGGCATTTGACTATGAGGAAGCATTTGAATAATAGAAGAAACAGCTCTTAGGGTGGTGACTCTTATAAGAGTGCTGGATGTTAAGGTTTAGCAGTTGTGAAATGATTCCTGATTTTGATGCAATGCATTTCATTGCAGTGCTCCAGACTGTTAAGGAATATTAAGCCATTAGCTTTTAGTATTGCTGGGTAGAAGGGAGAATTAATTCCATAGAGGGAGTGTGTACAAATGCTACTGGAGCATTAAGAAGCCTCTCGGTCCCGTACAGGATTGAACAGACCTGGCATGAGACTGAAGTGCAGCTTCCTGTTCCTAAATTTATAATCTGCCTTTGATACACATGGAGGCAACAATAAAACAGTATACTTAAGCCTACTTTTTAATCATCCTCAAACAAGAGCTCTCAAAATTCCAGCCTTCCAGAAAAACGACAGCATTTTTAAAAAAAGTATACATATCAATGCACTTAAAGATTTTAGTTTTTAATGTTACTTTAAGCTTTCTCTGTTGAATACATTTCTAGAAGCTTTAACAAAAGAATGAGAAAACATTATTGTAAAATTCAGCTAAAAATAGCTAACACAGAGGCTATACATTTCTATTTATGTACGTATACTACAGTATGTAAGTATACTATAGTAGTAAGTATAGAATATTGCATGAAGCATAAAATTGACAAGAACATAATCATGAAGAAAATGTGAAGTGCAGATTGTGCATAAACTAGATTTTGTTAACTCTTAAAATCCTTCAGCATCACCAAGTTGAGCTGGGCAGGTTTGAGGATAAACTAATTCTTTCTTAGGTTCATGTCTATGCAATGGGGTGAATTCCAACCTATCTAAAGGTGAGGTGGTATCCAAAGGGCAAAAACGTGCGTTTGGTTTTGCTTAATTGTGTTGCTAATTTAGAAAGAATGCTAAGTGACATCTGCAAAGACAGAAGGGTGACAAGTGCCAATATTAACCAAGTGTTTAAATAAAAGAGTCCCAGAATAATCAGAAATATTAGCAAGAAGTTAATGGGCAACAGCTTGCAAAAGTAAAAATACATTCGTGAGGGTGAAGTGAGGCTGCAGATGTTCGACCTGTGCAGACTTTGTCATGACAGGGAGCAGTGGAGTAGATAATAATAATGTCTGGTATTCATAAAGCATCTGTCTTTGGGGATTTCAAAGAGCGTTGGGTATGTGTTACTGCAGTCAGCACTGCCCCTTTGTGTCTGCGTGATCTGGAGAGTGGTGATGGGGGATGCGGCCAGCGTGTGGTCTGGGAGCTCTGTCATGTATTTAATGACATGGAGGCAAAGAGTCTGGGGCAAAGGGCATTTGGGGTAGCAACGAGGCTCATTGATTTCACACGCCAAAATTTCTGCTGGAAACTGACTATGACCACGCTCAGCATGGTCTGTGCATATGATTTTGAAAAGTGTTGAGAAGGCAATATTGTTCAGATGGCGAGGAAGAGAGATTGTTGGATGTAACTAGGGTGGCACAGATGTAGTGGCCTTCAAATTCCTAATGTGTTGAGAAAGGGGATAGAGACTTCACATCAATCCCTTCTGGGCTTTCAGGTTTTTGCAAAATTATATCTATATCTATCTATATCTATCTATCTATATATAAAATGCAAATACATATACATATGTATCATATACATATACATAATATACATATATGTATACATCATATACATATACATATTTATGCATATACATACACATCTACAACTACATTTACATCTAATCTACATATACATATACATATATATCATATACATATACAAATATATCATACATACATATGTGTCATATAAATATATGTATACATCGTATACATATATATGAATATACATAATATACATCTACATATACATCATATACAAATACATACACATACATATACATCATATACGTATATATGCATATACATTATACACATACATATACATCATATACATACAAATACACATATACATATACATCATATACATTATACATATACATATACATCATGATATCTGCATCTACATCCTCATCTATATCTACATATATATACATATACATCATATACAAATACACATACATATAATATACACATACACATACATATAATATACACATACACATACATATAATATACATATACATGTGTGTGCTTATATATACATATATGTGGCATTAATGTGGCAGTGCAGGGGAAACGAGGCAATGGAAGACAAAAGACAGTACAAAAGTTCAGTTTGGGCAGCCTACTTTAATAGTGACAGTAGAATTTGAGTGATTTGAGTGCCTTCTTAAAAAGGAGAAACAGAGTTGGAGTCAGAGCACAGCAGGATTGATCAGCTCCTATGAAGGAGCTGGTGGCAGCAGGAGTCATGGGGTGGTAATTCTAAAAGTTAAGTCAAATTGATAGAGAATGGACATTAGTTTTCCTGGGTATAAGGAGATGCAAGAAAGAGCATTTTCCTCCAAAATAAATTGTTTAGATAGCAAGTAAAATATTTTTTTAAAAAATAATTTTGATGGGAATATATTTGATGGGAAATATCTTATATACAAGGTCTGTCTCTTCTTTTGCCCATACCTTGCATGCTGTAATCATGATACGATGATTCAATTTCAAAAGGATATGCTCATTGGTCCTTGCTATAGAGCAGCTGATAATAAGCAGTAAAGTTTAAAGTCTACATAATTCTTGTAGTTAAATATAGTCCGTATAGATTTACAGCTGATGCTTTCTACTGAAATAATAAATTACTGGAAGTCCAGGATCATTCTTTGCTCCGTTCAGAGTCAAACTGTAGCAATTTAGTTATCTGTCTTCCCTTAAGCTCTCGTGCAAAGGGCTGTTGCTGCAGAGGAAAAGAGAAACTGCACTTGCACTTTCCAAAGTTAAAAAAGTGTTACCCTAAAGTCACAAGCAGCCCTAAGTGCCTGCCTTCGGGAAGAGCTAGGAAGAACACTGCCAAAAACGCCCCTCAGGAGTGGTACTTGCAGCCAAGAGTGACAATTTCCTGCACAATTTTTCATGAATCTTGAAAACATCCTGAATCTTTGCACTTACAGTAGAAGAGCTGATTAGAGTTGGGGCAAAAAACAGCCAGTCGGGCATATTCTGCAGAGAGTGAACCTGCAATTAATGAAACGTGAGCAGTCTGGACATTTTTCATATTGCAGGTGGAAACGCGTCCAGGGTCTTATTACTTCATCAACTCTCCTGCACAGTGACAGGTTCTGAGCTGCACTGTTGTGGGGCACACGTATCTTCCTTTGGAGATTTCTGTTAATCACATACAGAAATGCCCCCAAACAATAAGCAGAGCTCTTCATATGCCTGCTCCCATTAATAATGTGTTAGAATGGCTGATTGTTTTACCAATGACTTTGCAAATTTCATCCAATGTATATGGATCTCCAAGGGTCAGGCAGGTAGTTGATGCTCAATTACTAAACAGCAACAAGACTGCTCAGACAGGAAATCCTGGATTTAAAGAAATGATGCCACTGCCTGGAGATTTTCAAAGAAATATGTTCTGTGATGTAAGGATCTTTTTTTTTTTAACTAGGGTCATGATTTGTTCGAAAGAAAGAAAGAAAGAAAGAAAGAAAGAAAGAAAGGAAGGAAGGAAGGAAGGAAGGAAGGAAGGAAGGAAGGAAGGGAAACAAAGAAAGAAAAAGAAAGAAAGGAGCAAGTAATAACGTATAGCTATGTCTTCAACATTCCTATTCAGTTCAGTTCAGATGAGTTGATAGCCTCCAGTGAGCCAAATAATATAGGTCTTGCAGAGTTTGGCAGCTTCTGCTAAACATGAGTTCAAAACTCTCCGTTATGAGAACAACTTGCAGTTCCAAGGAACAGCACAGGAGAGCCATCAGCCCTGGATCCCTGTTTCCTTTTTTATACCTTTTCTTCATTTCTCATGCCAGCTGATAGGGAAGCTACATGGATTTCTGTGCCAAAACAATGCCACCCACAGTTGGTCTAATTTACAGAATAAATGCATCAATGCCTTTATTAATTTCATGAGAAAAGCGTCTTTTAAATCTGTTGAAAGTTCTGAGGTTAAAACATTATTATAGTTGTCTTTAAATATTCCATTGTGGTGCTGACGTTCTTTTTTTCTTCTTTTACAGAACTGCTGGTGCATTAAAACGGTTTCTGAAAGAAAACATTCACCTTGAATAAGAGCTTTTTACAGGAACAGTTAATGCACAGATGAAAATACATACCTTTACATTTGTACTTGGGAAGTAAACTGATTAATACAGTCGAAGAGAAGTGAAATGTCACAAGAAACATTTCAAATGCCACAGGAAGACAGAAAGGTCTTAGAAACTGTAGTGACTTCTTCTAAGCTCCAGCAGCGTATACTCACATGATCAAATCTGCTAAGGAAATATATTGTTCTTTGTACTTTGTTGTCCCTGCACAATTTAGGATATCAAAGTTTTATACAACACAGGACATCATGGACCTGGATAGAAAGGTGGGAATAACTTTAGTTGAGAATATGTTTCTGTCAGATTGCCTATAGGCATGTGCATGAGGCATTTTCTTTTTTTCTTTTTCTAAAAGATTTATTTATTATTATATGTAAGCATACTGTAGCTGTCTTCAGACACACCAGAAGAGGGTGTCAGATCTCACTACAAATGGTTATGAGCCACCATGTGGTTGCTGGGAATTGAACTCAGGACCTCTGAAAGAGCAGTCAGTGCTCTTAACCACTGAGCCATCTCTCCAGCTGGGACATTTTCTTGTTAATGTAGGAGGTGCAAGCACTCTTTGGGTAGTCCAGGGTAGTATAAAACAAAACAAAGCAAACAGCAACTAGAACAATCTCACAAACACTGTAAGCTTCAATTGTCTCAGTTTTAATTCCTGTGTATAGGTTCTTTCCTTGAGTTTCTGCCTTGGCTTTCTTCAGTGAACTCTTCATGATATATATATATATATATATATATATATATATATATATATATATACACATATATATATATATATATTACACATAAACATTATACATCATACACATACACATACAAGCTGTTTTTTTATCATGGTTTTCATCAAAGCAGTAGGAAGCAAAAAAGACAAATATGTTACTAGGTCTGGGCAATACCAGAGCTCTTGGATACTCACATAATATGCAGAACATTTTCTCCCTCCTGACTACTACAATTATACAAGCAAGCAGAAATCAGCTGACTTGATATCAGTTTCATTATGACCTGTTGTATGGTGGCTAGCCACTATCTTTGTTAAGACCTTTCTTCAGAATTTCATGTCCACGTACTTGACCGGTTACTAGATATTACCACTCAAATATCTCATGGTCAATGTGACCTTACCCTATGTTTGCTCAAACTTTCTTCTACTTTTTTCCCATTATTTCTGCCTCTATTTTCTTTTCTTTTTTTGGCAGTTGTCAAAGGACAACTTTCTTTCTTTCTTTCTTTCTTTCTTTCTTTCTTTCTTTCTTTCATTTTAATATTTTTTTTGTATATGGGTTCACTGTCACTGTTTAGACACTCCAGAAGAGGGCATCAGATCCGGGTTGTGAGCCACTATGTGGTTGCTGGGAATTGAACTCAGGAGCTCTGGAAGAGCAGTCGCTGCTTTTAACCGCTGAGCCATCTCTCCAGCCCTCTATTTTCTTTTTAATTCGTCTTTCTTAGTAGCTTGTTCTCAGGATTATAATTTTTATAGTTGTACATTGTATATAAAGTTTATATAATTTTATATAAAATGCAATTATCTTATAATTATTCAAATTGCATCTCTATAGAGCCTCTCACTTTATAATAGCAACATGTATTCTTTATTATTTATATTCTTTGTGTGCTTAACTAACATATATCTCAGCTTTACCATGTTCTGAAATAATCATCTCAAACACTTCCTCTCACATCCTCCTCCCTTAGTTAAGATATAACGACTTTGTTTCTTTTTGTTCAGTGAAAAACTGTGAAGAAATTCTTGATGCATCTTTCTCTTTTGTTTTACACCAGAATTAATAAGAAAATTTTGCCAACTGTATCATTAACATACATCCACGTTCATAATACAACCTGCACACGCAGTTCATGCTCTGCCATCTTTTAAGAATAAATTTTATTAGCATATATTAATTATACATAACATGGGTTTCATTATCACCTTCTCATATATGTGTATAACTTATTATATTCATGTTCATGTCATTAGACACTTTATCTCCTCCCACTGGTCACCTTCCTTCTCAAATACTTTTGCTTCTGCTTGAATGTCTTTCTTTTTGGGAGAACTGATGGCTGCCTTGATTTGTTTGGTGGGGTGCTTTATTAGTTTTCTTTTTAACAGTTTTATACTTGTGTCTTATGCACAGTGGTCACATTCATTCATACAAACCCTCTGATATGCTTCCCATATTCCTGCTGACCCTATTCTTGTTTCTAAATAGTCTCCCTTCCTAATCTCGTTTTTCGTTTCTTTCTTTGTATTTTTTTTTCTGTTCTTTCTTTGTGTGCAGACCTTTTGCGAGTGATTATGACTGCACATGCTCTAGATTACCTTGCTTCTGTCATATGCTAAAGATGCTGCTCCACACCTAGCTCTCTGGGTTCCAACCCATCCCTTTTCTTCAGCTTTCTCTGAGTCTTGCACAGGTTGTCACAGATGTCCTCTTTAGGGTAAATCACTCGATAGCCATGACTTCTCAGTCCCTTGACAGTTCTGAGTCCTCAAATTGATGACTCCCAACTGCCAAATAAGATTTTTTTCTAACAATGCCTGAGAACTACTCCACGGTTTTTCAAAGTTTAAACAGAAGCAGAGTTGTTATATCTTGGCATGGTGAAGGATGTGTGTCCTGGCTGGTTTTATGACAAATTGACACAAGCTAGAGTCATTTAAAAGAAGGGAACCTTGATTTAGAGAAAGAGACTCCATATGATCCAACAATAGGGCATATTCAGAATTAGTAATAGAGGAGGGTCCAGCCATTGTGGGTGGTTTCATTCCTGTGCTGAGCTGGTGGTCCTTGGTTATGTAAGAAAACAAGCTGAGAAAGCTATTGGGAACAAGCTAGAAAGCAACTCTCTGTGGCCACTGCATCAGCTCCTTTCTCCAGGTCTCTGGCCTACTTGCATTCCTGTCCTCACTGCTTTTTATACTGAGCTATTATGTGCAACTGTGAGTAAAAGAAACCATTTCCTCCCCATTCTGCCTTTTGGTAATGGTGTTTTATCACAGCAATATTAATCCTGACTAAGACAAAGTTAGAGGAATTATTGGAGATGATTGTTTTATAACATATTGAATGTGAGATGTATATTAGTAAACATGAAAAAAGGATATGGATGATAAAAACTATGCTTTTCTTGTATATATAAATATATATACATATATAAACACACACACACACACACACACACATATATATATACATACTTTTATCCACACTTCAGTTATAGATTACACAGCATGCTTGCAGCATCCCTTGCTATAGGCTTTTGACCAGGCCTATAATATTCTCAGGTATAGTCCTCAAATTTAACCAGGAAGCAGTAGGTTACACTTGGAATATCTGTACCACTATTGCACCAATAAGCCCATCTTGTCACATAGGTCATCATCATCATCATTATTATTATTATTATTATTAATTTTTACAGTTGGGAATGATTGTTGATGACAAGTCTACCACAGTATTCTATATAGTATCTCCCTGTGCTATGAATAATATCCAGAGGCAAGAGTATCCAGAGAGAAGAGAAGGAATCTTCCATTCTAGTCCCAAGTTGAATTTTCTGTTTTCTAAGTCCTGTGTCCAAATTGTTATACCATCATTTTGCTAACTTTTCTTTTACTGATTTAGTATTCTCATAGTCTTCTGGTCTATTCTTACCAAAGCAATTACTTTATTCTTTGTAAAATAAAAATAGGAATATTTCTTAATGGTATTCAAACAAACACCCAATCCCACTCTATAAAATTGAAAGATATTTAATCTTAGCCAGTCTGACTGGTGTGAGGTGAAATCTCAGGGTTGTTTTTAACACTACTGCTCTGTAATATTGCTTGAGATCTGGGATACTGATTCCCCCAGAAGTTCTTTCACTGTTGATAATAGTTTTAGCTATTCTGTTTTTTTTTTTTTTTGTTGTTGTTGTTGTTGTTCCAGATGAATTTGAGAATTTCTCTTTCCAACTATATGAAGAACTGAGTTGGCATTTTGATGAGGATTGTGTTGAATCTGTATATTGCTTTTGGCAAGATTGCCATTTTAACTATATTAATCCTGCCAACCCATGAGCATGGAAGATTTTTCCATTTTCTGAGGTCTTCTTCCATTTTCTTCTTCAGAGACCTGAAGTTTTTGTCATACAAATCTTTCACTTGTTTGGTTAGAGTCACACCAAGATACTTTATGTTGTTTGTGGCTATTGAGAAGGGTGGGTGTTGGCGAGGATGTGGAGAAAGAGGAACACTCCTACACTGCTGGTGGGACTGTAAGCTGGTACAGTCACTCTGGAAATCAGTCTGGCGGTTCCTCAGAAAACTAGACACGGTACTTCAGGAGGACCCAGCCATACCACTCCTGGGCATATACCCAGAAGATTCCCCAGCATGCAATAAGGATACATGCTCCACTATGTTCATAGCAGCCTTATTTATAATAGCCAGAAGCTGGTAAGAACCCAGATGTCCCTAAACGGAGGAATGGATACAAAAAATATGGTTATATATACACAATGGAGTACTATTCAGCCATTAGAAATAATGAATTCATGAAATTCTTAGAGAAATGGATGGAGCCATTTGACTTGCTAATTGTGCCTTGAGTATTTAGGGCTTCTGGGCTCATTAATATCCACTTATCAGTGATTGCATTTCATGTGTATTCTTTTGTGAGTGGGTTAACTCACTTAGGATGATATTTTCCAGATCTAACCATTTACCTACAAATTGCATGAATTCATTATTTTTAATTGCTGAGTAGTACTCCATTGTATAAATATACCATATTTCTGTATCCATTCCTCTTTTGCGGGATATCTGGGCTCCTTCCAATTTCTGGCTATTATAAACAAGGCTGCTATAAACATAGTGGAGCATGTGTCTTTATTGTATGCAGGGAAATCCTCTGAGGAACCACCAGACTGATTTCCAGAGTAGTTGTACCATCTTGCAATCCCACCAACAGTGGAGGAGTGTTCCTCTTTCTCCACATCCTCGCCAGCACCAGCTGTCTCCTGAGTTTTTAATCTTAGCCATTCTGACTGGTTTTAGGTGGAATCTCAGGGTTGTTTTGATTTGCATTTCCCTGATGACTAATGATGTTGAACATCTCTTAAGGTGCTTCTCAGTCATCCAAATTTCTTCCGGTGAAAATTCTTTGTTTAGCTCTGCACCCCATTTTTTAATAGGGTTATTTGGTTCTTTGGGGCCTAACTTCGAGAGTTCTTTGTATATATTGGATATTAGCCCTTTGTCAGATGTGGGGTTGGTGAAGATCTTTTCCCACTTTGTTGGTTATCGTTTTGTCCTTCTGACAGTGTCCTTTGCCTTGCAGAAACTTTGTAATTTTATGAGGTCCCATTTGTCAATTCTTGATCTTAGAGCATAAGCTATTGGTGTTCTGTTCAGAAACTTTCCGCCTGTGCCTATGTCCTCCAGGGTCTTCCCCAGTTTCTTTTCTAATAGTTTCAGTGTGTCTGGTTTTATGTGGAGGTCCTTGATCCACATGGTGTTGATGTAAGTACAAGGAGATGAGTGGGTCAATTCGTAGTCTTCTGCTTGGTGACCTCCAGTTGAACCAGCACCATTTTTTGAAAAGGCTATCTTTTTTCCACTGGATGGTTGTAGCTTCTTTATCAAAGATCAAGTGACCATAAATCTTTGGGTTCATTTCTGGGTCTTCAATTTTTTTCCATTGATCTACCTGCCTGTTGCTGTACCAATACCATGCAGTTTTTAACACAATTGCTCTGTAGTACTGCTTGAGGTCAGGGATATTGATTCCCCCAGAGTTCTTTTATTGTTGAGAATAGTTTTAGCTATCCTGGGTTTTTTGCTACTCCAGATGAATTTGAGAATTGCTCTTTCTAGATATATGAAGAATTGATTTGGGATTTTGATGGGGATTGCATTGAATCTGTCAATTTCTTTTGGCAAGATGGCCGATTTTACTATATTGATCCTGACAATGCAAGAGCATGAAATATTTTTCCATCTTCTGAGGTCTTCTTGATTTCTTTCTTCAAGGACTTGAAGTTCCTGTCATACATATATTTCACTTGTTTGGTTAGAGTCACTCCAAAATACTTTATATTGTTTGTGGCTATTATGAAGGGTGTTATTTCCCTAACTTATTTCTCAGCCTGCTTGTCCTTTGAGTACAGGAAGGCTACTGATTTGTTTGAGTTGATTTTATAACCAGCCACTTTGCTGAAGTTGTTTATCAGCTGTAGGAGTTCTCTGGTGGAGTTTTTTTTTTGGGGGGGGGTTGCTTAAGTATACTATCATATCATCTGCAAATAGTGATAGTTTGACTTCTTCCTTTCCAATTTGTATCCCTTTGACTTCCTTATGTTGTCTAATTGCTCTTGCTAGAACTTCAAGTACTATATTGAAAAGATATGGAGAGAGAGGGCAGCCTTGTGTAGTCCCTGATTTTAGTGGGATTGCTTCAAGATTCTCTCCATTTATTTTGATGTTGGCTACTGGTTTGCTGTATGTTGCTTTTACTATGTTTAGGTATGGGCCTTGAATTCCTGTTCTTTCCAAGACTTTTAGCATGAAAGGATGCTAAATTTTGTCAAATGCTTTTTCAGCATCTAATGATATGACCATATGGTTTTTTCCTTTTAGTTTGGGTATGTAGTGGATTACATTGATGGATTTCTGTATAATGGGCCATCCCTGAATCCCTGGGATGAAGCCTACTTGATCATGGTGAATGATCGTTTTGATGTGCTCTTTATTCGGTTGGCAAGAATTTTATTTAGTAATTTTGCGTTGATATTCATAAGGGAAATTGGCCTGTAGTTCTTTCTTTGTTGGATTTTTGTGTAGTTTTGGTATCAGCGTAATTGTGGCATCTTAGAACGAGTTGGACAGTGTCCTTTCTTTTTCTATTTTCTGGGATAGTTTGAAGAGTATTGGTGTTATGTCGTCTTTGAAGGTCTGGTAGAATTCTGCACTAAAACTATCTGGTCCCGTAATTTTTTGGTTTTTTTTTTTTTGTTTGTTTTTTTGTTTTTTTTTTGGGGAGGCTTTCTATAACCCCTTCTATTTCTTTGGAGGTTATGGGACTGTTTAGTTGATTTAATTGATCCTGATTTAGTTTTGGTATTTGGTATCTGTCTAAGAAATTGTCAATTTCCTCCAGATTCTCCAGTTGTGTTGAGTATAAACTTTTGTAGGAGGATCTGATGATCTTTTGAATTTCCTGTTTCTGTTGTTATATTCCTCTTTTCATTTCTAATTTTGTTAATTTGGATACTGTCTCTGTGCCCTTTGGTTAGTCTGACTAAGGGTTTATCTATCTTGTTGATTTTCTCAAAGAACCAGCTCCTCGTTTTGTTGATTCTTTTACGGTACTCTTTGTTTCTACTATATTGATTTCAGCCCTGAGTTTGATGATTTCCTGTCTTCTACTCCTCCTGGGTGAATCAGCTTCTTTTTGTTCCGGGCTTTTAGGTGTGCTGCTAAGCTGCTAGTGTATGCTCTCTCCAGTTTCTTTTTGGAGGCACTCAGGGCTATGAGTTTTCCTCTTAGCACTGCTCTCATTGTGTCCCAAGATTTGGATAGGTTGTACATTCATTTTCATTGAATTCTAAAAAGTCTTTGATTTCTTTCTTTATTTCTTCCTTGACCAAGGTGTCATTGAGTAGAGTGTTGTTCAGTTTCCATGTCTATGTAGGCTTTCTGTTGTTTTTCTTGCTACTGAAGACCACTTTCACTCCACAGTGATCTGATAGGAGGCATGGGATTAGTTTCATCTTCTTGTATTTGTTGACATCTCTCTTGTGACCAATTATATGATCAATTTTGGAGAAGGTACCATGTGGTGCTGAGAAAAAGGTATATGCTTTTGCTTTCTTTAGGATGAAATGTTCTATATATATATATATATATATATATATATATATATATATATGTTAAATCCAATTGGTCCAAAGCTTCAATTAGTTTCACTGTGTCCCTGTTTAGTTTCTGCTCCTGATCGGTCTATTGAGGAGAGTGGAGTGTTGAAGTCACCCACAATTATTGTGCTAGGTGCAATGTGTGCTTTAAGCTTTAGTAAAATTTCTTTTATGAATGAGAATGCCCTTGCATTTGGAGCATAGATGTTCAGTATTGAGAGTTCTTCTTGGTGGATTTTCCTTTGACCAACAAGAAGTGACCTTCCATGTCTCTTTTGATGACTTTAGGTTGAAAGTCAATTTTATCTGATATTAGAATGGCTACTCCGGGCTTGTTTCCTGAGACCATTTTCCTGTAAAATTGTCTTCCAGCCTTTTACTCTAAGGTAATGTTTGTCTTTGACTCTGAGATGTGTTTCCTGTATGCAGCAAAATGCAGGGTCCTGTTTCTGTATCCAGTCTGTTAGTCTATATCTCTTCATTGGGGAATTGAGTCCATTGATGCTAAGAGATATTATGAAATAGTAATTACTACCTCCTGACATTTTTGAAATTAATTTTTATATTTGAGAGGTTATCTTCTTTTGGGTTTGAGGAGAGGAGGTTTCTATCTTGTTTCTTCCAGGGTGTAGTTTCCCTCCTTGTGTTGGTGTTTTCACACTATTATTCTTTGTAGGGCTGGATTTGTGGAAACATATCGAGGAAATTTGGTTTTGTCATGGAATACCTTGGTTTCTCCATCTATGGCGATTGAGAGTTTTGCTGGGTATTGTAGTTTTGGCTGAAATTTTTGTTCTCATAGAGACTGCATGATATCTGTTCAGGATCTTCTAGCTTTCATGGTCTCAGGTGAGAAGTCTGGTGTAATTCTGATAGGTCTTTCTTTATATGTTACTTGGCTTTTGTCTCTTACTGCCTTTAATATTCTTTCTTTGTTTAGTACATTTGGCGTTTTGGTTATTATGTGACAGGAGGTATTTCTGCTCTGGTCCAGTCTATTTGGAGTTCTGTAGGCTTCTTGTATATTCATGGGCATCTCTCTCTTTAGGTTGGGGAAGTTTTCTTCTGTAATTTTATAGAATATATTTGCTGGCCCTTTAAATTGTAAATCTTCATTCTCATCTATACCTATAATCCTTAGGTTTGGTCTTTTCATTGTGTCCTGGACTTCCCGGATGTTTTGAGTTACAAGCTTTTTGCATTTAGCATTTTCTTTGACTGTTGAATCAATGGTTCCTATGGTATCTTCTGCATCTGAGATTCTTCTATTGCCAAAGTTTTCTTTTTTTCGATTTCTTAGTTGATTCTACTTCTGTTTTTAGATCCTGGATGGATTTGCTCAGATTTTTCGCTTGCTTGTTTGTGTTTTCATTTAATTCTTTAAGAGATTTTTGTGTTTCCACTTTCATAACTTCTACTTGCTGACCCACGTTCTCCTGTATTTCTTTAAGTGATTTTTGTATTTCCTCCTTATTTGCTTCTATTTTTTGATCCATATTCTCCTGAATTTCTTTAAGTGATTTTTGTGTTTGTTTTGTAAGGGCTTCTAACTTTTGATCTATTTTCTCCTGTATTTCTTTAAGAGATTTATCTAAGTGGTCCTCTATCAGCATCCTGACCAGTGATTTTAGATCCAAGTCTTGTTTTTCTGGTGTGTTGGAGTATCTAGGACTTCCTGTTGTGGGTGAACTGGGTTTGAATGCTGTATTTCTGCCTTGATTTCTGTTAGTAACGTTCCTACATTTGCCTTTTGCCATCTGGTTATCTCTGGCATTAGTTGTCCTTGTTGCCACTGGCTGGTGTTTGAACCTCCTATGAGGCTGGGCCTGCCTGTTTGTTCTCTACCGAAGACCAGGGGGCAAGATGGAGACCACCCCTGCTAGTGCTGAGAGGACCTCGGGGAAGCAGGTTCCCAACCGAGTTGGTGCATGGCCTGGTGTCCGTGGAGATGTCACGCTGAGCTTCCCTGGCACTGGCTAGTGGCAAGAGCCTGACAGGTTTCCACCCAAGCAATGGTAGTCACAGATTAAGTCTGCATACCTGGGCCTCTCTACTGGTGGCCTGGTGGCAAGATGGAAACAGACAACCACTGCAAGGGCTTGTGGGGGACCACGGGGCAGGCAGCTCCCAGCTGTGTTCATGCATGGCCTGTGGCCATGAAGATATCCCACCAAGCTGCCGCCCTGGCACTGGCTAGTGGCAATAGCCTGGCAGGAATCCACCTGAGCAATGGTATTCACCAATTAAGTCTGCATACCTGGGCCTCTCTACCAATGGCTTGGAGTTGTATTATTTTTTACATGCTGTTTTATAAAGTGCATATTATCACTCAACTTTTAATGTAAGACCCTGCAACTGAGTTGTACAATAGATGGAGTGGAGGGATGTATAGTACATGTATTTTTAATTTTGTACAGCCTGGTCTACAGTATGAAGTCCAGAAATGTTTATTCAAATCATTGATTATATTAGCATAAAATGTTGCTAAGCCATAGGATTGCAAATATATATATATATTTTATGACAAAATGCAGACTTTGATTCCCAGGAGTACTATATCTTGTTATTAATCTGTAAAGAAGAAATATCTCAGTGTACATCTTCTTAACTATAGCCACAAAGATGGCCTTGAAGAACTAAGAGTAAAATCAGTCTCTTCTGTCAATACTGTTGTCAGAGGTCCTGCATATTTTCCTGATTTGTGGTCACATAAATTATAATCTCCTTGAAATTAGGTGGATATACTCCTCAGATGGCCTGGGCCTTAGACAGTTTGTTTTTGCTTGTTAACATTTCAAATATTATAAATTGCTAAATATTTGTTTAGAGATCAGAACTTTCTCTGAAAACTCCCACAGAAAGAGCTATTTCTGTTCCTATGGTTTGGGGTTCAAATTACCATAATCTCACCCACATATTCTCCAGAACTCCATAAATACTAGGTTAAGGACCATGAATCTCATTGGCTAATATGTATTTTTCTATTGCTACTCTAAATGATTGTGTTATTTTGGGTAATGTGTGTACCACACTCTTTTAATACCGAATTTTTTGTTTTACAAAGAGGACAAAGTCTCCCACTGCAAGTTCTGTAACAAGAAGATGGACTGGGCAAATCCCATGGGCATTGCTCAAATTGAATGTGTAATGTTATCCAAGAAGATTGAATTATTAATAAACTATTTGGGCTTTGCACAATGGTAACTCACCTTGATAAGTAACCATGGTAAATTTAACTCAGTTCATCTAGATGTAAGAAAGTATCACAAAACATACAATGTGCTCCGTGAGTAAATGCTTCCTCTGAAAATAAATAACTGGTTCTGGAGCCAGTCAGGACTCTGCTCTTCTTAATCTGTGAAACAGCTCTAAGCATCAATCTCTCTTTATCCTATGATTAATTAAGCAATCATCTCTTTTAAAGATTTATTTCTTTTTTTGTAAGAACTGATGGCATGTTTTTAATGAAATTGTAAAATCTGATCAATGTCCTCCAGTCACACACAAAATGAATACAGTAGTCCATACACAGTAATGATTTTAAAGCCAGGCCATGCTGTTTCTTAATTTTTAAAACATAAATCAACTTTTTTTTTCAATGAAATGAAATAGATTTTTTTCAAAACCATCTGTTTTAACAATAGCTACTTTTGGTGCTTTGGCATGCCAGAGGTCTCGTGGATGTTCATGTGGTCCTTGGCAAGGTTGACAGATGAGTTTCCCTATCTTCCTGTAAAGTTATCTTCTTAGCTTTCTGCATGTTCTGCCTAGATGAGACACGCTAAAAAACCCATCTCTTGGTCTCATTCCCTCTCCTCTTTTTCCTCCTATGTCTCTTTACTTCCTCTTCATAATCCCTGGCTAAAGGGCATCAGGATTGTAATTTTCTTCCCATAGCTTTGTCAAATGCGTTCCTAACCAACAAAAATTGTATATACTTAAAGCTTATGCACCTTGGGAAATTATTATAATAAGCAAACGAATTCAAACTACTATTTACTTATATAATTGCAATAATGTATTTGCTAAGAAAGCCTAAGATATGTTTTATCATATTTCTAGAATATATCATTGTCAAGTAGAGCTACTACATGGCACATTAGCTGTTTAAACCCCACTCACTGTATCCCAGAACAACAGAAACAGAAACCATTCTTTTTATTCCTGAACACTATTGCCGGTTGACTATTGTTTCATCATATTTTCATCTCCAGGAAAAGTAATATTGTCTATTCTACTACTTGTACCATTTCAGATTTATATATGAATGTGAGCATAAAGTTTTCACCTTTTATTTTCCGATCTATTTTATATAGCATCTCCTAGATTCATAGTGTCCGACTGTGTGAATATATATATATATATATATACATATATATATATATACACACATACACATAAAGACTACAGATATGTTTATGACTATATATTATATAAGTGATAAAAAATTTATATTTTAGGAAGTATTTGTTATAGTACTTATATATAAATATTTATATTTTAATTTTCTTGATATATATTATTATTCATAATTATTCATAATTATAAACTATTTTATTTTATTTATATTACATAAATAAATATCTAAGTATTTCTTTTTTTGGGTATTTAAGAACACTTTTTTTTTTTACTTCCAAATTTTCTTTTTCTTATTTTTTCTTTTTTCTTTTTTATTAGATATATTCTTTATTTACATTTCAAATGATTTCCCCTTTCCTGCCCCCTCCAAAGTCCCATAAGCCATCTCCCCTTCCCCTGTTCCCCAATCAACCCTCTCTCGCTTCCCTGTCCTGGTACCAATTCCCCTATACTGCTGCATACACCCAGGGGCCTCTCCTCCCTTCGATGTCCAACAAGGCCATCCTTTGCTGCCTATGCATCTGGAGCCATGTGTGCTATCTGGTTGGTGTTTTTGTCCCTGGGAGCTCTGGGAGTACTGGGTGGCTCATATAGTTGTTTCTCCTATGGTACTACAAATCCCTTCAGCTCCTTGGGTCCTTTCTCTAGCTCCCCGATTGGGGACCCTGTGCTCAGTTCAATGGCTGCCTGAGACTGTCCCCCTCAGTATTTGCAATGCACTAGCAGAGCCTTCCTGGTGACAGCTATATCGGGCTCCAGTCAGCAAGTACTTATGGGCATAGATAATAGTGCCTAGATTTTGTAGCTGTATATTGGATGGATCGCTAGGTGGGGTCGTCTCTGGATGGTCTTTTCCTCAGATTCTATGCCACACTTTGTCTCTGTATCTCCTTCTGTGGGTATTTTGTTCCCCCTTCTAAGAAGGGCCAGAGTATCCATACATTGTTCTTCCAGAAAACTAAATATTTCTTATAAGAAATATTTATTTCTTAGTTTACATTTCTTTAACTATATTTCTTCTAACTAGTCATCCATTGCCTGAGAGCTGGGTCTGCTCTCTGCCTTAGGTGTTCTGAAGAATGCTATAATTGCCATGGGAATATCATATCTGCAAAACATTTACTCATTTCCTTTTGATTTGTATTCAGGAGCAGATGCTTGAGCATGTGATAGGCTTGTCTGTGAGAATCTGGCTAGGTCTTGGATATTTCTTGGGAAGCCAGGTATCACTGTTGTTCCACATTCTTATACTTTATATCTTCGTTAGGATTTCTCATATATCTTTGTCAGGATTTCTCATACATTGTCTTTCCAGAAGACACATTATAATTGCTTGAATCAGTGATGAACTAGAGCCTAGATCATACTATTTTCTTATTAATGCTAAAAAAATTGTTGGTCATTTTAATGTCTTCAGTGGAATAGTGTTTATTTCAATTCTTGGACAAATTTTTATGGCTATTCTTTATTTTATAATATTCTTGCTACTTGGTATGGATTCCTTATATTGTTTGGATAATAATATTTTATCTGATATTTTGTTTTTCAAGTGTTTTCTGCCATTTCATGTACTGAATTTATATTTGTTGATGGTGTTCTTTGCTGATCAGATGGTTTTTAGCTTGATTTTTTTTAACTTTTGCATTTGCTAAAGTTACTCATGTTTTTGATATCAACCAAATTATATTGAAAACCAAAATTAATAATTTTTGCCTTTTGTTTTGTCATTTTGTGTGAAGACTTCGTTCTTATTCATATTTAGGTGTTTATGAAATAAGACAAGGATTTTATTGAATTCCTTTGCATGCATATATCTAAACAATTTTAGTGCCATTACTAAATATTATATTTCTGTTGGTTCTTTCTGGTCTCTATATTTGTTCCATTGGTCCATGTGTTAATTATATTCCAACCTGAACCTATTCTGATTATTACAGCATTGTAATAGAATCTGAAATGAAGGGACATGATGCATGTAGCTTTGTTTCTCCTACTTGAGAACTATTCTTGTGAATTAAAATTACATTTAATTATTTTTTCAACATCTACAAAAATCATATTGCAATCTTGACAGAAATTTCTTTGAGTCTCTAGAACCTTTGGGGTAAGGAATTATTTTCATTATATTAATTATTTCAAATAATTAACAGGAACTGCATTTCATTTTCATTTTCAACTCATTTTATTAATTTTTAGATTATCTATGATTATTCTTTTCCTTGAGCAAGCTTTAGTATAAGTCATTCTTTTTAACTTTGTTGCAAATGGATTATTGTTATAGTTTTTGCACAATTTATTAATAATTAAAATTCTATAGACTGGTTTGAATTTCATAACCTAATTTAATTTATTATTTCTATGTAATTGGTTATCTATGTTAAAGTGATCTATATATCAGGCAATATGATGTCATTCTGTGTGTTAGGATTTGTCATTGAAGTTTCTTCATGATATTTTTATGTTCTGTTAAGGTATTCTTCCTTTCAAGATTCCTTTCAGTGTAACTCTTCTCAATCTTTTTATTTCATTATTAAAACTTATATTCATTGTCTGATTTACTTAGTTGTCTGTCTGTGCTTCTCATTAAGCTTATTTAAGATGATTAATTAGAATTTTCCAGAAAATAGTTCTCCTTGGGTAGGGGTGGAGGTGGGAACTTATTTGCCAGTATATCTCATATTTTATCAGAATCTCCATTTGGATACAGAAGGCCTTTTTCCAGATATATTTCTCAGTGTCACTTACTTATATTCTCAGGAGGGCTTAAGTCATTGATTGCCAAGGCTACCAGGTGGACAGAAATGGCCTTGATTAGTAGTGGAGGGAAGCTGCACCTAAGTTATAGAATTCCACATTTTTATCCATATTATTAGTGAGTATTCCTTCATTGGAACACATGAGTACATCTTTTTTTCAGGTTTTTGAGTAGTGACAATATCCCTGGTCTTTTTATATGCAGAACAGAGATAAGGGCTTATGTCAGGATCCAGAGTTGTACTGAATTTAGTAGGCACTATTTGAGGATGCAAGCAGGCATCATTTTTGCTAAACAACTAAGTGGTCAGGATAAACATCTGTTCACAGTTGTGAACTAACGCTAGTTCCCATGTATAAGAGAGACTAAAATAAACAGCATGTACCTAAGAAATAGATGGGCAAGTACAACTGTGCCCTGGGCAGATTGTGCTAGTGCCAGAAGCAAGCCTAAACAGAGAAGAATCAAGTCCACAGAAGGTGAGGTCTTTCTACCTCTATAGGCAGTAGTACAGCTATTGAGCTAGACACTTGTAAAGAGGCTAGTCCTTGGGAATTGTGGTCTTTAGTTTTATGGCCCACTATATTTCTGTAATTTCATTCCAGAATTCTGGAATTTTTATACCATTTTTTTTCTGTGAACATGGCTATCAAGTTATTGTTGCTATGTATATTCTGAACAGGGAAGCTAGTGTTCCACTCTTTCTGCTATCTCTTCTTGCTAATTTTCTGCATCATTGTGTTTTTACGGCAATATTGAAAAATGGCTGTTATTAATCTAATGATGCACGTGAGGAAATGGAGGCTCAAAGGAGTCAAGTAAGTTTTTCTGAGGCCTTTAGTAGATTATTTTACATGGATTTCAGCCAAAGGTCAGTTAGGCAAAGATGACTACAAAGAGAAAGATGAAAGGAAGTTTGTGAGAAAACTAAGTATACTATGTATATAGATTAAGGTGCAATTTGACTTAAAGGGTAATAAAATTAAATATGTTCATTGACCTTGAAGCAAAAATAACACAGTAGAAGCTGTATTATATGTAAATAAATCTCACAGTTTCTCCTTGTTTTTTCTGTCATTGCAAGGGGCAGAATAGTTCTTACCATTGCATATTATCTCCTTTTAGCACTTAGTGAACACCACAAGAGAGGGTATTGAATTTGACTATTGGTGGAAGGAATCATCCATGCCACCCTAGAGCAGTGTAATTCTATTCTTAGTCCACATTATATTTCTAACACCACAAAATTTCTTTGCTTATAACCAAACCACTATATTGATACCCTTTGCTTTTTTGATTAAGCATTTATGGAAGGAGACATCATACCTACCCTCATCATTAAGTTTTATTCGGATCATTTTAATGATGTATTAGCTTTCACATAGTGATTCTGAGCTCCTGATAGGAGTTTAACCATTTTCTATACTTAGGCAAAACAAAGACTAATTTAACAATTATTTATTTTATATCATTGTCTTCATTATATCATTTTATCTAAGTATATAACAATGATCAAAATAGACATTATACACATATAGAGAATAGATGGAGAAAAGAAAAAAAATATTTGGGGCATATGCATACCCTTTCTACATGTAAGAAAGGAGTAAGTACATATTATAAAAACAATGCTACATTTAATTACTTGGCTTATCACTTAACCACAAATGTTTAGCCTTCTCTATCTCAGCAACAAGAATAAACAGTGCCGATGATAATTTTCTCCTTAAATCATCTTTTTGGGTGGAGTGTATGTAATCTACCTGCTTATCAGAGACAATCATAAGAAGTCTCCCTTCTCCAAATTGTTTGAAAGAAACCATTCTTGAGTCTCTAGGGCTCAGGGGAGTTCAATGGGCTAATAGGCAATCCCAGCTGATCCTGGGCAGACCTTCTTACCAAACCTCAGGGGTTACAGGATTTGTAATGCAACCCCAAAGGTATTTATGAACAGCAATAGTGAAAGTGCTTGGCTGTGGCATATTGCCAAGACCCTGTTAGAAGTCTCTCAGAAGTGCCTGGCAACAGATATAAAGGCTGCAAAAGGACGATTACAGTCTCAGTTGAATAACCTACAGTGGTAGTTGCATTTAGTTTTCCTGATTGCAGATGTTAAGTTCAAATGAAACTGAATATAGACTCTCTGGCAAATAACATCTCTGTAATATAAATGCCTAAAAGACTCTGGTGATGCTTATAATCATTTAGACTCTTTAGGCCTCCAAGTATTAGTTACAGAGAGGAGTATTGTTACCAGAAAGCACAAGAAATCTTTCATTGAATGGGAACCTAAGACTTCCCTTTGGTCATTTTGGTCTACTGAAACCTTTGAGTCAAGTAGATAAGAAAAAATTGACAGTATTAGAATAGATGCTAGACTGAGAATGACAATGATAATAGAAAATAGCATGCTTCTCTAGAGTAAGGGAGGGTAACAGTTTGTCTGGAGTGCAGGCGGTATAACTATCTCTTAGTCTTACCTTGCCCTGTGAATAAAGTTGACATGAAAAAATGAGAACCCAATGCAAGCATAATGTGAATGCTTCACACTATCCATGAATTGAAGGTTAGGTCACACTCACACTAAAGGCCAAAGATATGGAAAGTGCATAGACAGTGTGAAACAGTTTGTGTATGGGATGTATAGAAGAAGATATTTATAAACATGAGCTAGTACCACATGCTTGGAAGTGAGAATTGGAATCCATGTTTCTGCTTTATGTTATTATGGATATGTTTGTGCATGTACAAATATACATTAAGCAGATATTTATAATTTTCCCTCTATTTCTTCTTTTAAAGATTTATTTGATTATTTTAAGTGTACTTATGTGACTTTGTACATATAAATGTATATGCAGATATCTATAAAGGCCAAAAGGGTAAATTGCATACTTGGCAGCTGGAGTTTCAGGAAATTGTGAGCTTTTCAACATGGGTTTGGAGAACTAAATTCTAGTCTTCTAAATCAGTAGCCTTCCTATACTCAAAGGATAAGCAGGCTGAAAAAAGTTAGGGAAATAACACCCTTCACAATAGCCACAAACAATATAAAGTATCTTAGTGTGACTAACCAAACAAGTGAAAGATCTGTATGACAAGAACTTCAAGTCTTTGAAGAAAGAAATCGAGGAAGACCTCAGAAGATGGGAAAATCTTCCATGCTCTTGGATTGGCAGGATTAATATAGTAAAAATGGCCATCTTGCCAAAAGTAATCTACAGAGTCAATGCAATCACCATCAAAATCCCAAATCAATTCTTCACAGACTTAGACAGAGCAATTCTCAAATTCATCTAGAATAGCAAAAAGCATAGGAAAGCTAAAACTATTCTCAATTGTAAAAGAACTTCTGGGGGAAACAATATCCCCAATCTCAAGCAGTACTACAGAGCAATTGTGTTAAAAACTGCATGGCATTGGTGCAGTGACAGGCAAGTAGATCAATGGAAGAGAATCGAAGAACCGGAAATGAACCCACACAATTATGGTCACTTGATCTTTGATAAAGGAGTTACAACCATCCAGTGGAAAAAAAGATAGACTTTTCAACAAATGATGCTGGTTCAATTGGAGGTCAGCATGCAGAAGAATGCAAATTGATCCATTCTTATCTCCTCATACTAAGCTCAACTCCAAGTGGATCAAGGACCTCCACATAAAACCAGACACACTGAATCTAATAGAAAAGAAGCTGGGGAAGATGCTTGAGGACAGGGGCACAGGGGGAAAGTTCCTGAACAGAACACCAATAGTTTATGCTCTGAGATCAAGAATTGACAAATGGGACCTCATAAAATTACAAAGTTTCTGTTAGGCAAAGGATACCATCAGAAAAACAAAACAGCAACCAACAAATTGGGAAAAGATCTTCAACAACCCTACATCCCACAGAGGGCTTATATCCAAATATACAAAGAACTCAAGAAGTTAGACCCCAGAGAACAAAATAATACTATCGAAAAATGGGGTACAGAGCTAAACAAAGAATTTTCACCAGAAGAAATTCAGATGGCTAAGAAGCACCTTAAGAAATGTTCAACATCATTAGTCATCAGGGAAATGCAAATCAAAACAACCCTGTGATTTCACCTCACACCAGTCAGAATGGCTAAGATTAAAAACTCAGGAGACAGCAGGTGTTGGCGAGGATGTGGAGAAACAGGAATACTCCTCCACTGTTGGTGGGATTGCAAGATGGTACAACCTCTCTGGAAATCAGTCTGGCGGTTCCTCAGAAAACTTGGCATGACACTTCCAGAGGACCCTGTTACACCACTCCTGGGCATATACCCAGAGGATTCCCCTGCATGCTACAAAGACACATGCTCCACTATGTTCCTAGCAGCCTTATTTATAATAGCCAGAAGATGGAAAGAACCCAGATGTCCCTCAATGGAGGAATGGATACAGAAATTGTGGAATATTTATACAATGGAATACTACTCAGCAATTAAAAGCAATGAATTCATGCAATTTGTAGGCAAATGGTTGGAACTGGAAAATATCATCCTAAGTGAGGTAACCCAATCACAGAAGAACAAACATGAAATGCAATCACTGATAAGTGGATATTAATCAGCCTAGAAGCTCTGAATACTCAAGACACAATTAGCATATCAAATGGTTTCCAAGAAGAAGGAAGGAGAGGGCCCTGGTCCTGAAAAGGCTTGATCCAGTATTGTAGGGGAGTACCAGGACAGAGAAATGGGAGGGAGGTAATTGGAGAATGGGTGGAGGGAAAAGGACTTATGGAACATATAGTGAGGGGGAAACCAGGAAAGGGAAAAGCATTCGGAATGTAAACAAAGAATATAGAAAATTAAAAATAATAATAATAAATAAAAATTATTTCTACAAACTACTGAGCTATGTTACCAGCCCTACCTCTATTTTTTTTAAAATCATGGAATATATTCTCATTGAGATAGTATAAATGGCTGTTTTATTAAATGCATATTATCATGTTTAAGTTATATAAGACTAAGCTTCAGTAATGGACTTGTCCATTTGTTTTGGGGAAGATGAGATTTTAGTGCATTTTTGATTGTATATAGGGGATTTATATTTTATTAGGAGATTATTACTTTTTATTGTATTTATTTGGAAATTATGCATAAAATAATTACATTTCTATATCAAGCTGGCAATGGGTGGAGTTGTGATGAGTTATCTTACACATAACAAATAATTATATAACACTATATTGACACACTGAAATAGACTTATTTTTTAATTAGAAGCTCATGGGATCTCTTCTCTAGGAAAGAAAACACATTCTAGGCTAAAAGTGGAACATATTGAATTTTATTACAGTTTCATGGGAATAAAACCCTAGAAATCACCCATAAGACAAACTACAGAAATGTCCAGAGAATGAACAATATATTCCTTTTAAGTCACTGTTAAAATTTATCTTAGTATAATAATATAATTCTTAATAATATAATGTATAATATAAAACAATATAATTCTTAATAATAAAATAAAATGATTCTTTTTTATTGAATATATTCTTCATTTATATTTCAAATGCTAAAATCTTTCCTGCTTTCCCCCCTCCCTGAAAGCTACCAACCCCTCCTCCCACCTCCTGCCTCCAAGTATATGCCCCTCCACCCGACACACTCCCCCCTCCCCCCTTGATTTCCCTTTGTTGGCATCTATTGAGCATTCACAGGACCAAGGACCTCTTCTCCCACTGATGCCCAACAAGGTATTCCTCACCACACTTTTGGCTGGAATCATGTGTACCCATTGGTTGATGGTTTCGTCCTTGAGGGTCCTGGGGCATCTGGGTGGCTGAAATCGTTGTTCTTCCGATGGGGCAGTAAACCCCTTCAGCTCCTCCAGTCTGCCCTCCAACTCCTCCATTTGGGACCCCATGCTCAGTCCAACAGTTGGCTGCTAGCATCTGCCTCTGTATGTGTAAGGCTCCGGCAGGACCCCTCCAGAGACATCCACAACAGGCTCCTTTCGATGTACACTTCTTGTCGGGGTTTGGTTTAGTTGGAGCCATGGGTCCCTCCATGTGTACTCTTTGGTTGGTGGTTTAGTCACTGGGAGCTCTGGGGGTACTGCTTGATACATATTATTGTTCCTCCTATGGGCCTGCAAATCTCCTCAGCTCCTTGGGTCCTTTCTCTAGCTGCTCCATTGGGGACCTTATTCTCAGTCTATTGATTGGCTGTGAGCCATGAGTATTTTGATCCACCTTCCTAGAAAGATCAAAGTATCCACACTTTGATCTTCCTTCTTCTTGAGCATCATGTGGTCTTTGAGTTGTATCTTGGGTGTTCTGAGTTTATAAGTTAATATCAACTTATCAGCAAGTACATACTGTGTGTGTTCTTTTGTGATTGGGTTACTTCACTCAGGATCATATTTTCTATCTCCATCCATTTGCCTAAGAATTTCATGTATTCATTGTTTTTAATAGCTGAGTAATACTTTATTGTGTAAATGTACCACATTTTCTCTATCCATTCCTCTGTTAAGGGACACCTGGGTTCTTTCCAGCTTCTGCATATTATAAATTAGGCTGCTATGAACATAGTGGAGCATGTGTCCTTATTACATGTAGGAGCATCTTCTGGTATATACCCAGGAGTGGTATAGCTGGTTCCTCAGGTAGTACTATGTCCAATTTTATGAGGAATGCCAAACTGATTTCTTGAGTGGCTTACAATCCCCCTAGCAAGGGAGGAGTGTTCCTCTTTCTTCAGCATCTGCTATCCCCTGAATTTTTGATCTTAGCCATTCTGACTGGTGTGAAGTGGAATCTCAGGCTTCTTTTGATTTGCATTTCCCTGATGATTTAGAAGGCTTTGTTCTTTTGGTGTTCTTCAGCTCCTCTAGCTTCTATATTCCTTTTGTTCCTCTTTTAAGGGTTCCCAGTGCTCGGAATGGAGAGATTTTATGAAGACATTCTATTTAGAGTTGTGCAAGCCCTGAACATTCCCTCCCTTCCTCCTCCTCCTCCTCCTCCTCCTCTTCATTCTTCTTCATTCATTCTTCTTCTTCTTCTTCTTCTTCTTCTTCTTCTTCTTCTTCTTCTTCTTCTTCTCTCTCTCTCTCTCTCTCTCTCTCTCTTTCTCTCTCCCTCCCTCTTTCTCCCCCCCTCTCTGATAATGACTGGTAAGGGCATCTAAGAGTATATTAGAATATCATTAGGAGCTTATTTATTGCTGTTTTTTAACTAGCAGTATTGTGGGCTATCTACTCTCTTGATCCTGGATTCCTAGTCAGTGTTGTATACAGGTTTCATTTCTGGGAGTGGTCCTTAAACCAACTGGACAGTGGTAGGTTACTTCCCCAAAAGCTTTGCCCTGCCATTGCTCTGACATATTTTTCAGGAAAGAGAACATAGGATACATGCTCCACTATGTTCATAGTAGCCTTATTTATAACAGCCAGAAGCTGGATAGAACCCAGATGTTCCTCAACAGAGGAATGGATACAAAAAAATGTGGTATATATACACAATGGAGTACTATTCAGCCATTAGAAACAATGAATCCATGAAATTCTTAGACAAATGAATGGAGTTGGAGAACATCATCCTAAGTGAGGTAACCCACTCTCAAAAGAATACCCATCGTATGCACTCACTGATAAGTGGATATTAGCCTAGAATCTTGGAACACCAAAGACACAATCCACATACCAAATGATGTCCGAGTAGAAGGAAAGAGTGGACCCTGGCTCTGGAAAGGCTCAATGCATCAGTGTAGGGGAATACCAGAACAGGGAAGTGGGAAGGGGTGGATGGGGGAATAGTGGAGGGAAAAGGGAAATGAAATGTTAATAAAGAATATATCCAATAAAAAAGGTTTTATGGGTTTTTGTTTACATTTCTCTTTTAGTAACCTGTAGTGTATCTTCTTATAATGCACACTACAACATGTGTATCCAGGTTCTATGTAGGCACTAGCTTTATATCTCTATGTTCAGTTGTATGGCTATTATATTCAGCAATTTATCCTTACTGTCATTTTTTTTGAGAGAAACTTATAGTCTGGGCAACATCCTGGTTTGTGTGGGACTCTTTGCTACCAACTCAATTTGTTAGTATGCAGCCTTTATAGTGAAAGCTTCCTTTGGTGATAAGAAGTGGCCTGTTGGGTTTCTGTCTCATTATTTGAGCACTTTATATATTTCAAGAAGGACCTATGGTAATAGGTTTCCACATCATCCCTCAAATGCTCATCAATTCTTGGTTTCTTTTTCTGTTTCTTCCCCCAACTCCATACCCTTCCTGCTCTCCATCTTATTCTTCCATTCCTAGACCACATTCCCCAAGTCCATCCATAACATCTATTCTATTTCTTCCTTCAGGGAGTCATTGTGTTAGCACAGTCCCTTCCTCAGTAACTAACCTCTCTGGGTCTACTGTTTTCAGTTACTTATCAAATATTTAAAAAAGAATGTCACATATAAGTGAATATGTGTCATTTTTATTTTTCTGGTTCTGCATTACTTCTCTTGGAATACATTTTCTTTTATCTATATCAGATTGCCTGAAATTATCTCATTTTTTAAATAGCTGAGTAATACTCCATTATATAAATGTGACACATTTCTTTATCCATTCTTGTGCTGAGGATCATCCTGGTTGTTTCTAGTTTCTGGATATTTTGAAAAGAGAATCTATGAACATGGTTGATCAAGTGTTTTGTGGTAGGAGGGAGAATTCTTTGAGTATATTTCTAAGAGCAGTATAACTGGATTCTGACATAGAACAATTCCTATCTTTCTTAGGACCCACCATACTGATTTCAATAGTGCCTGTACAAGTTTGCAGCACTAATAGCAATGAATGAGTGGTCCTCTTGCTTTACATCCTTACCAAGAAGATCTATCACTTTTGTCATTGATCTTAACCATTCTGACAGGTATGAGATGGAATCTCAAAGAAAAAAAATATTTTCTTGATGGCTAAGGATGCTGAACATTTCTTTAAGTGTTTCTCCATTATTTGAATACCCTCTATTGAAAAAATTATTTAGATCTGTTTTGCACTCTTAAATTGAATTATCTAGGTTTTTCATATCTAGTTTCTGGTGTTCTTTATATATTTCACATATTGGTCATTTAAAAGATGAGAAATTGGTAAACATATTTTCCATTCTGTAGGTTGCCTCTTTTTTTTTTTAAGAATAATGCTGTCCTTAGCTTTAATAGAAGATTTTCAGTCTCATAGAGCCAAGTGTATTTATTCTTAATCTTAGTGACTGTATTAAATTTAGAAAGACATCTCCTTTGCCAATATATTAAAGCTATTACCTGCTTTCTATTTTATCAGGCTTGGTGTATCCAGTTGAATGTTAAGGACTTTATTCTAAACATTTGGTGTTGAGCATGATGATAAGTATGATCTATTTGGATTCTTTGCCATTGCAGCAATCAGTTTTAACAAGCACCATTTTCTAGGTGTACTTCTGGCTTCATTACCAAAGATTAGGCATCCATACATGTATGGATTTATGTATGGATATCATCATTTCTGATTTCAAGTTGTAATATAGAATAATAGCACAAAAACTACATGGTATTGGTATAAAAGAACACACATTGATCAATGGAATACAATTGAAGGGATATAGATCTAATTAAGTTGCTTATCTGGTGTTGACTTAACTTTATTAAGTGGTCATTATTGAGAAAGGTATCCATTTTGTTGCAGAGTTTTCAGTTTTGTGGATTACATGTTTTTAAAATATTTCCTGATGCCTTCCAGGATTTCTTTGGTGTCTGTTGTTATGTCCCCCCTTTTTAGTTCCTATTTTGTTAATTAAAATTTTTTCTCTCTCCATCAGTTAACTTTTCAGGATAAAGGTTTTATAAGTTTACTGATTTTTCTCAAAGAACCAACTCTGTCCAATTAAGTCTTTGTATTTTTTCTTGTTCCCATTTTATTGGTTTCAGACCTGATTTTGATTACTTCTTGCGGTCTCCTCCTTTTGGCTGAGGTGTCTTTCTCTTTTTCGTGCTAGAGCTTCCAGGTGTGCTGCTAAGTTGTTAGTAAATGTATCTCTCCAGTGTTTTGTTTTCTGATTTTGTTTTATTTTGTTTTGTTTTAATGTTGCTACTTAATGCTGTGAACTTGCCTTTTAGGACCATTTCCACCATGCCCTGTAAGTTTGGGTATGATGTATATTCAATTGTACAAAGTATTTACTTTTTTTTCATTTCTCTGTCTTGATCCTTTTTTATTCAATAGAGAGTTGTTAAGTTTATGAGGTCTTAAATTTACTGGTTATTTCTGTTCTTCTTATTGATATCCAGCTTTAATTTGTGCTGGTTAGATAGATTGTTATATTGATTATCTTGTATCTGGTGAGACTTGCTTTGTGTATGAGTATGTGATCACTTTTGGAGACAGTTCCAGAAGGTGCAGAGAGAAAGGTACATTCTTTTGTTCTGTAAATATGTGCAATGTTTGACAAAAATCTGCTAGACTCCTTCTGTTTATAGTGTCCATTATTTCCAGCATTTCTCTGTTTAGATTTTCTTGGTTGCCCTGTTTATTGATGAGAGTAGGGTATTGAAGTCTCTCATTAAAGGTTTCAGATGGTTGATATGTAATTGAAGGTATAGTAGTGTTTCTATTACTAACTTGGGTCCCCTTTTATTTACAGCATACACGTTAAGAATTGCAATGACCTCTAATTAGATTTTTTTCCCTTTGGTAAGAATGTTGTGTCCTTCTCTGTTTCTTTTGATTGATTTTGGTTTGGTTTATTTTGTTAGCTATTAACCACAATATACCATACTGTTTCTTAGGTCAATTTCCTTGCAGTATCTTTTTTCAACTCTTTACCCTGAAGTCCTGTCTATCCTTGATATTGAGATGGTTTTCTTAGATGTATTAGAAGGACAGATCTGTTTTAACATTCATTCTGTTAGTCTGTGTTCTTTTATTAGGAAATTGAGAACTCTCATATAGAAAGATACCAACAATTCTTAATTTCTATTATTTTGTTGTGTGTTTTTGCTGCTGCTTGGAGTAGTTGTGGTGATATTGATGATAGTTGTGTGCACATGTGCTCATGATTCCTATATTTTGGTTTTTCCAGTGTGCAATTGTTTATTTTCTGTGTTTTCAACCTCAGTAGGTTGAAGCTTTCTTTCTTGCACCTTTGCTGAGGCTAGATTTGTACATAAATATTCCTTAAACTTATCTTTATCATATGGTATCTTATTTTATCATCCATGATAATCAAAATTTTGCATATAGCAGTCTAGTCTGTCATCTGTGGTTTCTTAAGCTCTGTTGTATATCTGTCTAGGCCCTTATGGTTTTTAGAGTCTCCACTGATAAGTTAGATGTAATTCTAATGAGTCTGAATTTACGTGCAATTAGATATTTTTCCTTGAAGCTTATTATATTCTTTTATTGTTTGGTTCATTTTTTGTTTTGATTTTTATGTTCCAAGGAACCTTTCTTTTCTGGTTCAATCTATTTGGAGTTCTGAAAGCTTCTTATACCTTTATAGCTATCTCCTTCTTTAGTTTAGAAAAATTTTCTTCTATGATTATTTTCAAAGTTTTCTTTGCCTATGGCCTGATTTTCTTTTGTTCTTATATTTGGTTTTTTCATAGTTTCCCAGAGTTTCTGGTTTTTTTTATACAGTTTTTTCTTTACATTTATCATTTTCTTTGATCAATTGCTATGTTATTTGTGTTTTCTTGGAATTCTTTGAGGCATTTATTCACTTCCTATTTAAAGACCTCTTTCATATTCATATAGGTTGTTTTAAGGTCTGTTCATGGACTTCAACTATTTTTTAAAATATTCATGGCATGCTGAGGTTGGGTTGCTAGGCTCCAGGAAAGTCATATTGTCTTAGAAGATATTGATTGTGTTTCTATACTATTGTCCAGGCTTCTGAGATAGGAATGGTTATACTCTAGGTGCTGATATATTATCTGGTTTTGTCTTAGTTGGGAGGTCATTGACTTGGTTTTTGTTTCCTCTCTGGATTTTAGGACAATGTCATTGTTTTATGTTTTGGTGTAGGAAATTTTATATGAGCCCATTTCCCTGGCTCTCTGATGTGTTATCAAGGAATGCCTGCTGGTTATGCAGACTGGATTAATGTGAGGAATTGTTGGGAGGAAGATTGGAGGAAGAGATCTTTGTGATTTCTTGGGGATGTGGTCAGAGTACAAAGGGAGACTACAACAGGCTTTCTGCTACAGAGCTAGGTTTGAGATTTGGGAATTGCAACTGTTGGAAGTGTGAGAGAGGTGAAGATAGTCTGTTAGCATGCCTGTTTCCCTGGCCTGTACTGCAATATCTGAAGCAATCGTTAATTGCACAATTCTCATTCCCAAATTATACTGCAGAACACAATGGCAAATTCTGTGGAACTGGCAGAAAATGGTCATGTAGAACAGTGAAATACACTGGAAGGCACACAAATGGACTCTCACAGAGACCTCTACACATGATTTAACAAATACATCAAAAACACTTTAGAGAAAAGAGAGCCTATTCAAGAAATATGTCTAGATGACTGGATATCTACGTGCAAAGGAATGGAACTAGGCAACTTGTACAAAAAATGCACTCAAAGCAGCTTAAAGACTATAATATAAAACCAGAGGCTTTCATAAGGCTTAGTAGAAATATTGGTAAACAGCAAAAAGGGATAAGAAAAAGTTTCTGCAAAAGACATAGGAAATAATGCCACGATTTGAGAAATTGGATAAACTG
The DNA here is from genome assembly GCA_964023405.1 of Apodemus agrarius. Lineage (NCBI taxonomy): Eukaryota > Metazoa > Chordata > Mammalia > Rodentia > Muridae > Apodemus > Apodemus agrarius. The sequence continues at coordinate 130,176,851 of OZ030009.1, read as the reverse complement.
AAATTTAAAACATCACTGAAACAATCATTGGAGAAAAATCATGGCCCACAAAATAAGAAAAATCATTGCCAACTACAAATCAAACAAGATATGAATAAGTAGATTTTATTAAAGTAAAAAGGAAACAACAAAAGTTTTAGTTATCTTAATATATTGTCCTCAAAAGAAGAAATATAAATGGCTTGTAAATATATAAAATGTAAGCTCACCAGAGAAACAAAACATCAAGAAAAAAAATGACAACAAACGCATGGTGGTGTGCAAACAAACAGCCCATAAGCTGCTGTGTCTGAATGCCTGGCCATCGGGGATGGCACTGGTAGGAGGTGTTTCCTCATTGGAGCATGTCTGACTTTGTTGAAGGAAGTGTATCACTATGGAGGCAAGCTTTGGTATCTTATATGCTCAAGCTATGCCCAGTATGGCTCAGAGTCTCCTTCTGGCACCTGTGGATGAAGATGTTGAACTTTCAACTCCATTTCCAGTCCTTTGTCTGCCTGTACACTACCATGTTTCCTGCCATGATAATAATAGATGAAACCTCTGAAACTTTACAGTTTCAGCACAAAATAATTCTTTTCCTTTATAGCAGTTGCTATGGTTATGATGTCACTTCATAGTAATGAAAACCCTAACTAATTCAAAAGTTAGTGTAGGACAGAGAACGCCTCATGAGGAGGGATTATGAACAGGTGCAATGACTATGGAAATCTACATACAGGTTTTTTAAAATGCTGAAGACATAACTAACACATTATTCTGTCATACCCCATCAACTACATTAATAAAGGCTGTTAGTCAATGTATCATAGAGGTATTTTCACAGCTAGGATTATTGCAGCAGCATTCATAAAAGCAAAAAAAAATTGAAGCAACTTAGATATTCATCCAAAGATGAAAAGTTAAAATCTGAAGCATGTACACAGTAGAATTGTGTTTGGCAGGAAAGAAAGTGAAGTCAACATTTGCAGATACATGCATGGAATTTGAAATCATGTAACATGAAACAAAGCAGACCCAGAACCACAAACAGCATATTTTGTCGTTCATTCAGAATGGAGATTTAGGTTTACGAGTGGTGTATATGTTTCACAAACTTACAAATGGACCTTGATGGTGAAGGTAGACATTTTAAGAGAGGAGTGAGGATATGAAAAGCTAAGGCAATATACATGTGCCTTCAAAACCGAAGGGACACTATAAAGGAAAGGGCAGTTAATAGAAGGGGCAAGTGGAGGGGAGAGAGGAGTAGAGGAAAAGCAAGTTTGAATAAACTAAATTACCATGATGAAATCAGCACATCTCAACACCATCTTAAATATAAATATACTAAATACTATTTTGACCATGTTGCACATTTTTAGTGGTACATACTATTCAAACTTCATCTAGGTTTGCCTTTTTATCTTTTTATACTCCAAAATTAAACCTATTCATCCTATCATTCCCTTGACATTTATTAATAACTTACTATAATTATGTGCAAGAGGGCACTTCAGTCTTAAACACCAGAGAATCATATTTTGGGAATGTGAGGCCAGTGAACCCTCTTTGTCCCTGGTGCAAGCTGTTTTTGGTCATCATCAAAGTTAAGTGTCTATAGATACGAGGACCTGACATTTCTCATCCAGGCTTGGTTGCCCTCACCTGTTGCCTAGGCTCTCTGGGTAATTTTGGGTTTCTTTCTGGAGTTTCAATTCCATTGAAAACAAATGGCCCTGGAGCATTCATTTCTCCAGGTGATAACTTCTCTCATTTTTGTTGAATTAACCTTTAGTTTGACCTGCAATATTACCTTCAGGAACATGAATAAGAAAGGTTGTCCTCAGGGACTGAGAGGTTGGGACTAATGCTACTGAGGCAGTATCTGGGCTCTGTGAGGTTTACTGGGGTTAAAACTGTTTTACCATACACTTTAAAGTGGTCACTACTACAGAATTGCTACACACACATGGTAAGCACAGACTTCCTTTATTTCCTGTGATTTGTCAAGCATTTAGGTAATTGCAATCAAAGAAGCCATGCATCTGAATTCTTCAAAACTGAAGTATGTTTTATGTCCTGTCCTTTCTTTATTGTTTATTAAATGTAGACTTACGTTTATAGCAAGATTGGGTTCATAATATCAGACAGAAAGTATAGAGATTGCTCACATACCTTTAACCCTAGACTTGCACAGATTCTATTATTAATAATATTCTCCCCAGCATGATCCTCTTGTTATAACTGAGGAAGCCTCTTTGATTCATTGCTACCACCTAAGAGATATAGGAGTTCATTCTTTATTTTATTTTATTTTTTTTTTTGGATTTGGTTTTTTTGAGACAGGGTTTCTCTGTATAGCCCTGGCTGTCCTGGAACTCACTCTGTAGACCGGGCTGGCCTTGAACTCAGAAATCTGCCTGCCTCTGCCTCCCAGAGTGCTGGGATTACAGGTGTGCACCACCACTGCCTGGCTAAGAGTTCATTCTTGGCACTGCATTTCAATTTCTTTGAATGGTGACTTGAGCTTTTTATTCATTTCTAGAGCCACCTTCCAAATGATACTTACTCTTCTCTGCTCAGTCTACCACAGCCTTGTTTCCACTGTGCTGTGCTTTTCATGATTCCTTACATATTTACATATTTCACTCCTGTGGCACAGTCTCTTTAACCTAAAAGGCTCTTCCACCCAGACCTTCATTTTTCTACCACACCCTGTACTTCTCTAAATATCCAGAATATTCATTCTATTCTTTCTGAATTCTTCAACTGTGTGTGTGTGTGTGTGTGTGTGTGTGTGTGTGTGTGTGTGATTTCTGCTTTCCAAAAATGAAGTCATATGATTCACTTCCCAATTTTCTCCTTCTGGCTATTCTCTTGTTTAATTCCTTATCATCAATTTCAGAACACATGTCCAGATGTTAAGTTGTTTTCCTATAACCATGAATGATCTAACATTTTGTTTCCTATAAAGCTAAAAATATTCACAAAATTCAAGCATGCTAAAATGCACTGTGATTTGTGTATAAAACACTGAAACATGAAAAAAAACCTGAATGCATAGCTTTACATCTGGAATGCCACTAGCTTTATAAAAATAACTACATAGGGTAATGTTTGAAAGGAATCACACCAAAATTTGGCTGAAACAATCTCTGGATAATAGGATTCATATTCTTTGATTTTGTTCTTTGTTTTATTCTCCCAGGGATTCTACAAGTCACATATGCTGTTGTATTATTTTCAGAGAGATTTGTTTTATCTAAAAACATTTCAATTGTATAAGAAGACATTCACTCTTGTGCTCTACTGTAGTTTTATTTTGATTTAATTTTATATAGAAAATGACATGTTAATAGATTGCATTCCTTCAGTCCCTGTTCACTTTCCAGAACTGTTACTCTTTGGGTTGACTCTCTCTCATTTGAACTGAAGGATTATATAATCAATTGATTTTCATTATTGGCAAGTGAAAGGGCTAGAAGCTTCATGATTTTGGACCTCCATGACCCATTTAAGACTAGGTATCTCCCTTGCCCATAGTATCCCCCTCTCCTGTTTCTTTCACAACTTTGTGTTTATCTCCAAAATGTCCACTTCTTCTTTTCCCTCCAAACTGCTGTGTCTATGTTCATGGTTCCTAGGTACACTCACCAGCCTCTCCCATATTTTCTTTCATCCCTCCCTTCCTCTCTCCATCCCTTCCTTCCTTTCTTTCTTTTCCTCTCCTTTTTTCTTTCTCTTTCTCTCTTTCTCTCTTCTTTCTTTCTTTCTCTCTTTCTTTCTCTCTTTCTTTCTCTCTCTCTTTCTTTCTTTCTTTCTTTCTTTCTTTCTTTCTTTCTTTCTTTCTTTCTTTCTTCCTTTGATACAGTGTTTTCATGTGTTGCCGTGGCTGTCCTGGAACTCCCTCTGTAGACTAGGCTGGCCTTGAACTCAAAGATCATGCTGCCTTTGCCTTTGAATAATGGAATTAAAGGCACGTACCACTGCTGTCCAAAGATGCATAATTTCATATTACAGATGTATATGTAGTTGATTTTACACTTCAATAAAACTACAAGAATACAAGAACACAAAAACTTCTCCTGCCATTTATACTACCACATGAACATGAAATTATTATGATGTATGTATGCTGCAAATAACAGACACTTTGTTGGCTACATATAATCTTTTTTTTTCAGTGAAACATACACTTTGTTAAGGGTGATGGAAGGTGAGAAGGAGTTTTCAGGGTGAATGTAAATCACTGGTGGCAGCGATGAGGCATTCCAGGAATCGCAGATGCTTGGTGAACAGATTCTTATCTTGAGAGAGCAAGAAAGCTAAACCTGTATTTTTGCCAGGGACTGTGTGACATTTCTCAGGTAGATCTGGGGCTTGAGATCCCCTGAACAGGAAGAGAAGAGGAAGCTGCACTAAGTAAAAGGAGCCCTCCATTTTGCACTGAGCTCAGGAAAACTGTAAGACTACAACCTTAGTAGTAGGGTCCAACACCAGCCTTGGTTAACAGCATCCGGAGAAATCACTGGAAACCCACAGGTATGGCGGGCTTTGTCTTAGCTAGGCTCAGCTGCTGTAATCACTGTTCTTCCAAACCATCCTGATCCCTCATCAAATTCTTTGCTCATAAGAGATAGACTCTTAAATGGCTGCATAATACTTTTGTTTATAGAAGTTCCCACTACCTTGTTTAAGGTATTTTCTATTGATGGGCCCATAGGGAAGTCCTCAAAAAATTATTATTACTAAATAAGGCTGCAACTTTTGTTCACATGTCTTTGCATGGCTCATCAACAATTTGAAAAAAAAAAAACCTGATGAATTCTTAGAATGGGAGGTTGTGAGTCAAATGCAGCGCTGCTCGTCTGAAATGGTAGTAGTTCTGGTTAACCTCTTCTCCAAAGGGCAATGAGCATTTGAATGGACACCAGTATGCGGGCTACATATAATCTTGCACTGAGTGAGAATCCTCTGAAAGAATCTGGAGAAAGTTTACACATAGTAATAAAGCAGTCTGTTTTCTAACTCTTTGTTTCTCTCACCTCCTCTTCCCTGTCTCTGTTTCTCTCTCTCCTCTCAATGGTGTCAAAGAGCATCAGAAAATTAAAGTATTAAAAACACACTTAGAAAATGTTTAAAACAATGCAGAAAATGACAAGAAAATATTGAAATATTGGCTGTATTTTGATGAATGAGTGATGTATTTAGACTCCTGTCTTTTGTAGTATTTACACTGATAACGATTAAAGATGAGTGTGTCTTAGCAACTGAGCCATTTAGAGAGCCTTGAATCTTGAGAAATAGGTTCTTCCTAGTACTTTTTGAGAACTCTGGGTAATGTTTCTCCCACTCTGAACTTTATTTTCTCTGTGAAGGATGTAATACTACAACAATGTGGAAACTGGCATATGGAAGCAGGTCCTCCCTTTTGAGGCAAACCAGACGCTCTGGATTCATTATTGATATGATGTCCAGGGCTGTCAATGTTCTTACTTTGAAAGAAACACCATAATTTGGTGTCATGTCTTCTTTTCTTAGAAGCAGTGTTTTTTCTCATCTTACTTGTTCTCTACTTTTCTCAAGGTAAGGAGTTGGCCTTTCCGGTGATTCTGTGCACTAGACACACTGTCCTGGCTGTGTCTAGTCCTCTTCCGTTCCTGCCTCTTAAGGCTTAAGGGTCTTGGTCTTAACTCACTTCTTCTGCAGCTATTTCTTATGATGGAGTAAGACTACCCTCAGGCTAGCAGATGAGTGGACTGGACTTTGCTGTATGCTCCGCCATGCAGTAACTGCGGAATCGTTAACAAATTGCTGAACATACTATAACTAGTGTCCTTCCCTTGAAGGAAAGTGGAAAGTATACAGAGGTTATTTTTCCCTAAAGTTGTTCTGGAGATGAGGTGTTTTCTAAAATATTGACATTATCTTTCTGCTTAGTCTTTTCCTACATATATAATTCACTTAAGATACTGTAATGTAAACTTTTAGAAAGACAATGTTAAGACTCATACCAGTTTTAAAATGAAACTAGAAGACAGTATGCTTTTTCTTCTTTTCCCCCCATTAGTTTCCTTTGGAAATAAGCGTATAAGTAATGAATAAAACATCTAACTGCAAACGTGTGCAGATGCAAATAAAATCAAGCATTTCATAGCTGGTTGAAGCAAGAATTTCTATTCTAAGTCTTTTTCTTCACTTAAACTGCTGCCTGAAAAAGGCAGACGGGAACAGTTTCCATCCATGGTTAGTCATAAGATGATTGTTTTCACGGGACGGCAGATAGAACATCTTCAACCTCTGGAAAACTTTACAGCCAGGCATATGAGATCTCAGGCAATCTGAGGGCATTGCTGGGGATTTAGCAGAAACCCTGAGGACAATCTCTGAGGCGGACATGAGTAGTTTGGAAAATGCCGAGAGAGTCCTTTTCACTCTGAAGGGAGTTGCTTTACCAAAGAGTGATGGCTTTCCGTTCCCATCTGGGGAGTCTGATTCAGACGACCAGGCAACACTGGAAGTTTCTCCAGCTCTACATGCCCAAAGAAGAAAATACACCAGCACTAATACGACCGATTAAATAAAATCGCAGATCCGTCACTGCAATGAAAAATGTTTAAAGTAATTTGAAGAGCTTGAGAGAAAAGGTATTTGTGTCCCTGATATTGGCTCATCACAGTCATCTAAACCACCCTTTAGTTAAATTCAAATTTTAAACTCACATTTAAGAGCAAATTGAATATCAAATAAATATCGCTTCATTTATTCTACATTTTAAAATCTGTAGCTGAAGACAGAGCTTAAAATGAAGCATCCCCCCAGTCGGCTTCGATAATTCTGAATGAGAAATTAATGTTCGTCAGTTTTTAATAATATTAATAATGTTCATTATTTAAATTATTATAATTTAATAATAGTAATAATTTTCCTCATTTAAAGAGAAGTACCTGAAAGAGGTTTAAAATAAATATATAAGGGGGGGGAAGACCCTGTATCAGCCATGTACTAGGTGGTTTGCAAGTGGTCTGCTAAGTCAATTGCACTGCAAACCCACCGAAGCTGGTACCTACCATGCCCTGTGTGTCTCATTTCCAAACGATAAATTGTGGGTGTAAGAGGATGCCTACGAGAGGAGACCGGTTCTGTGTCAATCACAGCTAATCAGCGGCACAGGCAGTAGGCCTTTGTTGGCCTCCATGCTCTAAGCTGCACCTCCACATCTGTGTCTGAAGAGATTAAAGACGTGCTTCATACAAGAACTGTATTAGCTGAATCTGAGCCGATCGACAGTGTTCGGGATAAACCACGGAGAAGTCAAGTACCGAAGGGCTAGGCATGTCACGCGAGAGAGGAAGACTACCAAAGCCTCCAGTCTCCTGCCTTCCTTCTCCCATTGGTACTGAACTCTGCTTCCTGCAGGGCAGTGCCAGGTGCCATGTTCTGAAAATGCCCTAGAAAAAAACAAAACAAACAAACAAACAAAAACACCACCACCAACAACAAAAAAATAAAATAAAAAATAAAAAAACGCAGCAGCCCAGCCAAAAAAAGTCTGATGACAATGCTTTTAGAGACATGTTTGTGCCTTTTTTGGGGGGAAGATTTAAGTTTTATTTGAGGTGCTTCGTGGAAAACAGACTAACCCAAGAGAATGAGTGGAATTTTAGAACTAAGGAGTTTTGGAACTAAGAATAAAAATCAGACGAGATGGCAGCAAAAGTGAACCTCCACAGTCCCTCCCAGTTGTCAACAGTCTTCTCACTCCGTGAAGGCCATACGTGGGCAAATAAATTATGAGTGACAAGTATTTGAACCAATAAAGAGGGCACTATATTTTATATGCAGTAAATTTAATTCGAGATTGTGTTTCACCCCAGCAGGGTGACATGTTTATTGCCAGTGAAAGATGAAAGCTGAGAGAGTTAGAGACAAACGTCAGCATTTCTAGTGGGCACCCGCAAAATAAAGATTTGACAGACCGGAGGCCCAGCCCTTGAAATGAAATGCTAGATCAAATTTTACCCCAAAGGAGCCAGATGTACTCTCGTGCTCCTAAATTCTCAACACCAGCTAAGAAAATGAGGCCAGTTCAGGAGCGTGCTGAGGAGAAAAGGATGATCTAGAGTTTTCGCAGGATCTCCTTCAGTCCAGTCGCAAGGGCAGCTAGCCGGGGACCTTAGGAATGAGGGATGTCGCGGGGAGATGTGTAGAAAGATGCAAAATGCTAGTGCTGCCTCTGTGGGGCTCTAAGTGTCGTTTTAAAAATCTATTAAACAGATCGAAAAATAGAAGTGAGTCTAAATTGATCTGCTTGGCTCTCAATTTCATCATATGAACGCTCAGCTCAGGTGTTCAATTTATTGAACCATAACCTTTTTTTTTTTTAAACAATCAACAGCAGCCCACAATAAATATGCTCCGCAAGGGCAATATTTACATTCACACCTCTTTGTTTTGAAAATTATATATGGGGAAACTGGCTGGGAATTGCATCAGAGATCCCTTGCCAGACTGTGGCAACAGTGGGATGTAGGTATAGTTCTGTCTTCTGTGAGAAGGGGACGCAGAGAAGTGAGCTCTGTTTCTTCCCGCAGAATAATCTCTACAATCTCACTGCACACACGGGATGGGATTTATGTAATTCCTACTTACTTCCTTTTATCTAAAAGATATAAAAGAATGTGAGGGAGCAGAAGACAGAGCAAAAAGGAAGGAAGGCCAGAGGGTAAATGGAGAAAAAGAGAAAGGGGGAGAAGGGGGGAAGTTCAACGAAAGCATTTCGTCAGAATTCCTGTAATGATGCTGATAATTCATGCGACAGGATAGCCAATTACTCCCCCTCCATTACAAAACAGGTTTTAGGACTCTAGTGTCCAATATATGGATTGCACTAGTCAAATGCTTTCAAACTCATTTATGCAGACATAGTGTCATCAACCCTTGAATCAATCAGAAGGGTTAACATTTTAATCAGTTCCTTTCAGTGTCCCGGCCTTGTAGTGCAGAGAGAAACTAAACTGAGGGTTAAGCTTCAGGTAAGTGTACTTTTACAATGTTTCTAATTGTTCAATGTTACAAAATGAAGAGTATCTCAGCATACTCCCCTTTCCTGTGACTTTCTTCAGCATCTTCTCTTGATATTATCTCGAGAGCTATGTAGAGGTTGTTGATTCTGACTCCCTCATGAAGATCATGGAATCTGAATCATTTTACCTGGATTCCTCACAGTGAATCTCGATGGACTTGTTTCCTAATAAGAGTTACATAACATTTAGAGAGGAGAAGTTTCCTCTTAGTGGGACCTGGAGGAAGATATGAGAGTATCTATGATGTAAATAAAATAGAAAGGATAGAGTCTGTTTTTACTCATTTATGAATGGGACAAGGCTGAAGTTGCAATTATCCAAAATATGTTCAATGCTTTAGTATGGAAACTGTTATATAGACACTTTTCTACATGGATGAAAGGGCAAGGTCTAAGATACATAAAATATCGAAAGCACACTGAGCACTGACAACCACTTGGTTTTGCGCTTGCCCATGAATACAATGTCGCTGGTTGTCCCAGAATCCTGCCATGACTCCTTGTTTGTTGGGCTGAATCCTCTAATTGTGACTCCAAACTCTTCCTTCCAAACCTCATTCCATTTCATATTTTTTACATCAATGTGAACAGTGACTGATACAGCATGATTTTTTCTCATGTCTTCTTTATTAGTCCTTTATCCTAAAAACCCAGAATCTTGAGAATTAACACCTTCTGCCAAATTGCTTTAGTCCACTTGCATTTGAAATACAATGATAACATTCAGTCAATTTTAACCTAAGAACCACCTAAGGCACGCAGCGTGACCAGTCTCTTGGTAACATGGGTTTCTAAGGGCTATTTCATTTTATCCCCCTATAATAGCTTAGGATTCAACAATTGCCCAAAAATTGGATCTTTAAAATTTATTATAATCTGATTCTCTTCCCAGAAGATGGTTTTGTGTCCCTTTCATTCTTTGCTCATATTTTCCATACATGATTTCTCTCTTTAAGGTTTCTTCCTGTCAGAAGCTTCTTTCATCAAGTGCTTATGCAAGCCAAGAAGAGAGAATTCTTAGATACTTGGGCCTCTGTATGGACTTGTGGTATTCTGGATAGTTCAAATAACTTAAGACTACATAGTACCCAAACCTATCCATAATTCTATAAAATTATATTAATGAATGTCCCATGAATATTTCAAAACAAAGTTTCAGTCATATTTTTTATATCCAGTTTAAATGTTGATCTTTCCCCTTCTGTCCCTCTTCTAGATCATCATAAGAATTACTTTGGGCAGCCATGAAATTACTTCCCACCTGGAATGAATTGCATATTGTTAGATCTGATTCCTATACATATTACATGTGTCCTAATGAAAGAGGGAAAGGAAGGTAATTCAAGAAAGAAACACATAGTACTCGATGAGATATTTACTGAGGATCTAACTGCTGAGCATGCCATTAAGTGGTAGAAAACTTGACCAGCATATGTAAAGGTCACAGTTCAACCACAGAGAAATATCACAAAGGTGGGGATGAATTAAAGATCTAGAAGGCTATGGAGTCTGGTTCTCCAGTGCTGAGACATAAAAATGGGTAAGACCTCCAGATCACTAGTATTTATGTTTCAGAAAGACTAAGAGTATCATCAGTCTGGAAGAATCACCATGTCAAACAAGAATGAAATTCTCTAAGTGCCTTGGTTTCTCTCTGCTCTCTGCTCTCTGCTCTCTGCTCTCTGCTTCTCTGCCTGTCTGCCTATCTGCCTGTCTGCCTGTTTCTGTCTCTGTCTCTCTCTCTCCTGTCATTCAGTGTGTGTGTGTGTGTGTGTGTGTGTGTGTGTGTGTGTGTGTATGCGTGTGCGCGCGCGTGTGTCTTTCGGGGGCTGTGACCTGCACAGTTGATGTATGAGAATTGAGCACCTGCCTCTATGCATAAGTTTGTGTATTTGTGTGCTTCTTGGAGATGTGAGCAGTCACATGGTTGGAGTGTATGGAGAAGTTAGAGGACAAGCCACAAGCATCAATTCATTCTCATGGTTTGGGGTTGAGATAAGGTTTCTTGGCCACTGCTTTAGCGAGGCTGTGCAGGTAGTGTACATCTGCTGCATCTCATTCCTCTGCTTCTCACCATCCTACAGGACTGAACTGACATTATGGGAGCTTGCACTACGGCATCAGTTTTCATCTGAATACTGACTGAATAAGAAGAAAAGTGAATGGCACTCAGTTATGTTCTCTGTGTGTGACTGTAGAGATCGTAGGAAAGTCTTCACCTTCTGGATTGTATAGGATACGCTTCTTGCCCTAAAGACAAGATTTATGTGGTAACCTGCATAGTTCAATTGGGAATGTTTATAATGAGACAAATTTGAGCTAAATTTGGATGAAGATTGACTAGATATATACTTAGGACACAAATATGAGGAAAAGGTTGTTACTATAGTATTTATCACAGTGTTAAATAAAAAATATTGCCTGTCCTATCAATGTTCACTTGGGCTTTCACTCCTGAAATATCTTGAGCCTTTGGCCATATTGGAGTGATATCTACACCAGTATGTATTAATTGACTTCAGCCTCTAGTATTTTTGAAGTGGTGTATATTCATACATTAAAATGTCCAGTTAGGTGCAAAAGTGAATGATAAAGTGGGCAGTGAACATTTTGAATGGACGGGAAGCACCTTCATTTGAGGATGTCTAAATGAGCAGTGTCTCTAAACAGCCTCCAATGAGTGTTCTTTCACTGCTGCTTCGGCTCTCCTCACAGGTACACAGGCTATCATAGCTGCGTATGCCGTACCCAGGAAAAGCCTGTGTAACTTCAGAACACAATTGTTATAACAAATGATAAATAGATAACTTTTCTATAGCAAGTGGTCCTTCTCCTTTTCCCCTCACCTGGAAAAATACTGTTAAACTCCACTTGAATAAAAAGTCTATACTTACCAAATTCAACATAATAGAATTGCTAAGTAAAGATCTGGTAGTATCCCCAGACCCATATCATTATCATTCCTAGTACCTTACAACATTGCATAGCAGTTCTTATTCTTTATATGTAAGGATAGAATCACTATGCCTAGACAAAGAAAGAAGACAGAGGTTATGTCCCCCAGGCCACTGAATAAGATAAAAGTCTGATTGGGGACTTGGATGGCACAAAAGAAAGCCCCTTTCAAAGTACAGGTTGAAGCAATGCTACACAATTATGTTAATAGCAATGGATAGACAGGATGTTATTTTGCTTATAACCAGAACAAATATTTTCACATTTGATGAGGCATAGCTCCAGATTGATGTTAATGAACCAGGAAGCTAATTGTGGTATGTGTGTGCACTGAGATGGGATGGAGGCAAGTATGCGCTGGAACTGCCTGAAATGATCTCGTAAGGATCAGCTGCTACAGCCTCCCAATTCGCCAAGCTGCGTGTGAGATTCAGCTGCTATTAAAAACTAATCAAATTACAGCAACCCAATCAGAGGTGAAATGGAAAAGGTTAACATCACCCCAAGTTTGTTACTTTTGAACTGATCACTTTTTACTTCTCCTTATATTCTTGAGGTTATTGACATCTAGTGTGTCTACATGCTGTGACAGACCATAGAACTATGCAAGATTCCTTGTCTACTCATGCTGGTATTCAGGACTGTCACTCTAGATGCTTGGACTCTCTGTTATAGGAAGATGATAATTGAGCATTTATCAATGACCTGCTTAGGTAAAATAGCTCTAAGAGCAGCTATAATCCCTCATGTGTAATTAGACTGATGGACTAAGTAAAAATTTTATCAGAAAAAGCCTTCTTCAAGGTTATGTATACATATACATATACATATATACATATATATGCAGAACATAAAGTAATAGAAAGACTTCTGATGGTGTTTTCTTTTTCCTTTTCTTTTTAAAAATTGGATATTTTATTTCTTTACATTTTAGATGTTATCCCCTTTTTTGGCTTCCCTCCTGCAAACCCCTTATCCTATACCCCTTTACTCTGCTTCTACGGCAGTGTTCCTCCACCCACCAACCCACCCACTCCTGCCTCACTGCCCTAGAATTCCTCTGCACTGGGGCATCAAGCCTTCACAGGACCAAGGGCCTCCACTCCCATTGATGCCAGATAAGGCCCCTTTAGCTCCTTCAGTCCTTCCCCCAACTCCTTTTGGAATCTGTGTGCTCAGTCCAATGGATGGCTTGAAGCATCACCATCTGTATTGGTCAGGATATGACGGAGCCTCTCGGGAGACAGCTGTATCAGGCTCCTGTCAGCAAGTGCTTCTTGGCATTAGCAATAGTGTCCGGATTTGGGGTGTGCAAGAGGGATGGATCTCCAGGTGAGGCAGTCTCTGGATGGCCTTTCCTTCAGTCCCTGCTCCACGCTTTATCCCTTTATTTCCTTTAGACAGGAGCAATTCTGGGTTAAAATTTTGGAGATGGGTGGGTAGTCCTATCCCTCAACTATTGGGCTATGGCTAACCTCTGGATATGGTCTCGACAGGTTCTCCCTCCCCTTTGTGGAGTATTCCAGCTAATGCCACCTCCTTTGGGTCCTGGGAGGCTCTTGCTTTCCTGGCATCTGAGACTTTCTGGATGCTGCCCCCAGTTCCTCATCCCCCATTGTCACACACCTCTGTTCAATTCCCTGACCCTCTGTACATTTCCTTTATCTCCTCCCATACCTGATTCTTCCCCCTTTTTCCTCCTACCCCTATTCTCTTCCTCCCAAGTCTCTCCTACCCTCTATTTCCCTTGATCATTTTGTACCCCCTTCTAAGTGGGACTGAAGCATCCACATTTTGGTCTTCCTTCCTCTTGAGCTTCGTGATATCTGTGAGTTGTATCATGAGTATTCCATGCTCTTTGCCTAATATCCACTTATCAGTGAGAGTACATACCATGTGTGTTCTTTTGTGACTGAGTTACTTCACTCGGGATGATATTTTCTCTATTTATTTGCCTGCAAATTTCATGGTTGTTGCTTTTAATAGCTGAGTAGCTGTTTTCAACTGAAATTGTTTATCAGTATTGCAAAAGTTATTTGATCCTCAACGTGTTCTGTATCTCCCACTTCCTAAAAGCATTCTAGGGAATCAAGTCTTCCAACCTACATCTCTAATTGCTTTTTGAACACCAGTACTTCATCTAGAATATTCATTAATAACAGGAGTTAGTTTCTTAGGAAGTATTTATATTCGTTCTCATTCTGCATGATATTTTAGAAACGTACTAAAAAAATGCCTAAATTAGCATTAATTGAGCAACAGAATAGCACAAGGGAGCTGTTACCTCTGCTTTTCCTAATTTTGCTAACCATCTAGTTTTCTCATCTTTTCAAATTGAAAGGTAGACAAGGAAAAGGGAACAAATAAGAGAATAGGCGGCATTTATAGGCAGCCATTTTTCTTTATGAGAGTTGTGCCACATTAGTGTTATTGATTGAAAGCCAGGTGAGATGATTTCTTGTTGAGGATTTGAACTCACTAATAGTTCACATCATTATTTTCTACCTAATTGAGCTCATGTGGCTGCATAAAGCCAATTATATTATAATAGTAATAATCACAACTAAATATAATAAATAATCATAACCTATCCATGGTTATATACAAATTACGAATACTGTAGTACCACATGCATTTTTTATGAGTGTAGGCATATGTGTGTGTGTGTGTGTGTGTGTGTGTGTGTGTGTGTGTGTGTGTAAAATACTGAAATAATATCTGAGATTCAGATAGGAACAGGCACATTCAGTGTGGCATGGCTGTAGATGTACACATATTTTCAAATGGAACTGACGTGGAATATACGTCAACACTAAAAAAAGCAATGTTTATGTCAGGCCAAAGCCAGCATTTTCCTAAACATTTTGTACATAAAAATGTGCTTATGTAAGGAAATCAGTATTTCTAACACTGTCTACACAGTTTCATAATTTTATGACACAAGAAGCCAGTAATTACTGGTAATGTCAACCAAATTCCCCTTTTTGACTGAATAAATTGCTTTGTTGAGAATTCTGTAAGATTTTACTGTTTTCTAAGCACAGGATAATTATTTACAGTGCTGAAATCTCACGATTAATGTATTCAGCATACTTTGAGGACTGAATTCCTTATGCCACAATATCAAACAATTACTTTAGGATACACCATTGAATTTCAACTGCCTGCAGTGTCACCTGGGTTCCAGATGAAGACAAATTAATGGCATATACATTAGTAAATAGAATAATATGAAAATAGTAGTAGTAGCAGTAGTAGTAGTAGTAGATCACCAGCAAGAAGGAGGAAGAAGAAGGAGGAAGGGGAGGAGGAGGAAAAGGTAAAGGAGAAGAAGAAGAAGAAGAAGAAGAAGAAGAAGAAGAAGAAGAAGAAGAAGAAGAAGAAGAAGAGAAGTAATGTTAACTCAGTTAGAGCTTAAAACATAAAATTGAAAATTATTCATATGGTGTGTTTTTATAAATAAACTGTAATTTTCAGAGTCATTCTTGAACACATGATTAGTATCATCTTGGAGTAGATGTGAGCTGTATCACAAAAATAATTCAACAAATTAATGTAGGTTTTGGAAAATTAACAGCAAGGTAGGCATGCAGCCAAATGTCTAATGACAAATTGAAGGGTTTGGAGATGTGTCTGTCTATTTTCAGTACAGGAAGTGTTTTCAAAACAAGATACAGCAAAAATGGTGCTGGCATGACAGGAAATACAGTCATTATGCAATTTTAATTGACCAATAATTCTATTTTTATGTGAGTAAATTCACCTAGCCAATAGCTGCTTCCCCATCTATCATCTTCTAGTTTCCCTTCCCATTTCAGGCATCCTGTAATTTTGATGAATTTGATCAAATCTATCTGGCAACATAGCTGACGCTTGCAAGTCAAGGAAAGACCACAGTATGTTGGAGGGAGGGAAAAAGTAAGAGGATGGTGATTTGTCACAGGGATGGCGACTGTCTTTACTGTTACCTGTTGTGCAGATATTGTTATCCTTCATTTATCTTCCAGGCTGAATACTCAGAATGTGATGTGTCCCATTCTTTCAATGAGGTGCCATGCGTCTCTCCTAATTCAATTCAGGTATGTGAAGAGTCTATATGTGGGGGGTTGGAGAATGGGAAAATGGGAAAGCTTTATCGATCTACATATAATTAATCTTCAGATGTTAGCTTTAACCTCCAGCATAATAGCCCCAGTGTATAGCTTTCACATAAGGAGCAGCTGAAATGTAAAATGATCACAAATCTGAACATACTCTAGTTAAGGGCAGGTATTCTAGTGGCAGCATTAAATATAAATACAGTCGAGTATTGACATAATGTAGTAGGGTTCCCTTACTATTAAAAGGCTTTGTTCTAAAGCATATCTGTGTACACAATGAGATGATGAACACAGTGCATCACATAGCTAAATTTAATATATGCAGGGGTATGGTGTTTGCAATGCATGCATTTCAGCGGGTCCCATTAGTGCGCCTTTCCCCTCCAGTGAAAACAGAATGAACCACAGCCCCTTCTGGTTTGCATAAAGCAAACAAAATTAGATTTGCTTTGCTGAATTGAAACCCGCTTGGGATTGTGAGCCTCTCTCGGGGACAAATTACTTCAAACAATCCCTTTGTACCATAACAAAATCAAAAAATTCAGGCCAATCAACATGGCTCAAAACCCTTAACACAAGAATTAATAACACAACCTAGTCTATTTTATTGCCTCTGTGCTGCAGCTCTGTGTTTTAATGCAATTACATGTATTTGCCATCCACATGTTAAGTAAGCTTGCATATGTTAGCTAATGTGACATAAAACAACTTTTGTAATTTTACCATTGCAACAAACATAGTTCCCCCTGGAATAAGATCCAAATGTTGGACAAGTAAAACACTAATGTTATTAAATTAAACCTATTTTTAGCCCCCAGATGAATGGATATAGACAAAGTGTCAAACGTTTCTTCAGGTAGGTGCAGAAACTGATTGACAATCAGATTAGTCTATTAAGGGTATTGTTTTGTATAATGTTATTTACCTGCTATGTCCTGACTCCTAAGGCATACTCCTCTGGTGTAGAGAATAGAGTATGATCTAAAAATGGCATCCTTTAAATCAAATATCTTAACTGAGATGATTCAAATTCAACATTCTGAGTTAGCATCAAGATGATATATCTTCCTACTGCTTTGAAAAAAAAAATCAAAACCCAAGAGAGGTTATATATGGTTAAAACTTTTATCCCAAAATTAAAATTTAGAATTTGTTTTTTAATTGAATATTTTATTTATTTACATTTTAAATAGTATCCTCTTTCCCAGTTTCCTCTTCAGAAACCCCCTCTCCCATCCTCCCTCAATGTAACTCAACTAAAATAATGGAATTCAGACAACCTTGATCTTTTTAGATCAAGAGCTGCTGTCTATGCTGCCCAGTCTATAACAAACATAGAACTAACTATAGGAAAGATAAAAGCTTAAAATATTTAGACTTCAAGGAATCCTTGCCTGGGTGTCAAAATGATGATATTTCTATATAATTTGAATGAATGTTGATAGGGAAAAGTTGAAAAGAATATTTATAAACATGGTCTTATCTACACAACACTCAGATCATTAGCCAAAGTAACTCAATCAATAATTTGGCTCAAAACTTGTCAATTTTGACCAAAAGATCTTTTAAGTTTATTGTTTAGTATTGAACTGTTGTGTAGATAAATAAATTTGATTTACAAGCTTCATCTACTTCTCACAAGCCATGCGGATTTATTCGAAGTTTCTCTCTCTCTCTCTCTCTCTCTCTCTCTCTCTCTCTCTCTCTCTCTCTGTCTCTCTCTGTCTCTCTCTCTCTCTTTCACACACACACACACACACACAACATCACATCACATCACATCACAGAGAATTATTTTTTCATTAGAAATAGACTCTTCTTTCATACAATATGTTCCAAGCATAGTTTCTCCTAACCCAACTCCTCCTAATCGCCCTGCTCCACCCCTCTCCAGATTCACTGCCCTTCTATTTCCCCTCAGAAAAGAACAGGACTCCAAGAGGCCAACAGCCAAACTCCACTAAATAGGATACAGCAAGACAAGGATAAACCACTCAGATGGAGGCAACCTAGTCAGAGGAAATGAGTTCCAAGAGCAGCCAAATGAGGTGAGATACACCTGCTCCCACTGCTAGGAGTCCCACAAAGACACTAAGAGCCATAGAAACACAGAGGACGGGGTCCAGACACATGTGGGCCCCGTGTTTGTCATTTCAGTCTCAGTGAGCCCATACAAACTCTGCTGAGCTGATTCGCTTGGCCACATTCTTCTGGGGGTTCACCATCCTTTCAGGCTTCTACAGTCTTCGTGGACATGGGTCTCTGCATCTGGTCCCATCTTTTGCTGGAGGAAGCCTCTCTGACAATAACTGCACAAAGTATCTGCAAGTCTTGCAAAAATTATCATTAGAACTTGTGTCAATGGTTTTTAAACTTTTAGTATGTTATCTTTCTTTAGGTACCTTATTCTAAATATTGTTGAAAAGTCATTATAACCATTATATACCCTATCTCAACTTCTGGTGTATTTGTCAAGAATACCATTTAAACCAGGAAATTTTAGAATGCATAGATGCTCAATTTTCCTATAGTTCTTATTACAATCAGGTCATGCCTGACATCTGAAGCAATATACTGATAATCCCTAATAAAGATCTCTTGATCATTAACTTAACTTGAAGTAACTTATGCAATATACAAAGTACCTTAACAAAAAATGAAAATAGAAGAAAAACATATAGGTTATTTCATACTAACCACACTATTGCTGAGAGCTAATATAAGAACATTTGTGTATGTTACATGTACATGATGCACACTAACATGCAGTTCTATCCCTTTTGTATTGTCAGTAACCTTGTTTTAGTGTAGATAGGGGTCAGAAAATCAGACTCAAGGTCAGTGGATCACATTGACATTCTGCTTTGAAAGGCTTTTCTTCATTTCTTCAAGTCACAATGCCAGCTCTCTTAAAGAACAAGGGATGATGTCATTATTTTAGTTTTATTCATAAGACATAGGAATGCAAACTACCTCAGTTTTCTGCTATTTTTGCGTTCTATTATTTAGGCCTTATATAAAATTCTTGGATCAGTTCCCAATCTATTGTGATTCTAATTTGATTTGTATACCCTCATCTTTCTCAGAGGTACTTTAAAAATCTTAGATAAAAGAAAACGAATTAGTTGTATGCACATGCAACAGTAGCAAGAGCAAGAATGTAAGATCAGTGAGCTAAGTTCGGTTTCAGAAAGAATAACTAAATGATCTTACACCTGCCCTCTCTTCTTGCTCCTTTGACTCAGGAAAAAATAATCATTCTTTTGTCCTCCAACTTTACCTCAGTGCTCCATGTATTTCCAGCATAAGTGCAATATGAAAAATTGAGTATTATACCTCCCTTTCTTATAGGTTATAGCAGGGATTAAACACATCAACTCTTAGACTTTTGGTTCCTCTTTCTCAAAATTAATGAAACATTCCCTCAATGTATTTTTTAACAATGTAAGATTATCTTTATTGCGAATATATGGTGCATCATAGATGTCTCTAGTTTTTTCTTGCTCATCTTTTCCTACCCCTCCTTGACTTCCTTGTAAGTGCTCAGTGAATTGAATGTAGATTAGGTATCAAAAAGGCTAAAGATTACTCTTTCAAATTAAATTAGTAGCCCTCAGCTCTTTCCTCTCTGTTTCTGGGGAAGACAAGTAGACAGCGATCTTGTTGGGAAGGGGCTAAGGGACTTGTTTGATGCATTCAGGCTACCACTTGAACACTAAGACTTTTTAGTTGTGGAATGTCCAAAGGGTTGAAGGGGATGTGCAAAGTGATGCAGAGTCAGAAGTGAGATCATAAGCTTTAAGCTCCAACTCAGGTAGCTTTTAAAGGATGTCCAAGAGAAACGTGGTGGTGTGTTTGTACTCTCAAGGCAAAGCGAGGTTGGTCTCTCTGAGCTTAACAAATGGATATCTGTCTCAATGAATTCCAGGGAGGCTTAGGACTATATAATGAAAACCAGTCTCAAAATAAAACAAAACAAACAACAACAAAAAAAAACCATAAAAACTGTATTGACCTTGCCTCTTAGAAAAGAAAGTGTTTAATTTTAGTGGTATATATGTGCACTGGAAATGATGTCACCGATTCTGAAAGAGTGTTACAAGGTTTAAGAGGAAAATTTCAAGAATTAATATATATATATATATATATATATATATATATATATAATAAAATGCATGATGCAGCACTCAGAAAACAAAATATAGCCAATGTTAGTTTTAATCACTCATGTCTTCCCAAGTTTAATCAAAATGTTCTTTAAACTGTCTTAGTAGACTTTTGGGAAATGAACCATCAAATTACTTTATCAAACAACTTTCCGTAGTCTAATTAAATATTATCCAATTGATTAAAGTGTTTTTCCAGTAAAAAGTTGAGCAATGAGAAAAAAAACTTTATGAAAGAAATCAAAACAACTAAACACACTCGTAATAAGTACATAATATATCCACACTGCTGAAATACTAGCAAATGTTAACTAGTTTTTATGAAATAAGGCTAAAAGTTGTACTCTTCTTTTAGGGGAGTGGTGGTTACTGTTTTCAATTAGGTTATTGAGAGTTTTTTACAATGTATTTTGCTCATATTTAGCTAACCCCCAACTCTTCCATGATTTACACCCCGTTCCTTACCTAAATTTATGCACTTTAAGAGAGATTCTTCAAGGCAAAAATATTATGCTGCCAAAATATTCTTGCATCCATTTTCTTCCATTGGAGAATTATTGACTTACAAGGGGCGATACTCTTACAGAAAAATGTCTCTCCTTTTTTTCCAGCAGCTAACAGAGGTTCATAGCAACATTGGAAGGGATAAATATTATTTGTCTAACTCATCTACCCATACTGGAAATCTGTCAGTCTTGGGCTTATATAGTTTTGAGCAGTCTTTTTCAACTGTTTTAAGGTCACATGTGCAGCCTCCTTGCTGTTTCTAGGAGAAAATATTTCCTTAGAGTCACTTACTTCCTCTGTCTCATTTTATTTTGTCCCCCCCTTTCCCTAATGATCCTCGAATCTTAGAGCCATGGGAGTAGGGTTGCAGTTTATATATTCTGTTTAGGAATGGTAGTTTTGAAGTAGCATAATCTCTGGACCTTGGCAAGCTATGGGTCTGTGTTAATAATCATATACTACAAACATAAGCTTCTCTATTAAAGGTTGAGAGAAGTATTAATCTGTGAATATAATGATACGTCATTAGGAGTTGTTGTGATGCTGTGTCCATTTAATTGTATAATAGTAGGATAAATTTCTGGGAAGGAATTATGCATCTCTATATGCAACTTCTGTTTCCTTTCCTCTATATTTTTCTTTTTAAAATGTCTGTTATAATGCTGACTTGGGGGTGCTTTCTGTTTTCAACATGGTTCCCATTATGTCCAGATGACCTATCTAGCCACAGAAACGTAACCCAATAATAGAATAGATTTAGAAAATATAATCAGTAAATTGGATAATCTAAGGGAAAGGTTCACATTTCTATATTCATCCAAACTATTGTATAAAGAGAGAATATGCCTAATCTAAGGAGGCAAATGACTCCAGATATCTGAATGCCAATTAAAAAAAACCCACAAGAAATAGGAAAACTCAAAGCAATATGGGCACTATAAAAATGACTAATTCTATGATTATTGTGTTTTCAAATGAAAGTAAATAAAGTGAATTGGCAAAGAATTAAAAAGATGATTATAAGCATGCTCAAAGACATCAAAGAAGACTCATACTCCTGAATGAATTCCACAGAAACACAAGCTAGATAAACTAAAGAAGGACACAATCGCTGAATTTTTGATTAAAACAAGGAAATGAACACAGAGCACACTAGTAGACTTCAGCGGAGAACTTGAAAAATATAAAGCAACTGAAATCTTCAAAACTAAAATATTAGTTGTAAACAACCCCCATATAATGGGTTAAGGGAAAGATAGTCTATTAGAACTTGCAGATAAAATAAAGAATCTGGATTATTCAGACAATGGCAAGATATTTAATAAGAAGTCACAAATAATTAATTTAAGACAAAACGGAAGTTATGTTAACATCAAGTGTACTATTAATGGGCATATAAGCAGTAGAATTTCATGCTAAAGTATAGAAACATTTTAATGAAATTAACCGATTTCCCAAACATGGGAAAATATATACCTAGTCTGGCTTAGGCATCATTTGGCACAACAAACAGATAATACCAGAGAAGAAACTCTCCACATAATAACTACACATCAAATATACATAACCAAAGCAAATATATTGAAAAATGTAAGAGAAATAGCAAATCACATGAAAGCAGAGAATAATAGCACATTTCCCAAAAGCAAGGTATCTTGTAATGATTTATATCAGTCTCAGAAAGAGAAGTAAAAATTCAGATTAATTTACACAGCAAAAGTACTATTCAAAATTAAAAGAAAAGGAGAGTCATCTCATGATAAATACAGAGAAAATATTTTACTAAAACAGAAAATTCTGGGAAGATATTTGAAAGATTTCTTCTAAATCAAGGGAAAGACAAATACACCGATAATGCTCTAAGAGAACATAAACCAGTCTTGGACAACAGTCAAGTAAATAGAAATTAGTAAAACACGAAGTGCTACAAGATCACCAAAATGTCTGCTGGTACCAGGGCCATCAGAAGTCTAAAGGTCAACAAAAGAACACAATCAACAAGAACCACAGCTATATGACATCATCACAGCCTAGCTATCCTGGTACAGCTAATACTAGATATCATATGACAACTGAAGTACAAGATAATTTCCTTAAATCCTATCTTATAAAAAATGATAGTGTCATTTAAAGAGAAAATGAATAAATATCTTAAAGAAATACAGGAAACATGCAAAAGAAATGAATGAAACAATTCAAGACCTGAAAATGGAAATAGAAGCAATAAAGAAAATACAAACTATGGGTTTCCAAGAGATGGAAAACATAGGATAAAGAACAGGAAATACAGAGGCAAGCATCACCAACAGAATGCAAGAAATAGAAGAGTGATTCTCAAGCTTAGAAGATATGATAGAAGAAATTGATGCATTGGTTAAAAAAAAAATTCTTAAATGTAAAAAGTTCCTGACGCAAAACACCTATGAAATCTGGGACACTATGAAAAGATCAAACCTAAAAATAATAGAAATAGAAAAAGGAGAAGATTCTAAGCTCTAAGGCCCAGAATATATTTTCATCAAAATCATAGAGGAAAATTTCCCCAATCTAAAGAAAGAGTTGCCTATAAACATATAAGAAGCTTATTAAATTCCAAATAGATTGGACCACAAGAGAAAATTTCCACATCATATAATAATCAAAACATTAAGAGTACAGATCAAAGAAAGAATATTAAAAGCTGGAAGGAAAATGCCATGTAATATATAAATGCCAACCTATCAGAATTGCACCTGAATTCTCAAGAGAGACTCTCAAATCTAGAAGGGCCTGCTGTCTAGCAAACTCTAAAAGACAACAGATGTCAGCCGAAACTACTATAACACAATTCAAATAGTATAAGGGAAAGTGGGGAATGACCTTGAATACATTGACACAGGAAACAACTTTTTGAATAGACCACCAACAGATCCTACACTAAGATCAACAAATGGAACCCCATGACACTGAAAAGCTTTTGTAAAGCCAAGGATCCTGTCAGTAGGACAAAATGCAGGCCACATAATAGGAAAGGACCTTTATGAACTCTCTATCTACCAGGGAGTTGATATCCAAAATATATAAAGAACCCAAGAAATTAGACACCAAACAAATCAAATAACCCAATTTAAAATGGGGTGCAAATTTAAATAATTTTCAATACAGACATCTCAAATGGCCAAGAAACATTTAAAGAAGTTCAACATCCTTAGTCATCAGTTAAATGCAAAACAAAAATAATACTGACATTCCATTTTACACCTGTCAGAATGGGTAAGATCAAAAACTCCAGTGACACCTCACGCTGAAGAGGATGTGAAGCAGGGTTTTGAGAAGTATTGTTATTGTCCACACAGTTAACAATTTAAGGAAAAGGTAAATTTAAAGTATGGGAGGGAAAAATGTTGAAAAACACAAGCAAAATTAGTTTTTTTTAATTTTTACATTTATTTATTCATTTTGTGTGGGCTGATGGTACATATTTCTGCCATGGCATTTGTATGTATCAGAGGACAACTTGAAAGGGTCAGTCCTTTCCTTCTCTCATTGAAGTCAGGACACTGAGTTCACTATAAGTGCCTTTACCAAATGAGTCCATCTTGGGAGTCCAATTTAAAACCTTGAATAAAAAAACAGTATAATTGCTTGATACATAATAAAATGCCTGAGAATAAATAAATACATTGGATGAATATTTTTACAGTCTAATGTGGACCTCAGAATTACTTGTTTAAATGTTATCTGTCCTTTTATTCTTAGCTCAAATGTCACTAGCATGAAGCCATGCTGTACTTAAACAAATGAAAATAGTCATACTACTTATACTAATAAAATTCTATATTGTTCTTATACATTGCCCTTAACAATTTTTTATTATTATTTTCTATATTCTTTGTTTACATTCCAAATGATTTTCCCTTTCCCAGTTCCCCCCTCACCCTAAGTCCCATAAGCCCTCTTACCTCTGCCAGTTCCCTCAACCCCTTCCCCCTTCTCTATCCTAGTGATCCCCTACAATGCTGCTGCATCAAAACTTCCAGAACCAGGGCCCTCTCCTTCCTTCTTCTTGGGAATGATTTGATATGTGAGTTGTGTCTTGGATATTCAGAACTTCTGGGATAATATCCACTTATCAGTGACTGCATTCCATGTGTGTTCTTTTGTGAATGAGTTACCTCACTTAGTATGATATTTTTCTAGTTCTAACCATTTGCTTAAGAATTTCATGAATTCATTGTTTTTAATTGCTGAGTAGTATTCCATTCCTCCACTGAGGGACATCTGGGTTCTTTCCAGCATCTGGCTATTATAAATAAGGCTGCTATGAGCATAGTGGAGCATGTGTCCTTATTGCATGCAGGGGAATCCTCTGATTATATGCCCAGGAGTGGTATAGCAGGGTCCTCTGGAAGTGTCGTGCCCAGTTTTCTGAGGAACCACCAGACTGATTTCCAGAGTGGTTGTACCATCTTGCAATCCCACCAGCAGTGTAGGAGTGTTCCTCTTTCTCTACATCCTCACCAACACCTGCTGTCTCCTGAGTTTTTAATCTTAGCCATTCTGACTGATGTGAATTAATCTCACATCTCAGTTCTCAGGGTTGTTTTGATTTGCATTTCCCTAATGATTAATGATGCTGAACATTTCTTAAGGTGCTTCTCAGCAATCTGATGTTCTTCAGGTAAAAATTCTTTGTTTAGCTCTGCACCCCTCTTTTTTTTTTTTTTTTTTTGAGACAGGGTTTCTCTATGTAACCCTGGCTGTCCTGGAACTCACTTTGAAGACCAGGCTGGCCTCAAACTCAGAAATCTGCCTGCCTCTGCCTCCCAAGTGCTGGGATTAAAGGCGTGCACCACCCCTGCTCATGTACCCCATTTTTAATAGGGTTGATGGCTTCCGGAGTATAATATTTTAGATACAAAGGGCAAAATATTGAAATAATTCTTTAAAATATTAACACTAGCTTTTAAAACTGCTTCATATTTATTTATGTATGTGTGTGTTTGTGTGATTATATGCCATATATGTTCAGGTAACTTGTGGAGGCCCGAAGAGGACAATGGATCTCTTGAGACTGGAGTTAGTGCAGTGGCACACTGGCCAATATTGATGGTTGGAATTGAATTCAAAGAGCGGGTTGGCAGGACTAATATAGTCAAAATGGCAATCTTGCCCAAAGCAATATACAGATTCAATGCAACCCCCATCAAAATCCCAACTCAGTTCTTCATAGAGTTAGAAAGAGCGATTCTCAAATTCATCTGGAATAACAAAAAACCCAGGATAGCTAAAACTATCATCAACAGCAAAAGAACTTCTGGGGGAATCAATATCCCAGACCTCAAGCAATATTACAGTGCAGTAGTATTAAAAACTGCATGGTATTGGTTCAGTGACAGGGAGGCGGATCAATGGAATAGGATCAAAGACCCAGAATTGAACCCGCACATCTATGGCCAATTGATCTTCGACAAAGGAGCTGAAAACATCCAGTGGAAAAAAGATAGCCTTTTCAACAGATGGTGCTGGCTCAACTGGAGGTCAACATGCAGAAGAATGAGAATTGATCCACTCTTATCTCCTTGTACTAAGCTCAACTCCAAGTGGATCAAGGACCTCCACATAAAACCAGACACACTAAAACTAATAGAAAAGAAACAGGGGAAGACCCTTGAGGACATTGGCTCAGGGGAAAAATTCCTGAACAAAACACCAATTGCTTATGCTCTAAGAGCAAGAATAGACAAATAGGACCTCATAAAATTACAAAGTTTCTGTAAGGCAAAAGACACTGTCAAAAGGATAAATCGGCAACCAACAAATTGGGAAAAGATCTTCACCAACCCCACATCCGACAGAGGGGTAATATCCAATGTATACAAAGAACTCAAGAGGCTAGACCCCAGAAAACCAAATAACCCTATCCAAAAATGGGGTACAGAGCTAAACAGAGTCTTTTCACCTGAAGAAATTCAGATGGCTGAGAAACATCTTAAAAAATGTTCAACATCAATAGTCATTAGGGAAATGCAAATCAAAACAACTCTGAGATTTCACCTCACACCAGTCAGAATGGCTAAGATTAAAAACTCAGAAGACATCAGGTGTTGGCGAGGATGTGGAGAAAGAGGAACACTCCTCCATTGCTGGTGGGAATGCAAGCTGGTACAACCACTCTGGAAATCAGTATGGCGGTTCCTCAGAAAACTGGACGTGATACTTCCGGAGGACCCAGCCATACCACTCCTGGGAATATACCCAGAAGATTCCCCAGCATGCAATAAGGATACATGCTCCACTATGTTCATAGCAGCCTTATATATGATAGTCAGAAGCTGGAAAGAACCCAGATGTCCCTCAACAGAGGAATGGATACAAAAAATGTGGTATATATACACAATGGAGTACTATTCAGCCATTAGAAACAATGAATTCATGAAATTCTTAGAGAAATGGATGGAGCTGGAGAACGTCATACTAAGTGAGGTAACCCAGTCTCAAAAGAATATGCATGGTATGAAGTCACTGATAAGTGGATATTATCCTAGAATCTTGGAAGACCAAAGACATAAATCACATATCAAGTGATGTCTGACAAGAAGAAAGGTGTGGACACTGGTGCTAGAATGGACCAAAGCATCATTGTGGGGGAGTACAAGAACAGTGAGGTGGGAGGGGGTGGATGAGGGAGCAGGGGGAGGGAAAAGGGCATGTGGGACCTTTTGGGGTGGGGAACCAGAAAAAGGGAAATGAATTGTAAATATAGAATATATCCAATAAAAAATTTAAAAAAAAGAGCAATAAGTACTCTTAACCACCAACCCCTATCTTTATCCCTAATACTATTGTTAATATTGTGTAAATATATCATGAATAAAATAATGTAGACTAAATTCTAGTTTTAGTTGAGTGTGTATGTTAGCAATACAAATCACTAAGGCAAGAATACCTCCCCATTAGAACAAGGGGAAATAGATCAGAAGTAAGAACTTTATTTTCTGCAGGGAAAACCGACATACTAGATATACCTAATAAATCTGAAAACAGTGGGGTTACCTTAAACTAAAGTAAATGAAAAAAAAGTAAAAATATTCTTAAATCCATTTAAAGGGGGAAGATAATGTCTGATATTATTTGCCTAATTTTTTGAATTCTTTTCTGATTTGTATCCCCTTGATCTCCTTTTGTTGTCTTATTGATCTAGCTATAACTTTGAGTTCTATACTGAATAGCTAGGAAGAGAGTGTGTAGCCTCTTTTTTGCCTTTTTCCTTATTTTAGTGTGATTGCATTAAGTATCTCTCCATTTAATTTGATATTGCCTGGTGGTTTGCAGTTTATTGCTTTATTATATCTTGGTAAGGATTTTGAATTCCTGATCTCTCCAATACTTTTAACATGAAAGTTATTGTATTTGGTCAAATGCTATTTCAGCACCTAATTAGATAAACATGATCTTTTTTCTTTGAGTTTGTATAGTGGATTTTGTTGACTGATTTTTGTATATTGCTGCATTGCTGGGATGAAACCTAGTTGATCATAGTAAATGATGGTTGTGATGTATTCTTGGATTCCATTTGCTAGAATTTTGTTGAGTATTTTTGCATCAATATTTATAAGTGAAATTGGTCTGAAGTTCTTTGTGAGGTTTAGGCACCCGAGTAACTGTGGCTTCATAGAATGAATTAGGTTATATTGCTTCTGTTTCTATTGTATGCAAAGGTTTGAGGATTTTAAGATTTTTTCTATTTCTGTAAGGCAGCTTATCTTCTACACCTGAGAGGCAACCAGGGGCGATATCAGTCTATATTGTTTTCTATTTAATCATATGTCCCTCACAAACCATGGGAGTGAGGTTTCTTAGGAGAGGCATTGAGGTGTTTGTTTGTTTGTTTTCCAATTTTTTGGTTCTTGCGGGGAACATTGCCAATTCAAGCATATATATATACACACACATATATATATATATATATATGTATATATATATATGTATATATATGTATATATATATACATATATATGTGTGTGTGTGTTTGTGTATGTGCGTGTGTACGTGTGTGTGTGTGTGTGTATGTGTGTGTGTGTGTGTGTGTGTGTGTGTGTTAAAGAGAGAGAGAGAGGAGATTGATTCCTTGAGGCTTACCAATTTTTGTTTATTGGCTCCATACCTCCCTCTCTCATTCTCTATTGGCCTCCATCTCCAATCAGAGACCCTCACCATTTTCTACTTTCTATTTCATATCATCCTATATCTTGCTATTTCCCACTGATCTGCTCCCTTTATTTCTTTATACTTTCTTGATTTCTATGATCACCCCATGCTGTATATTCATCTGATGATTTGGATGATTGATACTGCTCAATTTTTGTTGTCACAGTTCTATCAACTTTGGACATTGGTCTCTATGATGTGCTCCTTTCCTTCCATTTTAGGAATAATTCCATAAATTGTGAATAGTTAAAGATTGTCTCTGAATCATTTGATATGATGTTAATTGTATGTTTTTCTTATATATTCTTTATGAAGTAATTGTGCCAGATTTCTAGTTTATTTTAATAGATCATTACACTTATAGCAGTTTAGGCTTACAAAAAACATTAGAAATGAAATAGAATTTCTATATATAATTGAAAGTTTTTTTTTTAAATTTTTATTTTCTATGTTCTATGTTTACATTCAAAAGGCTTTCCCCTTTCCCAGTTCCCACCCACCATAGTTCCCATAGTTCCTCTCCACCCCAACTGTTCCCCAATCATTCCCCCTCCCCCCTCGGTTTCTTTACTAAACTGGATGCAATCTTTACAGGCCCAGGGTCCTCTCCTTTCTTCTTCTTGGGAATCATTTGACTTGCTATTTGTGTCTTGAGTATTTAGTGCTTCTGGGCTCATTAATATCCACTTATCAGTGATTGCATTTCATGTGCATTCTTTTGTGATTGGGTTAATTCACTCAGGATGATATTTTCCAGGTCTAACCATTTACCTACAAATTGCATGAATTCATTATTTTTAATTGCTGAGTAGTATTCCATTGTATAAATATACCACATTTTCTGTATCCATTCCTCCTTTGAGGGATATTTGGGCTCCTTCCAATTTCTGGCTATTATAAACAAGGCTGCTATAAACATAGTGGAGCATGTGTCCTTATTGCATGCAGGGGAATCCTCTGGGTATATGCCCAGGAGTGGTATGCCAGGGTCCTCTGGAAGTGACATGCCCAATTTTCTGAGGAACCGCCAAACTGATTTCCAGAGTGGTTTTACCATTTTGCAATCCCACCAACAGTGGAGGAGTGTTCCTCTTTCTCCACATCCTCGCCAGCACTTGTTGTCTCTTGAGTTTTTAATCTTAGCCATTCTGACTGGTGTGAGGTGGAATCTCAGGGTTGTTTTGATTTGCATTTCCCTGATGACTAATGATGTTGAACATCTTTTAAGGTGTTTCTCGGCCATCCGAATTTCTTCTGGTGAAAATTCTTTGTTTAGCTCTGTGCCCCATTTTTTGATAGGGTTATTTGGTTCTTTGCGGTCTAACTTCTTGAGTTCTTTGTATATATTGGATATTAGCCCTCTGTCGGATGTGGAGTTGGTGAAGATCTTTTCCCACTTTGTTGGTTGCCGTTTTGTCCTTCTGACAGTGTCCTTTGCTTTGCAGAAACTTTGTAATTTTATGAGGTCCCATTTGTCGATTCTTGATCTTAGAGCATAAGCTGTTGGTGTTCTGTTCAGGAACTTTTCCCCTGTGCCCAAGTCCTCCAGGGTCTTCCCAAGTTTCTTTTCTAGTAGTTTCAGTGTGTCTGGTTTTATGTGGAGGTCCTTGATCCACTTGGAGTTGATCTTAGTTGCTTGGTATACTTTGCTAGCATATATGGTCTCTTATTGTTTGTTAACCATCTATCCAGACCCTTCTGGCTTTTGATGTTTCTATTGAACCTTTAGGTATTATTCTAAAATGTCTGCTTTTATATAGTACTTGGTTCTTTTCCTTCCCTGATTTTAATATACATTCTTTATTTAGTCTGTAATTCTGTGAAATATTTTGTACTTTTCATGCTTTGATTATTATCTGTCATAGGGGAATTTCTTTTATGACCTAATCTATTTGATGTTTGGTATTTTTGTAACTTATAGGTACCTCCTTACTTAGGTTATGGAAATTTTCTACTATAATTTTTCAAATATTTTCTTTGATTTTGACCTGGGTTTCTTTTTATTGTTCTATACATCTTTATCATAGATTTTGTCTTTTCATAGTGTTCCAAATTTCCTGAATGTTGCTTTGAATATTTTAGAATTAATATTTTCTTTGACCAAACGTTTCTATTCATTCTATTTTGTCGCAACGCCTGAGATTATCTTTTTTATCTTATTTTTTGATGGTGAGGCTTGCCTCTGAATTTCTTGTTTGAGTTTTTAAACTTTTCATTTCCAGTTTTCTCTCAGAGTTTTCTTTATTCTAATTTCACCTTTGTGTTTTAACCTTTTCTTCTTCATTCCACTGTTTTTGCTTTCATAGATTTCATAAGTAGCTTTAATCACACCCTGTTTAAAGTCATTGAAAATATTCATAATAGCTACTTTTGAAGTTCTTGTCTTGTGCTTCAGCTATACTGATTTTTTTTGAGTCTGTAGTAAGTTGCTGTTCTCTTTGTTATTTTGTCTTTTTTTTCCAGAGCTGCGGACCAAACCCAGGGCCTTGAGCTTGCCAGGCAAATGCTCTACCACTGAGCTAAATCCCCAGCCCCAAATTGCTGTTCTCCAGTGGAGACATATTATCTTGGCTATTATAATGGGACAACCATATCCCTATTAGGAGCTATGGGTTAACAAAAAAGCTTAAAGGCAATAATTGGTTACCTATTTGTATTTATTAGCTGGGGAAGTCCTGTGAGCCTCAAAATATCAAAGGATGCTTACTCACCATGGCTTAATAGTAGGATTTATTGATGAAGACAACATATACTTATTTAATGCTAAGTTGGTACTGACTTAAATTCTTCATCTCTACCAAATAGTTTTCTAATGCTGGAAAATGCTGTGTATATTATACAAGGAGAGATTCAATCATCAGTGTTAGCCAGCTTTGACACTTGCAAATTACATCAATGGCGAGACTGGCAAGACATGCCTACAGATGCAATAGTGGCAAGGACACCATGGAAGGAAGCCATCTTGCTATGATTGGACTTAGGTCCAATTTCATAAGAAGAAACACATACTGGTGCCATCATTGGTCCCAGGGCCTGTGATTAGACAAATAATAGGACTTTGAGTGGAATCTATTACAATTATTTTTCTATAATTGAATAGTATTAAACCAGTTGCTAATGATATATTATTATAAAAATGGGTCAGGATATTTTTTTAGCCCTCAACAGAGAGGCTTCTCTTTGGAGTAGGTGGTGAATAACTCAGACACCCACAACTGTCCAATGTATAGTAAATGGGAGATTTCAACCTTAAATAGGATATCTATGTTATAACCACTTGTTCTATGGTTCATGAGTCATTTAGAAAAAGGAACTGATAAACGTTTAGGTATGAGAGGCAATGGATGGATATAAGCAAACAGAGTCTGCCACACAGTGGAATGGTTGCTCATATGAACACATAGCCTTTTAAAATGTCATATTGGATTCTGTTTCTGATGTCTTTGTCCTACCAGATTATATTTCTTTTTGGATTTCAGTTTAAGTCTCAAATTTTTTTATTGTTGTTGTTGTTTGTTTGTTTGTATGATTTTGTTTTTGAAGTTGATTATATTACTCTAACCAGTAGGAAGCTATGTAAATAGCATAGGATGAGGATTCCCTAATATGCTGAGAAATTGAACTTTTTTTAAAATCATTTTGTAATTATGAATACCAGAGTCTTCAAATTCCTTTAGACTTTTGACATTCTATTTTTAGTTGTTCAAGTTTTCTTATACTATTCTAGGAAAGAGACTTAACCTTAAAGTTCTTCTCTTGTGGGTTATGTCTATTAAGCCAATGTATAGCTGGTGTTGACATTGTCAGCAATGTGAAAAATTCTGCTTGAGTTAAGTTCTGCCTTCAGATAGTGCAGTGTCTTAAAGCTGTCACCAACAGAGAAGTTTCTGTCTGTCTTTTCATAGAAAAATGGTTTTGTTCGGTTTCTATCACCTCCTTCCTTCCTTCTTCATTTTTCTGTGCTATATTC
Source organism: Apodemus agrarius (assembly GCA_964023405.1). NCBI lineage: Eukaryota > Metazoa > Chordata > Mammalia > Rodentia > Muridae > Apodemus > Apodemus agrarius. The sequence continues at coordinate 130,143,896 of OZ030009.1, read as the reverse complement.
TTGTTCTCATTCCATTTCAATTTCCTAGAAGCCTTACTTCCTGTTTACTATGTTTCTTTTCCTTTGAACATGGAAAAATGACCTGAAATGGGTCAGAGTTGGGGGGTTATTTTTCTCTCAACTGGGCTAATGTTTCAATATTGTGTGATGAGAACAAGTGAGGTAGATCAATGACTACAGGTGCTTACTGCCAACCTGAGTTTGATTCCCAAGGATCCACATGGTGGTAGGGGAAACAGGTTTCCTTACGTTGTCATGATTTCTACAGGCATGTGATATGTGAGCTTATCTTTCCTCTCAAACCCCAACACAAACTCAGAACAAATAACTGTTAAAATGCTTTTTAGAATTGTGTTAATGGTGGCTCATCCAACTGGAAGGTATGAAACTTTGAGTGTGCACTAAGTTCCAGCAAAGACGTCTCAGAGAAACTGCACTGAGTTCTGTCTTGGATGTATTGTTTCTGATTCTTGAAGTTGCAATTTCCCTATCAAACCTTAAACATCTGTTTGATTTCACAAAATTTATTTACTTCCACAGAATTTAGACTTTTGAATCAATTAGAATAATGAGAATGGACAGATTCAAATTCTACTGTTGCAGCTGAAATCAGAGTTATTTATCAATTGTGTACCAGCCTAGGTATTAGTACAAAATAACATATTTTGAAGCAGAGAGTAAAGCAATGAAGGGTGATATTAATTAGGCTCCATTATTTTTCTATTTTTATAAAGTTATAACCCCAATTATAAAGCACAGTTCTGTCCATCTTTAAGGAAGGTGTCCTCTCCGTCTTAAGTAAGGTTTGCTAGCAGTACTCTTAAAAACTCAACACAAAGTGTATCTCCTAGGTGATTCAGAATCCAGTCAAGGTGAATATCACCTCTACATATTTCAAGAAAATTTTCTAGGTAGATATTGGATCCCTTCACTGTTATGGTTATGCTTATAGTTATTGTATGGTAATGTTTATGGTTAGAAGGGAAAGCTGGTCTCTGCACACATAGTCTCTTTTATTAATATAATTTTAAATATGAAAATATCTGGAAAACAACCAAATATTGTTTAGTATGTTTCCCTAGTTTTCACATAAATGTATGGCTTTAGCTTTAACTTTTAAGCCTCATTACAATGTTCTCTCATCTAATGTTAAAGATAGCTCCTAATATAATTTTCTACAAAGAACAAATAATCTTTCCTGTGTGAATGAGTAAGCATGTTAGCGCTATGGTGCCAGTAGCACCACTTTGCTATTTATACATAAAGACTTGAGTGCTGATTTGCTATAAACAGCAGCTACAAATGGATTTTGGGTACACTGCTGGCAAGTTTCTGGTATACAAGTGAACATGACTTACAAATAGCAATTTTACAGTTTCTACATATGGAAATTTAGCTATGTGTATAATACCCTGCTTTTAGGTTTGGAACAAGTATTCATAGCAATGTTTCTTCACATAACTTTAAAAAAAATGTGTTTGCTTAGCTATTTCAGTTTCTTTAGTAGAAAAGTCCTAACTGTATCAAGCAGTATGCATGCATGCTTTTGAGAAAGGGGTACAAGGTATAGCACAAGCAAGTCCAGAATGCATCATAAAGTACCTTGAACTCCTGACTATCTTTAGAGTCAGCCTCTAAGTTCTGTTTTATAGGTGTTAAGGAACAGCACCGAGCTAAAATTTTAGTTAAGTTCTATGTGGACATTTCCAGTGATAATTTGTCAGAGTGGAAGCATAGGTGAATCTTATGAGTGATTTTAATAAGTCAGCTCTAACACTGCAAGGTGGAATATAGATTCCCAGAGGCTAAAGCACCACCCCATCATGGGGCAATGATTGGCAAAAGCCATCCAGATGCCTACCAGAAAAAGGCCCACCCACAGTGGAAACCACTATGGCATGGAAGAATATGATAGACAGATGGTAAAGAGAAGTGAAACAGCCTTTTGCAAGCATTATGAAGAGAGGCAGAACTGGAGACAAGAGGGTAGAGAGGAAGAGCCTATATTGAACAGCCTGTCCTGCCACCTGAGGCCATGTTACAGCTCATGTGCAGCAGCAGAGGACTCTGTTGGTGTTCATGGCTCATATTACCACTAAAGCCCATGCAGATGTTCAAGGCTCTGTAGCTCTGGGGCACCAACTCCTTGACTGAGCTGCATGAGAGCAGCTTAGCTCATCCTGCTTCTTGAAGACAGAACCATTGAATGAGCTAGCCTTGGTAGTACTGGAGAAGGCATCCTGGTAGTGTGGGTGCAGTAGATCTGGCAGGCTGATTAACCCAGCTACCACCCAGGCCCATATCCAGGGTTTGAATTATCTTATGCCAACATCTACAAACTATTCGAGCACTTGAAAGAACCTGTCCTGCATAGCCAAAGCTGCAGGATCTCCACGACACAGGGCAAGAACGGGATATCCACTTTGGGATTGGGGTGAATAGTGTGAAAGTAAGAAAGAATACATAAAAAGGTGAAAAAAAGGAATTGATCTACAGTCGTTTTGGATTGCTGCTGGGAAGAACTGCAGTTAATACTAAATCCCATAGTGGTTTCTGCTTTTTCATAGGAAATGGAACTAATGCTTAGCAACAAAATTCGAGAAAAATGATGTGAGTCCCATCTGAATAAAGTGGATGTTCTTTCTCTAGCCATGACTTTCTTTTGTATTGTTGGAGTGCAGAGGTATGAAACTACCACAAAATAGTTGTGGCACAAATCACTAATGGTATTACTCCCCGCAAACAACAACTGGACAAGAGTTGTCTACCACACAGAAGCGCTAAATTACTTATGTGTGTGGATACAGGTCTTTGTGTTGGGCCTTTGATTTTCCATATTCCAGCTATGACCTAGTGCTTACAGACGTTACTACTGGAAGGAATGGAGTCCTCTGGCTTATGTAGGCAGTGCTCTATTTATATTGTATTAAATCAAACTATTTTAAAACATCCTTCCCCAGCTTATGGCTAAAAACACATAAGTCTCTGAACATAAAGCTCGTTTTGCTCAATGACTGCAGGTCAGAAGTATAAGGGTACTAACCTTCCTGCAGATCATAACTGATGGATGGTAAGGATTGTTCTACCAATGTATAGATTTTCTGGTAGATTTTGGCTGTACAAGGTCCGTTAGGCTGTGGGGTAAACCTCATGTTCCTACTTCAACAGTGTAATTATTACTTCTTCTTTTTCTCCTGAAGTAGGCTGTATAAGGATTCTGAAGCTATTACAAACTTGAGATTTATAAACCACAAGAGCAAGAGAAATACTCATGCTTGACTGGGAGTTTAAAAATAATCTATTTACTTAGGTTAGGCCTCTAAAGTGTTGGGAGATTACTCTGTGTGCATGAGAATGAACGTTTGTGTTTGGAGAGACTTCATGTATACATGCACATGTGTAAATACACACACACACACACACACACACACACACACACACACGGGAGAGGGCAGTTTGGTCCAGAGATCAACTTCAGGTGTCTTTCTTCTGGCTTTGTCCACTTTCTACCGTTTTTAAAACACAGGGTATAAGGGTTTTTCACGTATTTTCACGTACTTGGAACTTATGAAGCAGGTAACTTTGGCTGGATAGCAAGCCCCAGGGATATACTTTTTGTTGCCTCTTTATTGCCAGGATTCAAAGTAAGCATCAAAGTAACCATCCCTTACCCAACTCTTTAAAATGTGGATACAGGGAATCTCAACTTAGTTCCTTGTACTCCTGAAGCAAAGCTTTTACTAACTCAGCTGTTTCCTGAGCTGTGGGGATCTAATTCTTATAGTGGCTAATGTTGCATCTACGAATAAGATGTGATAAATAATATGTTGAAAAACCAAATCAAACTGTGACAGCAGCCATACTGGGAGGAAGAATGAAAGAATGTTAGGATCTGAGTAATTAAGTAAAGACATGAGTGAATCAGGGATGATGAGAATAACATACAACAGCACATTAGAGGAATCTCAAACTAGATCATACTCACATCAGATTATTATTGTTCTGCTAAATGAAGATAGCAGCTGGACAGTGGTGGCGCTCACCTTTAATCCCAGCACTTGGGAGGCAGAGGCAGGTGAATATTTCAGTTCGAGGCCAGCCTGGTCTACAGAGTGAGTTCCAGGACAGGCAGGGGTACACAGAGAAACCCTGTCTCGAAAAACAAATAAATAAACAAATAAATATAAAAATAAATGAAGATAGCAATAAAAACTACTAAACACATTCTGCTATTGCCATATATTAATGGGTATATTAACCAGCCATCACTACAGAAGCTTCTTGTAGTACCTGAGAATAAATACAGAAACCTATATTGGAAAATGTTTGGTTAGTGGGAGAATTCAGAACACCTATTTCTAAATAGGATGGCTTTATCAAAACCTTCCTCTTACAGGTCAAGAAGAAGCTATGGAAGAAAGAGGAAATATTCTAAGACTCATAGGGGATAGATGACATAAAAGAAACAATGTCTTCCTGATACTATAGGACTGATACTCATAAAACCCACAGAGACTGGCAACATGGGCAAGGCTTGTGTAGATTTCAGCCAGATACAGTCTTAACTTTTTTTTTATTTTTAGTTTTATTTTCTATATTCTTTGTTTTCATTCCAAAGGCTTTCCCCTTTCCCAGTCCCCCCCACCATACATCCCATAAATCCTCTCCCCCCCAACTATTGCCCAATCACCCACCCACACACACACACACCATTTCTCTGTTCTGGATCTACAAAACTGGATTCAATCTTTTCAGGCCCAGGGTCCTCTCCTTTCTTCTTGGGAATCATTTGACTTGCTAATTGTACCTTGAGTGTTTAGGGCTTCTGGGCTCATTACTATCCACTTATCAGTGATTGCATTTCATGTATATTCTTTTGTGATTGGGTTAACTCACTTAGGATGATATTTTCCAGATCTAACCATTTGCCTACAAATTGCATGAATTCATTATTTTTAATTGCTGAGTAGTATTCCATTGTATAAATATACCACATTTTCTGTATCCATTCCTCCTTTGAGGGATATTTGGGCTCCTTCCAATTTCTGGCTATTATAAACAAGGCTGCTATAAACATAGTGGAGCATGTGTCTTTATTGTATGCAGGGGAATCCTCTGGGTATATGCCCAGGAGTGGTATGCCAGGGTCCTCTGGAAGTGACATGCCCAATTTTCTGAGGAACCACCAAACTGATTTCCAGAGCAGTTTTACCATTTTGCAATCCCACCAACAGTGGAGGAGTGTTCCTCTTTCTCCACATCCTCGCCAGCACCTGTTGTCTTAACTTTGAAAGAGGAAAGTAGACGTGAGCTTACATCACAGAAGTTATATCCAACTGGCATATACTTGCAATAAAAAAATTAGTTGTTTCCAATGTAGTCTCATTGGATATGCCAAAACCCCACTTAAAGGTAGATATTATGTACAGCATGAGTAGACTGAGAGCTCAATCTCATTATAGTTTTACAGATTCTTTTTGTCTTGTCTATTTGGATATTCCTTGTCTTACTGGTGTTTTTGCATATATATTGTGAAATCTGACTTTGTGTTGTTAATGGTTGATGTATGTATGTGTGTATGTGTGTATATGTGTGTGTATGTATGTATGTGGGTGGGTTTTTGTGCTTTTATGTTTTCTTTTTGTTTTTTAATTTGCTTATTTATTTTCTTTTTATTATTAAGTATTGTATTTATTTACATTTCAATCTTTGTTTCCGTTCTTGTTTCCCCTTCACTTGTCCCCCACACTACCCCCTCCCCTTCCTTTAAGTGGAAGCTCCCCCACCCACACCCACCCACGCTCACCTTACCTCACTAGCATACCCCTTCTCTGGGCCATCAAGCCTCCACTTGATCAAGTAATCAGAGGACCAAGTGTATCCACTTCTCCTGAGACCAGACGAGGCAGTCCTCTGCTATATAGGAAGCAAGGGCCACAGACCAGCCCATGTATTCGCTTTGGATGGAGACTCAGTCCCTGGGAGCTCTGAGGTGTCTGGCTAGTTGATAGTGTTTTCTTCGTGTGTGGTTTCAATCCCATTCCGCTCCTTCAGTCCTTCCCCTAACTCTTCCATAGGAGTCCTGGCTCAGCCCGATGGTTGGCTGTGAGTATCTGCATCTGTCACAGCTAGGTGTTGGTAGGCCTTTCATAGGACAGCCATGCCAAGCTTCCATCTGCAAGCACATCTTGGCATCAGTAATAGTATTGGGGTTTGGGGTTTGTGCATGGGATTGATCTGTTTGTTTTCTAAAGAGAGAGAAAGAAGACATGGATTTTGAAGGATGGATAGTGAAAAGGATCTTGGCAGGGGTGGGGGTGGAATGTGATCTAAATGTATTGCATGAAAAATATTTTTAATTAAAAGAAATAAATGCAATGCAACTATAAACGAAGGAAATGGTGTTGGTAGATGGACTTTCATGTTCACCATAAAAGTGATGATGATGTAAGCAATACAACTTAATGGGCAAGGACCAGACTGGAATGGACTTCTGAGATCTGACTTCTGTTAACCTGTAAATAAAGTTCATTAAAGAAAATAAAACAAAAAAAAACAAACAAAATGATACATTCCATACATACATAAAAAAGAATGAAAGAAAGAAAAAAAGAAAAAGGAAGAAAGGAAGAAAGAGAGAGAGAGAGAAAGGGAAAGGAAAAAGAAAGGAAAGGAAAGGAAGGAGGAAGGAAAGGAAAGGAAAGGAAAGGAAAGGAAAGGAAAGGAAAGGAAAGGAAAGGAAAGGAATGGAAAGGAAAGAGAGTATCAGAAGAAAAAAGTCAGGGCCTGCCACTCATATCAAATGTACATAGGATTTAGTATTTTAGGGTTTCAATAAAAGTCATATGAAGAAAAATTATTCTTTTGTGAGCATTATGCCTGAACTTCTAATGAATATAGGAATCTCTATGTTACAGAAAACTAAGCATCATTCTTTCTGATGAATTGGCAACTGTCTCATGAAGCATGTTGCTCTATGATTGGTGGTTGACAATAATTATTAAATACTGGTAAATTCTAATTTGTTTTGGTTCATATAGTTTCTCTGTTTTCCTTTGTCCTTCCATGGGACAAGGCATAGTTGTCTGTAGGCCCGTGAGTGCTGTTATTTTCCATCATTGCATTGAGACTCCTTGCTTTTATACTTTATAAATTTATTATTCTACAGTTTTATATGTGTATATGCTCCATTCTGGACAGTCATTCCCTCTCAGTCCCCTCCTTATGGCAAGCACCCATACAAATGCCCCTTGTACTTGTACCATAGAAGCACTAGGTGTTGTGCCACACAGCAGAGCTGGAGTAGCTCACCAGTGGATATATCATTAAACTCTATAACTTTCTTTCCCCAGGCAGGGTCTGGAATTAGTTCTCCTGATCGGGTTAGCATTCCTTGAGTCCATAGCCTGTCTATGATAAATATTTAGCAGTTCACTCTGGAGCAGACTCTAAGCAGGCAAAGTCAGCTACTGTGAATTGTAGTGCCATATGCAGAGTGTGTGTCTAAAATAGCATTTATGACTCCCCTCTCCATCATCTGGCATTCCAAGCTTCAAGGAAGATCTCTAAAATGGAACAGAAGGCATGAAAAAGCCAGGGGTCCTGAGACTTTTCTTTGATACTTCAGACTTGCTCTGGAAGCTCATGTCCCTACTACCATTTATGTTCTTACATGGTTAAAAGAGTTGATCCGCATAGATTCCCATCTTAAATTTCACACTCGTTGTTAGGATAGTGTCTGATATTTACCTTCACATGGCTATGCTGACCATGCACCCCATTGGAATCCTCAGATTCTCCTTGTCCACCTCCACTCAAGTTCCTTATCTCAGTAAACAGCTTATAGCTGTATCTTCTGGATAGTGCATGAATAGGAGCGAGTTTCTCTAACATAATGGGTAACAGTTTAATTTAGGCCAAAACTGTCAGTTACAAAAATTACAACAAATTTCTTTAAAATGGTCTCTATTTTTAGACTTTTATTTCAGTGTGTTGTCTAGGGTTCAGAAATAGTAATCTTTCTGTCTTATGTCTGATTATGCCATTGTTCTGCTGAAGTTCTTTCAAAGGCTCTTAGAATAAGAGCCCAACTCATTAATAAAGCTTATGCTGTATTTCATAAGCTCGTTCTGTAAGCCTCCGGGCTGCTGCTTTATGTGTTCCACACATAATTTGTAGGCTATTTATCAACTGCATTTGATTTCTCAAAGACTCAGTTTCTCTCTTCTGGTAGAATATACTCTCATTGAACTTACATCAGTTTAAGATCTATCCATTTGGCTGATGTCATGGCTCCAGTGTTCCTTGCTATGGTACACTATCAAAGTTAATTGATAAAAGAAAGAAGAAATAAAGATCAGCATCAGCATCCCATTTAATTATTGGTCTCCTTGTGTGACCTTGTACTTACCATAGAATAGTAATTCTATGTGTGTTTTCAACAAAATGAGATCATAAATTTTATATGCAAAGATTTTTTTCCAATTTACAATACCCAATACATAATGGGCATCTTTTCATGCCAGTGTTTACAGAATAACCTCATTTTCTTAAGCCTAAGTCACATACAATTTTGATTGCATCTTATTATAGGATAAATGTAGATACATTTGTGCTAACATACTTAAATTCCTTAAAGGTCATATAAATTCTTTGGTTTAACATACATTCATTGGTGTTGATTGTAGCCATTAATATACCCTTAAATCTGCTATTAGCCTTCATTAATCAAACAATGAGTTTCTACTGCTCCACCCTGATTCTCTGGACAATGTCAAATCACCTTTAGTTTTGATTTTGCAGGTTGATTTCATGCTGTGGGTGGAGAGAAATGATTGTAGCATGCTCTGAAATTTACTATTGAAAGGAAAGATAGTAAATTTCTGATATCTATTTGTGTCTGTGTTATTGCATTTGAGGAATTTTTTATTAGATTACTGCAAAATGCATAATCAAAATGGTAATTCAGCTTACAAAAATGCAAGAATGAGGCAAATAACCTAAAACATTTCTTTGTTGTGTTAACATTTATTAGCTGTACAAAATAATGGGCTTTATTAAGATGTTTTATATGTAAACATACTATATTTTGATCATCTTGAATTCCCTAGAACCATATCCTACTCTCCCTTACCCCTTTCTTCACCTCTACATCCCGTCTTCCCTTCTACTTTTATATATTATTCTACTTTTATATATTATTTTTATTGCTTTCTTTATTATTGTTACATGTACATATATACATATATACATATTTAAATACAACCTACTGAGTCATTCATTATTTTTCACATATATGCAAAATAGTATGTGTGTGTGTGTGTGTGTGTGTGTGTGTGTTCTAAAGACTCTCTACTCTGCATTGACTGAACAATTAGAGATTTCTCCTCTCCTCCATCTCTTATCAGTCATTATTGCCTGTAACTCTTCATCTAGTTGTGAGAACTTGATACGTTCTCTATGTTAGCCTGCCAACTGGTATAATAATAACTCAGTTCTTGTTTTGACTACAAATTTGTTAAGTTTTTATTGTCCAGACTTTCCTATCCAACATAGGAAACAAATCCCTCAGCAGATACCTTGGTCCTCTGACCATGCACTCTTTCTATCTTCTGTAATATTCTTTGATCTTAGGTGTTGTCATGTCAAATTGACACACAAACTACAGTTGTTTGAAACGAGGGAACATCAGTTGAAAAAATGCCTCCATGATATCTGGTTGTAAGGCATTTTTCTCAATTAGTGATTGATGGGAGAACCCAGACCATTTTGGTGGTTCCATCCTGGGCTGGTGGTCCTAGGTTTTCTAAGAAAGCAGGATGAGCCAGCCAGGGGAACTAAGCCAGCAAGCAGCATTCCTTTATGGCCTCTGCATCAGCTCCTGCCTTAAGGATCCTGTCCTCCATGAATTCCTGTCCTAACATCCTTCAATGATGAACAGTGATGTAGAAGTGTAAGATAAATAATTACTCTCTTCCCCAACTTGTGTTTTGGTTGTTAATTTTTTGTCTCAGCATTAGAAACTCTAACTAAAGCAGATGTGGAGACTCTATTATAGAATTATCATTTATAGCTGGGCACCCCACAGTGAGTTGTTCTCTGAATTTTGAAAAGCTGTGTTTTGCTTGTTATTGTCTCCATTAGCTACTTGTAAAGCTTACTTGAAGAGAGGTGAAAGCCATACTCTCTGAGAGTATACATATTTAGAATTCAGTTAGTTATGCTGGTTTAGGGAAGTAGCAGTAGTAGATACTCCTTTAAGTACTTTCCCAGGTTAAAGTGCCAGGAATAAACATACTCTTGATGAAAGAAAGGGAGTATTTTGGGCAGCATTTTTAAAGTCTATATATTCCCAGACAGTTCTCAAAATATAATCATTTAAGGAAAGGTGGTTTTTGGTGTACAAGAGAATTGCAAAAGTGGACCTTATTAACTGGCTCCAAGTGTCTGAAATTTCATGAAAGCTTGTATGCCTAGTCAAAGTGCTTGAAATATGTTTGCTTAATTTAAGTTGAAACTCTATAAAAGATATGGCATTGAATGATGATGATGTGTCTGTTTGTGTTACTAAAGCAAAACAAACTGGGTAATTTATAGAGGCCTAAATTTATTACTTACATTATGTAGGTTAGGATGTTCAAGATCAAGGTATTGGAGGGCTGGTGTGTGTTGATGCCTTACTTCCTGGTTCAGGCATGGCATGTTCTTGCAGTGTGCTCATGTGATAGAAGGAGAAAAGGAGTCTCTTGGACTTACAAGGGCACTGATACCATTCATGATGCTTCTGCCCTCATGATCTAATGACCTTGCAATTTCTCTTTCCTCCTCACAGTATCATCTGGGTATTAGGATTGTAACGTGAATTTTGAGGTGATGCAAACATTTAGAACATAGAATATTATTTGTATATTTGTCAAATTCTGATCAAGGCCATTAAAATGCATTGAGTTTTACATTTGTTTCTGCATTAGGTTCCTAACTATATAACACATAGAAATGAATGTAAGTACCATGCAATATAATTACACGTTAATACACTTGAATATTTGTTTTTATTCTTAGAGAAAAATTGAAACTTTATTGTTTAAGTATAAATGACTCTGATCAGCTATAAGGCAATTTCTCAGATGAAAATTTCAGTGCTGACTCAAACTAGATCAAATGAGCTCATATCCATAGTCATTAATAGAGAAGAAATTATTTCGATGCAGTAGAATTTATTTGAATAATTCTGCAGGTTAACAAACACCATAAACCAAATTTAAAACCACCCCATCTGACAAAATCTCATTGCAAATGAGATTTTTTTGTATCTTTCTCAGACCTTTTGCCTTGATTTCTATGAATCATGACCATACAAGAAACATCATATTACATAAACTTTTAGGTAACCAATATTCATTTAAGACATCATTTTATACTATATCACCTTGATTTATTCAGATGACAGTCAATTATTTTATAGATGTTAATGAAATCTCACCTAACTACCACACAGGAATATATAAGTTAAAAGTAAATATTCTAGATAAGTGTCTTTTTTTGATTAATGCAATGCTTTAGAAAGGTAGTTGATTGAATGCCCTATATGTATATTTAGTAATGAAGAGCACTCATAAAGCCTCAGTATCTTATAATGCCTGCCAATTAAAGAAAATAACAAATTAGTACTAAAAACCAGACCCACAGATAAGCTGTGAGGCATGCTTCTTAAAGGTTAATTCCCAAGTGAAAAATCAAGATATATTCAGGAACCCAAGAAATCTGCATTTAGCTCTTATGCAAGCACACTCCAGTCTCCAAAGAGGTGAAACTGGGCTAAGGGGCTGTCGAGCGCACCACTGTCTGAGTAGGATGGAAGGCACGATGGTCTTTTTAAGTGTGTGCTGTAAGCCTGAGGAAGAAGTGCGATGTCCTTGAAGCTGCCCAAGGAGAGGCAAGCGGGGCTGCATAATCAGTGTGCAGAACCCGGAAACCCTGCAACTTCTCAGGCAAAGGGACATGAAGGCTACTGCTGCTATGATGATGCAAATGAAGGGCAAAATGCTACAAATTTCTGCCTCCCAGAAGGTGTAATTAGGGAGCCAAGGTAGAAAAACAGCCACCTCTAGAATTGCAGAGAGGATGCTTATGCAGACTTCCTCAGGCTTGGGTTAACAGTTAAAAGATACTGTCGATTTTCTGCTCATCCCTCTATTTCATGTGAAAGTGTGCCTGAGTGACAATTGATAATACTAATAACAGATCACAAAATAGACACAGCGCAACATTAATGCAGAAGTCATGCACAGAAAGCATCTAAAGCATCTGAGCCAAAGGAAGCCTAGGCCAGATATAAAACACAACATATCTATGACAATCAATCTAAAATTATGCACATAAACTCTCATTCTAAATCACGTGAACTATTTGACATTCTAGCCAAAGGAAATACCCACTTCCTCCTAAATGCTTTGGTTTGATAGTACAAAAAATAAATGACCTGCTCCCATTCCATTCCTATTTAAATGGTATTCATGTTCTATATCTTTACAAGCAGTTATAATGATGCACACATGTGGGGCAGTTGCCATGGTGTTTTCTTTATTATCTGAAGTTATTCAAGTTGTGTCAGTCCAGGGTCACTGTGCAACTTTCTTTGCAAGGGTATTTTTATCTGAGACCTATTGAGTACTTTTTTGATATATAAAGGCAGAGTATATTTCTAGTGTTTTATGAGTATGCATTGGCAAATAAAGTCCTTAATTTAGCTTGTGTTGCTTAGGAGAAGATCTTTTCTGAATGGTCTATAAGTCACCTTCAATATTTTCATGTTGTGATTTTGTTGTCTATATTGGTGGATAATTAAAATAACAAATCTCCACAGCTGCTTTTAAAGGGTCCCTTCTTATCCCTCTCTAAGTTATTAAACTGGAGGGGAAAAACTTAGTATGGCCTAGTAGCAAATCTGTGAGCATCAACTATATTTACTATGATTATTTTAAAATAAAAATATTTGACCATAGGGAACTCATTTCCTTATGGCTAATATAATGTTCTTAATTATATTCAACCATTTTCCCCTTTGTTTTCTACATAAATAATCTTATTTACCTATATTTCTAAGGAGACTCCCTTCATAAAACACACTTCATAGAATTCTTACAGTATGGAATCAAGCCCAATTCAGTGTCTACATCACAACACCTAATGTGGATACACTGGTGCATGCATACAGGGACCGAAGGAGGACATTAAGTATCTTTTGCTTTTGCTCTCTGCCTGAAACCCTTAAGAGGGGATCTCACCATGAATCAGAAGCTCACCATATTGGCTAGCCTTCCTGTTAATGAAGCTCCCAGAATCCACCTGATTCCACACTTCAATGCTAGCATGTCAGGTAAAAGTAGTCAAGCGCAGTGTTATATCATGGGTGTTTAAAATGCAAACGCAGGTTCTTTGGCTTGAGCAGTAAGTGGTTGTATTCATGGATACATCTCTTCAACTCTTATGTTCATTTTTTCAAAATTATATTTATTGTTTATATAAACTCATATACAACATGTCAATAGGCTTAACAGTAAATGAGTTGATGGAGTCTTCTCTGGTAAGAGGGTTATTCAGCAGAAGTATTATCTATTAGAAAGAAGAAAGGGAAGGGGAGACTGTCATCAAATAGTCAAGTAAAAACATTTGCCATTACAAAAGTTGTTGAGCGCTGGCTCCAATAGCAGAGAGTAGGTTGAAGTTCATCTGTTTCTATAAATACAGCAGCATTGTTCAGATTGGAGGAAAGCTTGCAGCTAGAATACAGACATTTCTGCAATGACTACAGTTGTAAAATAACTTAGGAGTGAGATGTACCTGGAGTTTCATGTGAAATACATGAGTTGAATCTCTTAGCCATTTTTATCTACAACTTTATAAAGCCACAGACATTTTCTAGACTCCAGATACTATTTGTAAATTAAAGAGAGCAGATTAATAAGTCTCAATCAGCAGCCTAAATCCAGTTAAAATGTTAGTAGAATTGAGTTTTGTCTCTCTCACATCATGGAACATACTTTTGAGTATCTTAAGCTAAAATGTTCAAAGAATTTTGAAGGTTTTAAGATGAAAGGACATATGAAAGTGATATGGAACTAACATCGTATCTTCTTATTTTAGTAACTCAAAGTAGACTAGAGCTGTTTTATATCTAACAGTAAAAGAAGTATCATTGCATTGCAAAGTTGGTTTGTATCTTTGAATATATATATGTGTATATAGATATATTTCTGAATTCTAAACTTCAGATTAGATGCATCACTACCTTCAAATTAAATAGTTGACTTGTTTACTTCCAGTGCTAACTGTTCAATATACCCAAACATCAAAATGAACAAACTAAAGTTTGTTTTATGGTCTTTGACTCTAAAACTTTAGATTAACCTTATAGGATGTAAACACAAGAAAGTTAGATTTTGGTTTGTAACATTTTTAGTTAAAAATCTTTAAGTGGTACACTCATTTTATCTATTTTTAAATTAATGACATATTTGTTTAAGTGCAAATATACTAAATAAATTTGCATTTACTAATACATTCTGCTTTGCTACTTATTATTTTGTCATAGGACCTTCTGGGAAACACTTAATATCCGTGAACTGAAATTTTTCTGCATATAAAATGGAAAGAAAAGAGTTTCAGTGTGTCAAGGATCTTTAATGTTGTCAAGCTGCCTTGAAGAACAGTTCAATTTCACATTATTAATGTTAAATTTTAATATATGAATATATTAGAATATTTTTCTAGATGATTATTTTTAAAAAATAACAAAAGGAAGTGTTACGAGGTGCCCACAGCTCTGAAAGTTGGGTACTGTACTAGATTATCCATATTAAAGCGAGTGAAATGGGAGACACTAGGATGGCTCCAGTGAACTTTGAAAGCAATTGCCTCATATGAGAGAGATTTCAGTGAACACATAAACTTTGTAAGCAACAAAATCACACTGCACTTCATGTGCTTTCATTATACAAATAAATTATGGTCTATTAAAGCCACAGAATTACAAAGCATAAGAACAAATCCTGTTTCTAAAATTTGTCAAAGCGACTTAATGCATTTTCTTCAGTTATCACCTTAATCTAAGTCATGGTGCTATACAACAAAGCACTGTAATGGTTAGTTTTATGTATCAATTTATGGAGGCCCCTGGGTACCCAGACATTTGGTTAAACATTTTTTCTGAGTGTGATTGTGAGAGGTCTTCTGGGTGAGACTGACATTTGAATCAATGAGTTGAATAAAATAAACTACTCGTCATAATATAAATGGAGTTCATACAAAACTACTGAAGGCTGAATAAACAAGAAGTAGAAGAAGAATAGATTCTTTCAACTGTTTTTGCCACATAAATCTTCTGCTTGTATAAAACCCCTGTTCTCTCTGTCTCCTGTTGCTCAAGATTGTAACTCTGACTGGCACTCTATTTACTGTTTTCTGTTCTCTGCTAGCTGACATCAAATCTTGGATTGCTAATTTTTTTTTTATCATGGAACTAGATCTATATGGTAAATAATTTTTCCCTGTGTAGGTTTATTTTTGTGCACATGCATACAAACCCCATGGGGTTTAACCACTTTTATTCTTAGTTTTTACCTTTGGTATCATTATTTCCTGCTTCTTTTTATTTATTTACATAGTTTTTAAGATTATAATTTAATCACTACATTTACCATTCCATTTCTTCTACTCAAACACTCTGATATACCCTTACCCAGTCTCTTTCAGATTCAAATCCCATTTTATTTTTAAAATATTTATAGTATGCATATATCTATGTAGTGTCAGAGATCAGAACTGAATCCCATATAACTCATTATTGTTCCAAGTAACATACAACTACCTGATACCCAATTATTTACACTGCATCCCTCTATCATGAAAGGGGCATCATTGCTCTTACTAAAGTAGAGACTACTCTGAAGTTATTCTCCTCAGAGAGTATGATACTTTTGCCAAATATCCTAAGCATAAACAGAATGCCCTATGCATCATTGGTATTCTGCATAACATCATTTGGGAAAAAAAATAACACACCCAATGAGGCTGGCAAAAAGACATGCATATCAGATATATTGCTATTACTAGATTACAGAGTATGCTTGAGCAGTTAGTTTTATTGGGGGGTGAACAGCCTTTGGAAAACTCTGTTCTACTGCCAGACGGAGATCAGAGGAGTTCCTTTGAAGGTTGTGTATTCTCTGACTCAGCATGTGATGATATATTTGGCAATTTCTCCAAGTCCTAGAATTCATAGCTTTAGGATTAAGGGGTAGATGATTAGGTGTACTGCTTCTTAATACCTTCAGTGGTCTCTTCTGGCCAGTTACATGTCAACTAGACAGAAGCCACAGTCATCAGAGATGAGGAAGTATAAATTGTGAAAATGTCTCCATATGATTGAAGGGCATTTTATTAATATGTTATTGGTGTAGGAAGGCCCATCTAAATATATATAGCACTATCACTGAGTTAGTAATGTATACATACATACATATAGTATGTATGTATCATAATAAACTATGGGAGCCAAGCAGTAAGCATCTCCGTTATTGACCTCTGCATCAGGTTCTACATTCAAGTTTCTATCCAGCTTGAGGAACTGTCCTCGTTGTTATTGATAATATCCTGGTATATGGAACTGCGAATGAAAGAACTCTTTTTACCCATAGTTGCTTTGAGTCCTGATGTTTCATCACATCATTATCAACCCTAACTAAGACACGTTGGTACAAGGAGTGAGGTATTTCTGTGACAGAACTGGCCATGTTGGTTTTGGGAGAAATATCCCAAAAACATGTCATGTAGAAGAGCTGAGGCTTGGTATAGGGAGTGGCTAAAATGTTGCAGTCTCAGTAGCATTTAAAGTTTCAGGATTAAAGCAGTCATGTAGAAAAGATGAGGCTTAACATAATAAAGAAAGGCCAGTAGAGGCCATTGTTGAAAGTACAGCCCAGGTGCAGCAGAAAACCCCAGTGTTGGAGATGCCAGCGCCTTGGGATGACCAGCAAAATAGAAGCACTTGTAGAGTGGAGTCTGCCTAAACATAGAAGAAAAATTATGTGTGCTGTAGGGGGCGGGGCCAAAGGATTAACCTAAGTCTTTGAAGGAGCCCAGATCATGCAGGGATCCCAGTCATTGCACAGTTAATTATCTTATACTAATGTTTGGATTTATTTTGAGCTGACAGTGACTGTGTTCTGGTTCTTCAATCTTGAAGTGAGAAAATATTTAACATTTTATCTTTACAGTATCTCCCAATAAATTTTTTAGAAGAAAAGATCTTAGGGTTTTACAGAGACTTTGTATTTTAAAAGAGTGGATATTTTAAAAGACAAGTTTTAGAGAGTTTCAATTTCAAGATCATGGGACTTTTTAAGATTTTAAGAATGGCTTATATTGTGATGTTTTTATAAATATGTGATCTTGGTGATAAACAAGAAATGAAAAGTTATGGCTTATATGGTGTGTTTTTGTGTCAAGTTGACAAGGGAAGGAGTCAGCAGTACTGGCCAGTTTAATGTCAACATGACTCAAAGTAGAGTCATCAAAGAGAAGAAAGCCTCTATTTAAACCACTTCTGGGCATATACCCAGAGGATTCTACAGCGTGCAATAAGGACACATGCTCCACTATGTTCATAGCAGCCTTCTTTATAATAGCCAGAAGCTGGAAAGAACCCCGATGTCCCTCAATGGTGGAATGGATACAGAAAATGTGGTATATTTACACAATGGAATACTACTCAGCAACTAAAAACAATGAATTCATGAAATTCTTAGGCAAATGGTTGGAACTGGAAAATATCTTCCTAAGTGAGGTAACCCATTCACAAAAGAACACACATGGAATGCAGTCACTGATAAGTGGATATTAGCCCAGAAGCCAGAAGCCCAGATTCACATATCAAAAAAAGAAGGAAGGAGAGGGCCCAGGTCCTGGAAAGGCTTGATTCAGCAATGTAGGGGATTATCAAAAAAGAGAAGTGGGAGGGGGTTGATTGGGGAAATGGGTGGAGGGAAGAGGGCTTATGGGACTTATGGAGAGGGGGGAACTGGGAAAGGGGAAATCATTTGTAATGTAAACAAAGAATATAGAAAATGTGTAGCCCAAGGAGCTATAACCATCCAGTGAAGATAGCCTTTTCAACAAATGGTGCTGGTTCAACTGGAGGTCAACATGCAGAAGAATGTGAATTGATCCACTCTTATCTCCTTGTACTAAGATCAACTCCAAGTGGATCAAGGACTTCCACATAAAACCAGACACACTAAAACTAATAGAAAAGAAACTGGGGAAGACCCTGGAGGACATGGGCACAGGGGGAAAGTTCCTGAACAGAATACCAATAGCTTATGCTCTAAGATCAAGATTGACAAATGGGACCTCATAAAAGTACAAAATTTCTATAAGGCAAAAGACACTGTCAGAAGGACAAAATGGCAACCAAAAATTGGGAAAAGATCTTCACCAACCCCACATCTAACAGAGGGCTAATATCCAATATATACAAAGAACTCAAGAAGTTAGACCCCAAAGAACCAAATAACCCTATTAAAAATGGGGTACATAGCTAAATAAAGAATTTTCACCTGAAGAAATTCAGATGGCTGAGAAGCACCTTAAGAGATGTTCAACATCATTAGTCATCAGGGAAATGCAAATCAAAACAACCCTGAGATTCCATCTCATACCAGTCAGAATAGCTAAGATTAAAAACTCAAGAGACAACAGATGCCGGCAAAGATGTGGAGAAAAAAGAACACTCCTCCATTATTGGTGGGATTGCAAGATGGTACAACCACTCTGGAAATCAGTATTGCGATTCTTCAGAAAATTGGGCATGACACTTCCAGAGGACCCTATCATACCAGTCCTGGGCATACACCCAGAGGATTCCCATGCATGCAATAAATACACATACTCCACTATGTTCATAGCAGCCTTATTTATAATAGCCAGAAGTTGGAAAGAACCCAGATGTCCTTAAAGGAGGAATGGGTACAGAAAATGTGGTATATTTATACAATGGAATACTACTCAGCAAATTAAAAATAATAAATTCATGCAATTTGTAGGCAAATGGTTAGATCTGGAAAATATCATCCTAAGTGATTTAACCCAATCACAAAAGAATAAATATGAATTGCAATCACTGATAAGTGGATATTAATGAGCCCAGAAGCTCTGAATACTCAAGGCACAATTAGCTAAGCAAAAGATTCCCAAGAAGAAGGGAGAAGACCCTGGTCCAGAAAAGACTAAATCCAGTTTTGTAGGAGAGTACCAAAACAGAGAAATGGTGTGTGTGGGGTGGGGGGTGGGGGTGATTGGGAAATGGGCAGGGGAAGAGAACTTACGGGACATATGGTGAGGGGTGGAACTGGGAAAGGGGAAAGCCTTTGGAATGTAAACAAAGAATATAGAAAAAAAAAGAAAAGTGATAGGAATTCATTGCACCATTAATCCAACATACTTTCCAGATTTGAAAAAAAACCAACCAACCAACCAAACAAACAAACAAACAAAAAAAACCCAACCACTACCTGCCTATCCTCAAAAAAAAAAAAAAAGGTATAAAGATTAAAAAAATAAGAATATAGAAAATGAAAAAAAAAAAGTTCCACAAGATTGGTCTCTAGACAAGCCAGTAGCACATACTTTTAAATAGTGGTCTAGAAGGACCACTTGCATTTTGGGTGAGGCTATGCTTGTACTGGCGGTCTTGGATGATACAATAGGATGAGCAGGCCATGGTGAGCAAATGAATATTACTCCTTCATTGTTTCTGTATCAGCTCCTGTCCTCAGGTTTCTTTCCTCACTGCTTTTGATGATGTGTTATTACATGGAGCTGTGAGTGAAATAAACCCTTTTCTCTCCAAATTGTCTTGATCCTGACGTCTTATCACAGTCATAGTAAGTAGCATTATATAAGATATGACGTATTAAAATTTTTGGTTACTATTCCTGTGAATTTCTGTTCTTCTTGCCTAGATATCTTCATCAAGAAGATAAAAGGAACCCTTTTCTCTCCAAATTGTCTTGATCCTGATGTCTTATCACAGTCATAGTAAGTAGCATTATATAAGATATGACATATTAAAATTGTTGGTTACTATTCCTGTGAATTTCTGTTCTTCTTGCCTAGATATCTTCATCAGGATAATAAAAAGGATTCTATTGAATTTGAAGTGCACTGAAGACAAGATTCTTCCTGCTTCTGACCTTATTGCAGATGAAAACAGTTATTATGCCAGTTGTTGTGACTGAATATGATTGTCAAGGGACACATTCAATAACAATTCCACTTTGAAGAAAAAAAATGATTTGGACAGTTACAAGCCCTTAGGCAAAATATTAGGATTACCAGGTTCTGTGATTAAAGACAAAAGGAAAGGGCAACAGCTTAAACAGTGGTATTTAAGGCCAGATACTTATATCACTTCACAAGGCATGATGAATTGGTGTACTTAATGCAGGTTACCAGAAGAATGGGTAGTAGAAAAAGACCATTTTGCATACCTGCTATGTAATCACAGGTCTTTTCATAGAAATGAGGAGTATGACTGATACAAGGTTTTCTTCTTTAACACACACACACACACACACACACATATATGTGCATGTGTACACATGTGCACACTTGCATGTACACATACACATATATGTATAAATATATATTTATATATATAAAACAGTATTATTATTTTATGCATATATAGTATGTATTACTTATATGTTCTGTTTTCTTCTAACTTATGTAAATATTTTGGGGTTAAACTTTACCATTTAAAGACTATTAATTTTATATCATAGAATGTAAGTTAAGATATAAAAAAGATTAAATATCATTCAAAGACTTCTTCCTCATCTCTGAAAAGGGTTTTCATATGTTTCTCTACATTTATGTTGTATCTTTACATTTACCATGTAGCCACTATATGAAGCAAGATTAAAGTTTCTAAGTATCTGACTAAAGTTTTATTTCCTGCCTGATTTTCTTCTTTTGTAAAATGTGCTTGTGTTGTCCTACCACTGATTTGTTTCTGTGCATTTTTTACTTCAGTTAATGATGCTCTATAGTTTCTCTGGTTTATACTTTTCTGTATTTTTTGTTAATTTATACTGTCATATATTACATCCAGAGCACAGTGTCTTCTCCTTCCTCTCCTCTCAGTCCCTTCCCACCACCCTACCCACTCCTTTATCTTCAGTTTCAGACATGTCTCCCAGGGATATTAACCAAACACGTTATATGAAATTGAACTAAGACTAGGTAGCTCCCTTTATATTAATGCTGGATGATACAACCCAGCAGAAGGACAAGGATCTCAAAAGTAAGCAAAAACATCAGAAACACTCCCACTCCTTCTGTTTATATTCCTACAAAACACAATGTTCTGTAACTCTAAGACATAAGCCAATAATTTTCAAAAGTTACTTTAATACATGTACTTAAATGCTTTAACCTCCCTTCTAGCCCCCTACCCACCAAAGCTAGTGGAAAGGAAAGGTTAATAGGACAAAGGAGTATGTGGACCTGTTTAGAAATATATTTTTTTTCTGGAGCAAATTCAGCCTGAGTTGGCAGGATATCAGCAGTTCAGTTCACATGATTCAGCAGCAGTAGCTTGATCCACTCACAAATGGTATTCATGAGTCAACAATGGCAGTTTGATCCAGATGGACCTGAGAGGATCTGCCAATTGGCTCAGATCCCCCAAAGCAGCAAGAAGCTGCTGGAATACCACCAGAAACATTTTTGGTTTGTTTCTCTCTATGAAGTTATGGCAAACAATGACCAGCAGAGAGTTACAAGGCAGACAAATACCATACAGTTTCATCAGTGAAGACCAGCTTCAACAAAGCCCAGTGATGACCAGCAAATACTGGCCATGCAAATCAATACCATACAGTGTCATCCAATGTCTGTTGGGTTATAATTATACTCTTTTCTTTTCTTTTCTTTTCTTTTCTTTTCTTTTCTTTTCTTTTCTTTTCTTTTCTTTTCTCTTCTCTTCTTTTCTTTTTTCTTTCCTTTTCTTTTTTGTGAGTCTCTATTTTATTTTTATTTTTTTATTCGATATATTCTTTATTTCCATTTCAAATGATTTCCCCTTTCCAGGATTCCCCCTCCCCCCAAATCCCATAAGCCTCCTTCCCTCCCCCTGTCCCCCAATCAACACCTTCCCGTTTCCCTGTCCTGTTCTCTCAAACCTCCACTCTATCACATGCCCTTTTACCAAGCTGTTTCTAGAAAAGCACCACATGTCTGTTTTCAGCAAAACATCCTCCCACGTGTCTTCTTCAGCAACAACATCCTCTTATAAGACAGTTTCCAGAAAAACATCACATAACAAAACTGAATCTCCAAAGAAACCAGAAATTTCCAATCTATATCCCCTTTCTGTCTAAACCTGTCTTTTTCTCTAACATTATCAATTTACACACAATAAATACAGTTATAAGAACCACAAAACTAGACATTTGCATCTTTATAATACTTTGGTTGGTTTAGTTTCCCAGTTTTTTTTTTGTTGATGTTGTTGTTGTTGTTGTGTTTGATAACTCAGTGTCTCTCATGTGTAGTAGTTCATTTTTTACCAACATTAGGTATGTTGAGAGTTAACAAAGCATTATTTAGACCTGTCATGAGTTTTCTTTTTAGTTTCACTTTTTGTTTAATAATCATCTCCTTTAAGGTATTATTAACTCTTTCTGCAACTGTTTGTCTTATGTGATTGTGTGGTAAACCAGTAAAATGCTTTATATTTTAATATAAAAATAATTACTTCATCTTGTTGGATACATATGCAAGAGCATTGCCCATTTTAATTTGTGCAGGTATCCCCATAATTGCTCTTATTTCTAATAAATGTGTAATCACACAGTCAGCATTTTTGCAACTTAATGCTGTTCCTTGAAACCTTGAGTATTTTTTAATGATGTGTATATACCTTTGATTTCCAAATTCTGCAAAATGGAAAATGTCCATCTGCCATATGTAATTTCTTTTGGTACCTCTAGAGGGTTAGTATGAGCAGGTAACAGATTTTTGGTTGTATAGAGAATGCATAGGACATTATTTCCTTGGCTTGTTGTCAAGTGATTGAAATTTTTCCTTAAATTGTTACCATTAATATGATGTTTCTCATGAAATTTGGAAGCCTCTAACACATTTCCTATTAGTAATTGGTGAATTTCCTCATTTCCTTGTGCTAATGGACTAGGCAAACCTTTGTGAGTCTGAATATATACTGAATAGTTTCTATGTATGAAGGTTTGTTGAAATTGTATAAATTATAAAGGTAATTATGAGTTATCAGGTACAAATTCAGCAGTTTCTATATGCAAAACACCCTTTTCTGCATATAAAGAATCAGTAATTATTTTAAGAGATTCAGGGTAATCCAGCAATACCATAAGGATTACATACAATTCTGGTTTTTGAAATGTTGCATATGGACTTTTGATTACCTGGATTATTTTATTTGGCTTATAACCTGCCTTCCCCATCTTGTTTGCATCAGTATAAAATGCTGGTGTCTCTGGAATTATTGTTCTCTTTACTTTACGTGGAAGAATCCAATTAGTTCTTTTGATGAACTGTATATATTTTCCTTTTTTGAATATTTTTCATTAATTTCAAGTAATCACTTGAAGCTCTGACAATCTTCATTGGAGGAAATGGACAATTTCCTAGACAGATACCAAATACCAAGATTAAACATATTTTCTAAAACATCTTTGTCAGAATCAGTCAACAAAATACTATCCATATAATGATAAATGATAGATTAAGGGAATTGTTTACAAATTATTTCTAATGGCGATTACATAAAATATTGACATAAAGTTGGACTATTTAGCATTCCCAGTGAAAGTACATTCTAGTGGTATCTTTTCATTGGACCACTATTGTTCAGAGTATGTGCTCAGAAAGCAAACATTCCCTATCTTGCTCATGAAAGGGTACTGGGAAAAGCAATCTTTCAAAGCAATTATGACTATATCCCATCATCTCAGTAACAAATATGGTAAAGGAAGTCCAGGGTGTAAAGGACTTATTGGTTTAATTTCCTTATTAACTGCTCTTAAATCTGTTATCATCCTTAATTTTCCTGAAATCTTTTTGTTACAACAAACACAAGGAAATTCCATGGGCTCATAGACTCTTCTCTATGCTGAAGCTCAAGCTGTGCTGTACAGGTTGTTCAAGTGCATTCAATTTTTCTTTGGTTATGGGACACTACTCTTGCCACATAGTGATTTTGCTCATTTTACGTGCAAGGCTGTTGGTATGTGAGCAGTGTTCCCTTTATCCATCTTATTTATTAAAATAATACAGAGTGCTGGAGGAACTTTTACAGAATTCTTAGAGAGCTTGAGTTAATCTGTAAATAGAGCTAGATCAGACAGATCTGGATAGATGTGGATAAATCTCCAGATAGGCAGTTTAGCTTTCAGCCTAGTTTGCTTCCCGCTTTCATCACGCAGTAAATTCCACGTCTCAGACACCATTGTCTTTGTGGTAGAATAGGGTGTCTTTTGGATATATGCCCAGGAGTGACATCTGGATCTTGAGATAGATTGGTTCCTAAATTTTTGAGAAACTACCATATTGATTTCCAAAACGGCTGTGCAAGTTTGCACGCGCACAGCAATGGAGTTTTCTCCTTGCTCCACATCTTTGCTAGCATGTATTCTCCCTTGTGTTTTTGATCTTAGCCATTCTGATGGGTGTAAGGGAGAACCTCTGGTTGTTTTGACTTCAATTTCCCTGATGACTAAGGACTTTGAACATTTCTTTTTTATTAATTATTTTATTTATTTACATTTCAAATGTTATCACCCTTCCTGGTTCCCCCTCCCCTTCACCTCTAAGAAGGTGCTTCCCACCCACCCACCCAATCCTACCCCACCCATCTAGCATCCACCTTCTCTGGGTCATCAAGCTTCCACAGGACCAAGTGCAAGCCCTCCCACTGAGACCAGACAAGGCACTCTTCAATTACATATCCAGTGGTGGGGCACACCCCTTGTATGCTCATTGGTTGGAAGCTTAGTTCCTGGGAGCTCTGAGGGGTTCAATTAGTTGATACTGCTGTTTTCCTATAGGGTTTTTAGTCCAATGGTTGGCTAGAAGAATCTGGATATGTGTCAATCAGGTGTTGGCAGAGCCTCCCAGAGGACAGCAATGCCAGGCTCCTGTCTGAAAGTGCATCTTGGCATCAGCAATAGTGTCAGGTATTGGTGTGCCTGCATGGGATGGCTTCTGGAGGTATCACCGTCTTTGATTCTCTTGATATTTTTTCCTTTGCTCTCTACTCTATTATTTTTGTCCCTGTATTTCCTTTAGACAGGAACAATTTTGGGTTAAAAATTTTGAGATGTGTGGCTGGCCCCATCACTCAACTGGTGGCAATGTTTATCTACTGGAGGTGATCTCTTCAGGTTCTATCTCCCTTCTATTGGGCATGTCAACTAATGTCACTCCCATTGGACCCTGGGAGCCTCTCACATACCTGGCATCTAGGACTTTCTAGTTCTTTCCTCATTTCTCACTCCACACTGCTGCATGTTTCTATTCATTCTCCTGGCCCTCTGGGCTTCTCTCCTGTCTCCCCTTTATACCTGCTACTGTCCTCAACCCCATTTCCTGCCCCCCTCTACCATCCTGGTCCTGCCCTCTCTCTGCCTTTTGTAGTCATTTTGTTCCCCTTTCTAAGTAGGAATGAAGCATCCATACTTTGGCCTTCCTTCTTGTTAAGCTTCATATGGTTTGTGAGTAGTATCATAGGTATTCTGAACAATTTGGCTAATATCCAGTTATTAGTGATTACATACCATATATGTTCTTTTGGGTCTTGGTTACCTTACTCAGGATTATATCTTCTAGTTCCATTCATTTTCCTGCAAAATTTGTGATGTCCTAGTTTTTAATAGCCAGAGATCCATCCTATATACAGTTATAAAACCCAGACACTATTGTGGATGCCCACAAGTGCTGGCTGACCAGAGACAGATATAGCTATCACTTGGGACTCTCTCCTAGTGTATGGCAAATACAGAGGGGGACACTCTCATCTATCCATTGAACTGAGCACAGGGTACCCAATGGGGGATCTAGAGAAAGGACCCAAGTAGCTGAAGGGGTTTGCAGCACCACAGAAGGAACAACAATATGAGTCACCCAGTACTCCCAGAGCTCCCAGGGACAAAACCATCAACAAAAGAGTACACATGGAGTTACCCATGGCTCCAGTCACATAGTCAGCAGAGGATGGTCTTGTTAGATACCAAAGGGAGGAGATGCCTTTGATTCTGGAAAAACTTGATGCAGTAGTGAAGAATACCAGGACAGGGAAGTGGGGGAGGGTTGATTGGGGAATGGGAGATGGATTATGGGACTTTCAGGGGAGGGGAGAACCAAGAAATGGGACAATATTTGAAATGTGAATAAAGAATATATCTAATAAAAAAAGAACACAATCAATAAAATAGCTGAGTAATATTCCATTTCGAAAATGTATCGCACTTTCTGTATTTATTCTTCTGCTGAAGGACACGTGGGTTGTTTTTAGCAACGGGCAATTACAAATAAGGCTGCTATGAACATAATGGAGCATGTGCCCTTTTGATATGGTGGAGCATCTTTTGGTATATGTGTAGGAGTGGTGTAGATTCCTTTAGGTACTTCTCAGTCATTTGAAATTCCTATTGAGAATTCTCATTTTAGTGTTGTACCCCATTATTTAAATTGGGTTATTTGTTTTGTTGGGGTCTGTGTGAGTGCTTCATATATTTTAGATATTAGCCCCCTGTCTGATATATGGCTAGTGAAGATCTTTTCTTGATTTGTAAGCTCCTGTTTTCCTATAGATGGTATGTTTTGTCTTGCAGAAGATTTTCAGTTTCATGTGGTCCCATTTATTAATCGTTGATCTTTCTGCATATACTACTGGAATTCTGTTCAGGAAGTTGTCTCCTGTGCTAATATATTCCAGACTGTTTACCATTTTGCCTTTTATATATACAGTGTATCTAGTTTTATGCTGAGGTCTTTAATATATGTGGACTTAAGTTTTTGGCATGGTAAAAAATATGGATCTATTTACCCTTCTCTACATGTAGCCACTGAGTGAGACCAGCAGTGTTTGATGAAGGTACTTTCTTCTTTCCAGTTTATAATTTTGGATTCTTTAACAAATCAAGGTGTCCACAGGTGTGTGGATTTACTTTTTTGCATCTTAAATTCACTTCCACTGATCAAGTTTCTGTTTTATGCCAATACCATGTGATTTTTATTACTATTACTCTGTAGTTCAGCTTGAAATCAAAGATAGTGATACCTCCAGAGTTTCTTTAATAATACAGGATTCTGTTAGCTATCCTAGGATGTTTTTTCCATATGAAGTTGAATGTTATTTTTTTAAGGTCTATAAAGAATTGTGTTAGATTTTTGATAGGGGTTTCATTGAATCTGCTGGTTGCTTTTGGTAAGATGACCTTCCTTAGTACTATGTTAATTCTGCCAATGTATGAGCATGGGAGATATTTCTATTCTCTGATCTCTTCTTCAATTTCTGTTTTCAAAGAATTGAAGTTCTTTTCAAACAGATGTTTCACTTGCCTGGTTAGACTTATACCAAGTTATGTCATAGTATTTGTGGCTATTGAGAAGGGTGTTGTTCTCCTGATTTGTCATTTGTATACAGGAGTGTTACTGTTTGTTGTTGTTGTTATTGTTGTTGTTTTAAGTTAATATTGTATCCAGCCTCTTCACTGGAGGTGTTTATCAGTTATTGGAGTTCTCTGGTAAAACTTTTGGGATCACTAATCTAATGAGATGATCTTGTGGTCTTTTAGTTTGTTTATATGGTGGATTTCATTGACAGGTCTTTGTATGTTGAACTTGCCCTGCATCACTGATCTGATGCCTATGTGATCATGTTGGTTAGTTTTATTTAAATATCTTTTAAAATTCAAGTTGTGAATATTTTATTAAGTATTTGTACATCAATCTCCTTGAAGGCAATTGGTTTATAATACTTTTTCCTTGTTGAGTCTTCATCTGGTTTGTGTATAAACGTGACTATAGCATCATAAAACCAATTTGGCACTGTTCCTTCTGTTTCTATTTTGAAATAATTTGAGGCATATTGACAGTTTTTATTTCTTTGGGGCTTATAGCTCCCTTTAAATTTAGTTCACTTTATGTTGATTTAACATTGATAAGTAGTATCTATGAAGAAAATTGTCCATTTCTTTTAGACTTTCCAATTTTGTAGAGTACATGTTTTTGAAGTAAACCTTAATGGTTCTCTGGATTTCCTCAGTGTCTATTACATCCTCCTTTCTATTCCTAATTGTGTTGTTTTGGATATAATTTCTCTGTCTTTCAGTTAGGTTGGATATGATTTTTTTTATCCTGTTAATTTTCTCAGAGTCTGTATTATTATCTTTGTATTTTGTCGATTTCAGCCATTAGTTCAATTATTTCCTGCCATCTACTCCTCTTTGGTACATTTGTTTATTTTTTGTTCTAGATCTTTCAAGTGTTATGTCAAGTTGCTATATGAGATCTCGCTAATACTTATCAAGACTATAGGAGGACAGCTGGATTCTGGTGCTGACAGTATGCCTTGGCTGTTTTTTTTTTTTCTTGTGTTCTGAAACTGGATTCTAGACATCAGGGAATTAAAGGTTTATGTACCTAATTTTTAGTTTATCTCTGTTGAGGGGGTGTTTTATTCCTTGTTTTCTGTTTTCTCTCTGGCCTGGTCTGTGCGGCCTTTCTGTGCTTGTGTCATTCTGTATGGTTTTTGGTAGGGTAGGGAACCTTTGTCCCAGTTAGAGGATAGGTTAAGGCAATTAAGAGGTCTCAGGATTGTTGATAGGTGGGGGAGAATGCCAAGATATTGAGTGAGGGAGGGATTTTGATCAGCTGTCAACCTCTTTTAAACTTTTCCTACTCTGTTTGGTCTCTGGTACAGAAAGGAGCCCCTGCCTCAGTTGGGTCTGGGATATAGCCATTAGGAAGATAAGACTCTGAGAGCAGAGTGCACAGCAGCTGAGAGCATGGGGTAAATGGTGAGCTGGCAGCCTACCTGGATTTCTCCCAGCTGGTTTGGTCTCTGGTAGAAGGAAAGATTCTGCCCCCATTGGGGGCTGGAGTACAGCAAGTAGGAGAACAAGGAACTAAAGATAGGGTGGAGGGATGCTGAAAAAATAAGAAAATATGGAAGATGGGGGGGCACTTTGACTTCTTCCAATTTATGAGGTCTTTAGTAGAGCCTGGGTTTATGCTTTTAAGCCACCTGAAAAATAACTCTGCCCAGTGCTTACAAACCTCCTAAAAGTTTCTATAAAAGTGGAAAAGAGATAATACAAGCTCACAGAATTATATAAATAAATAAATAAATAAATAAATAAATAATAAGATTGACAATAAACACAGTGCTTGAGTGAAGGACAAAATTTTCTGCTAAGGAATATAATAACTCAAGGACCAAAGTGAAGTGACTAGCTGTTACAGGATTTTCCCTGTCCAATTGCATTAGAGCAGTGGAAGGCCTGTGATAGGACAGGAATGGAGACACAGCTAGGAGTAGGGGAGACAGGCGGAGAAGGATAAAGAACGGAAATGGTTTCAGAAGTGGACCTGTGTTGCATTTACTATGTTACATATAACTATGTGTAACATACTATGTGTTACATATAACTATGTTTTTATAAGGTTAGAAATATTGGGATAAAGCTTTTATCATTATCAATTGGCTCCAAAATTATTTATTGATATCTTGTAAATTGCAATATTATTTATACATAAATCTGATTGGTTAATTAAGCATTAAGAGTCTGGATTCCACCAGGTAGTTAGGTTATGAGGTGGCCGATCATGGGGTGGGTGGGGTGTTGTGTGGTAGAGAGAGGAACTCGGGGTCCCCTACCAGAGGGATGGTGGTTAGAGGGACCACCAAGTGAGACCCACTAGGCAAGAGCCCTGTGACTGACTTGAGCTCTGGGGCTTGCCCAGGTGCCTTGCCAGTACTAGTGTAGGAATATGTTGGCTCTTTTTTTTAATATTTCCTAAAACAATTAGTGTTTTCCAACTATTTTTACTACACCAGAGACTCCAATGTTCTTAAAGAGCAGCAGGATGACATCTCATTTCTTCTTCACCAAATGTGCCACAGTATAAAGGTTCAAGCTACTGACTAGCAGTACACTGCGAAAGAATCAAAGTTACTGTCATTCTTCATATATCCTCACTAGAATCTAAATGTCACCATATACCTGTTTATATGTCAAGGGGAAGAAGAGAGGTCTAATAAATCAGCTTTGTGGATATTGCAGAATTCTATGCCTTACAATTGCACAATCGTCAGTGGACCACAAGCAGAATCCCCCAAACCAGTGTCAGTGGTTCACACAATGAAGCTAAAAATGGTTCAATTTGTTAATACGCTATCTGAACCTAACAACATTTTATTGGAAACTTAAGAATTCCTTAGACTATTATGCTACACACACATTTATGTGTGTAGCTTTGAACAGGTGACTTAGCACCTGCCACACAATAAGTAGCATCAAATGGAACCATTATAATTTTGATGGCAAAAATTTAGTTTACCTGATTCTGACTTAATTTAAAGAACAACAACAAAAAATAAACAATAACACTTGGCTTAATTAAAAACTGAGGAAATTGTACCAAAGCTAAAAAGAGAATCTAAAAATCATTTATTATAAAACTGAGCACATCCATTAAATTTTTAAAAATACCAGTGGAAGCTGTAAGTGATAGCTTCTCAGAATTTGTTCCAGTACATAAATAGAACATTTGGTGCAGGAAAGCTTATTTCTTTTTCAGTAACAAATGTAACAAATAGAGAAGTGAGTGTGTGTATGTGTGTGTGTGTGTGTGTGTGTGTGTGTGTGCTCTAAAGTTCTAAATTATGTAATCTATCTGGACACATAAGTAGGGAAATTGTGATGTGATAGATGTGATAGATACAGTAGACAGACAAACAAATGGATATCAGAAAAATTATGTTATTAATATTTCATTTGCTCTTCATTATTGGTAAAATACATCTTCCATAACAGCTTGGAGTCATTAAGAAGTGAAAGTTAACATACATTAATAATGTATTCAAAAGCATCCAATATGTTCATAAAAGTATCCTCATCCCGGACTTATATTCTATCTACTTGTCCATGATATTCTCTGTTCTTTGAGTTCTAGACTTGTATTGTTGATGTCTTAGTGCCTTCTAGCTATGGTAGGGAATATACAACCAAGAAACTTCAAAAACATGGCTTCTGATACAAGATATGAACAATCCCAACAAAAATATGCTGTATTGCATGGGTTCTCATGCCTAAATGAAGAGCCAAAAGCTAGTAAAATCTTGAGAGATGGAGAAATAGTCTTCCTCATTGATGAGCCTCATGATTGGTATTCTAACCCAGAGTGGTGAGTACTTGAAACATGCATGCAGGAAGTACTAAAGGAACACAGCAATTTGCATTTATAAACACATAAACATTTAAAACACCAATGATTAAATAAAGCATGGTTTGTGAATTGGGAAGGAATGAGGCAAAAATGGGAGGGGTTAAAAGGAAGTAGAGGAAGAGAGATAATATAATTACACTATAATTAAATGAAAAACAGAATTCAATATTACATGTAGCTATCCAATTTTACTGGCACTATTTGTGAAAGTTTCAGAAGATGTTAGTACATAGCTCTTATTCCTAGTGAAGAGCTTAATATTCTGCTAAATCTCCATAATATTAAAGTGTCTCCTAATGATTTATCACTATCTGTGTTAGTTATACAGGTTTCAATCCTCATTTTAGAAATATCTTCACATAGTAAAGGAAAATTAGCATAAGTTCAACTGTGAATAAGATAAGAGACTATGGAATGTTTATCCCTAAATGGAACATAAGATTCTAAGAATCGTGGAATCCCACAGAAGAGGTGGAAAAAATTGTAAGATTCAAAGATAGAAGATGACTTCAAAAGTGGGGTATTTGGGGATATAACAGAATAGTTGTCCTGACAAACTCATAGTGATTATAATAAGACATGCATAAACTCATGCCAGACAAAATCTTCACACGGAGAGGGAAGGGGACATGCCATACCACCACTAGCTGAGGATCTATCATCATTTGGTAGCTTCTGGGAGAGGGAATGTCAGCTTTTCTTATTGCCAAGAGCATTTACAGGTCCACCATGCCTCAAGTGTTGTCATATTCCCAAGAGTTGTTGGGCAGCAAGAGCTAGACTCAATGAGGCTTAAAACAATTCAAAGAAGAAAAAGAAAAGTCAAAGTTGAGTGGATAGGGAAGTGAGCATGTAGGAGTTGGGAGTAGTATGAATGTGATTAAAATATAGGACAATTTGAAAGAATTAATGAAAGTATTATTTTAAAAACTAAGTATTGTATTTCATGAACACAAACTAGTTTACAAATTTTTACATGTTAGTTAACAGATGTAGCTATTCTTACTATAGTTATAAAATAGAACAGTGAAATAGTAAAAAGCATTTTTTGTTATTATTTGTATATGATATGACTATTTAAGTAGAGAACTCAAAGGCATAATCTACAAAACTGTGAGAATTAATATTGAACTTCATTACAATGATTGGATACAAATTAAATGGTGATGTTGATAGTTTTTCTGCATAGCAGAAATAACCAATTAGAGTATATAATGGGAAAAGGTAATATTCACATTATAGTAATATCTTATTAAGAAATTCACATAATCTACGTGATCAGTTTTATGACACTTTACAAAGCAATAGAAGTAAAATTGGCAATACAATATGAACTGACTATACAGTGAAGCACTGAAGTTTGTAAAATATATACATAGCTTCTAAAGTCATTATAATGCGAATAAAATGTTATTTGGGATCATAAAGAAATAATTTTAAATTTGATCTGAAAGAACAAATAGGTACAGATATATGTGATCATTATGGAAAAGAAAAAATAACACTTTTACTCTAATAAAAAAAGTGTTTAATTATGTTATCATGTTCAAAATGCTCTGTGGTTCCAATTGAATAAATTACAGTTAGATTAACAAAACTGAATAGAGTATACTGTAATATCCTGGAATATGTGTAGAAATTTAGCTCATTAAATGTGTGTCACAAACCAAGGATTAAAAGAGGAAAGGTTTTAAAGTAATAATACAGATACTATTAACAACAACTTCATTAAAAAAATGAGCAGTCCTATATCACAATCTATATTACACAAATTCTCATAAAAAATAAGTAGCAGATTTAAAAAAAATACTAAAAAGAAAAGCAATATAGTTTTGCTCTTTTTATCTGATCTTGGGCTAGGCAAATAGTTCTTTTTATATTTATTTCTATTTCAGATTAAAATACAATTTTATCATTCCCTACTTTCCCTGCCTTCCTTCAAACTATCCCTGGTATTTTTCCTGTCATTCTTTCAAATTCATGGCCTATTTTTCTTTAATTTTTGTGATATAAATATGTATCTCAATATATATATATATATCATATACATATGTTATAATAATTTTGTCATACATAACATAATATATATTCATTATATGTGCATATATATAATGAATAGAATCTACTCAGTCTATATATGTTTTCATGTATATATTTTTGGTGTTGACCATTTAGTATCTTTATACCTGTTGGTATAACCAACTGGAGTGCTTTTCTCTGAAAAAGACCATTTCTCTCACTCTCAGCATTCATTAATTACCATTAACTCTTCACTGAGGCGTCCTCACTTGTATCCTCTGTCTACGTTATGTCTATTGGCATCATCTTTGTTCTGTTTATTGAATAAGGTAGCCCAAACTCAGAAAGACAAATATCACAGGTATTTTATCATCTAAATTTCTACTTTCAATCTTCAATTAAGATATCCAAAGACTGCTCCACGTGGGGATCTATCCTGTCTGCAAAGACACCCAAGCTTACACTGTTGTGGTGGTCAATAGGTGCTTGATGAAGGGAATCTGGTGTGGCTGCTCCTTGGGAGGTCCGGCCAGCAACTGACCAATGCAGATGTAGATGCTTGGAGACAACCTTCAGACTGAGCTGAGGGACACCACGTGGGAGGTGACAGAAGGAATGGAGAGGCTGAGGAGGATTGCAACCCCATAGGAAGAACAACATCAGCTGGCTAGACCACCCAGTGCTCTCAGAGACTAGAACCACCAACCAAGGAGTGTACAAGGAGGCATCCATGTTACTGGCTGGGTAGCTAACAAGAGACCTGGGACCTGGATACTCAGGACCTTGCTACCTGCCCTCTGAAGGGCTCCCAAACTTCCTCACTTCTCTTCTAAGAACTGGAAGACTCCCAGCATTCCTGCTGGTGTAGAGACCCCACGGAAGCCATGTGTGCAGCTCTGCTTTGCTCTACAGGCAGGCAGCAGGCAGATGGAGTGTATTCATTAGAAGAGTCAGGTTGATGTGTTTTGAGGTACTATGGGTAAGCAGTCATGCCATCTATATCTGAAACTCCAAGTTATTTTGCAAGTTATTATTTTCTTCTGTAGTGAAAGGGCTGATGCTAGGGAAACTAAAGGTTAAAACATACATTTTCAACAAGAGGTAGAAAAGCGGACAGAATATATAAATTATTGTCAATCCATTATATTTTCAATAAATCATTTTCTCACATATTAATCAGCAATTGTTCAATGTATTCATATGTGAGTTTCTGTGATAGTTGGTCCTTGTCATCTTCCACAGCTTAGTATCAAGCAAAAGGAACCAAGGTGCAACCCTGAATTACAAATGGTTGTGTGTAACAATAATACTATTGACTTATTTTGTCTAACTATGACAGCAAACAAGTTAACCCAACATTCTCATAAGCTATAACTTTTACATCAGGAGATACTTTGCTATCATGAAGCATGTCCATTTCCCAGTATTTGCAGAGATTTTTGTCTCAAGTGTTGCACTGCATGGTTTAAAGGTGGAGAACAGACAGCAGGTGCTAATTAAATGACTTCTGCAGAGTGAAAAGTCACAGAACAAGAAGACAAAAACTAATCTGTTAAAATACCCGTTAAGATAGATTCCAAATGGGTAAAGCATAGCGCCAACATTAGCATAGATCATTACTAAAGGGGAGTGGTTCACTGACATTTTCTAAAAACCTAAAATGTAATTTGTAAAGTTATAATTCACATTTTATAAAATTTACAACCTGAAGTGAAAGTACTGAGACAGTCAGCATGAGCCATGCTGACTCCATGACAGGATGCAAATTGGCAGTTTGGGAGACTAGGCCTAAGTTTCTGTTTCCCAGAACTTGAAAAGTCCAAAACAAGTCAACTCCAGGGGAAAAAAAACACCCACACAGGCAACTAATCAGGACGGTGCCTGACCACCTAACCTGGGCTAACCTCACAGCATCCTATTAGGAGCTGTGGAAGCTGCATTACCATCTATGGGGAACCAAGGACAGTTAATCAGCAGAAGTCCCCCAAATACCCCAGAGATTTAAACAATCACAAAGGCACTTAGAGCTCTGGAGAGAGAACCAACCAATCAAGCAGACATGTAAAAGTCACCCACTCCTACCCTAACAGACTTTAAATTGACCCTGCAAAGTCTACACCTCTGTCTTCATTCCCAAAGTCTGATGGCTGCCTAAAACAATCAACAATCTTTGATTTGAATCTGGGGTATAATGAAGTCTCCCAAAGTATCCATTCCAATGCATGCAGAGTTTGATAACCATCCTCACATTCAACGTTTATACTTTTATTGTTGAGAACTTTTATTTAAAATATTTCTAAGACCCAATTTTTGGAACCAGTTATTCTTGCCATACATGTGAGTGAAAACACGTATTTCTGAGACTTGCTGGTTTCTTGTATATATGTGTAAATACCTAAACATGACTTGAAGGGCACAGGCAGTTTGCCTTTGTACTTTTCCACAGATAGCCTGGTTTGGCACCTCCATAAAGGCAGCACCCCTTAACGGAAACTGACCCTCGCCTCCATGACGCTGAAGCTGACACTCACTGATAAAGGGCTGAGCACTTCCCAGGTGCAGCTAAACCTGTCCTTGGGAAAGAAACACGGAAGCCAACCATCCTTGGGAAGATTAAGGTCCCATGTTTGGATCATGAAACAGAAATAATCAGGGGTCACAGGCAGCTATGGTCTAGTTGTAAAACACTAGTTCCCGATAGCACCATGAAGTTACTCCTTAGGTCAGAAAAGTTCCCTCTCCCAGTCGTGTGATTCTGCTTTGCCAACTGAACAAATGACATCATATTTGAAAAATAACTTGCCTCGGTGCCTCCCCCATGTCCTAATATCCAAAGAATCCCTAACTATGCTGTATATAAACATAAAGCCCTTAGGCTAGGGGTCGCACTCCTCCCTGTGCAATAGGAAGTTTTGAGATCTCGGTCCGACTCATATTAATAAAATAGAGACTCTTTCGCATATTTGCATCAGCCCTATAGTTCTTGAGCTCTCCTGGGGTTCCCACACAACAGACTGAATTGGATAAGTTCATTGGAGAGTCTCAGTGTATTACCTACTCTTGTTGCAGATTATGTCCATTTCACTGAAACTTTACCATAATTTGTACGTGGCTCAATGGCTCGATTATAAATTCTCTGACCTCATCAATGGATCCATCCCACATGATGGATTCATAATCTGATGATAGTACTAGAAGGTGCTGAAAAATAAGAGGTGGACACTAAACGGAGGGGAAGTCACCAGAGGCATGCTCAGGAACAGCGGATCTCAACCTGTGAGTCATGGACTCTTTTGAAGGAGTCTCCTAAGACCATCAGAACACACAGATATTTATGTCATGATTCATAACAGCAGCAAAATCACAGCTATGAAGTAAGAAATGTTATAGTTGGGTGTCATCACAACACGAGGAACAATTACAGGCTCTCCACATTAGGTAGGTTGAGAGCCACTGCTCTGGAAGGACTCCTCTTGTTGTTGATCTCTTCTCTCATCATTTCTGCTCTCTGACTACTGTGAGATGAGCAGTTCTGTTACACCATGTCCTCTGCCATGATGCTCCACCTCACTGATATGTGGACTGACGCCTCCAAAGTCATATGCTGAGGTATGTCCTTTTTAAAAAAAAAAAAATGTTTGCCTCAAGTCCTTGTTACAGTAATGAAAAAGAAAACTAGTAATAAAAAAACAAAAACAATAACAACAAAAAAAACCACAATGGATGCTTGACCTTCTTGATCATCCAAAGAGAAAGAAAAAATTGTACTAAAATTTCTATTTTTAGCGCTGCATTCTCACGTTTCTGTAGAGTCATAAATGAGGGGGCTTCTTGTGCTAAATTCCAGAAGTATAGATGCTCTGGAATAATTTTAAATATACAAATTCATCTCTAAAATCCTCTTTTTTAAATATTTATTTTCTATATTCTATGTTTACATTCCAAAGGCTTTCCCCTTTCCCAGTTCCCCCCTCCCTATGTCCCATAGTTCCTCTCCCTCCCAACTATTCCCCAATCATTCCCCCTCCCCCCACAGTTTCTCTACAAAACTGGATCCAATCTTTCCAGGCCCAGGGTCCTCTCCTTTCTTCTTGGGAATCATTTGACTTGCTAATTGTGCCTTGAGTATTTAGGGCTTCTGGGCTCATTAATATCCACTTATCAGTGATTGCATTTCTTGTGTATTCTTTTGTGATTGGGTTAGCTCACTCAGGATGACATTTTCCAGGTCTAACCATTTACCTACAAATTACATGAATTCATTATTTTTAATTGCTGAGTAGTATTCCATTGTATAAATATACCACATTTTCTGTTTCCATTCCTCTTTTGAGGGATATTTGGGCTGCTTCCAATTTCTGGCTATTATAAACAAGGCTGCTATAAACATAGTGGAGCATGTGCCTTTATTGTATGCAGGGGAAACCTCTGGGTATATGCCCAGGAGTGGTATGCCAGGGTCCTCTGGAAGGGACATGCCCAATTTTCTGACGAACCGCCACACTGATTTCCAGAGCAGTTTTACCATTTTGCAATCCCACCAACAGTGGAGGAGTGTTCCTCTTTCTCCACATCCTCGCCAGCATTTGTTGTCTCTTGAGTTTTTAATCTTAGCCATTCTGACTGGTGTGAGGTGGAATCTCAGGGTTGTTTTGATTTGCATTTCTCTGATGACTAATGATGTTGAACATCTATTAAGGTGTTTCTCAGCCATCCGAATTTCTTCTGGTGAAAATTCTTTGTTTAGCTCTGTACCCCATTTTTTGATAGGGTTATTTGGTTCTTTGGGGTCTAACTTCTTGAGTTCTTTGTATATATTGGATATTAGCCCTCTGTCGGATGTGGGGTTGGTGAAGATCTTTTCCCACTTTGTTGGTTGTCGTTTTGTCCTTCTGACAGTGTCTTTTGCCTTGCAGAAACTTTGTAATTTTATGAGGTCCCATTTGTCAATTCTTGATCTTAGTGCATAAGCTATTGGTGTTCTGTTCAGGAACTTTCCCCCTGTGCCTATGTCCTCCAGGGTCTTCCCAAGTTTCTTTCCTAATAGTTTCAGTGTGTCTGGTTTTATGTGGAGGTCCTTGATCCACTTGGAGTTGATCTTAGTGCAAGGAGATAAGAGTGGGTCAATTCGCATTCTTCTGCATGTTGACCTCCAGTTGAACCAGCACCATTTGTTGAAAAGACTATCTTTTTTTCCACTGGATGGTTGTGGCTCCTTTATCAAAGATCAAGTGACCATAAGTCTGTGGGTTAATTTCTGGGTCTTCAATCCTATTCCATTGATCCACTTGCCTGTTGCTGTACCAATACCATGCAGTTTTTAACACAATTGCTCTGTAGTACTGTTTAAGGTCAGGGATAGTGATTCCCCCAGAAGTCCTTTTATTGTTGAGAATAGTTTTAGCTATCCTGGGTTTTTTGTTGCTCCAGATGAATTTGAGAATTGCTCTTTCTAGATCTATAAAGAATTGAGTTGGGATTTTGATGGGGATCACATTGAATCTGTATATTGCTTTTGGTAAGATGGTCATTTTTACTATATTGATCCTGCCAATCCAGGAGCAAGAAATATTTTTCCATCTTCTGAGGTCTTCTTTGATTTCTTTCTTCAAGGACTTGAAGTTCCTGTCATACAGCTCTTTTGCTTGTTTGGTTAGAGTTACGCCAAGGTACTTTATGTTGTTTGTAGCTATTGCGAAGGGTGTTATTTCCCTAACTTCTTTCTCAGCCTGCTTGTCCTTTGAGTACAAGAAGGCTACTGATTTGCTTGAGTTAATTTTATAACCAGCCACTTTGCTGAAGTTGTTTATCAGCTGTAGAAGTTCTCTGGTGGAGTTTTTTGAGTCACTAAAGTAAACTATCATATCATCTGCAAATAATGATAGTTTGACTTCTTCCTTTCCAATTTGTATCCCTTTGACTTCCTTATGTTGTCTAATTGCTCTCACTAGAACTTCAAGTACTATATTGAAAAGATATGGAGAGAGAGGGCAGCCTTGTCTAGTCCCTGATTTTAGTGGGATTGCTTCAAGTTTCTCTCCATTTATTTTGATGTTGGCTACTGGTTTGCTGTAGATTGCTTTTACTATGTTTAGGTATGATAGTTTGACTTCTTCCTTTCCAATTTGTATCCCTTTGACTTCCTTATGTTGTCTAATTGCTCTCGCTAGAACTTCAAGTACTATATTGAAAAGATATGGAGAGAGAGGCAGCCTTGTCTAGTCCCTGATTTTAGTGGGATTGCTTCAAGTTTCTCTCCATTTATTTTGATGTTGGCTACTGGTTTGCTGTAGATTGCTTTTACTATGTTTAGGTATGGGCCTTGAATTCCAGCTCTTTCCAAGACTTTTAGCATGAAAGGATGCTGAATTTTGTTGAATGCTTTTTCAGCATCTAATGAGATGACCATGTGGTTTTTTTCTTTTAGTTTGTTTATGTAGTGGATTACATTGATGGATTTCCTTATGTTGAAACATCCCTGCATCCCTGGGATGAAGCCTACTTGATCATGGTGAATGATTGTTTTGATGTGCTCTTGGATTCAGTTAGCAAGAATTTTATTTAGTATTTTTGCATCGATATTCATAAGAGAAATTGGCCTTTGTTGTATCTTTTTGTGGTTTAGGTATTAGCGTAATTGTGGCTTCAAAGAATGAGTTGGGCAGTATCCCTTCTGTCTCTATTTTGTGGAATAGTTTGAAAAGTATTGGTGTTAAGTCTTCTTTGAAGGTCTGGTAGAATTCTGCACAAAAACCATCTGGTCCCGTACTTTTCTTGGTTGGGAGGCTTTCTATAACCCCTTCTATTTCTTTAGGGGTTATGGGACTATTTAGCTGGTCTATTTGATGCTGATTTAATTTTGGTATTTGGTATCTGTCTAGGAAATTGTCCATTTCCTCTAGATTCTCCAGTTGTTTTGAGTATAGACCTTTGTAGTAGGATCTGATGATCTTTTGAATTTTCTCAGTTTCTGTTATTATGTCTCCCTTTTCATTTCTAATTTTGTTAATTTGGATACTGTCTCTATGTCCTTTGGTTAGTCTGGCTAGGGGTTTATCATCTATCTTGTTGATTTTCTCGAAGAACCAGCTCCTGGTCTTGTTGATTCTTTGTATGGTTCTCTTTGTTTCTATTTGATTGATTTCAGCCCTGAGTTTGATGATTTCTTGTCTTCTACTCCTCCTGGGTAAATTAACTTGTTTTTCTTCCAGGGCTTTAAGGTGTGCCGTTAAGCTGCTAGTGTATGCTCTCTCCAGTTTCTTTTTGGATGCACTTAGAGCTATGAGTTTTCCTCTTAGCACTGCTTTCATTGTGTCCCATAGGTTTGGGTAGGTTGTACCTTCATTTTCATTGAATTCTAAAAAGTCTTTGATTTCTTTTTTTATTTCTTCCTTGACCAAGGTATCATTGAGTAGAGTATTGTTCAGTTTCCATGTGTATGTGGGCTTTCTGTTGTTTTTGTTGCTAGTGAAGACCACTCTTAATCCAGATCTCCCTGTGCGGTAGCCCCAGATGGAGTCTGTGTACCTGCACCTTTCCAGCTGTGTCCTGATTGCAATATGGAGGCCTGCTGCTATAGCTCGTCCAGGGTCCTGGGTAAAAACCTCTTTTTAAACAATAATTTTTGGGAGGCAAAAAAATTGCAGAAAAAATTATTCTGTAAAAGGCAATACAATATTATTTTCCTCTCACATATTATAGATTTTTCAAAAATTTCAACCATTATTGTTTACTAGTAATGAACCATCTTGTCAAAATTGTGAAGTCAAGCAGATTGATAGGGTTTACAACTTTCAAATAAAGCTGCAAGTTTCAAACAAAACTTTTCAAAATAAACTTGAATTCCAATGTTTTGAAACCAGATGCCACCCACTGCAATGTTTCCATTATGTAGTCATTTCTTGAAGTCATTGTACAGCATAATTATGAAGACAATGAGAAATTGAGTGAAACCAATATGGGAACTGATATAAAATTATTACTGGTTTCTGAGGGTAAGTATAATTTCAGATTACAGAAAAATCAGTATTAGCCAAAATCTGAGTGAGTCTTCTTTTCAAAAGAGAAATAGCATTGAGCCATTGTTACATTAGTTGCAAGAGCGATAGTCTTCTAGCCTTTCAACCAAAATGACAGAACTCTGAACAATAAACCAAGCTTTTCTATTTATTCTCAATAGCCTTGGGCAAGAATTTTATGCAATATGCCTCATTCTCCCTATCTGTAGAAAGGCAGTGATGACGCTTACCTGCCTTTCAGGAATGTTATGAGGCATAATTAGTTGTAAAGTATTTTGCAGATGAAGAATTCAGTTTAAATGCTGGGTACCATTATTATTATGGCAAT
The DNA here is from genome assembly GCA_964023405.1 of Apodemus agrarius. Taxonomy (NCBI): domain Eukaryota; kingdom Metazoa; phylum Chordata; class Mammalia; order Rodentia; family Muridae; genus Apodemus; species Apodemus agrarius. The sequence continues at coordinate 130,101,980 of OZ030009.1, read as the reverse complement.
TTTATGTTAGGTACACAATTGTGCTTCTTTTTATTTTCAAAATAATTCAGTTTTCCATCTGTCATTTTTAATTCATCAAGCAAAAAAGGTAAACTTGAATTTTCTCACATTATGCTGGTATGATGTGTGTCTAAGCAAGAATCATGATAGCATGCATCTAAGTGTTTCGTGCTTGTCTCTGAAATGCCAGTCAGCAAGTCAACAAATTAAACACATCCTGTACAGCTACTGTCAGATACATGCATATATCTGCACATATTATGGTGAAAAATAGTAATGACCATGTCTATGAGTATTAGTTGGGTCTCAGTTTGTCTCCGTATTAGTCAAGATGCCTCATTTTATTTCTTAGTTCTGATTTTCCTTGCCTCCTATTTAATTTGCCCTGCCATGTCTTTGTTCATTTAAAACTAGTCAAAAAAGATAAAACAGAACAACTTCATGTGGGAAGGAGTACTTTCTTTCCTGACTGTATCGCCTACGGTTCGGTTCACTGTTCACTTGTTTGCTGATTGTTCTGCTTGCGCCTTTCCTCATCCTGTCTTTTTCTGCTGGGATCTCCTTCACTTTAATGGTGAGCAACAAATAAAGACACATTACAGCAGGCCAAAAGCACAATTGTCTCTTCAGTACCTGTGTGTGATAAATACCCTGTTTGTGCTAAAAAAGATGTACAACAGCTCCCTTACACTAAATTTCGAGGCAAAATCTTTAATAACTAAAACTGCCCATAATTTCCTCCTTTCGACTGTTCTATTTCAGGGTCTCATAAATCTGTTTTATTGATTTGTTTTACACAGAATGTGGTAGAGCTCTAGACACAAGAAATTAAACTGAATGGCAGGTGGATTTCTTATCATGGCCCGTCAGCTAGCCCAGCAAAAGGGTTTTAGGTGACGTAGACATTTATTGCTAAAAGTTCTTCTAATGGGAACACATTATATCACTTAATTTTTATACTTATCCTAATTGCAGAATTGAATGGAAAAGTAATCAAATGCCACTTCCTTTCACTTTTGCCTTTGTGGAGTTTTTACATTTAAATTTATATGCTTATATGCATATACATATTTATTAATATATATATATATATGTGATTTCATTAGGAGAAATAATGAAATTCTTAAAATAATTTGGCATAATATTCTGAAAATGGTAGGGAAATCTCTTATATGGAAATTTGGGAAGACTTCTTTTCATGTCCTTTGAATATAGAGAAGGCATCTTAGTTTTAGACTTATGCAATTAATACATGCTGTTTATGATATATTTGAATGGGAAAATTCTTTCTACTAAAAACCAGCACCATAGATAGCACAAATCACTAAAAGACTTAAATGTATAAAAATGGATTACTGATGTCTGGAAATAACTTGAGGTCCCACATCTCTTACTCCAGGGGGTACTTCACAGAGGCTCAAGGTGATGAGTTGTGACTCCAAGAACAGCCTGGAGAAGAGTCATTTTTTTCTGGGTGCAGAGAGAAGAGTGACAAATGACTCTGAGATAACTGACATTCATAGTATTTTTAGGCAATGGTATCTACATGGTTAAAGGATAGAGATGCTACTTTTGGGGAATGAATCAAAGGAAAGACAAATCAGAAGTAGCTAGAGAAACTGAATTTGAAGCAGGAAGCTTTGTCCTAACCCAGGAACCACACAGTGTAGGCAGATCCAGCTTAGGAAAGAACTGTGCAGCATAGAGAAGAAAAAAGAAACTTAACACCACCTACCTTAAAAAAAAAATTTCCCAAAACAACGACCAAAAAAGTAAGTATTATAATCTGTATCCGAAAAGTCTCTCACATGCTATTATTTGAATGGTCAGTCCTCACACTGTGGAGCTAATTTGAAGGCTGTGGAGCTTTTATTGGGTAAAGGGAGCCTGGTAGAGGCAGGTCATTAGGAGCAGGCTTTTCAAAGTTAGACCCCCCACAGGTTCTCGCCTGTGTTCTCTGCTTCAAGTCTGAGGCTACTGAATACCACCACAGTGAGAGCTACTCCTACAGCTGTCCTTCCTTTTCATGATCAAAACTAAGGCAGCCAGAAAGCAGGCAGCATGGGGACATGGGAAGGGTTAAGGACCTTTTATTCTGAATTCCGATTGAAGATTCACACCAGTTGATAAGTAAAAACTTGGCACTGTTAACATTTGCTGTGAAGGTCACTAACATGAAAATAATGTTACCTTATGTTAAATACCAATGATGCAGTCTTCAGACACGAGAGTTTATGAACTTACCAGGGCCTCCTTCTTTTTCCACAGCATTGCTTAGAACTCCTAATGAAGACATTTTACCTCATCTCATCTCTGGTAAAAACCTTCTGCCCTTTTGCATCTCCATGACTCACAGTTTTCCCAGCACTGTGGGAAACTAGGAGATTTGGCATTTCTGTCACCTGTGGTGGTCTGGGGATGCTCCCCATCTTTGGGTATCTTGACCCAGGCCAAACCTGAATTCATAGGTTCAGAATGCAGAAAAGAATTTTAGGTCTAGTGTTATTAGGAAAAACTAGAATACAATGAAGATTTTTTTTTAATTTTCACTTTTTTTCTTTTTCCTTATTAGTTATTTTATTACATATTTTCTTTATTTACATTTCAAATGTTATCCCTTTTCCTCATTTCCCCTCCAAAACCCCCTCTCCCATCCCCCTCCCCCTGCTCACTAACCCACCCACTTCTGCTTCCCTATTCTGGCATTCCCCTATACTAGGGCAACGAGCAGTTCCAAGGGCCTCTCCTCTCACTGATGTCCTACAAGGCTATCCTCTGCTACATGGGTCCTTCCATGTGTACTCTTTGGTTGTTGGTTTAGCCCCTGGGAGCTCTGGGGATTCTGGGTGGTTCATATTGTTGTTCCTCCTAAGGGACTGCAAACCTCTTCAGCCCCTCGAGTCCTTTCTCTAGCTCCTCCATTGGGGACCCTGTGCTCAGTCCAATGGTTGGCTGAGAGTGTCCCCCTCTTTATTTGTCAGGCACTGGCAGAGCTTCTCAGAAGACGGCTATATCAGGCTCCTGTGAGCAAGCACTTGTTGGCATCCAAAATAGTGTTTGGGTTTGGTGACTGTATGTGGGATGGATCCCCAGCTGGGGCAGTCTCTGCATGGCTTTTCTTTCCAACTCTGCTCCACACTTTGTCTCTGTATCTCCTCCCGTAGGTATTAAAACTCCTAACCTAAAATTTTCACTTTTTTAAAATTACTTTTAATATTTTTTACAATCCAGTCATGACCTCCACTCCTTGTCTGCTCGCCCACAGTTCCTCATCTCATTCCTCCTCCCCCTGTCTCCAAGAGGATGTCCCCACCTCCACTCCTCACAATGTCTCCCCAGTCCCTGGGGCCTTAAGTCTTTTGATAGTTATGCCCATCTTCTCTCACTTAAGTCAGAACAGGCAGTCCCCTGCTGTCTGGATGTTGGGGCGCTCAGACCAGCTCCTGTATGATGCCTGGTTGGTAGCTCAGTGTCTGAGAGATCTCGGGGGTCCACGTTAGTTGAGACTGCAAGTCTTCTTATAGGGTAGCCCCCCCCAGCTTATTCCAGACTTTCCTTAATTCAACCACAGGGGTCCCTGACTTCAGTCTATTGGTTGGGTGTAATATCAGTTTCTTTCCCAGTCAACTGAGAAAGCAAATGTTCCAGAAACAGAGACATATGCAAGAATACAGCGTTGGAATATTCCCTCTCATTACTTGACTCTCAAAAAGAGATTTTGAACTTTGAGCTTTTGAAGAGCAGTGAGATTCTTTAGCCTAGAAAATCTTTTAAATTTGAACTAAAAAAAAAAAAATTTTACACTATGAAGTGACATGAGCCTATTGGGGCCAGACACATACTATTATTAGTTTAAATCTGCAGTGTCTTCAATAATCTGATATTTGATACACTCTTTAATATTATTATTATTATTATTATTATTAAAATATTATTATTAAAATAATATTAATATTATATTAAGACCGGTAGGAGAAGAAACTGACTTGATGGCCAAAAGGAACTTCTGGAGGTGGGTCTTGGAAAGCTTGCCTATGGTTCTGACTTGTGTCATTAGGTTCCTACTTTTTGTCTTGTGAAGACTTGAATCACAGCATTGCCATTATGGATGGAGCCACTCTGTATTCTATCTGCTTGATATCCTAAACTCAGTCTGAAACTGTGGTCATGAATGTCCTAAGGAGAACATTTATAGTATCTCTCTGCCGTTTGTGTGGAAGAAGGGGCATAAAGAAAATAAAAGCTAGGAGATCGTGTGAAGAGGGATTAAATCCTATCATCAGAGCATGAGGGAACCATATCTATAATGAGCACAGTTCTCTGCACTGTGCCTACCCTAGACTGAACTTACCAGCAATCACTCATAAAGGAGGGAGGTGCTCAGGCGCCCTACCCATCCATACCGAACTATGGAATACTGATAGATTTCAGAAGGGGAAAATCATTGTCTTCACTTGCATTCCCACTCATGAGCCCTCTGGGATCCATCTGATAGCTGCAGACCTATGCTCACACAAATGGTTCCACTTAAACTCAGTGGGTTAAACAAGTCAAAAAGATGAGAACATGGAAAGGGCAACTGTGAGGACATCCAGAGTAGACAGATGTGGGGGAGAAGTTAGGAAACAGAGTGTGAGAGTAATCAGGATATATTACATACCAGGCATGAGATTGTTAGATAACAAATGTAACTATTTTGAAAATAAGAAAACTATTTCTCCTCCTTGCACCATTCCCAAGGTACCTGTGGTTCTTATCACAGGGTAGAAGCTTCTTGGGCTTTCCTTCATTTATATTAGTAAATGTATTGATAATGTTTATGTTTCTTTCATGTATAGACAGTAACGATGGTGAAGTTTTATAGGTGTAGCTTCTGTGATTCCTGGGAAACACAATCTCACAGCATCTTTTATGCCATGTCTTCTACAGTGATCACCAAGCCTAAGTGGCGGGAGTATTTTGTAGCTGTATCTATCGACTGGGATGGGACGAAGCATCAGGATTCTGCATTTTAATTGGTTGTGTTGTAGTCGTCCCCATTTCTTACAGAGAGAGGTTTCAGTGAGATGTCATGAGAACTAAACTCACCTATGGGAATAAAGACTTGGACATAGACAGACACAGACATACACATATATGTATGTAACAATTCATGAGAAGTGAGATGATGAATTAAAAAAATAGCAGGAAGGGTTTGAGAGATGATGTGGAGGGAAAGGGGAGGAAAAAACTGCAATGCTATTATAATCTCAAAAAAGGAAGAAAGAAAAAGAAAAAACTACAGAAAACATTTATCCTGGACAAACCTACAAATATGAAAAATATTAATAATATGATTTTAGAAATAAAACTTTGAGCAAAGGCTTTTGTTTAAATGTCTAATAATATTTGTTTTTATTTTAGAAATGTTAAGGCCGATTAGCAACTTTAGAACATCTGACACTATTGTCATAGTGTACATATGATTTATTTTATATAATTTGCTTGTTGTTTCTTTTGTTGATTAATTTATTTGTTTTCCTAGGAGAAGAATTGGTTATGCAATATATATATATATATATATATATATATATATATATGGCAAGGATACATTTTCAAATGTATCCTGATACATTTGAAATATTTAAAAACATGATTAGGTATTCATACATGCCACTCTGGTTCACAAAAATCCAATGGTTAAGAACAAAATTGTTGATCACATAGGCTTCTCCCAGACCCATTTAATAGTCTTTACACTTGAGGCAGCTACACTCTCCCTGACTTCTGACTCCACCCTTGACTCCATTTAACTGTCTGGGTAACTTGTCATATCGACACCTTTTACAGGGCAAAGTAGTTGACACATCTGGGAAATAATCTGTGGCTAAGCTGTCCTTGCTCCCTGAGGGGCTCGTATACTTGGGAGTGGCAAGTATATGAGGTTAGTTTGCCCTCAGTTCCTCCCCCCATGAAGAGCTGGAATTATTTGTTAGATGTTCTTTTTTTTTTCTTTCAACAAAGCATGTCTCCCTAGAAGGGAGAGATGTGTGTGACTTGTTATTTTAGGACCATTTATTGTATTGTAAAACAAGGGCCCTTGATCCACCTCAGAGTGAAAACCAGTCTCAGTGTCCTGTTAATGAAGTCTCTTACCCACAGAGCAAATCCATTGAGAGAAACAGGAATGGGATGTGTGTGCGTGCGCAAAAACCCCTCTCAACTGCACAAAGGATGACTTTATAGGAGACCTTCAAACCCTGCACATCAGCGCCCATCCGGATGATTCTTATTGAGACATCTGTATTCACTTCACACTGACCCAGGCACTAATCAGCCAGGAAGAGCAACAAGCCCTGGTAGAAAGTATACAAAGATAAAGTGCCAAATGGTATGAATATTAAAATCATAAATACAATAAAACAAGATAATGAGTGTCCTCAATTATAATAAAGCTAAAGCCCAATTAAAACATAATCACTGACTTATTATTCAGAATTTTAAGAGATCATATTTAGCTGATTTGTTGCACTCATTTCCCTTTGAAAGATTTCCTCATCACTCTTTTAGCGCATATCCACTTTAAGAAGATTCATTTATCCATCTAATTGAATAATTAGGCTTTTTTGATTAATTGTTTTAAATAGTTTCATGTCATGGGCATCCCCTCTCTGAAATGCTTTTGTATTGTCATCTGTGCCTTGATGATACTGCTCTAAATTAGGAACAACTCCTGCCTCACCTCTCCCTCTGGCCTCTCCAAAGAGGACTGAGCTGTTAGTTTCCTCTCCTTTCTCCTCTGCATCTGCATTCCTTGCTTTCTTTTTGGTGGCACAGATACAAATCATTCTGAGATTTCATCGTAGGTGATTATTTTAAACAATAAAATAATCATGGTCTTCTACCTCTTCATGTTCATCTTTGCGGCAGCATGCAAGTTTCATAGCTTCAAACTTTTTTCCCGAGGGTCCTACCTAGCCTAGCAGAAAAATCTGATAATAAGTGACGTTTGATTGGATTCCTAGAAATAGTTTATTAACAATTATGTCCAACCCAAAGGTCTTTATTAATAGTGTGAAGACAGTAGCCACAGACAAATCCCAGTGTCACTGTGTTCTTGGTTAGGAAGGCAATTTCCCATGTGGAAAATGATCTCAAAGATTATCTGAAGGTCAGCATCAGAGGATGATTCCTTCTCCTTAGATTGGCAATACCGAAATTATGGAAGCCATTTTAGAGAGTTGGTGAGGGTGCTTCTTTTTGTGACAGTCATATTATTTCTCCTTTGGGATCAATCATTTTCATTTGAGACTTTAGATATGCATGTCTATCTGTTAGATTTGACTGTTGAATATCTTCCACACACCTTACCCACTAATCCCACTTCTGCAAATGACACTGCAGAGTACCATTTCAGTTGCTTTGAATACAAACTATGTTGACACTTGTTCCAAAAAGTGATCTAATTGACTTGGAATAGTTCATCATGTTCCTTGGGCATTGTTCTTTACCAACAGACCGCTGCATTTGTAATTGCTTCTTAAACATCAACATTTCACATGTGACAATTTTATAAACATGGCACTTGTCACGATTGGAGCCATTGCATCTCTTAGAGGCCAGTCATTGAGGAAGTCTCAAATTGTGCTAGACATAGGTGAGAGCACTGCACGTGGTTATTTTGAGGAGTATAACATCTGTCTAATAATGTCAGGCATTTTTACATCTGTCTAATAATGTAAGGCAGACAGATAAAGGTTTCTTCTGAATTGGGATTGGAACATCTAGTTTTGAATTAAATATAAATAAAATTGAACTATTAGCACTTTAGGAAGGGTATGGGGGGGGTGTAGCTTCCCTAGTGTTTTAAACAGACATTGAAGAATAAATTGGGGAGTAGCATAATTATTTTTTAAAAAAGCATCTGTGATTGCAGAGAACAATTATGGCGATTTCATGTATTGATTAACCTGTTTTTTTTTAAAGGTAATAAGTATGCTACCATTTGATTTTGAAGAAAGGAGCACATTTTTGTTTTAAGGATTTGTATACTGAAGATTATGGGTAAGTCAAGTATCAGGGCAAGGTGATTACTTAACATCTGTGACCAAGTAAAAGGCTAAAGGAGAAAATCAGCCAACATCTGCACTGTCAGTAAAATACTTGGGGGAAAAAACACAAGTGAAGTGTGATTAATCACCATGGTTGTATGATTGAGTCAATTGACTGTTACTTTTTCATGATGATTAATCAGCTACAAAAATTATAATTGTCCCACTTCTAGTGGCTGCATGCTGAGCCCGATGACATCAGCTGGGGCTATAGATACTCAATGTGGGGTTTTCAAAAGAATATGCAAATAAAACTGAGTAAGGAGGGGTGGGGCTTCAATGGCATTGTAAGAAACACCATGAGTCCCTGCCTTTCTATTAGGTTAGAGTTTTCTTAGCAGCTTTCAGAGAAGGTATTTTTTATGCCATTATGACTATTTCATAACACTCCTCTACAAGGGAAAATTAGAGAAACCTATTTCTGCAAATTAGTCATTGTGATCTGGCACAGGACATTGTCAGATGTCTACTGATTTATTTTCTTCTTTTCCACTGATTTCTTTTGTGAATACTGAAAGACGGTGACATATTCAAGGAATGATACTGTATAGTAAGCAGTAGCTGAGGTCCTGGCTTTCAGCAGTTTACACATTTAACTTCTTTAGTATATTTTTGAAGTAAGCCAAAGTAACCAGGTTCCATGTCTATTCAGCATTACTAAAGAGCATCTGCTTCTGATATACAACATGCAGTGAAAGAACTGCTATCATTAATATGAGCTTGTTCGAAGATGTGATGCTTTACTTAGTAAATTTATAAAACTTCAATGCAGTGCTATATATTTATAGTTGAATCTACTTACACATTTTCTCCAGGAAATATTGATATAATTTGGTATAGAATGAACCAAACAGCAATGTAGGTTAGATGTATCTTGGTACTACTTAGAATGTCATCAGAGGATCGAATGAAGCTTTTGATCGTCATTGTTTTCACATCCAATCATTTCCTTCAATCATTATCTTCATGATTAACTTGGAGGGCTTAATTAACTAAGTTTAGGCAGAACTGCCAAATTGATGAATTATACAAAGAGAACTTGGTTTCCTCAGGATGAATCCAAATATCCTAACACTCTGCAAAAGGACAGCACATCACAAATACCATCCCATATTCACTAACTATTTCATATTCATGGTTTTTCTAAGCTTCAATTCAGGTTTGGCCTTTTAAGTTAGGATAATTCATTTTTAACAACTCTTAGAGATAATATATTTAAGAAAAATTCATATTTTGCAACCAATAAAAGTTTTTAAAAGTTATTTTTAATTTCTTAATTCCTATATCTACAATGCAATACTTTTCTAAGCTCTTGGCAGCATGTAAAGTTCCCACTAATGATCTCTGATGAAGGGCCTCTTTTTGCACATACGGTATCTACCCTTCAAGGATCAAGAAGTAACACAAATTTTGCAGCACCATTCTTCTTTAAAAATGCTGATTTTACTGCTGAATCCAGGCATTAAGATGATTAGGAAGGTTTATAAAAAGAGGGTCTTAGCATATTTATTTCTGTAAGACATGGGTGTATAAACAGAGATCACCATATCCCAATTAATTTAACATTAAATATGAGTTATGGACAGCAATGACACACACACACGCACACATACACACACAATCACATATACTCATACATGTATATATAAATACACACATATCTATAGATGTTCTCTAAATCCATAGAGGTATCAGTTTTATTAAATTGAATCACCAAAGTCTTTTTAACTTCTTAGATTTAGATAAGAAAGAAAAGCATGAGAGCTGCTGTCTCTTGAGCCTTCTCTAGGTACTTACTAATTGTTAATTATTAGAGACTAACTAAGTCGCTGAAGTGAGTCATTTGGCTGGTGTCTCAAATGCTGTCATTTACTACTACACAAATCAGCCTGGTGATAGAGTGTCTTTAAATTAGGTTACAACCATGCAGTTATTGGACAAGGAGTAATTGATAAAACCATTAGTAACACTTGTAGAGATAACAGCTAGAAAAATCATGCAACTATAATTATTCCTAATGGATACATGCTATAAATTGTGGGAAGGAAAAAAATCTTGCATTATCTTTCAATCAAATCTGACAGTGCTGGAAGATTACCATGCACTAAATGCTTGTGTGAGAGACAGTAACCTATCACAATCTCTTTTCTTTGCTTTTAGCATTCTCATCAAACTATGGGGTTTACATATTTAATTTCTTTATCTGGTAGCTCTCTATACAAGGAAAATGCATGTCTTTTATTACTGGCATTTTAACAAATTTTTAAAATCAATGTAATTTTCAATCACATATAAAATGTAGTAAAAAGTCATTTCTGAATGTAACATGGAATTAGAGTTAGAGGCAAAGAATTCCAAGTCATCGCATTTTATTTGGTAGCATGTAAAATTTCTGAGGCTGTAGATGCCACTGTTCATGTCAATAGAGAAAGATTTGAGATGCAATTTAAAAGCACAATTGCTGACTTAAATTTTCAGTCTTCTCATATGGAAGAATTTAAGATGACAAATGTATATGGAGAAAAAACAAAGGGCTCAGTCTAAAATGTCACAAAGCTATCTTTTTCTACTGGTACTCTCTGTGACATGTCCCACGATACATAAAAAGCGAGCAGCAGGAAGGAAACACATATATGCCCTTTGTGAGTATAAAATATCTTAAATATGTAAATAAAAGACCTTGTTTATAATTTCGTTTGTGAACACAACAGTCATCATGTCAGAATAAAACCATTTGTCATGTTTCTATTATAAAGAAATTTTAACGTGCCTAAATTTCTTAGAAATCACAGGCGTAGTGAATTTAATAATTTTCTAAACTTTAAAATCTATAAGAAAATATATTTAAAATATAGGACCAACCAACCACCTATAAAACTGTCGACCCCAAATTTATCCTGTCTACAAGAAATACAGGGACTTGAGAAAAAACAGAGACTGAGGGAACGGCTAGCCAATAACCAGTCCAATCTGAGACTCACCCCATGAGAAAGCACCCATCCCTGGCACTATTAATGGTACTCCATTATGCTTGCAGACAGGAGTCTAGCATGGCTAAATTTTGAGAGGCTCCACCTAGCAGCTGACTCAGACAGGTGCAGACAACCACAGCCAAACAGTGGATGGAGCTTGAGAATTTGTGTGCAAGAAGAAGGGGAAGGATTGCTGGCCAGAAGGGGATAGGAACTCTACAGGAAGATGAACTATCCTGGAACATTGGGGCTCTCTGATCTGAACCATCAACAAAAAAGCACACTTGCCTCAACCTAGGCCACCTGGCACATGAGTAGCAGATGTGCAGCTTCATCTTCATGTGGGTCCAAAACAACTGGAGCGGGGACCATCCCAAATGCTGTTCCCTGTCTGTATGTTCTTCTAGCTGGGCTGCCTTGTCTGACATCCGTGGGAGAGGCTGTCCCTTGCCTTGCAGAGACTTGATTTGACAGTGTAGGAGGATGAGGTTGCAGGGGCACACGCTCAGAAGAGAAAGTGTGGGCGGGGTGGAAGGAAGGACTGTGTGAGGGGGTGACTGGGAGGGGGCAATGGGCAGGATATAAAGTGAAACAAAACAAAACAAAGGATCTCAGTTAATATTAGTTTCCACTAATCACAAATATTTTAGATGTACTTTGTTGTATACTAGCCTCTATAAACCTTTGTACATACTAAGCAGCCAAAATATATCAAATAAATTAAACTTATAAAAACACTCTCTCTCTCTCTCTCTCTCTCTCTCTCTCTCTCTCTCTATATATATATATATATATATATATATATATATATATATACATTCATGATTTATAAACATTAATGATCAATATGTTACTTATTTAGTTTCCTGTAGCACTAGGCATCGGCAAAGAACACGCAGAGGAGACTGTGAAATCTCATAAGCTGATACTTGTGTGTTTGTGCACAGCTGCTAACCAAGCCACCCTATTCACATCTCTCCCACAGTGTTCCTTGAGAACCAGCAGGCTTAGATGAAGATATACTTTCAAAATCAACTAATGTGACAGAAGAATCTGAGGAGCAATCCTGTGAGCACATTCTCAGAAGGATGAGAAACAGCATTAAAAACGTTTAACCAGACTTGTTGGCCTGGTTAATTATGCTTCTGGATTATCTTTTTGTTTTATAAGTTCTAAATAATAAAGTTTTAATGTAAGAAAAGGAAATTTGATTGGCAGAGCATTACTTCTTCTTATGCTATTGAATTTAAGAAGAAATAATAATGCTAGAGAAAATTGCTTAGAAAGTGCATTTTCAGACTGGAGAGATGGCTCAGCCGTTAAAGGCTAGGCTCACAACCATAAAATATAAGAAATTGTTTTCTATGAAAGGATGAGGACTTGAATGTGAACCCTCAGCAATCCAATAGGAAGCCAGGCATGCTACATACGCTATTAAGCCCGTGTTGGAGTAACAAACATGGGTAGATCTAGAAGTTCGCCTACCCCAAGCCTGAAAGCTTCTGGTTTAGTCAGAGACACTATCTTAAAGGAATAAGATGGAGAAAAATAGACCAACCCTTCCTCTGGCCTCCACATCGGTATGCATGGCTAAATGCAGCCATACACACAGACACACACTCCACACAAACCTAAGCTAGGACAATACTACTGACAGAAAGTCGACCTACATACAGCAGTAGAAAGAAGCAATAATATACTAGACTGGTAAACACAAACTGAAAAAGAGAAATGAAGTCAAACAATAAACCAGTGGTTATCAACCCATGTGCTATGACCCATTCACAGGGGTCATCCAGAAGTACTGAAAAACATAGGTATTTGCATTGTGATTCATAACAGTCGCAAAATTACATTTATGAAGTAGAAATCAAAATGATTTTACAGTTGGGGTTTGTCACAACATGAGTAACTGTATTAAAAGGTCACAGAATTAGGACATTAACAACACTGTAAAATTTATGAACCCATTTCATAAGTTAAGGCTGAAAAATGAAGCTTAAAGAAATAGAATTGACAAACTTTATAAAGTCAGTATAGTTCAGATGTGGAAAACAATTGTATACCATAGACTATATAAAAACAAGGATGAAAAAGCATCAAATATTTATGTACAAACATATTTATATACATATATGATGTATGTACATGTTTATTTATGCATGCTTGTATATATGTAATATATAGTCTATTTATATATGTTCATGTTCCTGAGTAAATTATTTTATTGAAAAAAGTAACCATAGAAGTTGTGATAGAAGAAAATTTTAAGATGAAAGAAAATTATATATGGACAATTCTTAATATCATATTATTTCTGAAAATTGAACACACATTGGTGCAACCAAACTCATGTCTATGTGCCCATATATATTAATTAACCCATTGGAACTTATTGAGACTCTCATATGACACATGTGTACTTCAACAACTGTAATTACAGTCCTAAGAATAAAATTCCCATGAGAAAGTGACCCAAATGTTAACCTATAAAAGCAGCAACCCAAAGTGTTTCTAAAACAATGAATAAATGTTTATGCAGTAAAGAAAAGTTTTGATCAGTACAAGAATTTTATGGCTTGTAAATTGTAACAGATGCCTGAAACCCACTGGAAAAATGTCACACAACCTGCAGAATCTAAAAGCAAAGGAACCCAGAGGCATGTTGTAAAGAACTATTAGATGATAATATCGAGCCATAAATCAAAATGCATAACCTGGAAATGAGGAAGCATGTGGTACAAAACAGCTATTAGAATTTATGAGTTGGAGGTAAGTGGGAATCTTTGAAACTTTAAAATAATGATACAACTAGCTCAAAATAGGAGACTGCCAGGGAGGATAAACAAAATAAAGCCATTTAATTTTTATTAAAGGTTGCTAGAAGAGTATATAAATATGAGTACACATATTTGAAAATAACAAAATTAGTGAAGATTTTTCAGTCTTTTTGTTAGTGATTTAATAATAGAAAAATCAGTATTAAGAATGTGAATTTCATATCTATTCTGCAAAATGTTAACATGGTCTATAATTAGTTCACAGATTAATATATATTAAATATTTTTATTCGATATATTTATTTACATTTCAAATGATTTCCCATTTCCTGGATCCCCCTCCCTGAAAGTTCCATAAGCCCTCTCCCCTACCACTGTACCACAATCCACTCCTTCCCACTTCCCTGTCCTGGAATTCCCCTACACTCCTGCACTGAGCCTTTCCAGGACGAGGGGCCACTCCTTCCTTCTTCTTTGGCATCATTTAATATGTGTCTTTAATATGTGAATTGTGTAGTATGTGAATTATGTCTTGGGTATTCCAAGCTTCTAGGCTAATAGCTGCTTATCATTGAGTGCATACCATTGGTGTTCTTTTGAGACGGGGTTACCTCACATAGGATGATATTCTCTAGTTCCATCCATTTGTCTAAAAATTTCATGAATTCATTGTTTTTAATGGCTGAATACTACTCCATTGTGTGTGTGTGTGTGTGTGTGTGTGTGTGTGTGTGTGTGTATCACATTTTCTGTATCCATTCCTCCATTGTGGGACCTCTGGGTTCTTTCCAGCTTCTGGCTATTAAAAATAGGGTTGCTATGAACATAGTGGAGCATGTATCCTTATTACATGCTGGAGAATCCTCTGGGTATATGCCCAGGAGTGGTATAGCAAGGTGTTCTGGAAGTATCATTCCAATTTTTCTGAGGAACCACCAGACTGATTTCCAGAGTGGTTGTACCAGCTTGCAATTCCATCATCAGTGGAGGAATGTTCTTCATTCTCCACATTCTCACCAGCACCTGTTTTCTCCTGAGTTTTTGATCTTAGCCATTCTGAGTGGTGTGAAGTGAAATCTCATGTTTTTGAATTGCATTTTCCCTGATGACTAAGGATGAACATTTCTTTAGGTGCAAATTCTTTGTTTAACTCTGTACCCCATTTTTAATGGGGTTATTTGGCTCTCTCAAGTCTACCTTCTTGAGTTCTTTGTATATCTTGGATATAAGACATCTGTCTAATGTAGGGTTGGTAAAGATCTTTTCCCAATTTGTTGCTTGCTGTTTTGTCCTTTTGACAATGCCCTTTGCCTTACAAAAACTTTGTAATTTTATGAGGTCCCATTTGTCAATTCTTGATCTTGGATTATAAGCTATTGGTGTTCTGTTCAGGAAATTTTCCTCTGTGCCCATCTCCTCAAGGGTCTTCCCCATTTTCTTTTCTATTAGTTTCATTGAGTCTGGTTTTATGTGGAGGTCCTTGACACACTTGGACTTGAGTTTAGTACAAGGAGATAAGAATGGATCAATTTGCATTCTTTTGCATGCTGACCTCCCGTTGAACCAGCACCATTTGTTGAAAAGGAGATCTTTTTTTTTCCACTAGATGGGTGTAGCTTCTTTGTCAAAGATCAAGTGACCATAGCTGTGTGGGTTCACTTCTGGGTCTTAAATTCTATTCCATTGATCTACTTGCCTGTCACTGTACCAATACCATGCAGTTTTTTTTAATGCAATTGATCTGGAGTAATGCTTGAGGTAGGGGATACTGATTCCCCCAGAAGTTCTTTTACTGTTGAGAATTGTTTTAATTCTCCTGGGTTTTTTTGTTATTTCAGGTGAATTTGAGAATTGCTCTTTCTAACTCTATGAAGAACTGAGTTGGGATTTTGATGGAGATTGCAGTGAATCTGTATATTGCTTTGGCAAGATGGCCATTTTTACTATATTAATCCTGCCAATCCAAGAGCATGGAAGATTTTTTTCATTTTCTGATGTCTTCCTCGATTTCTTTCTTCAAAGACTTGAAGTTCCTGTCATACAGATCTTTTTGGTTAGAGTCATACCAAGATACTTTATATTATTTGTGGCTATTGTGAAGGGTGTCATTTCCCTACTTTCTTTCTCATCCTGCTTATCCTTTGAGTATAGGAAGGCTACTGATTTGCTTGAGTTAATTTTATATCCAGCCACTTTGCTGAAGTTGTTTATCAGCTGTAGGAGTTCTCTGGTGGAGTTTTTTGGGTCCCTTAAGTATACTATCATATCATCTGCAAATAGTGATAATTTGACTTCTTCCTTTCCAATTTGTATTCCTTTGACCTTCCTTTTTTGTCTAATTGCTCTAGCAACAACTTCAAGTACTATATTGAATAAATATGGAGAGAGGGCAACCTTGTCTAGTCCCTGATTTTAGTGGGATTGCTTCAAGTTTCTCTCCATTTAGTTTGATGTTGACTACTGGTTTGCCATATATTCCATTTTTCCGTCCCCTTTCCCTGTTCCCCTTTCCCAAAAGTCCCATAAGCCCTCTTTCATCTGCCTATTCACCAATCACCCCCCTCCCATTTCTCTGTCCTGGTACTCCAGTACAATGCTGGATCAAGCCTTTCTAGGGCCAGGATCCTCTTCTTCCTTCTTCTTGGGAATCATTTGATATGTTAGTTGTGTTTTGAGTATTTCAGAGCTTCTGGGCTAATTAACATCCACTTATCAGTGACTGCATTCCATACGTATTATTTTCTGATTGGGATACCTCACTTAGGATGATATTTTCCAGTTCCAACCCTTTGCCTAAAAATTTCACGAATTCATTGCACAATGTATGCTGCTTTTACTATGTTTAGGTATGGGCCTTGAATTCCTGTTCTTTCCAAGACCTTTAACATGAAAGGATGCTGAATTTTGTCAAATTCTTTTTCAGCATCTAATGAAATGACCATGTGTTTTTTTTCTTTGAGTTTGTTTATGTAGTGAATTACATTGATGGATTCCTGTATATTGAACCATTCCTGCATCTCTAAGATGAAGCCTACTTGATCATGGTGAATGATCATTTTGATGTGTTCTTGGATTCAGTTGGCAAGAATTTTATTGAGTATTTTTGTATCGATATTTATAAGGGAATTTCATCTAAAGTTCTCTTTTTTTGTTGGATCTTTGTGTGGTTTTTGGTATCAGCAAAATTGTGGCTTCTTAGAACAAGTTTGATAATGTTCCATCTGTTTCTATTTTGTGGAATAGTTTGAAGATTATTGGTATTAGGTCTCTTTTGAAGGTATGATAGAATTCTGCACTAAAATCATTGGGTCCTGTGCTTTGTTTGTTTGTTTGTTTGTTTGGGAGACTGTCAATGACAACTTCTATTTCTTTAGGTGTTATGGGGCTGTTTAGATGGTCTATTTGATCCTGATTAAACTTTGATATTTGGTATTTGTCATGGAAATTGTCCATTTCCTCCAGATTTTCCAATTGTGTTGATTTTAAGCTTTTGTAATAGAAATATGATAATTTTTTTAATTTCCTCAGTGTCTGTTATTATTTCTCCCTTTTCATTTCTGATTTTGTTAATTTGTATACTGTCTCTGTGCCCTCTGGCTAGTCTGGCTGAAGTTTTATCTATATTGCTGATTTTCTCAAAGAACCAGGTCCTGCTTTTTTGATTCTTTGTATAGTTCTTTTTGTTTCAACGTGGTTGATTTCAGCTCTAAGTTTGGTTTCCTGCCTTCTACTCCTCTTGGGTGTATTAGCTTCTTCTTTTCCCAAAGCTTTCAGATGTACTATTAAGCTGCTAGTGTATGCTCTCTCCAGCTTCTTTTTGGAGGCACTCAGAGCTATGAGTTTTCCTCTTAGCACCTCTTTCATCATGTCCCATAAATTTGGGTACATTGTGCTTTCATTTTCATTAAATTCTAAAAATGTTTTGATTTCTTTCCTTATTTCTTTCTTGAACAAGGTATCATGGAGTAGAGCATTGTTCAGCTTCCATGTGTATGCTGCCTTCCTGTTGTTTTTGTTGCTATTGAAGACCACCCTTACTCCATAGTGATCTGATAGGAGGCGTGAAATTAGTTCGATCTTATATCTGTTGAGGTCTGTTTTGTGACCAATTATATGGTCGATTTTGGAGAAGGTAACATAAGGTGCTGAGAAGAAGGTATATTCTTTTGATTTTGGACGAAATGTTCTATAGATATCTATTAAATCCGTTTGGTCCAAAATTCTGTGAGTTTCACCATGTCTCTGTTTAGTTTGTGTTTCCCTGATCTGTCCATTGAAGAGAGTGGGGTGTTTAAGTCACCCACAATTATTGTGTGGGGGTGAAATATATGCTTTAACCTTTAGTAAGGTTTCCTTTACAAATGCAGTTGCCCTTGTATTTGGGGAATAGATGTTCAAAATTGAGAGTTCTTCCTGGTTGATTTTTCCTTTGATGAGTATAAAGTGTCCTTCTGTGTCCTTTTTGATGACTTTTTGGTTGAAAGTCAATTTAATCTGATATTAGAATGGCTACTCCAGCTTGTTTCCTGGGAACCTTTGCTTGGAAAACTGTTTTCCAGCCTTCTATTCTAAAGTAGTGTTCGTCTTTGACACTGAGATGCATTTCCTATATGCAGCAAATGTTGGGTCTTATTTATGAATCCAGTCTGTTAGTCTGTCTTTTTATTGATGAATTAAGTCCATTGATGTTAAGAGATATTAAGGAGTAGTGATTGCTGCTTCTTGCTATTTTTGATGTAATTTTTATGTTTGTGTGGTTATCTTCTTTTGGGTTTGTTGAAAAAAGATTAATTTCTTGCTATTCTAGTGGATAGCACCTCCCTTTGTTGGTGTTTTCCATTCATTATCCTTTGAATGGCTGGATATGTGGAAAGATACTGTATAAATTTGTTTTTATCATGAAATACTTTGGTTTTTCCATTTATGGTAATTAAGAGATTTGTTGGATATAGCAGTCTGGGTTGGCATTTGTGTTCCATTAGGGTCTGCATGACCTATACTGAGATATGAATGATCTGTTCTTACCTCTACAAAGATAGGATACTGAGCAACATAATATAAAGCATTTGTGCAGTATAGAAGACAGGCACACTTTTCATGGGTTGAAAATAAGTTAATTAAAAACACTAAATAGGAGAGGAAAAGTAGGAAGACAAATAGAAATGAAGTAGGTGTGTGGGTGGGACTCCACAATTTCATCTTCAAAACCAGCTGATATAAATGTAGAATGTACCATAAAATTCACCTTTCCAAGAATAACAGAAGAACAACTGGGACAAGAGAGTGTTCAATGACTAATCATCAAAAGTCATATGACAAAACTGCCTAGTATCATGAAGACTACAATAACACAACTTAGTCCCTCACCAATTCAGTACTTCCAACAAGCTAATAATTGAAAATATTGAGTTATGAGAGGCTATGGAGTGCTCACAAAAAGGACCTATCATGGTTGCATTCCAGAAGACCCAAGAAGCAGCTGAAAGAGTCAGATACAGATATTTGCACGAAACCAATAGGCAGAAGCTGCTGAACCCTGTGGTTTAATTATTGAAAGGCTGGAAGAAGCTGAGGAGGAGAGTGACCCTGCAGGAGGACTAGCAGTCTTCAATTTACCTGGATCTCTGAGGTCTTTCAAATACTGGACCACCAAACAGGCAGCATATACCATCTAGTATGAGGCTTACAACACATGTACAGCACATCTATAGCTGGGTCTGGGTTCAGTCAGAGAAAACACACCTAACCCTCAGGAGACTGGAGGCTCCAGGAATTGTAGTGGTCTTGTTGGGTGGGGGGGGCAGGGACATCCTTGTGGAGACAGGAGAGGGGGAAGTAAATATGGGATGTGGAACAATTAAAGGGCAGACCAGAGGGCAGATAAAATCTGGAGTATAAAAATATAGATAAATAAACAAAAGAAGAAGAAATGAGTGTGACAATGGAAACTATATATTGAAACTTGCTTGCTTTAGATACTCCTTGACATTGTTTGGAAATATATCTGTTACTAGGTCACAGTAAAATTTAAAATGAAAATGCAAATTAACATTAACTGCATTCTATATTGACATGTAATCACAGGACAGTGATAAAATTAAAAATTAATATTGATATTGTAAGCTTAAATTATATAACTTTGAAATCTGAAAAGTCAGTCTCTTAAAAACACTATAAAATAGAAGTAACAACCTACGGCCGGGCGGTGGTGGCGCACGCCTGTAATCCTAGCACTTGGGAGGCAAAGGCAGGCGGATTTCTGAGTTCGAGGCCACCCTGGTCTACAGAGTTGAGTTCCAGGACAGCCAGGGCTACACAGAGAAACCCAGTCTCAAAAAACGAAACAAACAAAAACAAAAACAAACAAAAAAAAGAAGTAACAACCTAAAACTAAATCGGAGAGTAGAGAAATAATAAATGAATGTTCAATATACATATGATACTATATGAATATTCAATGTACAAGATTTCACTTTTAGAGGAAATGATGGGGGTATTAGAGTTTCTATTATTTTTTAATGAATTGAAGGTTATCGGGGAATTTTTATATAGATATAATAATGGTAGGCACAAAAGTATTCCTAAGTTGATTGAAAGTAGAATTAAAAACATTTTCTGATAAAGCTGAAGATTTACATGGAAAATATTTCTGATAAAATTGAAGAAATATATAGAAAAACATGTTAAAATAGAAGATTATCATGGAAAATTATACAGATAAAATGGTAGGCATAAGAATAATTCTAAGTTGACTGAAAGTGGAAAACACCAACACAAGGAGACAAACTACATGCTAGAAAAAGCAAGAAAGTAATCTTTCAACAAACCCCAAAGAAGATACCCACACAAACAAAAAACATCAAAAATAACAAGAAGTAACAAGCACTACTCCTTAATATCTCTTAACATTAATGGACTAAATTCTCCAATAAAAAGACATAGACTAAAATATTTTTCATGTAAATCTTCAATTTTATCAGAAAATGTTTGTAATTCTTTTTCAATTAATTTAGTAATTTTTTATGTCTACCATTTTATCTGCATTATTTCCATGATAATCTTCAATTTTAACTTGTTTTTCTATATATTTCTTTTATTTTATCAGAAATGTTTCTATGTAAATCTCTAATTTTATCACACAATGTGTTTAATTCCACCTTCAATTAATTTAGAAAGGTTTTTTTTATATCTACTATTTTGTCTGTATAATTTTCTATGAAACAGTCAATTTTAATGTGTTTTTCTATATATTTCTTGAATTTTGTCAGAAAGAGTTTCCATGTAAATTTTCAATTTTACCTGAAAATGTTTATAATTCCACTTCCAGTCAACTTTCAAATTCTATTTTCATTATGGGGTATTATAATACAGAGTAGGAGAAACAAAACTGAGAGCATATATGGTGTGAATATATGCAATAAGAAAAAGTGGAAATCATGAAGTAGATCATAATTAAGCTCTCTACTGAAAAGAATGAATAAAATAAAATCGATAAACCAATTCTTTGAGTTGGAAACACCAAAGGAACATACACCCGAAATAATAACTTTGATGTGATAGCAAATGCAAAGAAACTAAAAGAATGTATAGACCAAGTTTATTCAAAAATATTTAATAATGGGAAAACATTTTTTAAAATCAAATATCAACAGCTTAAAAAGGATTCGTGACTCTTATTTTGGAATAATATTGAGGTACATTTGATTTCCCCCTGACCAATATTAAACCATGTAATTGTTGTGAAAATGAAATCCAGACATCGAATTGTATTTGTATGTCTTAATTATACAGGTCATAGGTTTCTTACATAGTTTTCATACATGCATATATTGCATATCAATTATATTCCTCTTATTCATTATCCTATCCCCCAACTATGTTTCTCTTTTTCTTATATTCATCCATGGTAAGCACTCATTGTAATCATTCCTGCAAGCTTATCACTAAATGAATGACTAACATGAAGAAAATCTGTTCTCCATGTCTTCACCTGATAATAGATCTAAGGCAATATAACTAGAAAGAAAAAGGAATGTTTCATTCTGAGAACTTTTTTGATAATGTCTTATGCAGTACCCAATTCTAGGAAATTTTCCTAAGATTTTAAGAAGAAATCCACCCTGAGTGTTTCTTATTGAATATTGATGCAAAAATACTCAATAAAATTTTCACAAACCAAATCCAAGAACACATCAAAACCATCATTCAGCATGATCAAGTAGGACTTATTCCAGGAATGCAAGGTTGGTTCAATATATGAAAATCCATTAAGGTAATATATTATATGAATGAGCTCAAAGAAAAAAAATCACATGATCATCTCATTAAATCCAGAAAAAGTATTTGACAAAATACAACACCCCTTGATGTTAAAATATTGAGGAAATCAGGGATTCAAGTTCCATCTGTAAGTATAATAAAAGTAATTTACTGCAAACCAACAGCCAATATCAAATTAAATGGAGAAAAACTTGAAGCAAGCCCACTGAGATCGGGGACAAGACAAGAATGCCCACTCTCCCCATATATATTATAGTAGTTGAAGTTCTAGCTAGAGCAATAAGACAACAAAGGGAGAGCAGGGGATAGAAATTGGCGAAGAAGTCAAGGTATCACTATTTACAGATGATATGATAATATACTTAAGCAACCCACAAATTCTATCAGAGTGATTCTACAGCTGATAAACAACTTCAGCAATGTGGCTGGATACAAAATTAACTCAAACAAATCAGTAGCCTTCCTTTATACAAATAATAAATGGGCTGAGAAAGAAATTAGTGAAATAGCACCCTTCACAATAGTCACAAACAATGTAAAATATCTTGGGGTAGCTCGATCCAAACAAGTGAAAGAAACATATGACAAGAACTTCAAGTCTTTAAAGAAAGAAATAGAAGACCTCAAAAAAATGGAGAGATCTCCAATGCTCAAAAATTGGTAGGTTTAACATAGTGAAAAATGGCCATCTTACTAATAGCAATCTACAGATTCAATGTAATACCAACCAAAATTGCAACACAATTCTTCAAAGACATAGAATGAACAATTCTCAACATTATAGGAAAAACAAAAAACCTAGGATAGTGAAAACAAAGTTTTTTAATTACTTAATCATTTATTTATTTATTTATTTATTTATTTATTATTTATCACTCCAGATTTCATCTACTCCTCCCGTCCCCAGTTCACCCTCTGATCATTCCAGATCTGATCCCATACCTCCTCTCCACCCCCTGTCTCCACAAGAATGTCTCTACTCCCCAACTCCCACCCAACCAGACCTCTAAACTCCCTGAGCCTCCAATCTCATGAAGGTTATAGGAACCACCATCCCTGATTTCAAGCTCTACTACAGAGCATTAGTGATAAAAACTGCATGGTGTTGGTACAGAGACAGGCAAGTTGATCAATGAAATAGAATTAAAGACTATGAAATAAAACCACATACTTACAGACACTTTGATGTTTGACAAAGAATGCAAAAATATACAATAAAAAAAACATCTTCATTGAATGGTTCTGGTCTAATTGGCAGTTGGTATGTAGAAAAATGAAAATAGATCCATATTTGTCAACTTGCAAAATGCTCAAGTCCAAGTGCACTAAATATTTGCCATGGAAATACTTTTTCTAATTTTTTGATCTATATGCTAAAACTGTAAATTTGAGAAAGGAAATGATGTACAAATGAAACAAAACAAAAATCAAAAAATAAGACAAAAATAAATAAAAAAATAAGGTTCCAAGTTTCCCCTCCCTTTACATGAATAAATTAATTAACATATTTTTTCTTCTTTTGAAAAAATTATTGGTAACTTGCTTTACAGATACTTACAGTACTAATCTTTTCAATCATGAATGGGCAGTAAGGACTATCTCCATCTTCCAATGCTGAATATGGCTTCTCTCAGGTTTTGTTCTAGGCCTAGAGGCTGCCTTCTATAAAAAGATTTTTTTCAACTCTATATATATAGAGTTGCCTTCTATCAAAAGATCTTTTTTCAACTCTATATATATACCTAATTATTCTCAAGCCCAGCAAATTTATAATGAAGCACATCATTATTGTGCTAATAAGTAATATAGTTTACTTTTCCATTTTTGTATTTACTTTATCAACATTACATGTATATGTTGATCATACCTAATTCAAAATTTGAAATCCAATGTGCTTAAAAATAGGGCACAAATAGAAAAGTGAATATTTGAATGTATGTAGTGGGCTATGTTGAATATACTCGATAATTAATATATATAGTCAATATAGTAATAATAAAATAATAATAGTTAACGTTTCAAAAATTTGCATTAAATTTATATAAAATATTACGAACAAAAGTGTTTTTTTAACATAAAACATAAGTGAATTTCAAATTAGACTTTGTTCTTATCACCAACTTATCTCTTTCATCTACACCCAATCATCCTAAAATCTGAAATTATTCAAAATATGAAATTACATAAAATCTTTAATAATTTCAGTCCCAAGCATCAATGTTAATGTAACAATATAATAATAATTATTATAAATCTGTAACTATTAAATGGACAAAAAGTTGCTTGTATTCTGTCTTGTAGAAAACACAGTTTTCATTAAAGAGACATTTGAAAATCTGAGGGAGTATCTGAAGAGTAATACTTGGACAATTGTAACTTTCTTCCTATTTCTGTATTATTGACAAAACATATACTGAATGTTCCAGTGGTCTGGTCATACATTCAATGATGGAACACAAAACAAACAGTTACATATTCCATGACAGAAAGAAAATATAAATTAATAGAAAGAAGGAGCAATCACCAAAATACTTGAAAAAGTTATAAAAAATGAAATTAATTATTGAATTGAAAGCACCATTATGAGAAAAATGAAGTTAACCAAGGAAGTTTCTGACAGCTGTTAAACTCTGAACATTTAAAGGACAAGAACATTCTCCAGAAAATACTAGTTGATTTCTGTTTTGTTTATTTAAGAATACTAAAATTCTTACATATTCACAAATGGCTACAAATCAAGCCACTTTATCTACACATTTAGGATTGTGATAAGCATCATAGCAGTGAGTGTTTCCTTTGAAATAAAAGCAAATATTTCTATAACATGAAATTCCTAACCTATTGCCTTAACTGATCTTTTTATGTACTTTATGGTGATTAACTCATTTATTCTCTATACTCCTCTGAGAAAGATGAAAGAAGAAATCATTATAATAATTTAGAGAGTGCATCAGAAGTTTGTATTGGGTCATACAATTGGTTAGGAGCAAAGGCAAAAATGAACATGTCAGAAGTCCCCAGCCATAGGCAGCTGTGGCTACCTTCAAAACATCCATCAGTGAACATATTATGTTTTTTTTAATGACATCTTAATGGATTTTTTTATAAATCCTTTCCTGGCTTAGGATCTAAACTAGTATGTGAATATCACAAATTAAGTCAGTTAAATTAGTTCCAGTGAAACCCTTTGTCCTTTAAATGAAAAATTAACCAACTTGGTACATAGATCAGAACCACACTAGCTTTAATGCACTCAGATTCATATAAACGTTACACTTCCCTGGAGAAAGTTGAGTGTCTATAGATTTAATTCAAGTTCCAAGGTCAAGCTAAATAGATCTAAATTTCTTCTTAAAATGGGAGTTTCATTCCAATAAGTATCTGACTTCAATTTATTGCTTCTTCTCATATTGGGATGGCATGCCCAGGTCATGAAAGAAAGATCAAATCACACATATTTTTTTTGCAAAGAAATGTCCTAGAAAGGTGATTTTTTTCCAATGGCCAAGCAGAGGGCAAATAAGTAATTAAGTGAGTAGCTCTGTCCAAGAACATGAGGTGGTTTTGCAGTGCTTCCAGTGAATGGTACTCTGTTTCATTCAAAAGGTAATTGACAGTTGTGGATGCATTTGACTCTGTTTTGTGAGCTAGAATGTTTGCTAAAAATGATATAATAAAACTATTATAAAGAAAATATAAGAAAAAAGAAAATATATTTTCATTCTGCATGAAAAATGACAGGTCAGAATTTTTAAATGTGAATATATAGAGATCTCCTCTTATCCCCAAACTGATAACCATATTTTTCTTTTACTGTTATTTTTGCTATTGTTTAGAGGTGTCAAATAATTCCACATAGTTAACAAGAATTCTGGCAACCTAAATAGATGAAGCACATAGTTCTGTAATCATATGTAGATATATTTGAAGGAGGGGAATAGTCTTCCTGATTAGTTAAAAGTTATTTTCATTTATATTAGTATTTTACCTGCATTCATTTCTGAACAATACATTTGTACCTGGTGCCAATGGAGGTCAGAGGAAGGCACCTTATCTCCTAGCACTGAAGTGACGGGATGCTATGGTCCATAATATGCATAGTCTGAATGAAACCTGGGTTCTCTGCAAAAGCAGTAAATGTACCTTGACTAATGAGCCATTGTTCCAGCTTCCAGATTACTTGACTTCTTTTTTGTGGACCTTTTGTTTACAATATCAGAATGATGACAAATAAGATTTTGCTAAAGGGATATGAATGATGCTTTATGGAATTCTACAAGCTTGGGATTCTTGGTTTACTAGCATTTTTTAAGCATAATGATCACAATATATGCTTTAGCAGCAGAAATAATATTATCTTAATTGCCCATGTAGGACCATATTTTTCAAATACTTCTAGATTATAACTTAAAAAGTTGAAGAAAATAATGAATCTCAATTAACAGAAAAATTTTTAGTCACACTTTTAAAAGGAACCCTTAAAAGTATAACATAAAAATAGCAAAGTCTTGGTTTTGTTACTGGAAAACTAGAACATTCAAAATGCATTTTAGATAAAAATCTCAAAAATACAGGATAACGTTTCCATAGACCTTTGGAAAGTAATTTCAAAGACAAATGTATCTAGATAATTGGAGTATAGCCTTCATAATATGAAACCCTGAGTAGATGGTGCTCTTTGGAGACCATGCCAAATGAAAGAAATTGAGATGAGCTATTTCTGAACTTGAAAATGAGGCAAGGTTGAAGAATTGAAGTCAGCAGACAAATTTCAACACAGAAAACTGAAGTCTACAAAAGGAGGTCCTCTTCGAATTACTTCATGCATTTAACAGTTTTATTTTTACTGCCTTTTATTATTTAAAACAATTTTTAAATTTAAATATATTTTCATCTTTTTTTCCTCTCCCTCAAGTCTTGCCAGATCTCCTTCCCTCCCTCACTACAAAACTTTGCATTCTTTGTCAAAACCCAAATAAAAACGCAGTAACATAGCACCCTACCAAATCAAGAAAACAAAATGAAACATCACCCCAAAAGAAAACTAAAATAAATAACTAAAACAGCAAACTATAATCAAATAAAATGACACACACAAAACAAACAAACAAACAAACAAACAAAAAACAAACCACAATAATAATTCTGTGATGCCCAGTATATGTTGGTCAACTACTCGTGAACATGAATCCTATCCTGAAGTGGTTGATATACTCATGGCCACTCCATTGGAGAAAAGTAATTTTCTGCCTCTCACCACGTTTAAATAACAGTTCATTTGTTATCCTTTCCTCTAATAACTAGGCATTCATTACCTTTTAAAAATACAATATAAAATATAATAAGATTAAAATAAACAACCACATCAAAATTGGACGAGACAAACCGACAGAAGGAAAAGAGCCCAAGAGATGGCACAAGGATCATACATTTCCCACTTACTAACACTTTTAAGAATATTATACAACCACTAAACTGGAAGCCATACTATAAACACAGAGGACCTGGTGTAGACCTTTGTAGGCCCTGTGCTTGATGATTCAATCTGGATGAGTTCAAATGAGCTTTGTTCATGTTGATTTAGAGGGCCTTTGTTTTCTTGGAGTCTTCTATCTCCTCTGCTCTTATCCTCTTTATGCTTTCTCTTCTTTGGGGTTCTCTGGACTCTGACGGCATAGATTTAATGGAAACATTTCATTTAAGGCTAAGTATCCCAAGTTTTCGCACAGTCTGTATAATATCTGATTGTGAGTCTGTATATTTGTTTCCATCTCCTGCAGGAGGAAACTTCTCTGAAGATGATTGAACAATCTACTGATCTATGACTGTATCATTAGGAGTCATTTATTATGACTTTTTTAATTATCTTTACTCTTTTTTTTATAGCCGAGTCATTATCTCCCTCCAACAGTTCCTCATCCCATTCCTCCTCCCCCTTCACCAAGATGCTCCCACACCCAGCACCCAGCACACCTTGCCAGGCTTTCCTCATCGCTTGGGTCTCAAGTCTCTCAAGGGTTAGGTGTATATTCTCTCACTGGAACCAGACCAGAAAGTTCTCTGTTGCGTATGTGTCAGGGGCTTCAGATCAGTTAGTGTATGTTTCCTGGTTGGCGGCTCAGTGTCTGAGAGATCTACAGGGATTCAGGTTTGTTGAGACTGCTGGTCTTGATATGGAGTCACCCTCCTCATCAACTTCTTTGAGCCTTTTCCTAATTCAATCATAGGGTCCCCAACTTCACTCTATTGGTTGAGTGTAAATATCTGCTTCTCTCTAGGTTAGCTGCTTCTTGGGCCTCTCAGAGGGCAGTCACGCTAGGCTCTTGTATGTAAGTACATCATAGCATCAGTAGTAGTGTCAGGCCTTGGTGCCCCCCATTGAGCTGGATCCCAATTTGGACCAGTCACTGGACCACCTTTCCCACAGTCTCCTCTCCACTTTGTCCCTATAGTTCTTGTAGACAGGAACAATTCTGAGTCAGAGTTTTTAAGTGTGGGATGACAACCCTATCTCTCTACTTGTCTTTCTACTGGAGGTGGAGTCTACAAGTTCCCTCTCCCCAATTTTCCCTCCTAAGTCCCCATTCCTCTCTTCATTCCTAATGGTATTGTTAATGTCAACACAAGTTACTATGTTCAGTGTCTTAAGAAGACAGGACCAGGAAGATATGAGTAGCATTTTAAAGAAAAATTTAGAACAGACATGAACATCAATTGTTCTGGAAATAGTGAAAGAGTTGAAAACAGTTCAAAGGAAAAATATAGGATCAAGCATTTTGTCTTGATTTGGAATGACCACAGCAAAACAAGTGTATATCCTTGGAGAGAATATTTCAGTAACTGTTGCACATGCTCATTTTCTGCCTTGTCATTTTTATTGTCAGTCTAGTATCTGGTACCAAAAACCAACTCAAACTTCCTTAATATATATCAAATTCTATCTCATTGCAGAGCTTAGGGCCCACAAATAATTAAGTCATTATATACATAAAATGAACACCAGTAACTGCACTACTTACTTCGATATCTCAAATTGAAATTTCTGTTGATTAATAAAGCAAAACACTAGGGCTCAGGTAACATTTAACCACAAAAATTTATTTTGACAATTCTGAATGCTAAGAAATTCAAAATAACGGTGCTGCTAAATTTTGTAATTGTGAGCATTTGCTAATCATATGTGGCACTTTCCCATGTCTTGACATTATAAAAGGGGAAGGTAATCATGATGAGGCCTCTTTTGCAAAAGCTATAATCCTCATAATCGTGTTTAAAATGCATTTTCTCTATTGTTTGTGTACTATGTGACTTGTATGTCAGGATGCTTGTATCTCTATCAGAGTATGACTATATGGAAACAGTTCTCCCTGTCCTCCTTTATGTGGCTTCTGGGGACAGAACTCATTTCATTACTTTTTCTTGTAGTATCAGGTGTCAAGAGCACCTGTACTCACTGAGACATTCTGCTACTCCAGTAATCCCATTTATAAGAAGCTTTTCGTTATCACTTAATCATTTCCCCAAAAGCCTCAACTACCATAATCACCCTGGGGGTTTCCAATATAGGATCTTGGTCATATACAAACATCAAACTCTAGTGACCAACATTCATATCAAAAATTGTCTTCTGTTCATGAAAATATAGTACAGACTTTTCCAAGACTCTCAAATAAATTTAAAAAGTTTTGGAGACCAAAATGTGTTAACATTTAGCCATTCTAGGGAGTCCTAAAGGGAGTCCTGGGTTTACTAAAGACAGCAAGGAAGCATTTCAGTAGAAATATAGATGCCTACAAATTGTGTTTAAACTGTTTTTTTTTAATGTATGCATCTATGCTCTCTCTACTTTGTAGTTAATGGAGAGCAGCTATCAACAGAAATCTGAAGGTAGACAAACACTTTAATAAATATATTGGTTTAAATAAAATTTTCACTATTGGAAAAAAGAAAAAAAACAGGAAATAATTTTAGATAATAAGTTCTTAGGCCTTAGATCTAGAAAGCTACACCACAAAAAAATCTAAGCAGATTAGATGAAGTGGAGAAATCTGGATGGCTTAAGTGCCTTGAAATCTTCAAATCAAGTTTATATTACAAGTTTCAACATTAAAATGGACCAGGCTTTCAATTTGGTAATTTCATTCTAGTCAGCTCCTTTTTGATGCCATCAACATGTTTATACATCGATGATATCCTCGTATTCTGTTTTCTCTAATCTGGTTGATTTCCTTTCTCATTTGTTGAACATCTATATAAAACATCTGAGTGGATCCTTCCACAGTACTGAAGTAATATATTCTTCTTTCAGCTTCTTTTATAAATGCTACCAACTTTTCCTACTCTATTTGGAAGTGCTGGGTATTGATGCCAAAACCAACTGTGGTGATGACTAAGGTCATGGAAATGAACTTCAGGTAGACCACCACTGACCTACTTCTCTACCTTCTCTTCCTCAGTTCAACATCCACTGTATCACTTTGTTATTTCTATTCCCTCTTGACAACATAGAGTTTGGTGTATTGGGTTTGCTTCTGTTACTATATGCTAGAATAATGACAATTTTAAGTTCACATCTCTACTATATCATGAGTTTCTCAATGTCAAGTACCATATCTAATTTGTTTTGTATCTTCAGTGCCTGGAACTCTGCCTAAAACCTAGGAGTTGGCAATAAATGGTGATTATGAAATTATTGAATGAACAGTAACAGCTCAATTCTCTAATGGCCCTGTGCAATGAGGAACATTGTACATCTTCTTGCAGATCATGACAAAATCAAATAAAGACAACAGAAGCAAAAAACAAAACCAAAATGATCTTCTACATCTAAAAATAGTGATTATTTGTCATTAAAAATTTGTATAATTTTGCCATTTTCTCTATCATGTAATTTTAGGGTTATATTTTAACTATACTTTAAAATCTTTCAGTCATAGAATTCATTGCAATCCTTTATGAAAAACATAGTTCTCTGTGGCATAAGTATCTGTTTAAGCTTTTATAATATATATTTCCCTGTTTTAAGTTAGTTCAAATGAGATGTACTAACCTCCATTTAAGAGTTCAAAGAAACCTACCCAAATCATGGCACATGGCTACTTTTATTTTCTTTGTGACTTTCCAAGTTTCATGACATTTCCTCATTAGGATAATGAGTTCAACAGTTCCATAGGAATATATTTCAGTTCTTCTTGTGAAGGGAAATCATATCACAGAAGTACTCTTCAGAACATTAACTGCAATATTTTACACTGACTTTTGCCTTGCTGTCATCATCCTAAGAAAAGAAAAAAACACTGAGAAGATTTCTTTTTTTGCCTAGAATTATCTTCAAAGGCTCCTTTGTAGTTGTATTAGTCAGGAAAATTTCAATGTCATTGCCTGAACTTTCCTTTCCCCCACAAGTCCATATATGTTCCATTGTTGCACAAATAAAGAGAGGTGACTGGATGATAGGGGGATTTTTCAGTCCTTTTCAATTAGCTGCAGAATGTTTCTTTACACTAGCTTGGTTTCTGGTTAGCTGACCCACTGAACAATGGCGGCCACTTTACACTGCAGAGACAGTGCTGACAAGGGGATAATGAGAGAAACTGTCTCGGGGTTTCCCATTAACAAGGGTAACCAAAGCCCCCATTGGCCTTGCTAATGGGTAATAGCATATTATGCTATTGCTGAAGGCCTTTAGGAAATGGCGGACAAAGTTGCTTAATTAGTGGCATCTGAAGTGTTACCACTCCTGCACTCCTGAATCTTCAGTTTCCCTACAGTTTCTAATTATTTTCCTTTGAATGAGAATACAGTACCAGATTTCCCAACTTGATTACGCTTTCCCCCCTCATCTGAATGGGTAATCAAGCACTACTTATTTCAATCAAAATACGCTCAAATAGAACCTAACCACAGACATATGAATACAAGCAGTTCTGGTATTGATATTGATTTTCCAGTAAATCATCTTAAACCCAAATGATCAAAAATCAAGACAGGTCAACATCAAAGAAACAGGAATATTGGCATGAAAGCAAGCTCCGTTGATTGGTACAAATTAAAAGATCATTTATTAGTGATTATGCTGTATAATACTGCCAGTGCCAAATGAATGCAATTAAGATGAAATGGGCCCCTGCAGCTATAGGGGTTAATAAAGACTGAATTCCTAATGATTTTTCCATTAATTATGAAGATGTCCACAAAACAGCTTTAACAAAGTAGTGGCTCCCTCAGACAAATCTTTGTAATATGGAGGAGACACCTTCTCTAATTGGCCCATTACGAAGATAATGCAAAGGTTTCCACAGTTCTTAGGTTTTACCTGCTGACTACAGTTGGTGGAAATGGAGATTGTTTTATGTGAAGAAAAAAGTAGGAGTTATTTTTTTAAAGCTGGGATAACTTTTACAAGACTGTGATTAATGACATTGTTTCAAGCCCAGAAGACTCAATATTAAGAACATTTCCTACTTTACATAATTAAATCACTCCCATATATACCAGCAGTTTTTCTCTTGACTATAAATGTGATTTTTGTAAGGCCAAAAGTAGATACAGGAAAGAGCAAAGAAGGGTGCAAGAAAGAAAGAAAAAACCCCAATGAAATATGATTTCAAGCTCCACACTCTATGGAGACCTCCACAGTCTTCATCAGTGCTTGGAACAACAAGAAACTCAGCCCAAAGTTGCATTCAATGTTCATTTCAGCCAAGAGTCTGGATCTACTGGGTCATTCCATTGATCATACAACCTGATGGCTCTATCCAAGATCAGGCTGTTTTAATCTTAAATAAACTAAGACTCAATGCCCCAGTATACGGGAATGCCAAAACAAGGAAGCAGGAGTGGATGGGTTGGTGAGCAGGGGGAGGGGGGAAGGGATGGGGGTTTGGGGAGAGAAAACCAGGAAAGGGGATAGCATTTGAAATGCAAATAAAGAAACTATCTAGTAAAAAAGAAAAAAAAGTGCAAAAGGTAGATTAAAATAATAAACTGTAAAATATAAATTCCTTCTATTTATTATAATTTGGACAATTCATCTTAGAAAAGATCATATTTGTTTTAAGAAAAATAATTTTATATAGTTTTATTTTACATTGATTCTTTTTCAAAGTGGTATATCTCTCCTTGAAAACCATCACACAAAATAACCAATTCAGTCTTAAGCCCAACAATACAAATGGGAAATGTAAGGAAACTGAAAGTGTGTACTGTTTGTCTGCTTGCCTGCGTACATGTATGTGTGTGTGTTTTATGTGAGAGACACATATAAAACAGAGAGGGAAAGCAGGGGCAGAGACAGGGTAGCAGAGACTGATATAAAGAAGATAGAAATTCTAGATTTTATAAATAATACAACTACTAAATATCAAAACTAACATCTGAAATATCCAAGAGTCAAGTATTTATACCATGGCTGATATACAGAGTGGAAACACATTTTACTATCATAGCATCCTTAAGTCTTATCTATGAGCAACACTCTCAGGATTGGGGGTAGTAGCTCTGTGCAGATGTGTTTCAGAGCCACGCAATTTAGCTTCTACTTCCAGACAATTGTATCTTAATCAAGTCAGCTCTATTCCCTGAAACTGTTTTCCTGATTGTAAAATGGACAATTCATACATTTAATCCACATGAATGAAGCATAAACAATATAATATAAGGTAAATTATCAACACAGTTTCTTCTACAAAGTGTACAGTGCTTAGTAGGAATATGTTGTTCTTCTACTTTATATCACACATGCTTCATTAAAATAATTTTAGTAATGTTTTTAAGATATATTACTCAGGAACCAGGAATGTGCAAATGCTACCTCAGGAAATCTTGTGTCCCTGGTGATTCTTAGTGGTGAATTTTAGCTACTTGTGTGAGGGCATTTCCAGAATCATTTGCTGTGTTTTGTGAGTACATACTTTCTGTATTTGTGGTCTCCAGATATATTCTTATCTCTAGATAACATACTTATTTACATGAACAACATATAGTACTGAGTGAAGAAAGAATAGTAGGAGAGAAATTACATTTTCATGTTATATTAAAATAGTCAATAGTATTTTATTGTAATTTGTTCCTCAACTTGGAAATAGAAATATAAATATTCTTTATGATAATTCTCTTCGGTGTATCTGTCCAGTTGTGAAGTAAATCATGTGTTTCAGTAGCTGGGAATGAACCTTGAAAATGATGGAGGTAGAGCATAAGCCTCCCCAGGACAGGGCTGGCAGCCATTATGATTCAGGGAGCATTAAGCTTCCTCTCAGCACTAAGAAAACTGATAAAACAATCATAAAGGAACTTGCCCTAAGTCAGAATTTATGAAAACCAAGTATTTGTGGAAGAAGACTCTCCCCCTTGCCCAGAGATGGAAACAGCCCCAGCCAGCCCTTTTACTTCCCAGCTTTGATAAGCAGCAAAATTTTTAGCAATATTAAAATATAAATATCTCTATGAAGATTACTTCTCTGGAGGTCATTTTCTGATTTCCTTTAAAGTCATTCAGTTCACTCAAATGGTTCCTTCTGAGTGTCTTGACTGCCCTCTTATTGTGCTTCAAGGGTAACCACAAGGACTATGTAGCAACTGTACATTTTTTCCCAGAAAC
Source organism: Apodemus agrarius (assembly GCA_964023405.1). NCBI lineage: Eukaryota > Metazoa > Chordata > Mammalia > Rodentia > Muridae > Apodemus > Apodemus agrarius. The sequence goes on along the minus strand of OZ030009.1, from coordinate 130,067,257 downwards.
TATTTTATGTAATAAAAAAATGCTATATCCTCTTAACCTCAGGCTTGAGAGGCAAGTATGCATGCCTCACTACTTCAAATGAGGAAACTTTTTGAATTATGTTGCTGGCTGAGTTTTCTTTTTTTTCTTCCTTTTCCACTGTAGTATGAATTCGTGCTCTTCCAGAGATGCAGTTTTCCAATTTTTATTTTTATTTTGCACATGTTGTTTCAGACTGTTGAAATGTTCATGAATAATGCTAGTTTATTTTCATAATTTTGATTTCTGAGAAGAAAGTTGCCCAGAGACATTTTCTCAGAATGAAGGAAACCGGTAGGTGAGGACAGATGGCAGTAGAAGTTTTGTGGCAAAGAAAAGAAGATTTGGGCCTTCCTGTTCCCAGATTCCCATAGCTATAAAGTCTCCACTGGGAGAAGGTACAGTGTGCATCTTTTTTCATCAAATTTTACAAAGTCATGGTAATGATTCCAAAAGAGTTTCATGTTTCTCCTTTCTGTTTTGTTCTTCTAATATCTGGTAGTTTCTTTGCTTAACATTTGATTTTTGTTCGTAAATAAACACCTGAAGATGACCATTCGTGATGCATGTATAAACTTTTGGGCCCATTAGGGCCAAGTCAGAGCCAGTATAATTTAACAACTTTTATAGTATGCTGGCTGATTTTTGCCTGAGCAATTTTACACTCTCTGGCTTTGTAACACAGATTTTTTTCATTTAGTTTTCAGCTATAGTTTTTATTATATAATGTTCACTCTATGCTTTCCCAGGCTTATAAAACTGGTATAATCATAAAATATTAGTGATTTTTAAATTGATAGGTAAATTTCTAGGAGAATCTTCAGGAAAAAAGGAATTATAGTAAAGTTGGTTTTTTGTTGTTATTTTATTTTATTTGCTAACAGTTGCTTTCCATCCATATTTTTTGAAAATATTTTGTTTGTGAACACTTAATTACATCAAATCAATCTCCTTAATTATATGAAAAGAATGGAGACTTATAAATTTTGATTACTATATCTGAAAGTGTGTTCTTGGCTTTCTCAAGCTGATCTTGTATATAACTTAATCAGTTGACAAACTCATTCATGTAGTGTCTGTGCAAATCTTAACAAAATACATGCAAAATCTGCAATCAATGTATCTTTTTCCTGAAATAAACATATGCTTGGAATATCTACAAAGGTAAATATTTTTATATTTCACAAATGCACTTATGTATACAGAGTGATATATGGATGTACACAGACAGAGAGACAGACACAGAGATAGGGACAGAGAGACACAGAGAAAGACAGAGGGAGCAAGAGAGACAGATATAGAGAGAGACAATGGTGAATTTCAATAAGAATGTCCTCCTTAGACTTATATATTTGAGTGCTTAGTCATCAGGGAGTGGTTTCACTTTAGAAGTGACTTTATATGGGATAGATCTCCACGTGGAGCCGTCTCTGGATGGCCTTTCCTTCAATCTGTGCTCTGCACTTTGTCTTTTTGTTTGCTTCTGTGAGTATTTTGTTGCCTCTTCTAAGAAGGACAGAAGCACTCACACTTTGGTCTTCCTTCTTCTTGAGCTTCAAGTAGTCTGTGAACCAGAATCTTGCGTATTCCGAGCTTTCAGGCTAATGTGTACTTTTGTGATTGGGTTACCTCACTCAGGATGATATTTTGTAGTTCCATCCGTTTGCCTAAGAATTTCAAGAGTTCATTGTTTTTAAAAGCTGAGTAGCACTCCATTGTGTAAATATACTACATTTTCTGTATACATTTCTCTGTTGGAGGACATCTGGGTTCTTTCCAGCTTCTGGCTATTATAAAAATGACTGCTGTAAACATAGTGGAGCATGTGTCCTTGTTATATGCTGGAACATCTTTTGGGTATATGCTCTGGACTGGAACCTCAGGTAATACTATGTCCAATTTTCTGAGAAACCACCAGACTGATTTCCAGAGTGGTCTTACCACTTTCCAATCCCACCAACAATGGATGAGTGTTCCAAACACAGAACCTATTGTGGATGTCAAGAAGTGCTTGTTGACAGGAGCCTGATATAGCTGTCTCCTGAGAGGCTCTGACAGAGCCTGACATATACAGAGGTGGATGCTCAAAGCCAACCATTGTACTGATCATGGGGTCCCCAATGGAGGAGTTAGAGAAAGGACTGAAGGAGCTGAAGGGGTTTGCAACATCATAGGAAGAACAGCAATATCAACCAACCAGATCTCCCAGGGTCTAAACTACCAACTATGAAGTACATATGGAGGGACCCATGTCTCCAGCTGTATATGCAGCAGAGGATGGCCTTCTTGGGAATCAATGGGAGAAGAAGCCCTTGGTCCTGGGAAGGCTTCAGTGTAGGGGAATGTGAGGGTAGGAAAGTGGGAGGGGTGGGTTGGTAGTGGCACAGCCTCTTAGAAGCAGCAGGAGGGGAGAGGGGATATGGGGTTTCTGGGGGAGGGGATTGGGAAAGGGGATAACATTTGTATGTAAATAAATAAAATATCCAATAAAACGATTAAGCATAAAGAAAAGAAAATTAGGAGGTCAAGGTGTGTCTTTGTGGGAGCAAGTGTGTCACGAGGTATGAGTTTTGAGGTGTCAAATACCTTAAGTGAGGCTTAATGGTCCATCCTAGTGGGGGTATGGAAGGTTAAGAGTGATTTGAACTGTTGGGCTCAACAAAAGAAGTTTCTGAAGAGAATATTAATGAGTGACCTAGAAGCCATTCTTGTGATGTTTTGGTGAAGAACATGGCTGCTTTTTGCCCTTGTCTGAAAGATCTGCCTTAGAATAAAAGTGAAGAGTTTTACCTTATCTGCCTAAACAGAGGATGTTTCACGAAAACATACTGTGTTTCTTGGTTACTATTATCCATACTTATGTAGTCACTAATATGATTGGATCTATAATGAAGAGAGCCAAGCTGGGCAATAAAAAAAAAAAAACTACAAAATTTATGCCTGGAAGAGAAAAGAAGCACCAGGAAGTGTGACGGAATTATGTCCTGTGCTCAAGGGTTTAAGAAGTTTAAAGAAAAGCTTGATAATAAATGGAATGAATGGAACATAATCTTGGCACAAGACCCCATCCAGCTAAGCTTTAAACGTATAAAAAGGAATTAATGAAAAGCTTAAGCAGTGAAGTTAAGAATCGACAACAGAAAGCAGATAAAAATATAGTGGAACCAGGGGTGGGGGCAAGTTATTGCCCCATCAACCACGAGAACATGGAAAATTTGGCCATTAGAATAAACAGGATGTGGAATGTCTCTCCACAGCTCAGTAAAGCTGTTTGGCCAGGCATGTGTCAAAGGTATCCTTAATGGAGACTCAGAGAGGCCATTCTTTGAAGCTGTGAAAGTGAAGTCTTGATTGTGTCCCAATGACACTGGAAATGCTACTTGTAAGGTTATTAGTTTAAGTACCCAACAAAGGGGAGATAGAATCTATAGAGACTTTATCCAGTGGATAGGCGCATCCCCCTGCTGAAGGATGGAATCACCGACCCATCTCAAAAATATTAATCCAGAATGGCTCTTGTCAATAGGAAATACAGGAGCAAAGAGTATAGCAGAGTCTAAAAGGAAAGGCCACCCAGAGACCACACCCCTTAAAGATCCATCCCATTTGAAGACACCAAACCCAGACACTGTTGCTGATGCCAAGAAGTGCTTACTGACAGGAGCCTGGTATAGCTGTTCCCTGAGAGGCTCTGCTAGAGACTGACCAATACAGATATGGATGCTTGCATCCAATCATTATACTGAATATGTGGAACTTAACGGAGGAGATAGGGGAAGGACTGAAGGAGCTGAAGGGGTTTGCAACCTCACAGGATGAACAACAATATCAACCAACCAGACCCCCCCAAGCTCCCAGGGATTAAACTACCAACCAAAGAGTACACATGGAGTGACCCATTCCTCTGCAGCATATGTAGCAGAGGATTGCCTTATCTGGTATCAATGGGAGGGGAGACCCTTGGTCTTGTGTGGACTTGATGACTCAGAGTAGGGGAATGCTAGAGTGCTGAAGAAGGACTGGGTAGGTGGGGGAACACCATCACAGAGGAGGGGGAGAGCATAGGAGATTTGTGGAGGGGAAACTGGAAAGGGGGATAACATTCGAAATGAAAATAAATAAAACAACCAATTAAACAAAAAGAAGAAAAAATAGATGTTCCTGCCAAGCAAACCTGCAGACTAGGTATAGAACCAGCCCAAGAGATAAAGATGTGTTGCCATCAACAAACCTGAGAAAAATTGGAGATCTGAATAATGCTTTGACATGGGACATGAAAATTCTGTTTGGAGTACACCTAACCTTGCTGGTTTTGGATCTTGCTTTGGTCCAGTCTTCTCACTCTGCCCTCCCCTCCCGTTTTGGGACTGATCATGTTTATTATGTACCATTTTATGTTGGAAGTAAGTGATCTTTTTTATTTGGATTTTTGTAAGTGGTTACAGTTAAGAGATTGACATCACTCTCAGATGAGACCTTGAATTTTGGGCTTTTTTAAAAACAGTATTGAGATTGTTAAAGCCTATGGGATTTTTGGAGTTGGACATATGCCTTTTTATATTATGATATGGCTACAGGTTTATGAAGGTCAGGGAGCAGAATATAGTGGTTGAAGTAAGAATGCCCCCTAGGCTCATATATTTAAATACTCATTTATCAGTGAGTGGCACTACTTTAGAATGATTAGAAGGTGTGGTCTTGTTGTAGGAAGTATGCCACTTTGGGGACTTGGGTGGAAGTTTCAGGGGAGGCTTCAAAGGCCAGAGCCAAGACTATTATCTCTTCCTGCTCTCTTCACATCCACATGTAGAATTATCAGCTTTTTTTCCACTACCATATCTGCCAGCACAATGCCATGGATGCCGCGCGTGCGTGTGTGCACGCGTGCGCGCGCGCACGCGCGCACACACACACACACACACACACACACACTGCTCCAATAACTGCTAACTTCTGGCCAAATCTTAACTTTTCCCTTTTCATTCAATCAACCTCAGGCTTACCAAACTTACATTGTAATTTCTATCCTCTTTTCCTATAGTCCATTAGCATCAGCTTCTAAAGTCCAACGGTAATTATATTCTAGATTTATGGCTTGTGTGTGTGTGTGTGTGTGTGTGTGTGTATGTGTGTGTTAAATATTAGTTGCTGGAGCGCGGCGGGCCTCCATATTGCAACCAGGACACAGCTGGAAAGGCCCAGGCTCTGTGGGACTTCCCCGCACCCTCTGGCGAGCACCGAGGCTGCTTTCTGCAACCAGCCCGCCGGCCCCTGGACCAGCAGAAGCGGCGGGCCTCCATATTGCAACCAGGACATAGCTGGAAAGGCCCAGGTAAACACCCCTTCCAGGGCTGCCCTCACGGGGGGATCTGCTAGGGTCTCGGACCCAAGCAGGCTGAGTTCCGCCTAGGCTCTGCGGGGCATCCCCGTGCCCTCTGGCGAGCACCGAGGCTGCTTTCTGCAACCAGCGCGCCGGCCCCTGGACCAGCAGAAGCGGCGGGCCTCCATATTGCAACCAGGACATAGCTGGAAAGGCCCAGGTAAACACCCCTTCCAGGGCTGCCCTCACGGGGGATCTGCTAGTGTCTCGGACCCAAGCAGGCTGAGTTCCGCTTAGGCTCTGCGGGACATCCCCGTGCCCTCTGGCGAGCACCGAGGCTGCTTTCTGCAACCAGCTCGCCGGCCCCTGGACCAGCAGAAGCGGAGGGCCTCCATATTGCAACCAGGACATAGCTGGAAAGGCCCAGGACACAGCTGGAAAGGCCCAGGCTCTGTGGGACATCCCCGCGCCCTCTGGCGAGCACCTAGGCTGCATTCTGCAACCAGCTCACCGGCCCCTGGACCAGCGGTAGCTGCGGGCCTCCATACTGCAACCAGGACATAGCTGGAAAGGCCCAGGTAAACACCCCTTCCAGGGCTACCCACACAGGGGGATCTGCTAGGGTCTCGGAACCAAGCAGGCCGAGTTCCTTGCAACCAGGACACAGCTGGAGAAGCCCAGGTAGACAGACTCCAACAGGGGCTACAATCGCATGGGTGGCAGCCAGCTTATGATCCCTTAAAGCAGCAGTCACACATATTTACCAGTAGAGAAACAACAGGTGAGCCCAGCCTCACAGGAGATTCAAACACCAGCCACTGACAACAAGGCCAACTAAAACCAGAAATAACCAGATGGCAAAAGGAAAATGAAGGAACGTTACTAACAAAAATCAAGGCAACATGACAGCATCTGAACCCAGTTCTCCAACAACAGGAAGCCCTGGATACCCAAAACACCAGAAAAACAAGACTTGCATATAAAATCACTGGTCAGGACGCTGGTAGCTGAACACATGGAAAAATCTCGTAAAGAAATAGAGGAGAAAATGGATCAAAAGTTAGAAGCATTTACGAGGCAAATACAAAAATCACTTCAAGAAATTCAGGAGAAGATGGATCAAAGAGAAGAAGACAATAAGGAAGAAAGACAAAAGTCACTTAAAGAACTACAGAAGAACGTGGGCCAACAAGTAGAAGCTATGAAAGAGGAAGCACAAAAATCTATTAAAGAAATACATGAAAACACAATCAAGCAAACGAAAGATCTGAGCACATCCATCCAGATACTAAAAACAGATGTAGAAACAACTAAGAAATCACAGAGGGAGACAACATTGGAGATAGAAAACCTGGGGAAGAAATCAGGGGCCCTAGACGCAAGTATCAGCAATAGAATACAAGAGATAGAAGACAGAATCTCAGAAGCCGAAGATACCATAGGAACCATTGATTCAACAGTCAAAGAAAACACTAAATGCAAAAAGGTGGTAACCCAAAACATCCAGGAAATCCAAGACACTATGAGAAGACCAAACCTAAGGATTATAGGTATAGACGAGAGTGAAGATTTACAAGTTAAGGGGCCAGCTAATATCTTCTATAAAATTATGGAAGAAAACTTCCCCAACCTAAGGAGAGAGATGCCCATGAATATACAAGAAGCCTATAGAACCCCAAACAGACTGGACCAGAACAGAAATACATCCCGTCACATAATAATCAAAACTCCAAATGTAATAAACAAAGAAAGAATACTAAAGGCAGCAAGAGAAAAAGGCCAAGTAACATATAAAGGAAAACCTATCAGAATAACACCAGACTTCTCACCTGAGACCATGAAAGCTAGAAGATCCTGGGCAGATATCATGCAAACTCTAAGAGAACACAAACTTCAGCCAAAACTACTTTACCCAGCAAAACTCTCAATTGCCATTGATGGAGACATCAAGGTATTCCATGACAAAACAAAATTTGCAAGATATCTCTCCACAAATCCAGCCCTACAAAGGATAATAGGGGGAAAACACCAAGACAAGGACGGAAACTACACTTGGGAAGAAGCAAGATAGAAACCTCCTCTCATCAAACCCAAAAGAAGATAACCTCTCGAATATAAAAAATAAATAAGATAAATAAATATAATTTCAAAAATGTCTGGAGGTAATAATTACTATTCCTTAATATTTCTTAACGTCAATGGACTCAATTCCCCAATAAAAAGACATAGACTAACAGACTGGATACGGAAACAGGACCCTACATTTTGCTGCATACAGGAAACACATCTCAGTGTTAAAGACAAACACTGCCTTAGAGTAAAAGGCTGGAGGACAATTTTACAAGCAAATGGTCTCAGGAAAGAAGCTGGAGTAGCCATTCTAATATCAGATAAAATTGACTTTCAACCTAAAATCATCAAAAGAGACCCAGAAGGTCACTTCTTGCTGGCCAAAGGGAAAATCCACCGGGAAGAGCTCTCAATACTGAACATCTATGCTCCAAATGCAAGGGCACCCTCATTTGTAAAAGAAACCTTACTAAAGCTTAAAGCACACATTACACCTAACACAATAATTGTGGGTGACTTCAACACCCCACTCTCCTCAATGGACCGATCAGGAAAGCAGAAACTAAACAGGGACACAGTGAAACTAATTGAAACTCTGGACCAATTGGATTTAACAGATATATATAGAACATTTCATCCTAAAGCTAAAGAATATACCCTTTTCTCAGCACCGCATGGTACCTTCTCCAAAATAGACCATATAATTGGTCACAAGACAGATGTCAACAAATACAAGAAGATCGAGCTAATCCCATGCCTCCTATCAGATCACCATGGAGAAAGAGTGGTCTTCAATAGCAACAAAAACAACAGAAAGCCCACATACACATGGAAACTGAACAATACTCTACTCAATGACACCTTGGTCAAGGAAGAAATAAAAAAGAAATCAAAGACTTTTTAGAATTCAATGAAAATGAAGGTACAACCTACCCAAATCTATGGGACACAATGAAAGCAGTGCTAAGAGGAAAACTCATAGCTCTAAGTGCATCCAAAAAGAAACTGGAGAGAGCATATACTAGCAGCTTAACGGCACACCTTAAAGCCCTGGAAGAAAAACAAGTTAATTCACCCAGGAGGAGTAGAAGACAAGAAATCATCAAACTCAGGGCTGAAATCAATCAAATAGAAACAAAGAGAACCATACAAAGAATCAACAAGACCAGGAGCTGGTTCTTTGAGAAAATCAACAAGATAGATAAACCCTTAGCCAGACTAACAAAAGGACACAGAGACAGTATACAAATTAACAAAATTAGAAATGAAAAGGGAGACATAACAACAGAAACTGAGGAAATTCAAAAGATCATCAGATCCTACTACAAAGGTCTATACTCAAAACAACTGGAGAATCTGGAGGAAATGGACAATTTTCTAGACAGATATCAAATACCAAAATTAAATCAGCATCAAGTAGATCAGCTAAATAGTCCCATAACCCCTAAAGAAATAGAAGGGGTTATAGAAAGCCTCCCAACCAAAAAAAGTACAGGACCAGATGGTTTTAGTGCAGAATTCTACCAGAGCTTCAAAGAAGACTTAACACCAATACTTTTCAAACTATTCCACAAAATAGAGACAGAAGGGACACTACCCAACTCATTCTTTAAAGCCACAATTACGCTAATACCTAAACCACAAAAAGATCCAACAAAGAAAGAGAACTACAGGCCAATTTCTCTTATGAATATAGATGCAAAAATACTAAATAAAATTCTTGCTAACTGAATCCAAGAGCACATCAAAACGATCATCCACCATGATCAAGTAGGCTTCATCCCAGGGATGCAGGGATGGTTCAATATACGGAAATCCATCAATGTAATCCACTACATAAACAAACTGAAAGAAAAAAACCACATGGTCATCTCATTAGATGCTGAAAAAGCATTTGACAAAATTCAGCATCCTTTCATGCTAAAAGTCTTGGAAAGAGCAGGAATTCAAGGCCCATACCTAAACATAGTAAAAGCAATCTACAGCAAACCAGTAGCCAACATCAAAGTAAATGGAGAGAAACTTGAAGCATTCCCACTAAAATCAGGGACAAGACAAGGCTGCCCTCTCTCTCCATATCTTTTCAATATAGTACTTGAAGTTCTAGCAAGAGCAAGTAGACAACATAAGGAAGTCAAAGGGATACAAATTGGAAAGGAAGAAGTGAAACTATCATTATTTGCAGACGATATGATAGTTTACCTAAGCAACCCAAAAAACTCCACCAGAGAACTTCTACAGCTGATAAACAACTTCAGCAAAGTGGCAGGTTATAAAATTAACTCAAGCAAGTCAGTGGCCTTCTTGTACTCAAAGGACAAGCAGGCTGAGAAAGAAATTAGGGAAATAACACCCTTCACAATAGCGACAAACAACATAAAGTATCTTGGCGTAACTCTAACCAAACAAGCGAAAGATCTGTACAACAGGAACTTCAAGTCCTTGAAGAAAGAAATCGAAGAAGACCTCAGAAGATGGAAAAATATTTCTTGCTCCTGGATTGGCAGGATCAATATAGTAAAAATGGCCATCTTGCCAAAAGCAATATACAGATTCAATGCAATCCCCATCAAAATCCCAACTCAATTCTTCATAGATCTAGAAAGAGCAATTCTCAAATTCATCTGGAGCAACAAAAAACCCAGGATAGCTAAAACTATTCTCAACAATAAAAGGACTTCTGGGGGAATCAGTATCCCTGACCTCAAGCAGTACTACAGAGCAATTGTGTTAAAAACTGCATGGTATTGGTATAGCAACAGGCAAGCAGATCAATGGAACAGGATTGAAGACCCAGAAATTAACCCACAGACTTATGGTCACTTGATCTTTGATAAAGGAGCCAAAACCATCCGGTGGAATAAAGATAGCCTTTTCAACCAATGGTGCTGGTTCAACTGGAGGTCAACATGCAGAAGAATGCGAATTGACCCACTCTTATCTCTTTGCACTAAGATCAACTCCAAGTGGATCAAGGACCTCCACATAAAACAAGACACATGGAAACTATTAGAAAAGAAACTTGGGAAGACCCTGGAGGACTTGGGCACAGGGGAAAAGTTCCTGAATAGAACACCAATAGCGTACGCACTAAGATCAAGGATCGACAAATGGGACCTCATAAAATTACAAAGTTTCTGCAAAGCAAAGGACACGGTCAGAAGGACAAAACGGCAACCAACAAAGTGGGAAAAGATCTTCACCAACCCCACATCCGACAGAGGGCTAATATCCAATATATACAAAGAACTCAAGAAGTTAGACCCCAGAGAATCAAATAACCCTATCAAAAAATGGGGCACAGAGCTAAACAAAGAATTTTCACCAGAAGAAATTCGGATTGCCGAGAAACACCTTAAAAGATGTTCAACATCATTAGTCATCAGGGAAATGCAAATCAAAACAACCCTGAGATTCCACCTCACACCAGTCAGAATGGCTAAGATTAAAAACTCAAGAGACAACAAGTGCTGGCGAGGATGTGGAGAAAGAGGAACACTCCTCCATTGTTGGTGGGATTGCAAAATGGTAAAACCGCTCTGGAAATCAGTTTGGAGGTTCCTCAGAAAATTGGGCATGTCACTCCCAGAGGACCCTGGCATACCACTCCTGGGCATATACCCAGAGGATTCCCCTGCATGCAATAAAGACACATGCTCCACTATGTTTATAGCAGCCTTGTTTATAATAGCCAGAAATTGGAAGGAGCCCAAATATCCCTCAAAGGAGGAATGGATACAGAAAATGTGGTATATTTATACAGTGGAATACTACTCAGCAATTAAAAATAATGAATTCATGCAATTTGTAGGTAAATGGTTAGACCTGGAAAATATCATCCTGAGTGAGCTAACCCAATCACAAAAGAATGCACATGAAATGCAATCACTGATAAGTGGATATTAATGAGCCCAGAAGCACTAAATACTCAAGACACGAATAGCAAGTCAAATGATTCCCAAGAAGAAGAAAGGAGAGGACCCTGGGCATGTAAAGATTGCATCCAGTTTAGTAAAGAAACTGAGGGGGGAGGGGGAATGATTGGGGAATAGTTGGGGGGGAGAGGAACTATGGGAACTATGGTGGGTGGGAACTGGGAAAGGGGAAAGCCCTTGGAATGTAAACATAGAATATAGAAAATAAAAATTTAAAAAAAAATAATAACTAAAAAAAAATATTAGTTGCTGGTTCCTATAAGGTAAAGCAAATAACCATCACAAAGAAAAAGATGGACATTCTATTGCCCCTAATTTGAAATCTTGATAAGCAAAGGCCAACATCAGTTTATTAAGGCATATGCTTTTATGGTCCACATGGCTGAAAGCCTGAGTGGGCAAAGTCCATAGAAAGATTGTCTTGCTTGCTCTGGGAATTTCTTTCTAAAAAATTTCATATCTGAGCACCCCAAATAGGCTGTTATTCCCTGGTCCTGTGGCATGCCCTCAGTGTTACCTATTGTTTTCTCTACCAGAATGTGGACTAGCTCTATGACACTGTCTGTGTCACTGGCAGATATGAAGTGTCTCTTCAGCTCTCCCTTGGACTAATTCTTTGCTGAGCATGTCACCCTTGTAACCACACTGAGGATGACAACCCACCTCCTTCCTTTCCCATCTCCTCTCCAAACATACTAGCACTTCTTCAAACGAAATTTTCCTATTATCTTAGGAAAATTGTACTCCTGAACTGAGAATGAAAATGGTACTATAGTATAACATTTCCTGAAGGACATTCAAAACAATTAGTAGATAAATGGGCTCTTTATTGTTTTGTTATTTTTATTTCACAGATGAAGACATTATATGTCAATTACCAGTGTGAGTCTAACTCATATCTTCCTGGATTCTCACTGGTTCCACTGGTGTGTGATTTGATTTTATCACCTTTCTGTGACTTAATTTGCTTAACTCAAATTTGAAGGCTGCAAGATGGATGAGTAGATTCAGACACCTTCTCCTAAGTCTGAGGAACTATGATTTTATTTCCAGGAATTTAAATGATGAATGGGAGATCTGGCTCTTACAGGTAGTCCTCTGATCTCCACATGTATAGAGCAAATACGCACATACACAAACATATACATACACAGATACATACACAAAATACATAAGAATGCATACACAAAAGTTCATAATACACATATACATAATTGCTATAAATGTTTAAGATGAAAATAACAACAGAACCTGCTAGATGAAATTATTTGGGGATGGTATTTAATAACCCACTGTTCATGGAGCAGTTAGAACATCTGGTATACTGTTTTATATTAATTATGTAAATAGCCATATTTTTTAAATTTTACCTCATTTACCCATTTAGTGTGGTGAGGCATACACAATGCCAAAAGTGTATGGAGTTAGTGTCCCTGGAATGAAATTGACAGTAGGCTTGATAGGAAATGTTGTTACTTCCTGAGCTATCTCATAAGCTCACTCTTAATTTTCTTAAGATTCAGGAATCACATGTGAACCCCACCTCTACCCATGCAAAGCAAAAGATAATAAGCCTTGGCAATATTTTCTAGAAGACTGTATTTTTCCAAATTACCACCTGATATTCCATATCCTCTTTGTTAACATTGTCTCTACATCTCTGCACTTCTCTCCCCATCAAATAGTGAGCATTTTCCCTGTCTGTCTTAGTCAGGGTTTCTATTCCTGCACAAATGTCATGACCAAGAAGCAAGTTGGGGAGGAAAGGGTTTATTCAGCTTATACTTCCACACAGCTGTTCATTACCAAAGGAAGTCAGGACTGGAACTCAAGCAGGTCAGAAGCAGGAGCTGATGCAGAGACCATGGAGGGATGTTCCTTAATGGCTTGCTTGCCCTGGCTTGCTCAGCCTGCTCTCTTATAGAACCCAAGAATACCAGTCCAGAGATGGTACCACCCCCAAGGGGCCCTCCCCCAGTTGATCACTAATTGAGAAAATGCCCCACAGCTGGATCTCATGGAGGCACTTTCCCAACTGAAGCTCCTTTTCCTATGATAACTCCAGCCTGTGTCAAGTTGACACACATAACTAGCCAGTACACTGTCCTAGACTTCATGACCTGTTCTTAAAGTTGACAGCAATACAGTCAGCAATTGTAGTCAACAAGGCTATATCAGGTGAATTACAGCGAGGAATACATCAATATAGCTTCCATTCTTTTATAGTAAAAGTAAGAATTTGAGGAGTATTTTAGACAAGAAATATATTGTCACTTTTAGAAATTTCATCGTGTCATAATCCACCATGATCACAAAACTCATGATCTTTTTTTTCTTTTATTGGATATTCTCTTTATTTATTTTCAAATGCTTTCCACTTTCCAGGTCTCCCACCTAGAAACCCCCTATCCCTTTGCCCAATCCCCTGCTTCTATGAAACTGCTCCCCCACTCCCCCACCCACCACTACCCACCCTGGCATTCTCCTACATAGGGGCATTGAACCCCTCCTGCTCAAGGCCCTCTCCTCCCACTGATGTCCACCAAGGCCATCCTCTGCCTCATATGCAGCCAGAGCCCTGGGACCCTCCATGGCTCAGCAGTTAAAGGCTAGGCTCACAACTAAAACTCTGAATCTCATTATCTTTACCTCACAGAAAGCACACTGCACAACTACCACATCCCCAATATCTTTGCCATACCTATGTTTACCACAGAAAAACTTCAAGGAAGTGAAATACCTGGAAGTTTTGTTTGTCATCCACAAGCAGAATGCTGGATTTCCTCTGGGGAAGTACCAGGGAACAGTGGCAATCTCTGTTTTATACAAGATTAAATTTACAGTGAAAAACCTGTGAGCAAGTTAAATATTCATCTTACTAGTACAGATCTGTCAGGGTTCTATAGAGAAGCAACATTATAGAATATATATATATATATCATATGTAATAAATGATATATAACATATATCATTTATTAGAATGGATTAAAAGCTTGTGGTTCAGCTAGATCAGCAATAGCTGTCTGCTAACAGAACTTTCTAAAATTCAGTAGTTTTTCAGTACATGAGGTTGGATGTGTCAACTTATGTTCAGTATGTGGAGAATTCTGAAGAAGTCGGCTTTAATTCCAGTGAAGGAGTAGACTTGCTAATGAGAACAAGAGCTAGCAAGCAAATAAAGAAAGCTTCCTGCTTCCGTATCCTTTGTATAGGCAAATACCAAAAGGTATGTTCTAGATTAGAAGTGTATGTTCTCACCTCAAAAGATCTCAACTAAAGGTATATGTTCCCACCTCTAAAGATCTGAATTAAAAGTGAGTCTTCATATTTGAAATATTTGAAGAAAAATATTTCTCATAGTGCTATGCAGCCCACTGAATTTTAGTTAATTCCAGATGTTCAGATGTAGTAAAGTTGACAAAGAAAAATAGGCATAACCTTAATATTTTAGTACTTTTCTTTCATATACAATAGTATCAATAAGGATTACATTTACTTATTCCCTCATCTTATCTTTTGTCATTCTCTACCTGAAGTTACAACCTTGGACCAGAAATTAATTAACTTTTCATATACTATATATTTTTTGTACATACTTCTTTCTTTATTCTTTATCTTTTACTTCAGATTTTAGGGTAGTCTATAACCTTGGCTGCCTCTTTAAAACATTCAGCCAAGCATTGTTAAGGGGCACCAATATTGATAGTAATTATGGCCTCCTGTCTGTGGCAATGGAGTAATAGTTGACTATATTACTATATTAAAATTTACATTTTGTTGGTGGAAATATTAAAAAAGTTGAACCGGCATGTTCCCGCACTTATGCCTTTAACTATCTACCACAGCAGCCTGGATAGCCATGCACTGGAGACTCAGAGGTTCACTGATCCCAAGCTCCCAAAATGGTCTCCACGCAGCTCACTAGGTTCCCAGTAGCAGGTCACTATCACACCATTTCCGTGCTTCAAACCCCCCACAGCTTTTGTGGAGCACCTAAGGAAAACCCATGCTTGGCCTACATACCTTTTTCTCTTGAAACAAGACTAACCGCTGTGTGAAGGAACATGATCTCTTGATTCTCTTGGTTTCCTGGCTCACTCTTAGCTTCTCATTTTTTCTCCTGTCCTCTTCTTCTCTCCCACCCCACACTCCTGCTGTCCTAGCATGGCCTGGTTCAATTTATTGCCTAGGCCAATCTGAAGTCTACTAGATGCCCCAGGCTGTGCTCCTCCCCCTCATGTCTATAGTAAACGTTCTTCTCATTCATTCCTTGGCACAGCCATGTCCTTATTTTTTCATTCACTGGTACTTCTTCACTGCATCCAAATATAGCTTGCCTTTGGTCTTAGAGTCTTTATTTTTGAAGATTTGTTTGTCATATGAAACTTTAATTAAGGAAAGAATCTCTGAAAAAGGAAAAAGAAGAGAAATATCCTAGAGACTTGTTTGCTTAGAACCCAATCATACAGAGGCATTTATTTTTCAGTTGAGGTTTCCTCCTCTTGGATGATGCTAGCTTGTGTCATGCTGACGTAAAACTAGCAAGCTCATTTTGAGAGTCATATGCGCGAAGAAAATGTAGCTCAATGTTTGCATATCTTTAAGGTATGCAGGCATTTTTTTTTCACATTCTCAATAGAGTATCTCTACCACTTAGTGGACAAAAACAGAAAAAAATCACACTTGTTTTGAGATCAAGATGGTAGTTGTTTTTTTAAAAAAATAGTATTTGAAGTAAGAAATTTGTTTGAAAGAAAATGAATTACATAAAATATGCTCTAGAATCACATAAACAGTTTTACAATAATGTTTTTTCTAGTGTAATAATGGATTAGTAAACAGCTGTCAACATTTTCCAACAGCTAGAAGAATCATGTCTGTACAATGATTGTTCTTGGTTATCAATTTGACTACTTTTGGAATTACCTAAAACTCATCTGCTAGCTACATCTCTGAAGGAAGTACCTTTTTTTAGTAGATATTTTCTTTATTTACATTCCAAATGTTATCCATATTCCTGGTTTTCCCTCTGAAAATAAATTATCCCATCCCCCTATCCTGCTCACTAACCTACCCACTCCTGCTTCCCTGTCCTGCCATTCCCCTATACTGGGTCTTTCTCAGGACCAAGGACCTTTCTTCCCTTTGATATCTCACAAGGCCAACCTCTGCTACATATGCAGCTGGAGCCATGGATCCCTCTGTGTGAACACTTTGGTTGATGGTTTAGTCCCTCGGAGCTCTGGGCGTACAAAATACCCATGGGAGGAGATACAGTGAGAGTGTGGAGCAGAGCCTGAAGGAAAGGCTATCCAGAGATTGTACCAACTGGGGACCCATCCCATATACAGTCAACAAACACAGACACTGAGGAACCTGCTATCCCAGAAGGACCTCCATTCTCTCCCTTCCTCTCTACCCTCATCAGACTTTAGATTCTGTTCCATAGAGGTAAGTGTCCCTATCCTAACTACCTTCTCAGATTGCTGAATCCTCTGGAGAAAGCCAAGATGCTCTGAGCAGTCCAGAGGGACCTCATTTCTCCCCCAACCTCTCTACTGAACTTTATCAGACCTGTGAATCCTGAACTATACAGGATCCCCGTCCCCCTACACATATTTCCTGCTTGCTGAGTCCTCTGTAGAATGTAAAGCTGCCCTGAGCAACCTGTTATTCCAAGGGGCCCCTCTATTCTCCTGCCACCTCTCACCTACCTCAGACCTTCTGAGCTGGAACCATACAGGTAAGCTTCTCACTCTCCAACCTTCTTTCCCTGCTTGATAAGTCTGCTAGGCATGACAAGCTGCCCTGAGCAGCCTGTTACCCCAGGGACCTCCATTTTCCACCACCTCTCTGCTGAATTTCTTTAGAACTGAGGCTCCTGAACCATACAGACCTGAAGATCCAGATCTATATACTCCAAAAATACACATCATAGGCCAGCACACCAGGATCATCAATCATAATACCTACTACAACAGTAACATCGAGGTAACAAAGGTATCCAGATGGTTAAAGGACCTCCTAAATGACACAATCAACCAAACCCAGGGCAATATGATACCTTCAGAGCACAGCTTCCCTACTACAGTAAGGCCTGGATATCACTGAAGCACAATAAAATGACCATAAATCCATTCTTATAATGATGATAGAGTCCTTTAAGGAGGAAATGAATGAATCCATAATACAAAACAAAACAAAACAAAACAAAACAAAACAAAACAAAAAAAACTAAAAATACAATCAAAGAGGTAGAGATCTTTAAAGAGGCAAGGAATAAAACCCTTAAATATATACAGGAAAAGGAATTAAATAGGCAAAAGAAATAAAACTGTGGAAGACATGAAAGGTAAAGTAGATATGGAAATAAAATCCTCATAAACTTAGTTAATCCTGTAGATGGAAAACGTAGAGAAGAAAAAAAGAACAACAACATACAGAAAATTCACAGGATGATCTCAGGCATAGAATATACAATAGAAGAAATTGATACATCCCTCAAAGAAAATGTAAAATCTAAAATAATTCCAGACAGAAAACATCGAGAAAATTTGGGATACATGAAAAGACCTAACTTAAGAATAATAGGAACAGAGGAAGAAGAGTTACAACTCCAAGCCCAGAAAATATTCTCAATAAAGTCATAGAAGAAAAGCTTTCAAGACTAAAACAAGAGATACCTATAAGCATAAAAGAAGCTTATAGAACATCAATTAGACTAGACCAGAAAAAAAAAAAACTTCCACAAAATAATCAAAGCAAGAAATCTACAGAGCAAAGAAAGAATATGAAAGAAGCAAGGGAAAATGTCAGGTAACATACAAAGGGAGACTTACTAGAATTATGTTCAACTTCTCAAGATAGACTCTTAAAATTAGAAGGACCTGGGCAGATATTTGGCAACCACAAACACAAAGAGAAGTAAAAAAATACAGATGCCAACTTAGACTAATATTCCCAGCAAAATTCTCAGTTAATATAGAGGGAGAAAGCAAGGTATTTCAAGACAAATCCAAATTCAAACAATAACTATCCACAAATCCAGCCCTATAGAAAATTCTAGAAGAAAAACTCTAACCCATGGATGTAGAGAGCCTTATTGAGGTGGCATGCCATCTGGCAGGAACTTCATATCAACCATATGTGAAGTTCCTCTCCCAGTCTGGGAACTCCTGTGTCAACCATAATCCCCTCCACCTAGGGTGGAGTACTCAGACAAAGGTGAAGCCTATTCTTCAATTACCTGCAGCCTCCTGAGAAACATTAGCCACCCGTGGAGCAACTGAACTGGTTCTGCTGAGAAGCTTCCATGCTTTCCCCCTGCCTATATATATTGGGAGTTCTTCATTAAACATTGAGACCCTGAACAGCAATGTTGTCTTGGTCTCCATCTCTTTTTTGCTACCTTCCCATACACCCCCAGCTTCCCTTCCAGGGAACCTGTTTGATGTAACTGTGGGCAGTTACAAATGGAGGATATCTGCATCCAAGAAAACACAGGAAATAAGTAATTCCATACCAGCAAAAACAAGGGAAGCGTGCACGCGCACACACACACACACACACACACACACACACACACATACACACGTACACACACACCCCAAAATAACAGGAAAAAAAACAATCACTGGCCATTAATATCTCTCAACTTGGATGGACTCAATTCTCCAATAAAAAGAGAAAAGCTGACAGAATTGATGCAAAAATAGGATTCACCACTCTGCTGGATACAAGAAACACACCTCAGCAATAAACATAGACATTACCTCAGAGTAAAGGTCTGAAAAAAACTTTTCCAAGTAAATAGACCCAATAAGCAAGCTGAAGTAACCATTCTAATATCTCATAAAATAGGCTTTCAACCAAAATTTATCAAAAGAGAAAGGAAAGGACACATCACACTAATCAAGGAAAACTATCTACCAGGATGATATCTCAGTTCTGAACTTCTATATCCCAAACACAAGGGCACTCACATTTGTAAAAGGAACATTGCTCAAGCTTAAATTGCACATCAAACCCCACAAATTAATAGTGGAAGACTTTAATAGGGGAAGACACCCCACTCATCAATTGACAAGTAATCATAACAAATATTAAACAGAAATAACAAAACCAACATACATTATGAATAAAATGGACCTAACAGACATCTGTACAGCATTTCACCCAGACACAAGAGAATATGCCTTCTTGGCACTTCATGGATGCTTCTCCAAAACTGAGGATATACTCACTCACAAAGTAAGTCTCCACAGATACATGAAATTTGAGATAATACCTTATATCTTTTCAGACAACCATGGATTAAAGCTGGACTTCAACAACAGCAGAAACACCAGAAAGCCTACACACTCATGGAAATTGAACAACTTTCTATCCAATGATCTCTGGATCAGGGAGGAAATAAAGAAATTAAAGATTTTCTAGAATTCAGTAAAAACAAAGGCAAAACATACCCAAATTTATAAAGCACAATGAAAGCAGTGCTAATATGAATGTTCATAGCAGTAAGTACCTACAAAAACATTGAAAGCAAATGAAGAAGAAAAAGTAGTAGTAGAAGAAGTAGTAGTAGAAGAAAAAGAAGAAGAAGAAGAAGAAGAAGAAGAAGAAGAAGAGGAGGAGGAGGAGGAGGAGGAGGAGGAGGAGGAGGAGGAGGAGGAGGAGGAGGAGGAGGAGGAGGAGGAGGAGGAGGAGGCAAAAGCACATCAAATAGGCAGCAGGAAATAATCAGAAACAGGGCTGAAATCAATCATATTGAAGCAAAGAAGACAATACAAATAATCAATGAAACTAAGAGCTGGTTCTTCTAGGAAATGACGATAGACTAACCTTTCTTAGCCCAACTAGGGTAAAGACAGAGTGATAGTATTAGAAATGAAATGGTACTATGTTCATAGCAGCCCTATTTATAATAGCCAGAAGCTGGAAAGAACCCAGATGTCCCTCAACGGAGGAATGGATACAGAAAATGTGGTATATTTACACTATGGAATACTACTCAGCTATTAAAAACAATGAATTCATGAAATTATTAGGCAAGTGGGTGGAACTGGAGAATGTCATCCTGAGTGAGGTGACCCAATCACAAAAGAACACTCATGGCATGCACTCACTGATAGCGGATATTAGCCCAGAAGTTTGGAATACCCAGGAAACAATTCACATATCAAATTATGCCCAAGAAGAAAGAAGGGGAGGCCCCTGGTCCTAGAAAGGCTCAGTGCAACAATGTAAGGGAATACCAGGACAGGGAATTGGGAAGGGGTTGATTGGCAATCCTGGAAAGGGGAAATTATTTAAAATGTAAATAAAGAATACATCGAATAAAAAAAAACTAAAAGAAAGAGAGAAATAGAAAGGAAGAAAGAAATAGAAAGAAAGAAAGAAAGAAAGAAAGAAAGAAAGAAAGAAAGAAATGACAACAGAACCCGAGGAAATTAAACAAAATCATTAGGTCTTACTTCGAAACCCTGTCCTACACAAAATTGGAAAATCTTAACAAAATGAATGATTTTCTAGACACATACCACTTGAAAAAGTTAAATCAAGATCACATGAACTATCTAAATAGCCATTTGTCTCCTAGAGGAAGAGAAGCAGTCATTAAAACTTCCTAACAAAAATCCAAGGGCCAGATGGTTTTAGTGCAAAATTTTATCACAATTTCAAGGAAGTAATCCCAATTCTCCTCAAACTTTCCACAAAATAGAAACACAAAGCAGACTGTCAAACTCATTGTATGAGGCCATAGCGATTGTAATAACTAAACTACACAAAGACTCAACAAAGACAATCTCAGACAGATTTCCCTAATGAATACTGATGCAAAAATAGTCAATAAAATACTTGGTAACCAAATCCAACACATAAAAAATATTTACATCATGATCAAGTAGGATTTAACCCAGGGATGCAGGAATGGTTAAAAATATGAAAATCCATCAATGTAAACCACTCTACAAAAAAACTGAATGAAGTATATTACATAATTATCTCAGATGTTGAAAAAGCTTTTGATAAAATCTAGCACCTCTTCATATTAAAAGTATTAAAAGTATTAGGGAGATCAGAAATATAAGGCACATACCTAAATATAATCAAAACAATACACAGCAAGCCAATAGACAAAATCATGCTAAATGGAGAGAAACTTAAAGGAATTCTACTTAAATCAGGGACAAATAAAAGGCTGCCCACTCTGTCCCTGTCTATTCAATATAGCACATGAAGTTCTAGCCAAAGCAATAAAACAACTAAAGGAGATCAAGGGGATACAAATCTTAAAAGAAGTCAAAGTTTCACTATTTATGTATGATATGGTAGTATATATAAGTGACCCCAAAAATTCTATCAGAGAATTCCTACAGCTGATAAACATCTTCAGCAGAAGTTGGATACAAAATTAACTCAAATAAATCAGTAGCCCTCATTTATTAAAATAATGAGTGGGCCTGAAAAGAAATTAGGGAGACAATACCCATTATAATAACCACAAACAATATAAAATATCTTGGTATAATATAAGCAATCGAAAGAACTATTTGACAAGAACTTCAGTTCCCTGAAAAAAGTATTTGAAGAAGATAACAGAAGATGGAAAGATTTCCTAAACTGACAGTTACAGTTAACATAGTTACAATGATCATCTTATCAAAAACAATCTACACATTTAATACAATCCCCATCAAAATTTCAACACAATGTTTATAGACCTTAAAAGAATGGTTCTCAACTTCATATGGGAAAAACAATAGCAAAACCAATCCTGAACAATAAAAGAACTTGGGGAAATATCACCATCCCTGACCTCAAGCAGTACTACAGAACAATAGTGACAGAATCCACATTATTGGTAAAAAGCAGACAGATAGATCAATGGAATAGAATTGAAAAGCCATAAATAAACCTACGCACCTATAGTAACTTCATTTTTGATAAAGATGCCTAAAACCATACAATGGAAAAATCAAAGTATCAACAAATGGTGCTGGACTAACTGGATGTCTACATGTAGAAGAATAAAATAGATCTATACTTATCACCCTGCACAAACTCAAGACCAAATGGGTTAAGGGCCTCAAAATAAAACAAGATACACTAAATCTGATAGACAAGAAAGTAGAAAATAACTTTTAAAACATTAGTTCAGGAGACAATTTCTTGATTGGAACACCAATGACTCAGGCTCTTAGTTTAACAGTGATAAATGGGACTTCATGAAACTGAAAAGCTCCTGTAAGGAAAATGACACTATCTATAGGAGAAAACAGCCCTACAGATTAAAAATGGATTTTTACCAACCCTACAGTTGACCAAGTGCTAGTACATAAAATGTATAAAGAATTCAATAAATGTTTTTTATTATTTTTTCTATATTCTTTGTTTACATTCCAAAGGCTTTCCCCTTTCCCAGTTCCCCCCTCACCATATGTTCCATAAGTCCTCTTTCTGACACCCCCCCCCGCCTATTCCCCAATCACCCCCCCCACCATTTCTCTGTTCTGGTACTCTCCTACAAAACTGGATCCAGTCTTTTCAGGACCAGGATCCTCTCCTTCAATCTTCTTGGGAATCTTTTGACTTGCTAATTATGCCTTGAGTATACAGAGCTTCTGGGATCATTAATATCCACTTATCAGTGATTGCATTTCATATGTATTCTTTTGTGATTGGGTTAACTCACTTAGGATGATATTTTCCAGATCCAACCATTTGCCTACAAATTGCATGCCATTGTAAAAATATACCACATTTTCTGTATCCATTCCTCCTTTGAGGGACATCTGGGATTCTTCCAACTTCAGTCAGAATGGCTAAGATAAAAAACTCAGGAGACAACAGGTGCTGGCTAGGATGTGGAGAAAGAGGAACACTCCTCCACTTTTGGTGGGATTGCAAGATGGTACAACTGTCTGGAAATCAGTCTCATGGTTCCTCAGAAAATTGGGCATGACACTTCCAGAGGACCCTGTCATACCACTCCTGGGCATATACCCAGAGGATTCCTCTGCATACAATAAAGACACATGCTCCACTATGTTCAAGAACTCAATAAACTAAACACCAAGATTCAAATAACCAATTACAAAATTGGGTACAGAGCTAAAGGGAGAATTCTCTTTTTAATTAGATAAATTCTTTATTTACAATTCAAATGTTGTTGCCTTTCCCCACCACCTGAAAATCCCCTAACCCATGCCCACTCCCCCTGCTCACCAATCCACCCACTCCTGCTTCCCTTTCCTGGCATTCCCCTACGCTGAGGCATTTATCCTTCTCAGGTCCAAAGGCCTCTCCTTCCTTCGATGTCCAAAAAGGCCATCCTATGTTGCATATGCATTTGGAGCCATGGGTCCCTCCATGTGTACTCTTTGGTTTCATGGTTTAGTCCCTGGGAGCTCTGGGGATACTGGGGTTTCATATTGTTGTTCCTCATTTGGCTCTGCAAACCTCTTCAGCTCCTTGGGTCAAAAGGGAGAATTGTTTTGTTTTGTCTTGTTTTGTTTTATAAGAATTTTTTTTATTGAATATCGTCTTCATTTACATTGCCAATGGTAAAAACATTTCCTGATTTACCCCCTCCCTAAAGACCCCAAACCCTCCGCCCACCCGTGCCCTCCCGTATATTCCCCTCCAAAAGACATACTCCCGAACCTCCCCCCTTCAGTTTCCCTTTGTTGAGGCCTCTATTGAGCCTTTACCTGACCAAGGACCATTCCTCCCACCGATGACCAACAAGACCTTCCTCTGCCACATATTTGGCTGCAATCATGTGTACCCCTTGGTTGATGGTTCAGTCTCTGGGAGTCTTGGGACATCTGGGTAGCTGAAGTCATTGCTCATTCCAAGGGGCTATAAACTCCTTCAGCTCCTCTGGACCATCCTCCATCTCCTCCATTGGGGACCCCATGCCCTTTCCAATAGTTGGTTGCTAGTTTCTGCCTTTGTATTTGTAAAGCTCTGGCAGGGCCCCTCCGGAGACAACCATGGCATGTTCCTTTTGAAATATACTTCTTGTCTTAGTGTCGGGGTTTGTTAACTGTTTATAAGGTAAATCCCCAGGTAGGGTAGTCTCTGGGTGGCTGTTACTTCAGTCTCTGCTCCACACATTGTCTCCCTTATTGCTCCTGTGAGTATTATGTTCCCTTTCTCAAAGGAACCAAAGTACCCTCACTTAAGTCTTCCTTCTTCTTGAGCTTCCTGTGCTGAGTGAATTGTAACTTGTTTATTTTGAGTTTTTGGGCTAGCATCCACTTATTAGTGAGTGCATACCATATGGGTTCTTTTGTGATTGGGTTACCTCGCTCAGGATGACACTGTCTAGTTCCATCCATTTGCCTAAGAATTTCATGAATTCATTGTTTTTAATAGCTGAATAGTACTCCATTGAGTATATATACCACAGTTTCTGTATCCATTCCTCTGTTGAGGGACATCTGGGTTCTTTCCAACTTCTGGCTATTATAAATAAGGCAGCTATTAACATAGTAGTGCATGTGTCCTTATTACATGTAAGAGCATCTTCTGGATATATTCCCAGGAGTGGTATAGCTGGGTCCACTGGTAGTACTATGTCTAATTTTCTGAGGAATTGCCAAACTGATTTCCAGAGTGGTTTTACCAGCTTGAAATCCCACCAACAATGGAGAAGTGTTCCTTTTGCCCCACAGCCTCTCAAGCATCCACTGTCCCCTGAGTTTTTCTACTTAGCCATTCTGACTGGTGTAAGGTTGAATCTCAGTGTTGTTTTGATTTGCATTTCCCTGATAACTAAGGATGCTGAACATTTCTTTAGGTGCTTTAGAGCCATTTGATTTTCCACAATTGAGAATTCCCTGTTTACCTGTGTACCCATTTTTTAATAGGGTTATTTGATTCTCTGGAGACTAACTTCTTGAGTTCTTTGTATATATTGGCTATTAGCCTTCTATCGGATGTAGGGTTAGTAAAGATATTTTCCCAATTTGTTGGTTGCCATTTTGTCCTATTGATTGTGTCCTTTGCCTTACAGAAATTTTGCAGTTTTATGAGGTTCCATTTGTTGATTCTTGTTCTTAGAGCATAAGCCATTGGTGTTCTGTTCAAGAAATTTTCCCTTGTGCCCATGTGTTCAAGATTTGTCCCCACTTTCTCCTCTATAAGTTTCAGTGTGTCTGGTTTTATGTGTAGAACCTTGATCCACTTGGACTTGAGCTTTGTACAAAGAGATAAGAATGGGTCAATTTGCATTTTTCTGCATGCAGACCTCCTGTTTATCCAGAACCATTTTTAAAAATGCTGTCTTTGTTCCACTGGAGGTTTTTAGCTCCTTTGTCAAATATCAAGTGACCGTACATGTTTGGGTTCTTTTCTGGGTCTTCAATTCTATTCCATTGTTCTTCTTGCCTGTCTCTGTACCAATACCATACTTTTTTTCCCCCCGCTATTGCTCTTTAGTAGAGCTTGAGGTCAGAGATGGTGATTCCCCCAGAAGTTCTTTTGTTGTGAATACTTTTTGCTATCCTAGGTTTTCTGTTATTCCAAATGAATTTGAAAATTGCTCTTCCTAGCTCTATGAAGAAGTGTTTTGGGTTTTTGATGAGGATTGCTTTGTATCTGTAGATTGCTTTTGGCAAGATGGGCATTTTTACTGGGTGTCATTTCCCTAATTTCTTTCTCATCTTGTTTATCCTTTGAGTAGAGGAAGGCTGCTGATTTGCTTGAGTTAATTTTATATCCAGGCACTTTGCTGAAGTTGTTTATAAGCTTTAGAAGTTCTCTGGTGGAAGTTTTGGGGTTGCTTAAGTATACTATCATATCATCTGCAAATAGTGATATTTAGACTGCTACCTTTCAAATTCGTATACCTATGACCTCCTTTTGCTGCCTGATTGTTCTGGCTAGGGCTTCAATTACTATATTGAATAGATATGGAGAGAGTGGGCAGCCTTCTCTGGTCCTTGATTTTTGTGAGATTGCTTCAAGTTTTTCTCCATTTAGTTTGATGTTGGCTAACAGTTTGCAGTATATTGCTTTCACTATATTTAGGTATGGGCCTTGGATTCCCAATCTCTCTAAGACTTTTATCATGAAGGGATGCTTGATTTTGTCAAAAGCATTTTCAGCATATAATGAAGTAACCATGTGGGGTATTTTTTGCTTTAATTAGTTTATGTAGTGTATTACATTGACAGATTTCCTTATATTGAACCATCCCTGAGTCCCTGGGATGAAGCCAAACTGATCGTAGTGAATTATAATTTTGATGCATTCTTGGATTCGGTTGGCCAGGATTTTGTTCAGTATTTTTGCATCAATGTTCATGAGGGAGATTAGTCTGAAGTTCTCCTTCCTTGTTTGGTATATGTTTGGTTTAGGTATAAGCATTATTGTAGCTTCATAGAACGAGTTGAGTAGTGTTCCTTGAGTTTCTATTTTGTGGAAAAGTTTGAAGAGTATTGCTATTAATTCTTTGAAGATCTGAAGATCTGATAGAATTCTCTGCTAAACCCTTCTGGTCCGGTCCTGGTTTTTTTTTTTTTTTTTTTTTTTTTTTTTTGATGGGAGACTATGAATGACTTCTTCTATTTCCTCAGGGCTTATGGGACTATTTAGATAGTTTATCTGATCCTGTTTTAATGTTGGCACCTGGTATGTATCTAGAAAGTTGTCCATTTCATCCAGGTTTTCAAACTTTGTTGAGTATAAACTCTTGTAGTAGGATCTGATGATTTTTTGCATTTCCACAGCTTCTGTTGTTATGTCTCCCTTTTCATTTCTGATTTTATTAATTTGGATACTGTTTCTGTGCCCTCTGGTTAGTCTGGTTAAGGGTTTATCTATTTTGTTGATTTTTTCAAAGAACCAGCTCCATGTTTTGTTGATTTTTTTGTATAGTTATGTTTCTGTCTGGTTGATTTCCTCTCTAAGTTTGATTATTTCCTGCTGTCTACTCCTCTTGGGGTTATTTGCTTCCTTTTGTTCTAGAGCTTTCATGAACACTGTCATACAGTTAGTGTTAGTGTAAGCTCTTTCCATTCTCTTTTTGGAGGCATTTAGAGCTATGAGTTTTCCTCTTAGCACTGCTTTCATTGTGTCCCATGAATTTTTTATAGTGTGTCTTCATTTTCATTAAATTCTAAAAAGTCTTTAATTTCTTTCTTTGTTTTTTTTTCCCTTGACCAAGCTATCATTGAGAAGAACATTGTTCAAAGTCCATGTGTATGTGTGTTTTCCATTGCTTTTGTTTGAGCTTAAGACCAGCCTTAGGCCATGGTGATCTGATATGATACATGGAATTATTTCAATATTTCTGTATCTGTTGAGGCCTGTTTTGTGACTAATTATATGGTCAATTTTAGCGAAGGTACCATGAGGTGCTGAGAAGGTATATTCTTTTGCTTTAGGGTGGAAAGTTTTGACAACTTTTAGTTGAAAGGCAATTTTATCTGATATAAGAACGGCCACTCCAGGTTGTTTCTTGGGACTCTTTGCTTGGAAAATTGTTTTCCTACCTTTGATTCTTAGTTTCTGTCTTTGTCACTGAAGTTGGTTTCTTGTATGCAACAAACATTGAATCCTGTTTACATATCCAGTCCATTAGTCTATGTCTTTTTATAGGGGAATTAATACCATTGATATTAAGAGATATTAAGGAAAAGTGATTGTTGCTTACTGTTATCTTCTTAGTTAAAGGTGGCATTCTGGTTGTGTAGCTATCGTCTATTGGGTTTGTTGAAAGATTATCTAATTGATTTTTCTATGGTGTGGTTTGTTGCCTTGTGTTGGTATTTTCCATCCATTGTCCTTTGCAGAGCTGGATTTGTGGAAAGATACTGTGTAAATTTGCTTTTGTCATGGAATGTCTTGTTTTCTCCATCTATGGTAATTGAAAGGTTTGCTGGATATAATAGTCTGGACTGGTATTTATGTTCTCTTAGGGTCTATATGACATCTGACCAGGCTCTTCTGGCTTTCATAGTCTCTGGTGAGAAGTCTGGTGTAATTCTGATAGGTCTGCCTTTATATGTTATTTGACCTTTTTCTCTGACTGCTTTTAATATTCTTTCTTTGTTTGGTGTTTTGATTATTATGTGATGGGAAGTATTTCTCCTCTGGTCCAATCTTTTTGAAGTTTGTAGACTTCCTGTATGTTCATGGGCATCTCCTTCCTTAGGCTAGGGAAGTTTTCTTCTATAATTTTGTTGAAGATAT
Source organism: Apodemus agrarius (assembly GCA_964023405.1). Classification (NCBI taxonomy): domain Eukaryota; kingdom Metazoa; phylum Chordata; class Mammalia; order Rodentia; family Muridae; genus Apodemus; species Apodemus agrarius. Next base: position 130,038,709 of record OZ030009.1, on the reverse strand, counting down.
TTATTGGCCCTTTAATATATAAATCCTTGCTTTCTTCTATACCTATAATCCTTAGGTTTGGTCTTCTCATTGTGTCCTGGATTTCCTGTTTGTTTTGGGTTACAAGCTTTTTGCATTTTTCATTTTCTTTGACTGTTGAGTCAAGGTTTTCTATGGAATCTTCAGCATCAGAAATTCTTTCTATCTCTTGTATTCTGTTGTTGATGCTTACATCTATGACTCCTGATTCTTTCCAAGGTTTTCTATCTTCAGAGATGTCTCATTTTGTGATTTTTTTTTATTAATTCTCTTTCTAGTTTTGGATCCTGGATAGCTTTGTTTGGTTCTGTCACTTGTTTGTTTGTTTTTTCCTGAAATTCTTTAAGGAATTCTTGTGGTTCCTCTTTAAAGGCTTCTACCTGTTGACCCATGTTCTCCTGTGTTTCTTTTAGGGATTTTTGTGATTCCTCTTTAAGGGCTTCTGCATGTTGACCCATGTTCTCACATAATTCCCTATGGGAGTTTTATACTGCCTCTTTAAGGGCTTCAACTTGTTGACTCATTTTCTCCTGTATTTCTTTAAGAGATTTTTGTGTTTCCTCTTTAAGGGCTTCTAACTTTTGATCCATATTTTCTTGTATTTCTTTTAGAAATTTTTGTGCTTCTACCTGTTAACACATGTTCTCTTGTATTTTTGAAGGGAGTTATTCATGTTCTTCTTGAAGTCCTCCACTAGCAATATGAGATGTGAATTTAAATCGAGTTCTTGCTTTTCTGATGTGATGGAGTATGCTGGATTTGCTCTTGTGGGAGAACTGGGTTCTGATGGTGCCATGTTGACTTTGGTTTCTGTTTGTAATGATCTTGTTTTTGCCTTTGGCCATCTTGTTATATGCTGTGTTTGCTGGTCTTGCTGTCTCTATCTTCTCTGTCCTGTAGGTCTGTGTTTCTGTACTCCTGGGATTCTCTTTCTGCCCAATGCCCTGCAAGCAGCTGATTCTCCAGAAAGTATCAGGTGATGGGGTCTCCCCTCTTCCAGACTTGGCAAGAGTCGAATGCCCTGCAGGCTGCTAGCTTTCAAATGAATACTAACGGATTTCAAATGCCCTGTTGATGCTGGTTCTTGAATGCCCAGTTTCTATCTGTTACAATGTCCTGCTGCTGCCAGTTCTCAAATGACCTGCTCCTGTCAGTTCTCTAGAGAGTATCAGGAAATGGTGTCCTCTCCGTGACAGATTTGGTGCATGTCTACCCTAAAGGGAGAATTCTTAACAGGGAAATCTCAACTGTCCTAGAAGCTCTTTAATCATCAGGGAAATGCAAATCAAAACAACTCTGAAGTTCTATTTTATACCCACCAGAATAGCTAAGATCAAAAACATAATAGATAGAACATGCTGATAAGGATGCAAAGCAAGGGAAACAGTCTTCCATTGCTGGTAGGAGTTCAAACTTGTACAACCACTTTGGAAATCAATTTGGCAGTTTCTCAGAAAACTGGAAATAGTTCTACCTCAAGACCCAGCTATATCACTCCTGGGCATATACTCAAAAGGTTATCTACCATCCCACAAAGAAACTTGCTCAGCTATTTTTATGGTAACTTTATTCATAATAGCCAGAAAATGAAACAACCTAGATATCCTTCAATTGAAAAATGGATAAAGAAAATATGGTACATCTATACAATGAAATATAAAAACAAAAATAACATGAATTTTACAGGTAAATGGATGCATATTGAAAATATCATCCTGGATGAGGTACCCCAGACCCAAAAGAACATTCATGGTATGTACTCATTTAAAAAATATATTCTCCATAGAATATAATATACCCATTCTACAGTCCACAAACTCAAAGAAGTAAAACAAGAAGGAAGGTCCAAAAGGATGCTCCAATATTACCACAAATGAGGCTTGAAATAGCATAATAGGAAGATGGAGAGAGGGAACTGGGAGTGAGGGGAATGGTTAGGTTAGTGATTGGGTTTAAGATCTGGTATGGTGATGAGCAGGAGGGATGGACTGTGACCATGAGAATGAATAGAAATCTGTAACTAACAGGGGTAGGATGAGAGGGGGGAGACCTGGAATAAGGAAGACACCCAAATATTAATGGGGGTATCCTTATCTGTGATTCACAGCACTGGGGATATGGAACCTGAAGTGGCCACCTTCTGTAGTAACCTCAGTGGAGATATAGGAAAGCCAATCCACTCAAAACCTTTCAACCCAGAATCTATGTATCAGAAATGAAGGTACAGGGGATAAAATGGAGACTGATGATACTGCCAACCAATAACTAGCCCAAATTGAGATTCATCCCATGAGCAAGCACCAATCCCTAACACTATTAATGATACTCTGTTATGATTATAGAGTGGAGTAATGACTGTCTACCTAGCAGCTGACTCAGACAGATGCAAACACCCACAGCAAAATGGTTAATGGATCTTTGGGACTCTTATGGAAGAATAGGAGAAAGGATTGCAGCCCCGATGCACATAGGAAATTCACAAGAAGACCAATAAAGGAACCTGGACCCTTGAGCCTCTAAGAGACTGAACTACAAACTAAAGAACATGGTCTAAATTTAGCCCTCTATTCCCCCCCATACACATGGAGCAGCTGTCTAACTGTGTAGTTTTATCTTCATGTGGGTCCTGAACAACTGGAACTAGGGCTATCCCAAAAGCTATTGCCTGTCTGGGTATGTTCTAGCTAGCCTGCCATGTCTCATGTTAATGGGAGACTATGTGCCTAGCCTTACAAAGACTTGATGATCCAGGGTAGGGGGATACTCAGGGGCCTCTTTCAGAGAAGAGGAGGGGAATGATGGGACGGATTATATAAATGGATGATAAGAAAGGAGGCGTGAGTGGGATGTAAAGTGAATATGTAAAAAATAAAAATAATAAAGAAAAACAGTGTATACATGTGTATATAAATGTATATATGTGTACATACATACATATGTACATATATACATATTTAGGTCAGTAATACACAACAATGATCAAGTAAGTACAATACTTATGTTTCATATATAGAAAGTGAACTTCAGAATAATGGGACTTGTTTAATGTTAATGAAGAAGAGGTAAAAACTTCAAGACTTGAGTACAATGTATGTGAGTGTGAAGCCTTTGTTCTTTCCATTACATTAGCAATTCTGGTCTACTACCCATCAGGAGGAACCATCCCATGCTTATATAATAGATACATGCACATTATTTAAAAATCTTACTATTCATGGTCTGGCTTCTAGAAACAAGTTAAGTATATTAAGAAAAAATATTGAGTTAAACAAATCTATAAATACAGCCACAATTGAGTGTGAAAATGCTGGTATGCTTTTTTTTTTTTTTTTATGAAACTCCTCAGAATGCTTAATGAAGCCTGTGAACTGTATTGTAAGGTGAGAACATAATACATCTAAATGAACATGTGTGTTAATAACAAATTAAAGGAAAACAAACAAGCAAAAAACAAAGTGAGAGGAAAATAACAAAGAATTTGTACTGAAGTCAAGACAATTTCAGGACGAAGGGTCCTCCTTGTATTGTTCCTTGCTGTGACAGTACAGAACTCTGAACACAGTAGGGAACACACTCATTGTGATGACCAAGGGGCTTATAGATGTGGAACATCATGATATCAATGATAATTTTACATGTAGGAGGCCGCAAACTTGTCTTATAAATTTGTCCTTGGAAAGAATAAAAAGGGAAAATATTGTACAATAAAGAGATAATGAAGATCTTGTAAAAATAGCCATCTACAAAAGCAGGTGAAATGAGTTCTTGGAAAGCCAGCATATCTACAAATCAGCAGGTCCAGATGAGGCGCCTTCTCTCTGTGGGATGAAAGAAACTGGCAAGCATGCTAACTCCATTATTTACACTTACTTTCAGAAAAACAAGAGAATTCTGGAGAATTATAAGAGATGGAAAGGAAAGAAAATACAATGTCTTCCTTACACTTATGTAAAGAATGAGAGTAACTCCAGAAAACTCAATAGTAATTAAAGTTAAATGAAAGAGGAACAATGTAATGACTTTCACATAACTGAAATTTGATAAATATATTTCTTTTCAGATGGCAGCATTTTTAAAATTGAAATATGGAAGAAACATGAATATAAAATAACTTGAATTTGAGCAATATTTCATAATGCTTTGTTCATAATTATTCAAAGAAAAAATTTTTTCTCAAGCATGAACTCTAGCTCCAGAGGTATTTAAGGACAAATTTGGGGGTGACTGGAAATAATGATTATAAATGGGAATCTAACATTTCAAAAATATGAAAGAAATATGATGGTCTTTAGTGACAATTTTATGTAGATAAAATTGTTATGTTACAACCAATCAGGTACTAATCATTGTGCTCTATGGTGACCATGAGAATCACAACAGGTAAGTCTTTTGACATCTATACAGAAAGAGTCTAATAAGTATAGGGTCTGATGTAGTAAGTGTATGATAGTGCTGACTATAATTCTTGATAGTTATTTGCAAAGTCAATTTTTACTCGGTGGATAAAATCTATTGTCTTTTCTCTTCGGGTTAATAATAACTCTATATTATCAGAAAGCAACTGAAACATTTTGTGGAATTTGAAGACAGTGAGGAGAAAGGAGGAATGTTGACATTAACCTGCACACAAAACCTGTGGCTTGTAGCTTTCATCAGTTCTGGATCCTCTAGCCCTACACATTCTACAGTTATTAACCACAGTAACCACAGTAAATTAGACCAAGTAGCTGGCTTTCAGGCCTTCTACACTCTCTCCATTCCTCCAACAGACAGATTTCCAAAGGTTAGTTCAAAATACTGCAACAGAACATCAGCTGCACCCTACTTTTTCCCTTCTTTATGCCTCCTGGGACTCCCACAGACCATCACCCCCTTTCCCATTCTTCCCCTCTCATTTCTGTGTCCAAGTGACCAGCTTGAGCAGCCATCACCTGCTTAACCACATGTTACTCCAGTCAGAATACTACACAGCACACTTACAGATAGTCTCTACTCTGTCTGTTCTCCTAGCAGATCCAGTCCTTCCAGCTTACTCTTAGAGCTGCAATGATCACCAGATGATGCCTACCTTCCCCTATTTTTATTCCTCCTGCAGGTCCTACAGGTCATATACTCCTGACCTGCCTCTACTCACTTATCATTGAATCTAAGACTCCAATATCAGCAGGCGTTCCCTTGTGAACAACAACAGCCTAGCAGACCATCAGAACAGGAACACATAACTACCAAGATCTAAAAAATAAAGAGAGGAAACAGAAAGCAAAATATACAAACACACACCCAAAGAGGAACCCAGATACCAGCACCTAGAACTATAATCACCCTGATTTCAGATGCCTAGATGCTACAGTAAGAAGAAAGTAGCATCCAGGCCAATATGTCAGTCTCCACTGGAGTCCAGCTCCTCTATCACAACATGTCCTGGATACCCAGACAAAGCTGAGCATAAAAAAGACATTAAGCCAACAATATGAAGGTGTTAGAAGTCCTTAAAGTAGAAATACAGAAATCCCACAGAGAAATCCAGGAAAAGAGAAATAAACAACTGGACAAAGATGGACCCACCAGGAGAAAATAGGGCACAGGAACCGCAGAGCAGCTTGTGGCCAGGATCCTTCCGGAATTGGGTTAGTCAGCAGTCACCCAATTAAGTGCGTTAGCTACCTCCTAGGTCCAGATTTGAGTTGGCCCAGCCTAAATTCTACATCATCTTTGAAATGTTTGACTGTGTGAACAGGCTGGTTCTGCTGATTGAAACCTGTAAGATCTCCATGATACAGGGTAACAAACAGGGTAACTGAGAGGAGTCTCAGTAAGGATCCAATATTGACTGAGTAGCAGAAACCAGAGGCTTCCAACCAGAACAGTGACTCATTGCAATGAACATTTGAAAGTAATCAAACGGGTATGCTTTGGGACACACACTTTGACACACTGCAGCTTCCATGATAAAATGTTCTATCTTTGTTTTGTTTATTTTGTTTGTTTTTTGGGGGGAGGGAGGGTGCAAGAGCAAAGGGCAGATACAAAGGAACAGGGACATGAGTGTGACTGTGATGCATGGTGCAAAAAAATCACAAAGACTCAATAAAAAGTCAGAAAAGAAAAGAAAATCAACAAGATAGAAAGCCCTTATTCAAATGAACTTAAACATACAGAGAGAATATATACAAATTAAGAAAATCAAAAGGAAAGGGAAAGCCGGGCAGTGGTGGCGCACGCCTTTAATCCCAGCACTTGGGAGGCAGAGGCAGGTGGATTTCTGAGTTCGAGGCCAGCCTGGTCTACAGAGTGAGTTCCAGGACAGCCCGAACTACACAGAGAAACCCTGTCTCGAAAAACAACAACAACAACAACAAAAAAAAAAAAAAAAGGAAAGGGAACATAACAACAGACAAATGGAAAATCATGAGGACATATTTTAACAACCTGTACTCTGCCAAATAGAAAATCTAAAATAAATGGATAATTTTCTTGATAATTATCACTTGCCAGAGTTAAATCAAGATCAGATAAATAATTTAAATAGACCTATAAACCCTAGCGAAATAGAAGTCATCAAAAGTATCTCAACTAAAAACACAAATAAACAAATAAAACAAAAACACCAAACAAAACCAAATCAAACAAACAAACAAAAAATGGGTGAGATGGTTTTAGCACAGATTTCTACCAAATTTAGACATTTGAAGAAAAATAAGAACACATTGCAAAGATCATTCATCATGATCAAGGAGGCTTCATCTCAGAAAGTTAGGATGTGTTCAATATTTGAAAACCAGCCATTGTAGTTCACCATTAAAAAACAACTGAAAGAAAAATATAAAACATGAAACCACATGATCATATTAGATTCAAAAATGGCCATTAGCAAAAATGAAATACTCTTTCATAATACATGTACTGGAGAGATTAGGGATAGTAAGGATTTAAATATAATAAAGGAAATTTACAAGAAGCCTATAGCCAATATTAGATTAAATAGACAAAATGTAAAGCAATTCTGCTAAAATTGGGAGCAAAACAAGGTTGTCCACTCTCTTTTTATCTATTCAATATATTACTTGAAATCTTAACTAGAACAATAAGACATCTGATGTACCTTTATACATCAGAGGTATAAAGATTATAAAAAACAAAGTCATATATATTTATATGCAGACGATATGATTGTATACATAAGCAATCCTAAAATTTCCATCCAGGAACTCCTACAGAGTAAAAACTTTTAGCAATGTGGATGAATATAATCATTAACCCAAAACAAAACAAAACACCAAATAAACAAAAAAGAACACATGACCATTATTATTTTTTTATTTTTATTTTTTTCGAGACAGGGTTTCTCTGTGTAGTCCTGGCTATCCCAGAACTCACTCTGTAGACAAGGCTGGCCTCAAACTCAGAAATCCGCCTGCCTCTGCCTCCCAAGTGCTGGGATTACAGGCATGTGCCACCATGCCCGGCTTTTCACATGATCATTATTATATACAAAGACAAACAGAACAAGAAAGAAATTAAGAAGACAACATCTTTCACAATGACTTCAAATAATATATATTATCTAGAAGTAGCTCTAACCTAACAAGTTAAAGACCTGTGTGACAAGAAGTTCAAGCCTCTGGAGAATGATATTAAAGAAAATATCAAAAGACAGAAAGATCTCCCATGTTGTTGGATTGATATGATTAACACAGTAAAATGATCCTCCTTTCAAAATCAATCTACAGATTTAATGTAATCCCCATGAAAAGTACAACACAATTCTTTATATACCAAGTATCAGCTTCAGAGGGAAAAACAAAAAACCCAGGATAGCCAGAACAATACCGAAATATAAAATATATGGATATATCATCATATCTGCTTTCAATTGTACTACAGAGAAGTAGTAATAAAAAGTGCATGAACTGACATTAAACAAATACCTTGATTGAAGGAATAAAATTGAAGATTCACATATAAATTGACATACATATGGACACATTTTTATTAGATATTTGCTTTATTTACATTATAAATCTATCCCGTTTCTGTGTTATCCCTCCAAAAAAACCTATCCCATTACCCCTCCTCCGGCACATCACTCCCTCCCCAACTTTTCTGACAGGCATTTCCCTACTCTGGGGCATCAAACCTTCACAGGATCAATGGCCTCTCGCCTCACTTATGTCTGAAATGGCCATCCTTGCTACATATGTAGCTGGAGCCATGGGTCCTCCATGTGAACTCTTTGGTTGGTGATTTAGTCCCTGAGAGTTCTGGAGGTACTGGTTGGTAACATATTATTGTTCCTCCTACAGGGCTGCAAACCTCTTCAGCTCCCCATGTCCTTTCTCTAGCTGCTCTGTTGGGGACCCTATGCTCATTCTATTGGTTGGCTGTGAGCAATGGGTATTTTTATCCATTTTCCAGTAAGGATCACAGTATCCACACTTTGGTGTTCCTTCTTCTTGAGTTTCATGTCATCTGTGAGTTGTATCTTGGGTATTCCGAGCTTTTGGGCTAATATTCACTTATCAGCAAGTACATACCGTCTGTGTTCTTTTGTGATTGGGTTACCTCATTAAGTATGATATTTTCTAGCTCCATCCATTTGCCTAAGTACTTCATGAATTCATTGATTTTAATAGCTGAGTAATACTTCATTGTGGAAATGTACCAGATTTTCTGTATTCATTCCTCTGTTGAGGGACATCTGGGTTATATCCAGCTTCTGGCTTTTATAAATAAGTTTGCTATGAACATGGTGGAGTTTGTGTCCTTATTATATGCTGGAGCATCTTCTTGGTATATGCACAGGAGTGGTATAGCTGGTTCCTTAGATTATGTCCAATTTTCTGAGGAATCACCAAACTGATTTCCATAGTGGTTTTACCAGTTTGCAAGCCTACCAGCAATGGATGAGTATTCCTCTTTCTCCACATCCTCTCCAGCACCTGCTGTCCCCTTAATTTTGGACTTGGACATTCTGACTGGTGTGAGGTGAAATCTTAGGGTTGTTTTGATTTGCATTTCCCTGATGATTAAGGATGTTGGACATTTCTGTGGGTGTTTCTCAGCCATCTGGTATTCCTCAGTTGAGAATTCTTTGTTTAGCACTGTACCACAGTTTTTAATAGGGTTATTTGATTTTTGGAATCTACCTTCTTTAGTTCTTTGTATATATTGGATATTAGCCCTCGAACGAATGTAGGATTGGTAAAGATCCTTTTCCAATCTGTTGGTTGTCATTTTGTCTTATTAACAGTATCCGTTGTCTTACAGAAACTTTGCAGTTTTATGACAAGAACATCAAATATCTGAAGAAAGAAATTGAAGATCTCAGAAGATGGAAAGTTCTCCCATGCTCATGGATTGGCACAGCTAATTATAGTAGAAATGGCCATCTTGCCAAAAGCAATATACAGATTCAATTCAATCCCCATCAAAATTCCCAACTCAATTCTTCATAGAGTTAGAAAGAGCAATTTCCACATTTATCTGGAATAACAAAAATTCCAGGATAGCGAAAACTATTCTCAACAATAAAAAAAAAATGCTGGCAGAATCACCATCCCTGACCTCATACTATACTACAGAGAAATAGTGATAAAAAACTGCATAGTATTGGTACACTGACAGGCAGATAGATCAATGGAATCAAACTGAAGACCAAAAAAAATGAACACACACACCAATGGTCACTTGATCTTTGATAAAGGAGCTAAAACCATCTAGTGAAAAAAAGACAGCATTTTCAACAAATGGTTCTAGGTCAAGTGGCAGTCAACACATAGAAGGTTGTAATCTAATAGAATAGAAAGTGGGGAAGACCCTGGAGCACATGGGCACAGGAAAATATTTCCTGATTAGAACACCAATAGCTTATGCTCTAAGATCATGAATTGACCAATGGGACCTCATAAAATTGTAAAGCTTCTATAAGGCAAAGGACATCTGTGTGTGTGTGTGTGTGTGTATGTGTGTGTGTATATATATATATATATATATATATATATATATATATATATATACATAGACATCCTTGATCCACTTGGACTAGAGCTTCATACAGGGAGATAAGAATGGATCAGTTTACATCCTTCTACATGTAGATAGATTCCATGTATCTGATTTTATGTTGAGGTTTTTGATTCACTTGGACATGAGGTTAGTTCAAGGTGACAAATATGGGTCTATTTTCATTTTTCTACATACAGACAACCAGTTAGACCTACACCATTTATTGAAGATGGTTTATTTTTTCCATTGTATATTTTTGAATTATTTGCCAAAGATCAAGTATCAATAAGTGTGTGGTTTTATGTCTGGGCTTTCAATTCTATTCCATTGATCAGTTTATCTTACTCTGTACCAATACCATGCAGGTTTTTTTTTAATTTTTATTTTCTATATTCTATGTTCACATTCCAAAGGCTTTCCCCTTTCCCAGTTCCCCCCCCACCATACGTCTCATAATTCCTCTCCCCCCTAACTATTCCCCAATCATCCCACCCCCACGATTTCTCTGTTCTGGGTCTACAAAACTGGATCCAATCTTTTCAGGACCAGGGTCCTCTCCTTTCTTCTTCTTGGGAATCATTTGACTTGCTAATTGTGCCTTGAGTATTTAGGGCATCTGGGCTCATTAATATCCACTTATCAGTGATTGCATTTCATGTGTATTCTTTTGTGATTGGGTTAACTCACTTAAGATGATATTTTCCAGATCTAACAATTTACCTACAAATTGCATGAATTCATTGTTTTTAATTGCTGAGTAGTATTCCATTGTATAAATATACCACATTTTCTTTATCCGTTCCTCCTTTGAGGGATATTTGGGCTCCTTCCAATTTCTGGCTGTTATAAACAAGGCTGCTATAAACATAGTGGAGCATGTGTCTTTATTGTATGCAGGGGAATCCTCTGGGTATATGCCCAGGAGTGGTATGCCAGGGTCCTCTGGAAGTGACATGCCCAATTTTCTGAGGAACCGCCAAACTGATTTCCAGAGCGGTTTTACCATTTTGCAATCCCACCAACAGTGGAGGAGTGTTCCTCTTTCTCCACATCCTCGCCTATCTCTATTACTCTGCAGTAAAACTTAAAGTCAGGTATGGTGATTCAACCAGCCCTTCTTTTATTAGTAAGAATTGTTCTAGCTATTCTGTTTTTTGTTTGTTTGTTTTTTGCTTTTCCAGATGAATTTGAGAATTGCTCTTTCTATGTCTTTGAAGAACTGTGTTGATATTTTTATGGGAATTGTATTTATAGATTGCCTTTGGTAGGATGGCCATTTTTACTATGTTAATTCTGTCAATCTTTGAGCATGGAGATCTCTCCATTTTTTGAGATCTTCTTAGATTTCTTTCTTGAGAGAATTGAAGTTATTTTCATACAGGTCTTTCACTTGTTTGGTTACATTTAGCCCAAGATATTTTATATTATTTGTGGCTTTTATGACGGGAGTTGTTCCCCTAATTTATTTATCACCCTGTTTATCATTTGTATAATTAAAGGCTACTAATTTGTTTGCGTGAATGTTATATCCAGTCTCTGTGCTGAAGTTGTTTATCAGCTGAAGTTCTCTGGTAGAAATTTTGTGGTTGCTTATGTATACTATCACATCATCTGCAAATAGTGACACCTTTATTTTATCTCTTCCAATTTGCATCCCCTTGATCTCTTTTTGTTGTCTTCTTGTTCAAGCTACCTGTTGGTTTGCAGTAAATTGTTTTTATAATGTATAGGTATGGGCCTTGAATTCCTAATCTCTCCAATACATTTACCATGAAGGGGTGCTGTATTTTCTCAAATACTTTTTATGCATCTAAGTAGATGATCATGTGATTTTTTTTTTTAGTTTGTTTACATAGTGGATTACGTTCATGGATTTTCATATATTAAACCAACCTTGCATTCCAGGGATGAAGCCTGCTTGATTGTGGAGAATGATGGTTTTGATGTGTTCTTGAATTCAGTTTGCAAAAATTTTATTGAGTATTTTTGCATCAATATTCATAAGTGAGATTGGTCTGAAGTTCTCGTTTTTTGGTTGGGTCCTTGTGTGGTTTAGGTATTAGAGTAATTGTGGCCTCATAGAATGAGTTAGGTAATGTTCTTTCTCTTTCTATTTTATGGAATAGTATGAGGAAAATTGGTATCAGGTCTTCTTTGAAGGTCTGATAGAACTCTGCACTAAATCCATCTGGCTGTAGGATTTTGGACGTTGGGAGGATTTTAATGACTTCTATTTCGTTGTGCGATATGGGCCTGTTTAGAGAGTTTACCTGCTCTTGATTTAACTTTGGTATGTGGTATCTGTCTAGAAAACCATCCATTTTACCTAGATTTTCCAGTTTTTTTGAGTTTAGGCTTTTGTAGTACGATCTGATGATTTTTTGAATTTCCTCCACTTCTGTTGTTATGTCTCCCTTTTCATTTCTGATTTTGTTAATTTGTATACTGCCGGTGGGCCCTTAATTTCTAGTTTATGCTAGAGTAACTTGGATATAAGATGCTTTCCATTCTTCCTGCATTCATTAGGAGGCAACGAAAAGCCATTGGACTTTCATGTATTCTAGGTGATATTCTGAATGTAGTATTATTTCTTCTTGTTCACTCCCTGGCTTTCCATTATCAGAAGGAATACAAAAATGACAGTCAAAACTATACAGCCTACCTATAAGTTGCTGTTTCTGATATAATTTTGTAACATCTTTGATTTTTGGACTCTAATCATTTTAACTTCGTCATATTTTTTCTGATACCTTGCATATGATAGGAAAAATGATTATGCACATGAAATGATATCAGTGCTGAATCCTCACACTCCTAGTTCCATCTCGTCAGAGGTCCAGAACTACTTGATGCCTTCACTGGTTTTCATTTCTCTGTCTGAATATTCTTTCTAGACAATTTCCCATAGAACAGTTGAGCCTCTAAAAGTAAAGCTTCCTAGACAGCTTATGGTTTAGCTTCCCCCAGGAGCTCTCTCTATGATACAAGTATTTCTGCCTATTCAAAAGTACCCAGGCTTTCATCTACTCAGGCTAATTCATATGAGTGAGCTGTATCATTCTTTGGCATATGTCTAAAGAACTCAACATCTTACTCCACAGAAAAGCCATGTTCATCGTTGCTCTCATCACAATAGCCAAAGAATGGAAACAACCAAACACCTTTATATAGATGAATGGATAATGAAAATGTTATTTGTATACAACACAGAGGGCTACTCAGTGGTAAAAAAAAAAAACTAAATGGAATCATGAAATTACAGGTAGCATATGTAACTAGAAAATACATGAATTTAAAATTTCCTAGAAGAAAGAAAAATGCCATATACTCCCTAATCTGAGGATCCTACCTCCAAATCATTGGATGTGAGTATACTATAGTGAAAATGGTAGTATTAGGAGTCTGTCTAGAGAGGGAGATTGTATAGTACAGGTGCTATGAACTGGAGTAGGGAGTAACAGAGTTTCTTCAAGGAGGGAAGGGAGAGAAAGGTTAATACAGAAGTATAGGGCAGGATGAGGGCCAAATAATGCTAATTATATTCGATAAATTTGGTGATTTTATTATTTATACTTACCTAAATTATTTACACACACACACACACACACACACACACACACACACACAGATTAAATGAAGTTAAGCCTTTAGGACTGACAATGATTCTCCCAAGGGCCGTAGATTGTGCAGAGCCAGACTTGAGAAATAGAACGATTTTTTTTATGTGTTTGATGTAAGTCTTAGTTTTACTGTTTTAGAAAACCCAAATTAAAATTTGAATATTATCATTTTCAACTTCTTTGAAAAACTAGACTGAACTTTTGATAGCAGGTCTTTTTTTTTTTTAAAAGACTATTCGTTTCCCTTAACCACTACCACCACCACTCTGAAAATTCAATAACTGTGATTACACTTAGAAAACCACATTTGTAGAACCTAAATGATAACTGCTTCAGCAGTTTCTTCCATGCTCAATACAATATACATTCAAATAAATAATAAGCTATACATTCAGATACCCAATATAATATACTTTCAGATATGCAGTATACTTACTATGCATTCAGATATTTACATGACATAAGTTCAGATGCACAACATACCACACATTCAGATACAGAATACAACAGAATATGCATTCAACTGGCTCAAAACAACTGTCATTGCTCATCTCTGTGGTGGTATAGTTATTTTTCCATTGGATTTGATAAACATTTATACAACTACTATAATTGGCAAACCCCTGAACTTCATGAAAAATGGAATTTCAAAGTTTTGCTGGTGATAATTGCTGTGGGGTATGTATTAGTCACCCCCTCCTAGTTCTTCTCTCTTTCAAGTGCTTCTCTTATTCATACCTCAGTGTGTATCAGATAAGGAATCTAGAGGCAAGAGAAAATGGCCCACACTGATAATTAGACCTCATAATTACTGAGTGCTGAAGGCATGCCAGGCCCCATGGTGTGTGCTTTCTGCACATTAGCTTAGGTAATCCTTATAAAAACCCCATGAGGTAAGGGTCATTATCTCCATTTACATTTGAAGAAACTGAACCATGGTGTCAAGTAGCTTGGCCAAGCTCACCCAGCCAGGATGGTACTCTCAACCTCTACACACTTAACAAGGCATCTTGGATAACTGTTTCCTTACCCAGTTTTAAGATGAAAAGGAATGTGAACATAAATGATGTCCATATATATCTGCCCTGAAATTGTTTCCCTGCAGGTGAGGTTAGCTGTATGTATAGCCACAGAACTCTGATAAAGGAGTAGGTAATTTTGCATGCTTCTTTTTAAGGTTGTACTTTAATGAATATACTTTTGTCTTAGTAGGCTGCCAATTTCCTGTACCTTAGTACCGTGCTTTTTTCCTGTGTTTGTCTTAAAGAAATTCTTTCATCTCCACTGAACTGGCTTAGTAATTTAGCGAAAACTCGGGCTGATAAATCATCTCTATAGAGAAAAATGAAGATTCTCCTAATTCCAGGGAAAATATGTAAAAGTAACTGTCTTGTGGCGAAGAAGTCTGGGTGATTATCTGGATAGAATTTCTAATATAAATGTGACTGTGTCTAGAAGTTCTAATTTTTGAAGAGAACTGTGGGCATTGCATTTTCTGTCATACTGTGAAAGAATGATAAAGAGGGACAGGAGACACTGGGAGAAAAAAAACATATCCATACTTCAATAGCAAGGAACCCTTGGCCATATTGTGTATGGCCATTTTAGTGCTGATTCTTTTTTTTTTTTCAAATGAAGATTTTATTTCAAGTGTATGCATTCTAATTAATTTTTTTTCATTTTTTATTCTATATTTTTGTTTACATTCCAAAGGCTTTCCCCTTTCCCAGTCCCCCCCCCACCATACTTCCCATACGTCCTCTACCCCCAACTATTCCCCAATCACCCCCCCACCATTTCTTTGTTCTGGTACTCTCCTACAAAACTAGATCCAATCTTTTCAGGCCCAGGGTCCTCTCCTTTCTTCTTCTTGGGAATCATTTCACTTGCTAATTGTGCCTTGAGTATTTAGGGCTTCTGGGCTCATTAATATCCACTTATCAGTGATTGCATTTCATGTGTATTCTTTTGAGATTGGGTTAACTTGCTTAGGATGATATTTTCCAGATCTAACCATTTGCCTCAAATTGCATGAATTCATTATTTTTAATTGCTGAGTAGTATTCCATTGTATAAATATACCACATTTTCTGTATCCATTCCTCCTTTGAGGGATATCTGGGCTCCTTCCAACTTCTGGCTATTATAAACAAGGCTGCTATGAACATAGTGGAGCATGTGTCTTTATTGTATGCAGGGGAATCCTCTGGGTATATGCCCAGGAGTGGTATGCCAGGGTCCTCTGGAAGTGACATGCCCAATTTTCTGAGGAACCGCCAAACTGCTTTCCAGAGAGTTTTTACCATCTTGCAATCCCACCAACAATGGAGGAGTGTTCCTCTTTCTCCACATCCTCGCCAGCACTTGTTGTCTCTTGAGTTTTTAATCTTAGCCATTCTGACTGGTGTAAGGTGGAATCTCAGGGTTGTTTTGATTTGCATTTCCCTGATGACTAATGAGGTTGAACATCTCTTAAGGTGTTTCTCGGCCATCTGAATTTCTTCTGGTGAAAATTCTTTGTTTAGCACTGTACACCATTTTTTGATAGGGTTATTTGGTTCTTTGGAGTCTAACTTCTTGAGTTCTTTGTATATATTGGATATTAGCCCTCTGGCAGATGTAGGGTTGGTGAAGATCTTTTCCCAATTTGTTGGTTGCCATTTTGTCCTTCTGACAGTGTCCTTTGCCTTACAGAAACTGTAATAGCATAAGCTATTGGTGTTCTGTACAGGAACCTTCCCCCTGTGCCCATGTCCTCCAGGTATGTCTGGTTTTATGTGGAGGTCCTTGATCCACTTGGAGTTGATCTTAGTACAAGGAGATAAGAGTGGGTCGATTAGCATTCTTCTGCATGTTGAACTCCAGTTGAACCAGCACCATTTGTTAAAAAGGCTATCTTTTTTTTCTACTGGATGGTTTTAGTGCCAATTCTTGACCACAATTATTTGTCTAGTTTCTATTGACAAATATGGTACACAGACCTTTTTATAATGTTCACTAATGCAAATGCTATCAGCATCTTCTATAGTATTACATTTTGATAGATATATATCTAATATTTTTATATTTTCTGCTTTTTCCATCAGTGCATCAGCTTGAGGAAAGAGAGCAAATGGATTGTCTGTCAATATACAACTCCTAAAATAGGACTAGCATAAGGTATCTATATGACAAAATTCTGTTGAATTAATATAAGTACATGAGTCAATGTAAACATCAGTTTGAAGAGTTTTCATCATGTATACTTGGCAAAAATATCCGTTGAGAACTCAAGAGGACAAGTTGCATTGGAAGCTGTTCATACCTGTGCGTACCTTTAAACATATCACTATTCCATCTCATAATAATTTCAGCACTAGATCAATGTATTGAACTGGATAGTCATCAAAAGAAGATTCTTAGAGTTTAGATTATATGGTTATAGTTTAGAACCAAGGAAAGAAGAGAGTACCTATGAGAAAATGTAGAGGAACTTGACCAATTTAATAAAAATCTCACCATAGACATCTTAAAGCTAGGCTTTCTTTGGGATGTTCCACTAACATCAACAAGGAAAAAAGTCTACTAACCTTGATTTTATGCTATATAGCAGATTTCTACTACTAAAAATTTTAAAGTTGAGACAAAATCAAAAGAATGCTGTAGGGCTGGAGAGATGGCTCAGTGGTTAAGAAAAACAACTGCTCTGTCAGAGGTCCTGATTTCAATTTCCAGCAACCACTTGGTGGCTCACAAACATATGTAAGGGGGTCTGATGCACTCTTCTAGTATGTGTCAGAGGGCAGTTGCAGTGTGCTCATATAAATAAATAAAAACTAAATAAATCGTTATTTTTTAAACAAAAAAGAACGTTGTAATGCCATCATATACCAAAACTAATAGTGTGGTCTCTTTCATCAGTAGTCATGAATAATTGAACTGGGTTCTTTGTTCTATCATTCTTACTCAGAAATCCATTGCTTAGTTTAATGTGAATCATCTGATTCATGCAATTTACAATATACCTATTTCAATTCTTATATTAGTATAATAACATGAATTGGAAAAAAAATGTAAAACAAATGGCATAAAAAATTAAGTTGAGGCCAAGCCAAGAAGAAACCTTTTTTAAGAAAGATGACATAAAGCCGGGCGTTGGTGGCGCACGCCTTTAATCCCAGCACTTGGGAGGCAGAGGCAGGCGGATTTCTGAGTTCGAGGACAGCCTGGTCTTCAGAGTGAGCTCCAGGATAGCCAGGACTACACAGAGAAACCCTGTCTCGAAAAACCAAAAAAAAAAAAAGAAAGATGACATAAAAGGGGAATGAAACTACAGATCTTTCCACATTTTTGCTTACATGCTACGATTAATGCAATGGGTCTGTCATCCCTGAACAGGAAATTGAGAGAAGGGCATATTTTGGGTGCTTGTTTGCTCCCATACTTATCAGAACAAATCAGGAATAAATTTTGACAAGGGAATAAAAATGCAACAGTGATAAACCATATGCCAGAGAAACTAAGGGAAACAGCTTTGCAAGGCCTAAGACTGCAGGGACTCAGTGCTCATTAGGCCCAGGGTCTCACAGTCCCTCCATGCTTCCGGAGAGAAATTCTCATGCTCCATGTCAAGATTATATAAAAGGAAGAGGCATAGACTTAAGCCACCCGCCCTTGAGTAGTTATCAACATACTATTTCTAAATAATGAAGCCTCATTTAGATTTCATTTACAGCAAGTGAACTATATTGTCTACTGCACAAGGAGGAGATAAGATTAAAAGTAGGGTAAAATATGAAAATGCTCAATATGTGCTTTTGTCACAATTATTATACCTAAAGATTAGATAATTACCAAAGTATGTCTAATGCATTGTATGGGTTAGAAATAGAAACCACGCTAACCTTTGTAACTAATAAGATTTCATTTTCAATTAAAATTCACATGCTTTACTCAGTTTATACATTATTTTGGTACATAGCTCAGTAATTCTCAAAGTATATATTTAGGGGAGGATTACATAATGACTAACATATAAGGGATTTCTAGGTAAGAATTATGGTATGTGCTTCTGGGTATGTTTCCATATCTTCTATCTGAGGTTTAAATATTTAATAATTCCCCAGTGAAACAAATTTGACCAACATACAGAAATCAAAAGAGTTGTTATGGAGCATATTAATGGATTTTTGTTATTTACCAAAGTTTCTCAAACTTTTAGGATTCAAATCAACATATTTTTTTTACCTTGTCATGATAAATAAATCCTACATCTAGACATCTGGCAACAATGACTTTCTTAATTTTCATGCTATGTGACAATTTTATTGAATAAAAATCTGCTCCACAAACTGATCTGGGAGCCAGATGACAGAGTGGTCCTTTGCTGAACTTCTGCCTGCTTTGATGGAGAGGGACAAGAGTAAGGAGCAAGTGTAGAGTGTTTCCCAAATCTTTTGGTTTCTGATTGTTTGGCCTATTTTTCAAATTTTGGAAAAAAAGGGGTAAATATAATATTGTTTCAATTCAAATGTGTCATTATTTTTATCATATGCACCTCCTATCTCTTTCTGCTCTTAACTCTGCTCTTCTTCTCCTCCTTCTCCTTCTCCTTCTCTTTCTCCTTCTCCTCCTCCTCCTCCTCTGCCTCCTCCTGCTCCTCCTCCTCCTCCTCCTCCTTCTTCTTTTTATCTTTTTTAACTGTTTTTTCTTTATCCTGGTAAATACAGAACACATACTCTGCCCAATAACATGATTTGAAAGCATTATACAACAACAACAGCAACAACAACAACAACAACAAAAAAAAACAACAATATCAACCAACTCCTATACTTTGATCCAATAGTGTATTTTTCTTGGAGGTGGGTTGGTTTGGTTGGTTTTTGTTGTTGTTGTTGTTGTTGTTGTTGTTGTTGTTGTTTTATTTTATTTTTTGCTATCAGAATGTCTTCTCCTTAACTCCTTCTCACTTTGCCAAATACCCACTCTCCCTTATCAAACTATGAAAGTGTGTTTTGTAACAGCAAATCAGACTAGTACTGATGGCCCTGCAGGAAATCTTCATTATTGAAGATGAAATTTGGAAACTATTGTTTGCCATACATGAGCAATAGAAACCTTTCAGCTCAACCAGTCCTCTTCTTACCATTTATTTCATAGCTCAACAGTAACAGTTACCTGATGGAAAGAAAATACTTTTCTAACAAAAGCTTGATCATGCTATCTTCTTTCTTATCAACAATTGTCTTAAGAATTGTCTTGCATTAATCCATATAGAATCATAATTTCCAATTTCTCAACAATTTTTGCCTATCCGCTTCTTTAGTGAGCATCATGACCAGAAACTGACATTTCATGTTGTCTTCCACAAACTCTTTGGAAGCTAGTTAATGCCCTCTTTATTTTTTATACTGATGTTCATTTAGCTTTTAAAGCTATGCAAATATAGCCAAGTTTTCTAAAGGAGATAAAGTGTCCTTTCTCAGAATACTATTTCACACTTTTCTTGACATTTTTCCCAATAAGTAATCAGAAGTATCCATGTAACACAACAGAGTTTCAACATCAAGCCCACAGGTTAGGAGGTTTTACATCTACTTTTGGCTATATTAAATGAGTTAAACTTAGCTGCTTTTTAGTTAAGGTGCATTGTAAGAAAACTATATTCAACTGGGAATAAAATATAATGTATTTTGCTTAATCGTTGCTTCTCCATTATAGTTGTTAAACTACAGACACTTCTCTCTTCTTCCATCCCTGTCTTTGTTCATTTCTTTCTTTTTCCCTTCAGCCTTTTCGTTTTTGGTGTTTCCTTTCTTACTCTCTTCCATCCTCTTTCTCTTCTGCCCAAAGGCTGTCCTGAAAAGCCATTATAGTTCAATATGGCAGCCTTCCTTGACATTTTCATGCTTCTCAACTTTATTTTTTCTGCATAGGAATTATCTGCCTGACTAATGAAATGAAGGTCATACATTCAGCAATTTGTGCATTCCCAGTCACAAGACCATATTTTACTGTCTTTTAAATAATTAGCAGTGTGCATGAAGATAGAATATACAGTAACTTTCCCGACTTTTGGGGAAAAAAGATTAGAATGACAAATAGTCAGACTCTAGGGTCAAATGCTTTGCCAGTAGTTGCATATGTTTATGCCAAAATACATAAAGAAATGTCACTTCAGCACATGACTGATGACAAACACTCCAAGTGGGACTGCAGTTCATCAATCATTTCAATGCATAGATTGGGCTTACCTGTATAAACAAAAACAGTAAAGCTACTCAGAGTCTCACCTTAAACAATTGAAGCATGACATAAACACTGTTACTGCACAGTCAAGCCCCATTTTACTTGAGAAGCAGTCAGAAATGTCCTAACAAACTATGATTTATTAAGATTAATAAAGCATATCTTTATGAAAAGTTCTGCTAATATTTTGCATAAATGTAGACATCTCATTCAGTATCATACTGCATCGCAAGAAATATGATTAATGAAACCTAAAGCTGTAGATGCATAGTCATTCTCAATAAGTCTTTGATACAGTGTGCTGAACGTAAAGAAAAGTTGAAGCAAGAAACCCAGTGCGTGCATTGCTCTGTGTTCAAATCAAATCTGTGTGAGATGGAGAAGATATACAGAACGTCAGGAAGTTGACCAGAGGTGTATAGAAATGGGGAATGGGGAACTGGGGGGTAGCAACCAGAAAGTCTCAGATGCCAGGAAAGCAAAGCCTTCCAGGACCCCACAGGGATGACATTAGTTGAAATATTTCACAAAGAGGAGGAAGGAGGGATAACCTGTCAGGACCATTTCCTGAGGTTAGGCATGGCCCCTGGTTGAGGGATGGGGCCACCCATCCATCTCCAAAATTTTATCCCAGAATTGCTCTTGTCTAAAGGAAATACATTGACAAAGAGTAGAGCAGAGTATGAAGGTAAGGCCATCCAGAGACTGTTCTACCTGGGGATCCATCCCACATGCTTACACCAAACCCAAACACTATTACCGTGGAATACTTACTGACAGGAGCCTGATACAGCTGTCTCCTGAGAGGCTCTGCCAGATCATTACCAAAACAGATGTGGATGCTCGCAGGTAATCATCAGACAGAGCAAAGGAACCCCAATGGAGGAGTTAAAGGAATGACTGAGAGCTGAAGGGGCCTTATCTGGCATCAGTGAGATGGGAGGCCCTCAGGCCCGTGAAAGCTTGATGTCCCTTTGTGAAGGAATGCTAGGGTGGTGAATCAAGAATGAGTAGGTGGGTGGGGGAACACAGTCATAGAAGCAGGGTAAGGGGGGATAGAATAAGGGAGTTACTGAGGGGAAAGGGGACATCATTTGAAATGTAAATATATAAAATATCCAATTTTTAAAAAGCTTGAAAACATTTTAATATGTTAATTACATTATTAACAGAATTATTAAAATTAAAAGAATTATATAACTTTTTATTCAAGAAGAAAAAACATAAAGATTGTTTTTTAAAGAAAGCTTAACCAATAAAGCTGTGGTTAGCCAGTAGTTCTCAACATTCTTTTTTTGGGGGAGACTCATGATTATTTACTTTATGCTGAGAAATCACAAAGACCAGTTATAAAAGTCAAAGAAAATAGCATTGGGTATTCACTTCTACTCCATTCCCTTCTTTGGAAGGTATGATGCAGCAGGAAATCAACAGAAGCCAGAGATCCAAAGATGTGAACTCAGGTAGCTTAGCAAAATTCTCAGGGTGAGTGGAAAAGCAGGCCTAGTTAATGTTTTGAGACTGTGATAGGGTTTGCATATAAAAAACAAAAGAGATTATTTTATAAGCTATACAGTTCTAATAAGTATAAAATTGATAACCCCTAAAATAACTCTGTACAGAGTCTACCTAATGTCCACCAAGAGTACAGCATCATCTGAATCAGGGCCATCAGTGTTGGGAGCAGATGTAGTTAGCTCTCCAGTGCTTACTATAATACATGGGATAAATGCCTATTTCATTAATGTTACCAACAGATTTACCAAGAGCGTTGGTCTAAAGTGCTTACTATTAATTAGGCAAGTGACAATCAAGCCAGATTTACAAAAATGCTCCTGGGTTGGCAGGATCAATATAGTAAAAATGGCCATCTTGCCAAAAGCAATCTACAGATTCAATGCAATCCCCATCAAAATCCCAACTCAATTCTTCATAGATGTAGAAAGAGCAATTCTCAAATTCATCTGGAGCAACAAAAACCCAGGATAGCTAAAAGTATTTTCAACAATAAAAGGACTTCTGGGGGAATCAATATCCCTGACCTCAAGCAGTACTACAGAGCAATTGTGTTAAAAACGGCATGGTATTGGTACAGCAACAGGCAAGTAGATCAATGGAATAAGATTGAAGTTCTCAACATTCTTAAAGCTGTGACCCTTTAATGTTGTGACACTTCTGATGTTGTGGCAACCTCAACCATAAAATTATTTCATTGCTTCTTCATAACTGTAATTTTGCTACTGTCATGAATCATAATGTTAATATCTGATATGCAGGATATCTGATATGTGACCACAAGTTGAGAATCATTGTTCTAAGTTATTGTTTTCCTCCGTAAGATACTTTTGAGATATTGATGCTTTTAAAAACTCATGGTATTGGAGAATGAATTCAAGGCTGTAGATAAACAAGGAGGAATCAAGCTCTACCAACCTTTTTTTTTTTAAAGTTAGACTGTAAGCAGGGGACTCACTTTCTGGCTTTCTTCATATACCTGCTTGCTATGTCTGAATCTTATCATTGACTTTTAGCAAATATAAATGAAAAAATAAAACTATAATAAAGAAATATATCTTCAGGGGAAGTAACAATCTATTCTAAATGATGGAGAAACATGGTTTTTACTTATCTCAAATTCTTTATTAATGTGTAATTTAAAAATAAAAATTGTATATGTTTATGATCTGCAATGTAATATTTGAAGAACTAGGGGCTAAATGTAGGACCTAATAAATACTAGATAATTACTCCATGTCGGAGCTGTACTTCAGTCCAATGTGATGTGCTAATTAACATATTTATCATCTCATACAATTGTATGTGGTTGCAAAGGCATTGAAGATATAGTCTTATAGCAGTTTCCAAACAAAATATATATTACACTCAGCTATAATCATGTTATGCAGGGGATCTCTAGCATCTGTTCACCATCAATTAGAAATGTATACCTTTGAACAATATCTCCTCAATTCAAATGCTTTGATGGCAAATCTGATAGCAAATGCAGGAGGCCAGATTCTTACTTCCATTGTAGTTTTGCATGCAACTGAACAAGAGGCCACCTCTCTTCCAAGGGTTTGCTTGAAATACAAGAATTACTTGGCCACAGTTGTGTTTCATTTGGCCACTTTCATAGATTGAAAGGTGTTATTAAATTTAGAGAACATTTAAGGCAAATGTATGAGAAACTAAATTTGTTGTGAGAATCATTTGTTGTTTTGCTTCTTCAGAGTTAGAAACAAACTCAAGATTTGTCTTAAAGTGTGACTAATATTCTAACTGAATATTGATTAAAATAAACATCAAAAATACATCGAGTTCTTAAAAAGTGTAAAATTCATCCTTAGCACTGAAAAAAGAATGTTACTTTTAAATGGCAAAATAACATATATTATATGTTTTTGGGCAGTGATCATGGGCACAATACATATCTGGTATACTGGACAGAAACAAACTAGACCTTGTGAGAAATTCCAAGATAAAGAAAACCTCTTGCCAACAACAAAAAAGTTTTTTTTAAAAAAAAAAAAACATAAACAAATAGTAAGCTCAGAGTACAATGTAGGGGAAGTTACTATTTAGCTTTGAAAGCAAGATTGGAGTTTTTATCTTTTAAGGAAGGACTCATTAATTCATAGAAAATATTTTTATTAAATTATTTCATTTATTTACATTCCAAAAGTTGCCCCCTTCCAGTCCCCTCTCATTGACTTTTGACCATTTTACCCCATACCCCTGCCTCTGAGAGAATGTCAGTACAGATGGAAAAAATTCTGGGTTAAAAAATTTCAAGATGGGTGGGTGGTCCTCTGCCTCAACTGGGGGCCATGTCTAACTACTGGAGGTGGTCTCTTCAGGTTCCATCTCCCCACTGTTGGGCATTTCAGCTATTGTCATCCCCATTGAGTCCTGGAAGCCAGGTCCCTGGGACTTTCTAGAGGAAACACCTGCCCTCTATCCCCAGAGATGCATATTTTGATTCATTCTCCTAGCCCTCTTGGCATCTTTCCTCTCTTTCCCTATACCTGATCCTGCCCCTCCTCTTCCCCTTCCCCTGCCCTCTCCTACCCAGTTTTCTTTCTCCCTCTTCTTCCCATGATTATTTTGTCTGTTTTCTTAGTGGGTTTCAGGTATCAACACTTGGGAGTTCCTTCTTTAGCTTCCTATGATCGGTAAGTTGTATCATGGGTATTCTGATCTTTTTGGCTAATATCAACTTATCAGTGAGTACATAGCATGCATGTCCTCTCTGGATTACCTCACTCAGATGATATTTTCTAGTTCCATCCATTTACCTTCAAATTAAAAATATGAAAGTTTTTGATAGGTAAATAGTATTTCATTGTGTAAATGAACCACATTTTCTGTATCTATACTTTGGTTCATGCACATCTGGATTCTAGCTTCTAGCTATTACAAATAAGGCTACTATTAACATAGTGGGGTACCTGTCTGTGTGGTAAAGTGGAGCATATTTTGGGTATATTCCAAGTAGTGGTATAGCTATGTTTTCACATAGATCTATTTCCTATTTTCTGAGGAACTACCAGATTGATTTTCAGTGTCATTGTACCAGTTTGAAGTCTCACCAGCGATGGAGGAATGTTCCTCTTTCTCCACATTCTTGCAACATGTGATGTCACCTGAGTTTTTGATCTTAGCCACTCTTATTGGTGTCTGTGGAATCTCAAGGTCATTTTGATTTGCCTTTCCTTGATGATTAAGAATGTTAAACATGTCTTTAAATTCTTCTCAGTTATTCAATATTCCTCTGTTGAGAATTCTCTATTTAGCTCTGCACCTCATTTTTAACTGGGTTGTTTTTTGCAGCTCTACCTTCTTGAATTCTTTACAGATGTGGGATATTAGTTATCTATTGGATATAGGGTTACTAAGAATCTTTGCTTAATCTGCAGGTTGCCATTTTGTCCTATTGAAAAGGTGTTTTTGCCTTATAGAATCTTTTCAGTTTCATGAAGTCCCATTTGTCATTTGTTGATCTTAGAGCCTAAGCCATTGATGTACTTTCAGGAAGTCTTCCCCATGCCCATGTGTCTGAGTCTATTTCTCACTTTCTATATTAGATTCAGTATATTTGGTTTTAAGCAGAAGTTCTTGATCCCCTTGGACTTGTGTATTGTACAAGAAGATAAATATGGATCAATTTGCATTTTTCTACTTGCAGATATCCTGTTAGACTAGCACCATTTGTTGAAGATGCTTTCTATTTCCACTGGATAGTTCTGGATTTTGTCGAAGATCAAGTGTCCTTGGGTGTGTGGGCTTATTTCTGAGTCTTCAATTCTGTTCTATTGATGAACTTTCTCTCTGTATATCAATACTATGAGATTGTTATCACTACTGCCCTATAGTCAGGGTATGGGATTCCCCCAGAAATTCTTTTATTGTTGTGAATTGTTTTGGGTATCTTTTTTCCATATAAAGTTTAGAATTGCTCTTTCCATGTCTGAAAAATCGTGTTGGAATATTGATAGGAATTGCATTGAATCTGTAGATTGCCTTTGGTAGGATGGCCAGTTTTACTTTGTTATTTCTGACAATCCATGAGCATGGGAATTCTCTCCATTTTCTGAGATCTTCTTCAATTTCTTTCTTGAGAGACTTGAAAGTCTTTTCATACAGATATTTCACTTGTTTGGTTAGACTTACACCAGGATATCCTATATTATTTGTAATTATTATGGAGTGTGTTTCTTGTTTTTCCTTCTCAGGACATTTATCATTTGTATATCATTTGATTTTAGTTACTAAAGTTGGTTATCAGCTGTAGAATTTATTGTTCATACTGAATTACTGTGAGAATGTTTACCTTGAATCAAAAGAGCAAGTGCTATTTTCTACTTAACAATTCAACTAAAGTAATGTGAACTGATAGTAATTTTATTTTGCAATCTATCTTCTCCCAACTTCTGCCACGGAATGAAATTGCCTTCTCCTACACACTGGTGAGAAGTGTAGCTAGTGTTCTGGTCCATAATTGATTATTATGAGGGTACAAGGAATAACATAAAACAATATTTTTAGGAATCCTCACATCCAACAATTTTGCCCTTTTGAATTGTAGGGTTCTTTGTAATGTAGTCCTCTGAGTTTAATCTTGTAGCATTTCTTACAGAATTTCTTAAATTTACCAACTAGAAGTTAATATTTCCTCTTCCAATTTATCACAACTAAAGCTATTTTCTGCCAGTGTGATCAAATCATGCAGGAGAGAGAGAAAGAGAGAGAGAGAGAGAGAGAGAGAGAGAGAGAGAGAGAGAGAGAGAGAAAATAATCAAACATTTGATAACCACTCACATAAATGGTACAAGATGTGGGAAGGTCAAGCCAAGTGCAGATCAGACTTGTCACTGCAGAAATAACTGGAAGTTTTCTTTGTATGAGCACCCTAAACAAGTAAGATGTAGCTATGATTTATTCATCTGAGCAATAAAAAAAAGGTTAAATGTATCTACCAGGTCGCCTCTGTCATTATGGAGGCTTGATCCCTAGGTCTTATTTCTGTGTATATCAGAATGGTTTGGTGGACTTACACAGGAATTATACAAGTCAGCCCCCTCAAGATTTTCCAAGCCAAAAAGTATGGGAATACTGCTAGAAAAAGTTCTGTTGGTCACACTTGTGTGTGATCTCATATTTGGGATAAAAGCTAGATATATATTAAGAGTGATGTCTGGAATGCTGGCTGTGTTCCCTAGAACACATTCTAAATTGTCTCCTCAGTATATATTTAGGAATTAAAGTATCAATGAGAATCAATTTGAGCAATCTAAGGTTTTATAGATATCAAGAGTAATATTGTCATTATCCAAGGTGAGATGAAAAGTATCCATTGGCTAGGATGCACAACAGACAGAGAAAAATCTATTCATAGTCACACTATCAATGATTTTGGGTTTTGCCTTTTAATTGTTGCATTTCAATGTCTTTAAGCCATAATATTAGGTAATAGAAACACATGGAAATTATGTCAAATCCTTATAGAGGAGTAAAATGTGAGATGCATAAAAAGTAGGCAAAAAGTATGAAATCCAATTAAGTTTTCACCAGAAATTTTCTATAAGAATATATTTAGTTAAAAAGTTTAATCATAATTTAAAAATAAAATTCACTTTAGCATTTAGCGTTTCAGTTTATCACGTGTATATTTAATTAGGTGTGTATTTACAATATTAAAACTATAATGTGCACAAATATACCCATACACATGCATTTATACACAGCCTTGCAGCTATTTCTCAGTTTTCATTTAGCTTATTAAAAATGAATATAAACAGACTCTGTGCTCCAGGACCCTCTAACAGCCTATAGCCTGTAGCAGCTTTCAAGATAACAGTGTCTTCAACCCAAGGTATTCTGACTTTTTGGTCATGCTGTTTGAAGTTTTCAAGGCTTGGGGAGAGAGGGTGGTCTTTATAGAAAGAGCCAGCATTTCAAAGAGAAGACATATCTTTTTTCCCCCCTTTTAGTGACAAGATTTAAAAATGCTCTGAAGAAAGAAAAAAGAAATCTTCCCTTTAAAATGTAGTATTTCCTAAAGAGACCAATCCCTCTACCTGGAAGCGTCCCATGTGCTCCCTGCTAAGGCTCCATTCTTCCAGGTCCTGGTCATGTCTGCATACCAGGTACTCCAGTAATATTCTAGCACTGACCACCTGCAATCATTAGAATGTCTTTTCCTCAGGCACAGAAATTAGGTGAATTTGTACCCATTAATTAGTTCAACTGTTTCTATTCTCAACGCAGCTGTAGAATTTAAGGATACTTAAAGAGAAGGAAATCTGAGGCTTGAGACCTTGTTAAGCCTTGTGAAAGTTATTTAACCTCATGGAATTTCATGTTATATGTGTCAGATTAATGTGCATCAGGGTATTTCTGTGGAAATAAAATCAGACAAAGAATATAGAGGACTGACTAAGCAAAAGACATTGCCCTATGCCATGTTCTTTTCTATTATTTAGACAGTGTAATATCCATTCATGTATGGAATCTCCTTTCTCATGTTGCTTATTGGAAAAACATCAAAAACCACATGCAACAGTGATGTGTTGAAATAATTCAAGTAAAAAACACAAAGAAAGCTCACTTTAGGATTTGCCTGTGATAACTGATCCTCATACATTAGATAGCAAGCAGTGGAAGACAATCCTTGCAGAGAAAACATCATTATCACTACTAACTAAACCTAACAGCATCTAAACTGCACACAGAATTGTTTTAGTGATGAGTATTGAAATGTTAAAGATTATTAACCAATAAGAAGTTGGAAAAACATTAAGTATGAATTCTATGAAAATTGAGTGTACAAGTAAGTGATGATCAATCACTGTGGTTTGAATGAGAAATGCCCCCAATTCACTCAGGAATTTGAATGCTTGGTCCCCAGTTTGTCGCAATTTTTGGAGGGGTTATAGGGAAGTGTATCCTTGCTGGGGGAAGTACATCACTGGAGGCAAGCTTTGAGAATCTAGTGCCTTGCCCCAGTTTTATTTCACTGGTTCATGTTTGCCTTTGAAGATGTGATTTGTAAGCTTCCAGTTCCAACTGCTGCCTGCTGCCAAACTATCTCCACCATTTGGGATTGTGAACACCAAGAGCCATAAGCCAAACTATATTTTTTCTTTAAGTTTTCTTGGACATGGTACTTTATCACAGTGACAGAAAAGTAAGTTAAACAGAAGTTGATACAAGTGGCACAATAGACATACAAAATAGACAGTTGAAAAAATACTAGTGAGTCTAATGTAAGACATGGTCTATACTGGGTGAGAATCTGTAACTGACCTAAAGGATTTGGGATTTGCCATTAATGCCTAAGTAGAAGTCTGCTCTTTACTCCAACAGAGGATAGTGTGCCATGTGTCATCAGGTTATTAGCCCACCAAGGTAAGATTCCATGTTCAGAGCCATGAAATATCTGCCAACAGATCTGCCTACAGGGAGTGGAAACAGACCAAGAGAGAAATTTAAGTTGCCATCAGCAAAGCTGGAGGGCAGAGTTAATTATGCATTTTGAAACTAAAGAACCAGATGCTAGATATGGAACTAATGGATTTGGGATTTGCTCTGATTCTTGTCATGTTTTGGTCTGTTTACACTTGTTTGTTTTTATTAATATCTCCTTTTTGGGAAAGCTTAGTATATTTTGCAATTTTATATACTGTATTAAATATAATTTGCTTTTTATTTTATAAGGCTTGTAAGTAAGAGACTATCTAGAAGTTCAAGTATTACTTTTGGATGTTTTGATAGGTTGACAACTTTGAAGACTATGAAGAGTTACAAAGTTAACCAAATACATTTGTATTATAATATAGACACAAGCCTATAGGGACCATAGTGGAATGGGATGATTTGAATAACATATTAAAACTCCAGCTTGTTTCTTGAAAACAATGTTTGTTTGCTTGCAAAACATTTTTCCAGACATTTATTTTGAGGGTGTAACTATCTTTGTTGCTGAGATGTATTTGTTTTAATCAGCAGAATGCTTGATACTGTTAACGAATCCACTCTGTTAGACTGTGTCTCTTTATTGGTTAATTGGGAGCATTTATGTTTAGGTATTAATGACCAATTATTGTTAGTTCCTGTTATTTTGATATTTGTAGTGGAACTCTGTGTGCGCCTGTGTGCCTGTATGCCTGTGTGTGTGTGTGTGTGTGTGTGTGTGTGTGTGTGTGAGAGAGAGAGAGAGAGAGAGAGAGAGAGAAAGAGACAGAGAGACAGAGACAGAGCAGAGAGACACAGAGAGGGTAGAGAGGAAGAGAGATTCTCTTCTTTTGGTTTTGTTTGGTGAATTTATTAAATTTATCCTATTATTACACTCCTTGTGCTGATAGCTTTCCTTCTAGTGTCTTCTGTAGGGCTATGTTAATGGAAAAATATTGCTTAGATTTGATTTTGTCATGGAATATCTTGGTTTCTTCATATATGGTGATTGAAATTTTTGATGGGTGCAGAAATATGAATTAAGATCTGTGGTCTTTTAGGGTCTGCATGAAATCTGTTCAGGTTCTTCTGGTCGTTAGAGTCTCTGTTGAGATGTCAGTTGTAATTCTGATACATCTGCCTTTGTATGTTACTTGGCTTTATCCCTTGCAGATTTTAATAGTATTTCTTTGTTCTGCATATTTAGTATTTTAATTATTCTGTAGCAGGAGGATTTTATTTTCTGGTTCAACTATTTGGTGTTTTGTAAGCATCTTGTATATTTATAGCCATCTCTTTTTTTAGGCTAGGAAATTTTTCTTTTATAATTTTGTTGAAGATATTTTCAAGACCTTGGAGCTGGGAAACTTCTCCTTCATCTATTCCTACTATTATTAGGTTTACTTTTTTATTAGTGTCCCAAATTTCTTGAATATTTTGTGTCATCAACTTTTTAGATTTAGTATTTTCTTTGAAAGATGTATCAATTTCTTCTGTCTTGTCTTCTACACCTGAGACTGTCTCTTTATCTCAAGTATTGTATGGTGATGCTTCTTCCTGTAATTCTGGTTCTCTTTCCTAGGTTTCTCATCTCCAGGACAGCCTCAGTTTGTGTTTGCTTTCTTGCTTCTATTTCAATTTTCAGATCTTTAACTGTTTATTCATTTTCTTTACCTGTTTGATTTTATTTTCTGTTTTTCTTCATGGATTTCTTTATTTTCTATTTAAAGGGATCTATGGCCTTTGTAAGATTAGATTTAAGGTCACTGTCTTTTCTTTCAGGTGTGTTAGGATATCCAGGGCTTGCTGTAGTAGGATAAGGATAGTTTGCTTCTGGTGGTGCCATACTGCTGTGGATTTTTTGTTTTCTTCTCTCTCTCTCTCTCTCTCTCTCTCTCTCTCTCCCTCCCTCCCTCCCTCTCTCTTTTGGTTCTTACACTGGCCTTTAGCCATCTGGTTTTCCCCAGTGTTGGCTGACCTTGATTTTGTGAAGGTACCTTTCCACTGGGACTGTGGGGAAGGTAGAGCTTGTAGTCTTTAATAGCAGTAGGCCTCTGGTTGTCATGGGTAGTATTAACCGCAAGTATAAACGGCCAAGGGAAACTCATCAGTTTTTAATTGGATTATTTGTTTGCTGTTTTGTTTGTTTTGTTTTGTTTTGTTTTGTTTTGTTTTTGATATATACTTTCCTGAGTTCATTACACATTTTGGATATTGGATCACTATTAGGTATGGATCGAGTTGACAAAAATTTATTCCAAGTTTGAGAGTAAATTTTTTGTCCAAAATACTGCCTTTTGACTTACAGAAACTTTTTAGTTTTATGAAATATGATTTATCAATCAAGTAATAATTAATTAAGTAATTACTGTTATTAATATTTTATGTAATCATCTGCATTACCAGTATTCTGTTCAGAAAAATGTTACCTGTGCTGGTGAACTCATGACTATTGGCAATTTTTTGCTTCTAGCAGGTTCAATGTCTAGTTATATGTTGGAGTCTTTGACTCAAATGCAATTGGATGACTTACAGGGTGAAAATTATTGATCAACTTGTATACTGCTATATGCAACTGTCCAGTTTGGCCAGCACTCTTTGATAAGGATAATGTCTTAGTTCATTATGCATTTCTGGCTTCTGTTTAAAAATATATGTGTCCAATGAGTGTAGATTTATGTCTGAGGCTTCACTTTCATTCAAATGATCAGCATGTCTATTTATGTACCACAACATGCTTGTGTTAATAAATTAGCTATGTATTACATCTTGGAAATTAAGAATGGTTACACCTCCAGCAGTTCTTTGATAATTCAGAAATATTTTATGGTCCCTAGGTTTTTTTTTTAATTTCCACATGAGACTGAAAATTGTCATTTCAATATCTGTAAAAAAAATTATGTTGGAATAGTGGTGAGGATTGCATTGACTTTGCATATTGCCTTTGGCAGGATGGCCATTTTTGCTTTGTTAATTCTACCAATCTATGTACATGGGAGATTTTTACCATCTTTTGTTATCTGTTTTTTTTTCTTTCTTTAATAACTTTAAGACTTATCATAGAGTCTTTTCACTTATTTGGTTAGAGTTACATAAAGACTTCTCAACTGAGGAAACTTGAATAGTCAAGAAACACCTAAAGAAATGGTCAACATCCTTAGTCATCAGGGAAATGCAAATCAAAACAACCCTTAGATTCAACCTCACACAAGTTAAAATGGCTAAGATCAAAAGCTCAGGTGACAGCAGATGCTCAATAAGGCATTGAGAAAGGGGAACACTCTTCCTTTGCTGGTGGGATTGCAAGTTTGGACAACCCCTCTGGAAATCATTCTGGCCTTCACTAAAAAATTAGACATAGTATTACCTGAGGACCCAGTCACACATTCCTGGGCATATACTCAAAAGATTCTGCAACATATAACAAGGAACTACTATGTTCATAGCAGTTTTATTTATAATAGCCACAACCTGGAAAGAATCCAGATGTCCTTCAACAGAGGAATGGATATAGAAAATGTGGTATTTTTATACAATGGAATACTGCTCAGCTATTAAAAACAATGAATTCATGAAATTCTTAGGCAAATGGATGGAACTAGAAAATATCATGCTGAATGAGGTAACCTAATCACAAAGGAACACACTCACTGATAAGTGGATATTAACCCAAAAACTTGGAATACCCAATATACAATTCACAAACCACATAAAGCTCAGGAAGAAGGAAGATCAAAGGCAAAGTTTCTTCAGTCCTTCTTGGAAAGGGGAACAAAATATTCATCTGAGCAAATATGGAGACAAAGTGTAGAGCTGAGAATGAAGGAAAGACAATCCAGATACTGCTCCATCTGGAGATCCATCCCGTAAACAGTCACCAAATTCAGACATGGTTGTGGATGCCAAAAAGTACTTGCTGACAGGAGCCTGACACACACAGAGGCAGATGCTCACAGCCAACCATTGAAGTGATCACCGGGTCCCCAATGGAGGACCAAGGGCTCCCCTCATAGAAGCAGGGTATCATATTTGCTTTCCTGGTATTATTTGTGGTCTGTGGGTTAGCATACATTAGTACCTGCTGGATATTAGTACTAAGAAAAAACAAGTAACTGTCAGAAGTTTAGCATGGGAAGATCTTTCGAAATCCATAGAACATGAAAAGTAGGTAACAGACATCTTCTCTCTAGTGACTGAGCAGGCAGGTACAGCCAGGAGCACAGGGAACACCAGAATGCCAGAACAGCAGGGACAGGGTCTTCCAGGGTCCCCCTGAACCCAGAAGCCTGGCAGTGCCACCATAGCCGTATGTGCAATTTTCTGCCAGGGAAAAACTGTTAGAGGTAAGGCCACCATCTTTGCTCCAGCAACTGAATGGGCAGGTACAGCCAGGATTGCAGGGAACATCAGAGTGCCAAAACATTTGGGACAGGGTCCTCCAGGTCCCCACCTGCCCCAAGGAGCTGAGTGCCACAGCACTCTGTGCCATGGGAGCGCCATTCACCCAGGGGTGCTGAGATAGACTTGCACGTCCACAGGAAGGATAAGCACCAGCCAAAGTCAGCAGAACGAACTAACACCAAAGATAACCAGATGGAAAAAGGCAAACATAGGAACATTACCAACAGAAATCAAGGCAGTATGGCACCATCTGAACTCAATTCTTCCACAACAGCAAGTACTGGACATCCCAGCACACTGGAAAAGCAAGATTGGGATTTAAAATCACAGCTTATGCTGCTAATAGAGGGCTTCAAGAAGGACATAAATAAATCCCTTAAAGAAATACAGGAGAACACAGGTAATCATGTAGAAGCCCTTAAAGAAATGTAGTGGGGAGATGGAGAGATGGCTCAGCGGTTAAGAGCACTGACTGCTCTTCCAAAGGTCCTGAGTTCAAATTCCAGCAACCACCTGGTGGCTCATAACCATCTGTAATGAAATCTGATGCCCTTTTCTGGAGTGTCTGAAGACAGCTACAATGTACTTAAAATATAATACTTTAAAAAAAAAGAATTATAGGAAAGCACAACCAAAGGGATTGAACAAAACCATCCAGGCTCTAAAACAGAGGTAGAAACAATAAATAAATCACAAAGGGAAACAATGCTGGACATAGAAAGCCTAGGAAAGAAGTCAGGAGTCATGGATGCAAGCATCAACAACAGAATAAAAGAGATGGAAGAGAGAATCTCAAACACAGAAAATACCATAGGAAGCATTGACACAACAGTCAAAAAATGCAAAATGCAAAAAGCTCCTGTCTCAAAATATCCAGGAAATCCAGGAAAAAATGAGAGGACTAAACCTAAGGATTATAGGTAAAGAAGAGAGTGAAAATTTCCAACTTAAATGGCCAGTAAATGTCTTACAAAATTATAGAAGAAACTTCCCTAACCTAAAGAAAGAAATGCCTATGAACAAACAAGAAGCCTACAGAACTCCAAATAGATTTGACCAGAAATGAAATTCCTCCTGTCACATAATAATAAAAACACAAAATGCACTAAACAAAGGAAGAATATTAAAAGCAGTAAGGTAAAAAGGTCAAGTAACATATAACAGTAGACCTATCATAATTACAACAGACTTCTCGCCAGAGACTCTGAAAGCCATAAGATCCTGGGTAGATGTCATACAGACCCTAAGAGAACACAAATGCCAACCCAGGCTACTCTATCCAGCAAATCTCTCAATTACTACAGATGGAGAAACTGGGTTATTCCATGACAAAAACAAATTTACACAGTATCTTTCTACAAATACAGCCTTTCAAAGAATAATGAATGAAAAACACCAACAAAAGGAGGGAACCAATACCCTAAAAGTCAATTAATCTTGTTTTAACAAAGCAAAAAGAAGAGAGCCACACAAACATAACTTCACCTTTAATAACAAAATAACAGTAAGCAACAATCACTTCTCCTAAATATCTTTTAATATCAATGAACTCAATTCTCCAATAAAAAGACATAAACTAACAGACTGGATACATAAGCAGGATCCAATATTTTGCTGCATACATTTTGCTGTGACCCACATCAGGCACAAGGACAGACACTACCTCAGAGGAAAAAGCTGGACAACAATTTTTCAAGCAAATGGTCCCAAGAAACAAACTGATGTTGCCATCCTAATATCAAATAAAACTTGAAGAAATCTCACTGAAATCAGTGACTAGAAAAGTCTGTCTATTTTCCTACCTGCTCACTACAGTACTAGAAGTCCTAGCCAGAGGAATTAGACATCAAAAGGTAAGGGGATACAAATTGGAAAGAAAGAAGTCAAAGTATCACTATTGCAGATAATATAATAGTATACTTAAGTGACCCCAAAAATTCCACCAAAGAACACCTACACTCGATAAACAACTTCAGCAAAGTGCAGGGATATAAAATTAACTCAAAAAAATCAGTAGCCTTCCTGTGCTCAAAGAACATAGAGGCTGAGAAAGAAATTAGGGAAATGACAGCCTTCACAATAGCCCCAAATAATATAAAATACCTTGGTGTGACTCTAATCAAGCAAGTGAAAGATCTGTTTGACAAGAACTTCATGTCTCTGAAGAAGGAAATTGAAGATCTCATAAGATTGAAAGATCTCCCATGCTCATTGTTTGGCAGTGCTAATATAGTAAAAATGGCCATCAAACCTAAAGCAATCTCCAGATTCAATGCAATCCCCTTCGAAATTCCACCTCAATTCTTCATAGAGTCAGAAAGAGCAATTTCCAAATTTTTCTGGAATAACAAAAAACCAAGGATAGCTAAAACTACTCCCAACAATAAAAGAACGTCTAGTGGAATCTCCATCCCTGACCTCAAGCTCTACTACAGAGCAATAGTGAGAAAAACTGTATGTTACTGGTACAGAGATAGGCAAGAAGATCAATGGAATAGAATTTAAGGCCCAGAAATGAACCCACACACCTATGGTCACAACAAGTGCTGGCGAGGATGTGGAGAAAGAGGAACACTCCTCCACTGTTGGTGGGATTGCAAAATGGTAAAACCGCTCTGGAAATCAGTTTGGCGGTTCCTCAGAAAATTGGGCATGTCACTTCCAGAGGACCCTGGCATACCACTCCTGGGCATATACCCAGAGGATTCCCCTGCATGCAATAAGGACACATGCTCCACTATGTTTATAGCAGCCTTGTTTATAATAGCCAGAAATTGGAAGGAGCCCAAATATCCCTCAAAGGAGGAATGGATACAGAAAATGTGGTATATTTATACAATGGAATACTACTCAGCCATGAAAAATAATGAATTCATGCAATTTGTAGGTAAATGGTTAGACCTGGAAAATATCATCCTGAGTGAATTAACCCAATCACAAAAGAATGCACATGAAATGCAATCACTGATAAGTGGATATTAATGAGCCCAGAAGCCCTAAATACTCAAGACACAAATAGCAAGTCAAATGATTCCCAAGAAGAAGAAAGGAGAGGACCCTGGGCCTGTAAAGATTGCATCCAGTTTAGTAAAGAAACCGAGGGGGGAGGGGGAATTATTGGGGAACAGATGGGGGGGAGAGGAACTATGGGAACTATGGTGGGTGGGAACTGGGAAAGGGGAAAGCCTTTGGAATGTAAACATAGAATATAGAAAATAAATTTTAAAAAAAAGATTATAAAAATTTTATTTCTTCTAATGTTGAAGAAACTTTGTGTTAATTGTAATTTATTTATTGAATATGTAATGATTTGCACACACATATTTGTCCGTATCATTTCTCTTTCCCCATTTCCCAGCACCTCCTCACTATCTTACTCTCACTTCAGATTTATTTTTTATTTCTTTTTTTTTATTGAATATATTCTATATTTACAATTCATTTCCCTTTTTCTGGTTCCCCACCCCCAAGGGTCCCACATGCCCTTTTCCCTCCCCCTGCTCCTTCATCCACCCCCCTCCCATCTCACTGTTCTTGTACTCCCCCACAATGATGCTTTGGTCCATTCTAGCTCCAGTGTCCACTCCTTTCTTCTTGTCAGACCTCACTTGGTATGTGATTTATGTCTTTGGTGTTCCTTATTTTTACTCTCTGTCAAAAAATTAAAACACACAAAACAAAACATGAAAGTGCACAAAAACCAGGAATCCATTGTGTTGGCCAATCTATGCCTTGTATTTAAGCATCTAGTGTTGAGCTATTATAGGATATTATTTTCAGCCTGCCAGAATGTATCCAGTGTAAGTAAGCTTCTGGTAGGCATGAGACTTTGTGCCTACCTTCTCTTCTCTGTGCTGCTATTTTCACTGGCTTAAACTAGCTAAAATTCTGTGCATACTATCTCGGTCTCTGTAAGTCATGTATGTATCAGCCGTGTTGTGTCTGTATGGTGATTGAATAAGAGTGCTCCTCATTTACCCATTTACCTAAAAAATTCATTATTTTGCTTTTCTTACCAGCTGAGCAATGCACTATTGTGTTTTTTAATTTTCATTCATCACCATTTTCATTCATCAGTTAAAGAACATCTATGGAATTTCCAATATCTAGCTATTATGACTAGATCAGGACTGTAAATGAGTGATTAAATGTCTCTGTTTTGGTTTGTGAAATACATGTTTGGAGCATATGGCCAAGAGTGGTAGAGCTGGGTCAATTTTTGACTTTTTGAGGAACATCCATGTGTGGTGGATAAGCCCTACTCTGCAGGCTGTGTCCCAGTTAGACTCAGATGGGTTTTCAGGAGGACCCAACGACAGTGGATTCGAAGTGGGTTAGACTTCGGGCCTCCCCTGAAGGTGGCCAAAGGGAGGCAGCACGCTCTAGAAGTGCTTCAAGGCTCCTCCAGACGGAAGCATAAGGTCAGACCTGGACAAAGGTGATCCGGGCTCCACAGGCTCCACTCACCTGTTTCCCCCATTTTTCCTCAGTACATTTGTCAATTTTATATACGTTTACTAATTTTTGTGTGTTGGTTTTGTATTTTACTACACTGCTTAAAGTGTTTACAAGCTGTAGAAGGTTCCTAGAGGAAAATTTGGGATATTTTATATATAAAGTCGTATAACCAAGAAAAAAATATATATATAAATATAATAAATATATAAATATAATATAATATATATAAATATATATATATATATATATTTACCTCTCACCTTTCTATTTCTATGCACTCACTATCCTTACTTATCTAATTGTTTCAGTAAGATTTCAAGTACAACTTTGGTTAGGTCTTGAGAATCTGGACATCCTTATCTTGTTCCTGATTTTAGAAGAAGTATTTGGTTTTCTCTCTTAAGATCATTATTGAATTTGACATTGCATAATTACATTGAGATTTTCTTATATCTCTAATCTCTTGGACTTTTACTGGACACTGTCAAAAACCCTTTCTTTACCTAATTAAATAATCATGTGATTTTGTTTGTTAGTCTGTTCATGTTAGAGATTATATTTATTGATCTATTTATGTTAAACCATGGCTACATATCTAGGATGAAGATTATGATAAATGATCTTTTTCATGTATTCTGTGATTTATTTTGCAATTTGTGTGTGTGTGTGTGTGTGTGTGTGTGTGTGTGTATGTGTGTGTACTAAATCCATGTGGCTCTGGGCTTCTTATTGTTGGTAGATTTTAATTATTGCTTCTTCTCTTTGAGAGGTTATGTATTTGTTTAAATTGTTTATTTCATCTTGATTTGACATTGGTAAGTCATTTATATTAAGAAATTAATTTATTTCTTTCCTTGCTTTTGGGGAATGCGGATTATTAAAAGTTGTTGCTATAATTCCTGAATTCCTGCCATGCCTGTTACATTGAGTTCCTTTCATCTCTAATTAGTTTGGATATCCTCTCACTCTCCTTTAGATGACTTCGTTAAATATTTGTCAATATTGTTGGTTTCTAAAAGGACAAAATTAATTATATTGATTCTTTGTATTGAAGTTTTGCTTATATTTATATATCATTTATTTTTAGCTACAAATTTAATTATTTCTCCTCATTTACTCGTTTTTAATTAGATGTTTTCTTTATTTACATTTTACATTATCCCCTTTCCTCCTTTACCCTCAAAAAACCCCTTATCCCATGTCCCTTACTCCTTCCTGCTCACTAACCCACCAACTCCTCCTTCCCTGTCCTGCCATTCCCCTACACTGGGGCAATGAGCCTTCACAGGACCAAGGTCATCTCCTCTCATTGATGTCCAAAAAGACTGTCCTCTGACACATATACAGTTGGACCACTGGCTCCTTCCATGTGTACTCTTTGGTTGGTGGTTTAGTCCCTGGAAGCTCT
Organism: Apodemus agrarius; assembly: GCA_964023405.1. Lineage (NCBI taxonomy): Eukaryota > Metazoa > Chordata > Mammalia > Rodentia > Muridae > Apodemus > Apodemus agrarius. The sequence continues at coordinate 129,998,617 of OZ030009.1, read as the reverse complement.
GGGGGTACCAGTTGGTTTATATTATTGTCCCTCGTATGAAGCTGCAAATATCTTCAGCTCCTTGTGTCCTTTCTCTAGTTCCTCCATTGGGGACCACAAGCTCAGTCCAGTGGTTGGCTGAGAGCATCCCTCTCTGTATTTGTCTGGCACTGATAGAGCCTCTCAGGAGACAGCTATATCAGATTCCTGTCAGCAAACACTTCTTGGTGTCAGCAATAGTGTCTGGGTTTGGTAACTGTATATGGGATGAATCCCCAGGTGTGGCAGTCACCAGATGGCCTTTCCTTCAGTCTCTGCTCATTTATTCTATTTGGATATGTTTTTTTTAGATCAACATATATCTTTAAGTTATTAATAAGAAAGGTTTTCAGATTTGTGATATATAAACTTAGTGCTCTGAACTTCTCTTTTATAACTGTCATCATTGTGATCTATATATTTGGGTATGTAATGTTTTCACAATCATTCAATTCTAACAGTATTTCAATATCAATTTATTTCTTGATTCCTGTCCTGACACAGTTTTCATTCAGTAGTAGGTCATTTAGCTCTCATTACCGAGTAGATTTGCTGTTATTTCTATTATTGCTGTTACCCTGGTGTAATCCATGGTGGTCAGATAGAGTGGAAGGAATTATTTCAATTTTTCTATATATGTTAATACTGCATTGTTTCCTAATCTGTAGTTAATTTTGGAGAAAGTTCCAAAGGTTTAGTCAAAGAAAATAAACTTTCATTAATGAGTTTAATATTCTGTAGATATCTGCTAGTTACATTTGATTTGTATTATTTATTTTCAATATTTCTGTTTTATTGTTACTGGAAAGACTTTATTTCCCTGAGCATTGAAATCATTCACAACCACTGATTTAGGGCTAGTATGCAATTTAGCTGTAGTAGTTTTATTTTATGAAGTCAGATGCCCTTATGTTTGGTGCATACTCTTTTAGAATTCTAGTTTAGAATGGGTAGATTTTTGTTCTTCAATGAGTATGAAGCATCCTTCCCTAATCTTCTGATTAATTATGGTTTAATGTTTTCATCAGTTATTATAATAGCTAGGCCTGCTTGCTTCTTAGTTGATTTTATTGAAATATTTTTTTCTCAATATTTTTCCATGAGGTGATGCATGTTCCTGATTGTGAAGTGTGTTTCTTGCATTCAGCAGAGGATGGTTCCTGTTTTCTTTTTTATCAATTTACTTATTTCCCCTTCGGAGCAAGGTTCAAGGCCCTTGGGTCTTCCTTGTTATTTAGTTTCTGTGGATTATAGAATGGTTATCCTGTACTTTATGGCTAATATCCACTTACATACCATAGGTGTCTTTCTGGGTCTGGGTTACATCATTAAGCATATTTTCTAGTTCTATCTACTTGACTGCAAATTTCCATGATATCTCTGCTTATTTTCTTTTTTTTTTAAATTGGGTAACTTTTTCATCTACATTTCAAATGTTATCCCCTTTCCCAGTCCCCCCTCTCTAAACTCCCTATACCATTCCCCCTCCACCTGCTTCTATGAGGGGGTTCCCCCACCCACCCAACCTCTTCTGCCTCCCTGCCCTCGAATTCCCTTACATTGGGGCATCAAGCTTTCATTGGACAAAGGTCCTTTCCTCCCACTGATGTCCGCCAAGGCCATCCTTTGCTACATATGCAGCTGGAGCCATGGGTCCCTCCTTGTGTACTCCTTGGTTGGTGGTTTAGTCCCTGGGAGCTCTAAGAGGTCTTGCTGGTTGAGGCTGTTGTTCTTCCTATGGGGTTGCAAATTCCTTCAGTTCCTTCAGCACTTTCTCTAACACCTCCACTGGGGACTCGGTTCAATGATTGGCTGTCAGCATCCACCTCTGTATTTGTCAGGCTCTAACAGAGCCTCTGAGGACACAGTTATATTAGGCTACTATTAGCAAGCACTTGTTGGCATCCACAATAGTATCTGGGTTTGGTAACTGTACATGGGATGGATCTCCAGGTGTTGCAGTCTCAGAATGGCCTTTCCTTTAATCTCTGCTCTACACTTTGTCTCTGTATCTTCTCTCATGGGTATTTTTTCCCTCTACTAAGAAGGACCAATGTATCCACACTTTAGTCTTCCTTCTTGAGCTTCATGTAGTCTGTGAATTGTATCTTGGGTATTCTGAGATTTTGAGTTAATATACACTTATCAGTGAGTACATACCATGTTTATTCTTTTCTGATTTAGTTACCAAACTCAGGATGATATTTTCTAGTTCCATCCATTTGCCTAAGAATTTCATGAATTCATTGTTTTTAATAGCTGAGTATAATTACTCCATTGTGTAACTGTACCACATTTTCTGTATCCTTTACTCTGTTGAGGGACATATAGGTTCTTTCCAGCTTATGGATATTATAAATAAGGCTGCTATGAACATAGTAGAGCATGTGTCTGTCTCATATGTTGGAGAATCTTTTGGCTATATGCCCAGGAGTGATATAGCTAGGTCCTCATGTAATACTACATCTAATTTTCTGAAAACCGTCAGACTGATTTCCAGAGTAGTTGTACCAGCTTGCAATCTCACCAGTAATGGAGGAATATGCCTCTTTCTCTATGTGCTCTCCAGCATCTTCTGTCACCTGAGGTTTGAATCTTAGCCATTCTGACTGGTGTGATGTGGAATCTCAAGGTTGTGTTGATTTGTATTTCCCTGATCACTAAGGATGTGGAACATGTTTTTAGGTGCTTCTTAGCCATTAGATATTTCTCAATGGAAAACTCTTTGTTTAGCTCTATACTCCATTTTTTTTATTTTTAAAAATTTTTATTTATATATTTATTTATCATTTTATTGATTTATAAATGATATCTCCCTTCTCACTTACTCTTCCACACACCTCCATGCCATACACCCTCTCCCCCTTCCTTTTACCTCTATGAGGATGCCCCTCCACCCACCTACTCACTCTTGCCTCATTACTTTACCATCCCTTTACTCTGGGTATCAGGACTTCATAGGACCCAGGGCCTTCCTTCCCATTGATGTCAGATAAGGCCATCCTCTGCTACATATGTATCTAGAGCCATGGCTCCCTCCATGTATACTCTTTGGCAGGTGGTTTAGTCCCTAGAAGCTGAGTGTCATCCAGTTAGTTGATATGTTCTTTGTATGGGGTCCCAAACACCTTCAGCTCCTTCAGTCCTTACACTATAGAATGCAATAATGGAATGGCATTAACTTTTAAAAGATATTTTGGAAAATTCGAGACTATACTTTAGAGAGGGTCAACTTTGTAAGTGACTTACATATTTTAAAAAGACAGTTCCTAAAATATTTCATTTGTAGACTTAGGGAATGACACACAAGTTTTCTTTCTTTTTTTCTAATTTCTTTTTTTTTAATTTTTATTTTCTATATTCTATGTTTACATTCCAAAGGCTTTCCCCTTTCCCAGTTCCCCCCCACCATACGTCCCATAATTCCTCTCCCCCTCAACTATTCCCCAATCACCCCCCCACACACAATTTCTCTGTTCTGGGTCTACAAAACTGGATCCAATATTTATAGGCCCAGGGTCCTCTCCTTTCTTCTTCTTGGGAATCATTTGACTTGCTAATTGTGCCTTGAGTAGTTAGGGCTTCTGGGCTCATTAATATCCACTTATCAGTGATTGCATTTCATGTGTATCCTTTTGTTATTGGGTTAACTCACTTAGGATGATATTTTCCAGATCTAACCATTTACCTACAAATTGCATGAATTCATTATTTTTAATTGCTGAGTAGTATTCCATTGCATAAATATACCACATATTCTGTATCCATTCCTCCTTTAAGGGATATTTGGGCTTCTTCCAATTTCTGGCTATTATAAACAAGGCTGCTACTAGACAAAGAATTATAGGAAACACATGTTTTATCAGGATGGAATATCTAAAGAAAGGCCAACGGTAGATTTTAGTGAGGACATCCTGAGATAAGTTAACATCTAACTGACAACTTAAAAGAGAAAGAAAAATAAAGGTACTGATCACAAAGTCTGTTGAACTAAGTGTTATAATGTCTATATTATGCTATTAGGATACTAATATGAAAATTAGGGATGAATAAAAGATGATAGGCATGGATTTATGAAAAGATATTTGTGTGTCAAATTGACAGGGGATAAGTTTTGCTGTTTTATTTTTTTTTGTCAAAATGACCCAAACTTAAATATGTCTGGTCAGGGAGAATTTCAACTAGGACAATGCCTTCATATATCTGTCCTTTAAACAACTCTACAGGGCATTTATTTTGGACAATAATTAATATAGGAAGGCCCAGACAAGTATAATGGTGCCAACCCTAGGTAGCTGGTCCTGGGATTTATAAAATATAGGTTGAACCAGCAATCAGGTTTATGCCAAATGAGCAGTACTCTTTCACAGTTTCTGCTTCAGTTGCTGCCTCTAGTTTCTTGCTTTTGAGTTCTTGCACTGACTCTGCTTCATCCTGGATAGCTTTTTGTATCTCTTGCGGCCTGTTTTGTGACAGATGATATGGTAAATTTTGGAGAAGTTACCACAAAGTTCTGAAAAAGAGGTATATTCTTTTGTTTTAGAATAAAATGTTTTATAAGTATCAGTCAAGTCCATTTGGTCCATAACTTCTATTAGCTTCACTGTGTCTCTGTTTAATTTCTCTGTTTCTGTGATTTGTCCATTGATGAGAGTAGGGTGTTGAAGTCTCCCATTATTATTATGTGCGGTGAAATGTGTACTTTGAGCTTTAGTTAAGTTTCTTTTATGAATGTGGGTGCCCTTACATTTGAAGCTTCAGAATTGAGAGTTCATCTTGGTAGATTTTTCTGGTGACAAGCATGAAATATTCTTCCTTATCTTTTTTAATAACTTTTGGTTGAAAGTCAATTTTATTCAATATTAGAATGGCTACTCAGCTTGTTTCTTGGGGCCATTTACTTGGAAAAATTGTTTTCCAGGCCTTTATTCTGAGGTAGTGATTGTATTTCACACTGAGGTGCATTTCCTGTATGCAGCAAAATGCTGGGTCCTGTTTACAAATACAGTCTGTTAGTCTATGTCTTTTTATTAGGAAATTGAGTCCATTGATGTTAAGAGATATTAAGGAAAAGTGATTGTTGCTTCCTGTTATTTTTGTTGTTAGAGATGGTATTATGTTTGTGTGGTTATCTTCTTTTGGGTTTGTTGGAAGAAGATTTCTTTTTTGCTTTTTCTAGGATGTAGTTTCCCTCCTTGTGTTGGAGTTTTATATCTATTGTCCTTTGTAGGACTGGATTTGTGGAAAGATATTGTGAAATTTTGGTTTTGTCATGGAATATATTGGTTTCTCTACCAATTGTAATTGAGAGTTTTTCTGGGTATAGTATCCTGGGCTGTCATTTTTTTTTTTGCTCTATTTCTTTTTTTTATTTTCTATATTCTGTTTACATTCCAAAGGCTTTACCCTTTCCCAGTTCCCCCCTCACCATGTGTCCCATAAGTCCTCTTCCCCCTCCCCCCACCCTGCCCATTCCCCAATCATCCCCCCAACCCTTTCTCTGTTCTGGTACTCTCCTGCAAAACTGGAACCAGTCTTTTCTGGACCAGTGTCCTCTCCTTACTTCTTCTTGGGAATCTTTTGATTTGCTAATTGTGCCTTGAGTATTCAGAGCTTCTGGGCTCATTAATATCTACTTATCAGTGATTGCATTTCATGTGTATTCTTTTGTGATTGGGTTAACTCATTTAGGATGATATTTTGTTCTCTTAGGGCCTGTGTGGCATCTGCCCAGGATTTTCTAGATTTGTTTGTTTGTTTGTTTGTTTGTTTGTTTGTTTGTTTTTTTAATAGTCACTGGTGAGATTTCTGGAGTAATTCTGATAGGTCTTCATTTATATGTTACTTGACCTTTTTACCTTACTGCTTTTAATATTCTTTTTGTGCATTTGGTGTTTCGATTATTATGTGACAGAAGGTATTTCTTTTCTGGTCTAGTCTATTTGGTATTCTGTAAGCTTCTTGTATTTTTAATGGGCATCTCTTTCTTTAGGTTAGGGGATACTTCTGTAATACTGTTGAAGATATTGACTGGCCCTTTACATTGGGAATCTTTGCTTTTTTTCTATACCTATTACCCTTAGGTTTGGTCTTCTCATTGTGTCCTGGATTTCCTGGATGTTTTGTGTTTAGGAGCTTTATGCTTTTTGCATTTTCTTTGACTGTTGTGTCAATGTTTTCTGTGGTATATTCACCTAAGATGCTCTCTTCTCTCTCTTGTGTTCTCTTGGTGATGCTTGCATCTATGAGTCCTCATCTCTTTCCTAGGTTTTCTATATCCAGGGTTGTCTTCCTTTGTGATTTCTTTATTATTTCTACTTCCAGTTTTAGATCCTGGATAGTTTTGTTCACTTACTTCACTTTTTGGTTGTGTTTTTCTATAATTCTTAAATGGATTTTTGTGTTTCCTCTAAGGTTTACCTGTGTTCTCTATTTTTAAAGGGAGTTATTTATGTCCTTCTGAAAGTCCTCTATCATCATAATGAGAAGTGATTTTAGATTCAAATCTTGATTTTCCAGTGTGATGATATATCCAGGACTTGTTAAGGTGTGAGAACTGGGCATGTTCTTATGTTTGCCTCTGGTTATCTCTAGTGCTACATGCCCTCCCTGTCTCTGACTGGAGCCTGTCCCTCCTGTGATCCTGGTTGTGTCAAAACTCCTCAGAGTCAAGTTGTCTCTGTGATCCTGTGATTCTGGAATCCTGTGATTATGAGATCCTGGGAGTCGAGGTGCTTCTGGGATTCTGAAATTCTGGTGTGACCAAGCTCCTGAGATCCTGTGATTCTATGATCTTGGGCATGTAAGAGCACCTGGGAGTTGAGTGATGTGGGACTGGGTGTTCAGCTAGTGCCCAATGTCTGCTCAGGGCACCAGATCAGACCAGAAGAACCTGTGCCACTAGCTAGGCAGGGGTTCCTGCATCCCTGGATCCCACTTGTCCCAGTTAGTTCCAGTGTTGGGGCAGATGTTGTGACCACCTTGCCTATGATCTTGGGCACGTTAGAGTGACTGAGAGTTGAGCTTCCTTTGGGTGTTGTGGGACTGGGTGTAGAGCTAGTACCCAAGGTCAGCTCAGGCCACTGGCTCAGTCTGGAAGTATAATGTGTCTGTTTTTAACAGTTGAATAATATTCTATTTTGTAAATGCACCAGATTCCTTTATCCATTCCTAAGTGAGTGCATCTAAGTTGTTTCCCATTTTTAACTAATATGAATAAGGCTGCTATGAACTTAACTGAGCAAATGTCTTTGTAGTATGATGGAATATCTTTTGGATATATGCCCAGTAGTAGTATAGCTGAGTCATGAAGTAGAATTGTTATCACTTTTCTGGGAAACTAACAAATGGATTTCCAATGTGGTTGTAGAAGCTTGCACCTACACAAACAAAACTATTCCACAAAATAGAAACAGAAGGAGCATTGCTAAATTCATTTTATTTTTGTTGGATGAGTGTTAGGTTCTTCTGTTGTTGTTCCTCCAATCTACAGGATAATGATAATAACTAGGGTTTTAGCACTGAAGTAATTTTAGGGTTTTTTTTATTGAAATGGGAAGTAAAGGAAAGTAAAAACACTTTATGAAAAAATTAAAGATTTGCATGTAAAATATTTCAGATAAACTCGATAAAATTGACAATTTTCATGGAAAATTAGAGTAAAGTGGTAGACATGTAAACCATTGCTAAAATAATTGAAATATGGGATACAAATATTTTATGATAGAATTGACAATTTACAAGGAAAATAAATGATAAAATTTTAGGTAAATATAGAAAAACATGTTAGAATTGAAGATTAACATGGAAAATTTTATATAAATATAATAATGGTAGGTATAAAAGTATTCCTAAGTTGATTGAAAGTGGAATTATAAACATTTTCTGATAAGCTTGAAGATTTACATGGAAAATATTTCTAATAAAATTTAAGAAATATATAGAAAAACATGTTATAATTAAAGATTATCATGGAAATTATATAGGTAAAATGATAGGCATAAAGAATTCTATTTTTTTTAATTTTCTACATTCTTTGTTTACATTCCAAATGATTTTCCCTTACCTGGTTCCATCCTCCCCATAAGTCCCATAAGCCCTCTTCCCTCTGCCCATTCCCCAATCAGCCCCCTCCCACTTCTCTGTCCTGGTAATCCCCTACATTGCTGCATCAAGCCTTTCCAGGACCAGGGCCCTCTCTTTCCTCCTTCTTGGCAATGATTTGATATATTAATTGTGTCTTGAGTATTCAGAGCTTCTGGGCTAATATCCACTTATCAGTGACTGCATTCCATGTATGTTCTTTTCTGATTGGGTTACTTCACTTAGGATGATATTTTCCAGATCGAGCCATGTGCCTAAGAATTTCATGAATGCATTGTTTTTAATTGCTGCATTGTAATCCATTTTGTAAATATACCATATTTTCTATATCATTCATCCATTAAGGGTCATCTGGGTTCTTTCCAGCTTCTGGCTATTATAAATAAAGCTGCTATGAACATAGTGGAGCATGTGTCCTTATTGCATGCTGGGGAATCCTCTGGGTATATGCCCAGGAGAGATATAGGAGGGTCCTCCAGAAGTGTCATGCCCAGTTTTCTGAGGAACCACCAGAGTGATTTCTAGAGTGGTTATACCAGCTTGCAATCCCACCAGCAGTGGAGGAGTGTTCCTCTTTCTCCACATCCTTGTCAACACCTGCTGTCTCCTGAGTTTTTAATCTTAGCCATTCTGACTGGTATGAGGTGAAATCTCAGGGTGGTTTTGATTTGCATTTCCCTAATGACTAATGATGTTGAACATTTCTTAAGGTGCTTCTCAGCCATTCGAAATTCTTCAGGTGAAAATTCTTTGTTTAGCTCTGTACCCCATTGTTAATAGGGTTATTTGGTTCTCTGGAGTCTAACTTCTTGACTTCTTTGTATATATTGGATATTAGCCCTCTGTTGGATGTAGGGTTGGTGAAGATCTTTTCCCAATTTGTGGGTTGCTATTTCTAACCAAACAAGTGAAAGATCTGTATGACAATAACTTCAGGTCTCTGAAGAAGGAAATTGAAGAAGACCTCAGAAAATGGAAAAATCTTCCATGCTCGTGGATTGGCAGGATTAATATAATAAAAATGGTCATATTGCCAAAAGCAATCTACAGATTCAATGCAATCCCCATCAAAATCCCAACTCAGTTCTTCATTGAGTTAGAAAGAACAATTCCCAAATTCATCTGCAATCACAAAAAAATCCCAGGATACCTAAAACTATTCTCAACAGTAAAAGAACTTCTGGGGGAATCATTACCTCCAGTACTACAGAAAAATAGTGTTAAAACTGCATAATATTGGTACAGTGACAGGAAGGTATATCAATTGAATAGAACTGAAAACCCAGAAGTGAACCCACACACCTATGGTCACTTCATCTTTGACAAAGGAGCTAAAATCATCCAGAGGTAAAAGAGAACCTTTTCAACAAATGGTGGTGGCTCAACTGGAGGTCAGCATGCAGAAGAGTGCAAATTGATCTATTCTTAATTTCTTGTACTAAGCTTAACTCAAAGTGGATCAAGGACCTCCACTTAAAAGGAGACACACTGAAACTAATAGAAAAGAAACTGGGGAAGGCCCTTGAGGACATGGGCACAGGGGAAAAGTTCCTGAAAAGAACACTAATAGCCTATGCTTTAAGATCAGGAATTGACAAATGTGACTTCATAAAATTAGAAAGATAATTCTAATTTGATTGAAGGTAGAATTATAAAGTTTCAGATAACATTGATGATTTACATGGAAAATATTTCTCATGCATATCTTCAAATTTATCAGAAAATGTTTGTAATTCCCCTTTTAATTTATTTAGTAATGTTTTTTATGTCTACCATTTTAACTGAAATATTTTTCATGATAAACTTCAATTTGGTTTTTTTTTGTTTTGTTTTTTGTTTTTTGTTTTTTGTTTTTTGGTTTTTTTTGGTTTTTCGAGACAAGGTTTCTCTGTGTAGCCCTGGCTATCCTGGGACTCACTCTGTAGAACAGGCTGGCCTCGAACTCAGAAATCCGCCTGCCTCTGCCTCCCAAGTGCTGGGATTAAAGGCGTGCGCCACCACTGCCCAGCGATAAACTTCAATTTTAAAGTCTTTCTATATACTGCCTCTATTTTATCAGAAATGTTTTCAGTGTAAGTCTTTGACTTTATCACAATTTTTTTCTAACTCCCCTTTCAATTAATTTAGAAAAAGTTTTTTATATTTCCTATTTTTATGTAAAAATTTTCTATGAAATAATCAATTTTAATGTGTTTCTATATTTATTTCTTGAATTTTACCTTTTAAGTTTTAGAGTTCAGATTCTATCTTCTCTTAGAACAAGGTTGGAGCTCTGGGATTCAAGACCAAACATTTTCAGAATGGAGTCAAGGGGAGGTTGGATGATAAACTTACATTGGGAGAAGGGTTTGACTCTGGAGTTCTCTGCAGTAGTTCATGGGTTCCAGCATCATGAAGAATGGCATAGGCAGAAATAGGGATATTTTTGCTCTGGTTATGGATGGCAACAAGTTTTAATGCAATGGACGTGGGCTTAGAAGAGGGGCTTAGACTGGGATGCAGCAGCCAGTTTTAATTTACTCTATACAGACTGTATTAGAGGAAGGGTAGGAACACAAAGACAGACTACCTGCATCCCAGGAGAGTATGGTGACTGTTAGAGACTTTGTAGCACATATGATCACACTCTGAACTGTGAGTTTGTATACCAGAAAAACCTGTCCCTAGTTATGGTGTGCCTCACCCCTAGCACACATCTTTATCCAAGAGTGGTGCAGGATATTTGGTCACTCTTTTAAGTGGTATACTGCAAAAATCTGGTTCTAGCATGCACCATTAATCCAAGAGTTTTCTACTTATTGTAAACAAGATTGAATAATTCAACCACACGTGAAGAGGAAGAGCAACCAATGGATTGACAGGGAGCAAATAAAGGGGGAAAAACACAGAGTGGGAACCGGTCAGGAGGATAGAAAGGTGTAAAGGAGGTATAAGGGAGGGACATTCGGGTGGAAGGGTTTTTAAGACAGTGTGGAGAATGAGAACTGCTTTTCATCTTTCTGGGATATCAGTTGAGGAAGTTGGTCAGCTGGGTGCCTTGTCTGCCTCTGTGAGCTAGCAGGCTTTCACCATGGTGTCTGGGTTCTCCGCCTTTATTTGGTAAAATCAAATGTTTAGGATTGTATTTTGAAAAGCAGGCTGTATCTCTAGTTAAGAGCTATAATGTGGGCCACAAGGAATGGAGATGAGTCACGGTAAGTTAATAGTAAGGAAGAAGTACAGGGACCCTAAAAATTTTAGAATTTTTGACAAAAGTAATACAACAGTCTCATTTTAAAAAAAGGAGGCTAATATGACAAATTAAGACGGGATGAAAAGAGAGGTGCCAAAATCCTTTATCTTACTTTGTGTTAACAAGGAACAGACATTTAGGTAATAAATAAACAAAACCAAATCATTGGAGGATATAATAGGAGAATTTCAGACAATCAGATCTATTAGATTTATTCTAAAGGTTCCCATCCTGTCTCTAACAGGAGAGCTTTCCTGTGAGTACAGTGGCGTAGTCACAGACAGAAAATTTGGTCACCTGTGTGTGTTCAGACCCTGAGCGTAATTTATCAGATCACTTCTATGTTCTATGCTAGAGTCGATGTCTGATGTGTACTCCTTAAAAATGTTCAGATGTGAACTTCAGTCATAGAATTTAAGAATTGGTGGAAAATGTGTCAGTACTGGGTAGCTTGACAAAGAGATAACTATTTGTTTAGAGTTTCGGGGGAAGATAATTCAAGGTTCTAGTGATAGTGGAGATTTATTTTTCATGAAAGCTCTTTTCCTAGCTCACAGCTACTTGCCTTTATCTTGGCAAGAATGCTCAGTGTCTTCCCCTCTTTTTCTTAAAGTTATCAACTGTACCAGATCTCATGCTTACCTTAATTATTTACATATTTCTCTGAATTCAGTCACATTATAGGGTTAAGGTTTCAACAAATAAATTCAGACTGATACAGTTCAGTTTATTCGGATGGACAACTTGAAACGAGTTATAGTTTGATAGAAAACTACCCATGTATCCTTGAGTTGATTATGTACATTACCTGGGTCTCCTATTCCCCACTTCTATATATTTAGAGATGAAAAAAATAACTATTTTGCCAAGGATTTCCAGGCACTATCCATTTTAGTATTCAACTACTTTCATAGTTTCATGCAAAAGAATCAAGAGAAGAGATAGTGGAGAAGTTCAGTCACACAGTTCTCTGTGTTTCTGACAACTGGAATGAGCGGGTGGAGAGAGGCCATGAAATGGGCCAGCAAGTATCAGGTTGAAATGAAACTTTTCATTTACTTAAAAAAATGTATTTACTTTGCCTTTTGGCAGCTTTTTTCTAAAAGCAAACACATTAATTTGCCTAGCATACTTTTTAGAGAGAAATGAAAGCAGCCAGATTCTGACCTATTCTCAGCATAACTTTAGTTATGCATTATCATTGACAGAAACTTATCTATGACCGATGTTAAGCAGTTTGGCGTAATTCAGACTGTTGTTTTTCTAAAACGAAAATTTAAAAAAACTCTTATTTAAAAAAAATACTAGTTTCAATCTGCTTTGCAGAAGTGGAAGCATCACTCCTGTTTAATTTTATTTTAAGCTGTGATCAAAGCAGATATTTCTAAGGGATGAAGAATCTAAGCATAAGGACTCCAGGCTCAGAAAAAAATGTCACAGTGATAGTCATAGCATCTTGCTATTTTCTATTAAACTCTGCAGTATTAGAAAGCCATGATCAGATTCAATAAGGACTCTGCAATCTGCTTTATTATAGCTTCCAGGTTTTGCTAGGAGCCCATCAGATCCATGATCTCTGGAAGCCCTAGAGACAGAGAGCACAAGCAAATCCTAGAAAGAAAGGCACAAAGCTCAAAGGGATGACTGGATGCTTTCCCTCCACTCAGCATTTTAACTAGAAAGTAATGTCCTCTGCCTCTTTAAGGTAACTATTTATTTGTCCTGATATGGACAGTGAACATTTGCTTTGGCTTAAGGAAAAAAAAAAGAAAAGAAAAATGTGTGCTCTAATGGAAGAATCAAATTATATCAGAAAAAGGAAGCACTTTAAGCTGTATTGCTGTAGATCACTCTGCCTCCAGCTGTGAAACTGATTGATGTTTAAAGCCCCCGAGGCACCAGCAGCTGTGGTGTCTCCTTCCAATAAGGAAATAAAAAGTATGTGAGTGTGAGTGTGTGTGGGTGTGAATGCACGGGTGTGCCAAGCATGTGAAGGTAGAGTAAGAAATTGGATTAATAAAATTTAGTTTTATAACTTTTCCCTAAAGATCTTTCTTTAAAATAAGTACATAGAAATTCAGGTCCGTATTTAATAAACAGAGGTTTAGTATGTCTGTGTATATGCATATGTATATTCTTCTATTACATATATTTTTATGCATGTGTGTGTGTTTAATTTTTTGGTATTATTTAGTAAACTATCCAAAATTACAGTTGAGGAAGATTTAATAAGTACTTTTAAGGGATAATTTAATTGAATTGGATTAGATTGGATTGACATGATTTTAAAACTGCCCAGGCTAGAAGCTTATTTGTCTTCGAAGTGGATCTGGAGTTTGTATGGGGAAAAACAAGAGACTGAGTGTTGAGAGGGGTCTCAGACCATGGAATACTTGTTAAACTTAAACTTTATCCCAAGACATTTTACATAGAAATATAAAGGTTGGACCTGGAAAATTTTTGCCCCTCCTAAACCTTGTGTGCCCTACTGGAAACATTTGATGTTAGTTTACATTTAAATAAAACATATCAAGACTTTCTTAACATCTTAAAAATAAACCTGTAGATGGGTTGGGGAGATAGTCCACTGAATCAAGTGTTTATCATGTGCAGTAAGTTCCCTTGAAAGACTCTAACTCAATGAATAAAAACCTGAAGCTAAACCAAGGAAGTGCATGTGCACACGTACACTCACAAACAAATGTCCACAACATTCCTCTGGACACTCATACACAAAAGCACGTGCACTACACATGCCTGCAAAAATATTCAACAAAGTTCTTCCGGAACTGGTTGTTTATGGCCATCAAAGAGAACAAACATATGGGATGGCGTGGCTACTCCTTCTATTGAAGAGGGGAATGGAATAAAAACAGAGACAGAGACAGAGAGAGATACAGAGAGAGACACAGAGAGAGACACAGAGAGACAGAGAAAAAGAGAGACAGAGAGTGAGGAAGGAAGAGAGGGAGGAAGGAAAGGAGGGAAGGAAGAGGGGAAAGGGAGGAAGGAAAGGAGGGAGGGAGGAAGGAAGAGTGGTTATTCAATTGTGTGTTACATTTGATTCCTGTAAGAGACACATTGTGTCTCAGATCGTGTTTTATTCTGGAATACTGACATGCTTCTCCTGTAGTTTCTCTGCTGGTGCCAGACTCTCTTATTCCTTAGATGCCCATCAGGATATTTGTTTCCCATTCTCCTTTCGGGTGAGATCACTCACTATCTGCAAGACAGGAGCCTACTGACTCCTAACACAAAGGCAGGAAGGAAGAAATCAGGCAGCCTAGATGCCATGAAGACAACCAATTCTAGAACGTCTGTCTGAGATAGACAACACAGCATAGAACCTAAAATAGAAATCTTAAATAAATAGATGAGTAACCCTTAAATATACAGATAGAAAATTCCCGAACAGGTTCTAAGCAGATCAGGGTCACTTAGGTGAGCTGATTAGAAGTCATGTTGGGATGAGGTTTTCTTCTTAAGAGGGCAAGGGTGTCTTTAATTGTGCTTCAGAGTACATTGTAGTGAGCACTTTTTACAGATGGGGAAACACTCTTTTAATCACACTGTAAGCCCACTTCCATTTCTCCTGCCTACTGAAGGCTTTTTGTAGTCCTTGAAATTTCAGCTTAATTTTTTTTAAAGGGAAGGAAAACAAAAGAAGAGAATCTCATTCTTACATTGTGGGTTTAATAGTTTAAATTTATTTCTTAAACCTATCAGCCTGGAAATTAACTTACAGGTTTATTAGAATCATTGCAAAGGATTGCCTGTGTTTATTTTCTCACCATGATCTTCACATTATTTCAAGCTTTTTTCCTATTGCTTGTAAGCAGAGGCCTCATACAACATCTGGAAGAGAAATGAGCTGTTTTTACCATAGAAGTAATTGTAAAATTATGTCTTCATGCATAGACAAATATTGTGATTACTATCTTCGCTGCATAAGGAAAATGAGAAAGAGTATGATGATTACACAAGATTCTTCTTTACAGTTTTAGTTTTTTTTTTGTGTGTGTGTGTGTGTGTGTGAGAGAGAGAGAGAGAGAGATGATTTTTGTCCTTCCTCTGGAATACTAACATGCTTCTGCAGTTTCTCTGCTCTTGCCAGACTCTCCTATTCCTTAAACTCCCATCAGGATGTTTGTTTCTCATTCCCCTTTAGGGTGCGATCACTCATTATCTGCCAGACAGGTGTCTACGGACTTCTGACACAAAGGTGGGAAGAAATCAGACAGCCTAGATGCCGTGAAGAGAGGGGCTTCTGGAATGTCCATCTGAGATAGAAAAGAGAGCAGTACCAAGATACAGGGGAGGCATTTGTCTTGAAGCTGCATTTTTTTTTCAGAAATACTGTTTTTAAATGTGACTTTATGTTATCTAGAGTGTGTTTAGAGGACAGCTGAAATGGACCGAATGTTTGCTATCTGAAGTGGGGAAATTCCAGTTTCTTTGGAAAGTTAGTTATGCCAAATGATGTTTTAAAGGGGCACACAGGTGAAAGGGTGTCTTACCAAAGCAAACCTGTGAAAGACTTTTCCTGAAGCAGACACAAGTAAAAGGATGTTTGGCTATAGCAGACACATGAAAGGACACTTGATGAAGGAGGGTAAAGATGACCCCGCAGACAGTGGGAGGCAAGGACTGAGCATTGGTTTGGTTTTCTCTGCCTGGCTATTTTTCACTAAAACATCCATGTATTTGGTCCACCTTACACAGCGTTGTTGAGCTCAACTTGTGTGTGGTAAGGCTACGTTTGAGAGAAGCTCATCCAAGAACTGCTCCTGATGTTCCTGTGCAGCTTGTATCCTCTGTCTGCATCCTCCCCTTAGGCTGGTTCACAACCCTCGCGGTTTCTTCAGGCTTGAACTACAGATGCCTGGTGTCTACTTGCTGAAAGGACTCGATTGTAGCTGCCAGTTTGTGCCTGGTGTCTGCTTGCCTAGAGAACTCGTCCGCAGCTGCTGAATCATATTTGGTGGCTGCGATGGGACTGAACTGCAGCCAAAGAACATGAAGCTCGCCTCCAAAAAAGCTATTGCTGAACAGATCCACGTCCCCCATATCCTAACAACATTTCCCTTCCACTACCTCTACATCCTGTGGTGGGCTGGAGGAGAGACTGAAGCCTTGTTAAAAGTAGGTTGCAAAAAATTTATGCCTGTAGCTACCCCTCCACCCATTTCATGGGTTGGAATCTAATCTCCACTGTTAAGATATTATGAGATGGGTATCTTTATGTGGGTATTAGATCCCCAGTGAAATATTCGGAACAAGGATTAGTGCGATTTTAAAATCTACCTGCCCCTCAACTTTTCTCCTAAATTAGATTACTGTGCGTAGATGGCCATCTCAGAGGAAATGAGCATTTCACACACTGAATCTAAATTTCTACATCGCTGGATCTAACAAATAAGCACTGGTTATTCATAAGTCATCAAATATAATCTTTATACTATGGCGTAAGACAAGGCTTTCACTTGCATTAGGGCTGCTCATCATCCTCAGTGATCTGGTCAATCCCATTCTATCATTCTAAAACTATCTTCTTCCAAATCAGTACAAATACAATTAAACTTAAAGACATTTGATGGACATTCTTCAGTCAAAACAATAATATTGGGAAATCTATTTTAAAAAAATCCACTCATGAAACATGAGACTTTTATCTTCATCTTTTTCAGATGTGTTCACATACATTATTTTACCAGATAACTTTTCAACCTCTGCAGGTGCTTGGCTACTAGTTAACTGACAGATCTTCTGCATGAATGCTACGGATGTTCATGACATCAGCATGTATAAGCCAGACATGGTTGTCTATAGTTTTGTAGTTTGTAATTGTAGGGAGTATAGGTACTGTTCTCTGCAGGGTTCTTCCCATCTTTACGCTTTCCATTTCACAGCAAGCCCTTACATTGTTCCTTTCTGTGGTTTTCGGTGTTCTGTCTTTGTGTCTTGTGTGTGGGACATGGACATTGGTTACTCTTAGTTTTCATTAGTCATGGTGCTTTGACACATACTCATATACAAGTCTTCTGTGATAAGATGTCTACCATTATTATCTTAAAGAGGAACAGTTTGGGAAAATGCCTAAGTATTATGGTTATATTGATGCATGGTGCCGAATAACCTTTCAAAAGTTTTTAGTCATTTATAACTCCCAAAGTAGAATATGAAAACATGTCTCTCTAGCTTCTTTAACAATAACTATCATTATTATTTTTTCCTTGCCTATTTAATATTTAAAAGCATCACACTCTTTAATTTATAAGACTTTGATAGCTAGAGATTTGACAATTGTGCATTTGTAATTTTCTTTTTGAATTTTTGAGAGCTAGCCTACTTGCAGATTTCAGACTGTATCTCATCTTTTCCATACTGGTATATAAAATGTATATAATAAAACAAGAACCCCTTCACCCGGGAAACAGTAATGTATTGAGACTGTTCTTAAAAATTTATTCTGGGATTGACACTAGCAACGCGTTGAGTTTCACAGAAGCAGAATTTCACAGCCCTGACCCACCACCCTTACTGTGAGGTGTGCCTTTACAGACCCACCAGCTTAGAAGATGCTCACTGAAGTTTGAAGACTATCGCATTAGAGAATCAAGACACCTTTTCTTCCCAATAGGATACAATTATGCTGCACTATGCATGTGTGTAACACATGGCTTGTATAGATTAAGCTTCATGAAGTTGCTGATATGTGATGGGTTTTGAACTACAAAAATGCCTTTTTATGTGGTTCAAGTAAGTCAACATTTACTAGTGCATTTACCAG
The DNA here is from genome assembly GCA_964023405.1 of Apodemus agrarius. Lineage (NCBI taxonomy): Eukaryota > Metazoa > Chordata > Mammalia > Rodentia > Muridae > Apodemus > Apodemus agrarius. The sequence continues at coordinate 129,980,474 of OZ030009.1, read as the reverse complement.
AGAGGCTATCTAACCTTTTTTAAAATGGCCTAGGAACCTCACTAAGTAGAATGAATTTCTTCATTGAGGAGAACATTTCTCTGCTGGGCCTGTGGCATTTTACTTCTTCTCTTGTCCAAAAGGAAGAACAGAGGGACAGACATCCTTGTGGATTATCATGCTACCTTTGACTTGTGGAAGTTGTTAATTTTGGGCTTCTTTCAACTTCTAAGTAAGTGTGCAATAGTCCAGCTGCCTATGCACAGCTGAACATATGCATTTGTGATTGAGACGTGCTCCATTTTACAGAATGAAGTCATCACGATCTTCCTGCATAGCCTGGGAAGAATATACACTAGTACTTATAATTATGTATTTGGACTACGTGTGTATAGATACCTGCACATCCAGAAGAGGGTCTTGCCTAGCCCGGACTTGGAGTCACAATTGTAGGAGCCATGAAACAAACTCAGCTTCTACAAGAGCAACACTTGCTCTTAAGGACTAAGCTAGCTTCCAGGCCTGAACATTGATTGTTTTTTTTTCTTATTTTCAGGAGAAAAAGTGAAAGACCAGATCTTTTGGGTTCAGACTCCATTTTAGAGAACCTCACCTAAGGTTGAACTTGAGGTAACTAGGAGGCCAGTACCTCACACCAGTGTCCAGGCTAACCCCAACAAAATCTGCATCTAAAAACCAGTTTCCAGGATATTCCCCAACAAATCTGCACTTCCAGGTTACAACCCTGCCCCAAACATGTCACTTCCTAACAACCACCAATCAGATAAACAAACAAACAAACAAACACCCAGAAGTTAAGATTATGGTTTGGCTCCCAGCACCAGCCTATTGTGTTAAAGCCGTAATGGATCCCCAGTCAGATGTGTATCAGGCTAGATACCCCTTCTTGCCTCTAAAAGCTTGCCTAAAACTGGGCTCCACCTTCGTGCTGTGTCAGGATTGGTGGGGAGCACTGGCTCAAGCTTTGAATAAAGAGATCCTAATGAGATTATATTGGAATTAGTTCCTGGGTGGTCTTTGGGAGATTCACAAACATATCCTGGCACAACAAAAGCAAATTGCTTGATGTAGTGATGATTGAAAAGTACACAAAGATAGCAATGAGGTCTTTGGGAATTCCACATAGTAACTGTCATGGCTTCCTTATTTCCCTAGACTCCACAGGAGGGGAACATTTTTGGATGGTACCTAACTTGCTCACTGTGAAAATTGTCCTGTAGGAAATCATTCAGAGAAAAATTGAGTTTCTTTATATCTGACACTTCTGTGTGATTATCTTTGAAATGCAAAACACATGGTAAATACTTTAGTTTTTATTTTGATCAGTCATTCTGTTACTATGTGCCAAGTCAAGCATGCCTTTGCTTTGAATAACAACATATATAGTTGTACCTTTGGGCAAATCATCACCATCACCAGCAACTGGGACATAAGTGATTTCAAGGTAGAATTTTTTGACCAGTTTTCCAACTGGCCAAATGTTTTGTATGGAAATTCATTTGATATGGAAAAATGTAGCAGGTAAAAACAACTCTGTAATTAAGTCCTCCTAATATTATAATAGTCCTTAAATCAGTACTAATTTCTTTAATTCAGCAGCAAGAGTTACTGCACAATATAGCACTTTGTTATGGCAACTGATGACCTAGAACAAGTAAAACCTGTAAGCATGAAACACACCATTCGGCACAATGCACTTTATTCTGTTCAAAAGAAAAGTTATTATTTTCCTTTGAAAATGAGACTCTGTGATGGGGAAATTAAGTTAAATGGTGATGTTATTCCCTAAGGACAAAACAATTCCTTTCAATAAATTAATTTTACATCAGTAACTTTTTTTTCTTGAGCTGACAGTAATAACTTGACAGCTTAAAGCTCTAATAAACTTCAAGTTCAGTAGGACTATCCTCCATTTACAAAGGGGGATTCAAGATAGTACAGGTATGCTAATCCTTCTCTGTTCATCACAAGGAGAAAACCCTCCAAATCTGATTTAACTAACTGTGTTTACTTTGTGAAGCAGCACACTGAAAATAGTTTTTGACAGCATTGGCTTGAACAACTTAACATTCTCATTCTTTGGGAAGATGGCTTAAACCTCACTGACATTTCACATTAAGCTATTATAAATAAATAACACTTGAAACCTGGAAAGCTATCAGAGAAGGAATTCTATCATCCTAATAAAAGACCCCAATAAAAAGGGTGGGAGAAGAGACTCACACCCTTACAATGGAGACTCTGGCATCAATAAAATCTAAAGATACCCAGGTTTCACTATGTAACTCAGAGATGGGTTAAGACACCTGCATTTTTTTAGCAATTAGACCCATATAGCACCTATTACTTATAAGGAGCATGAATAAGGATAAACTGCAATCTACGTCTCCACTTCCCCATCTCAGCCCCTGCTGTCCTCAAATGAGCCACCAAGAACAAATATTAACCCCCAGGCACAGAAGAAGTCATCCCTTTTACTATTCTTCTCATAAAATCTTTATGTTTCTCTGAAAGTATTTTACAGCCATGACAGAAAACATTATCACTGATTCCGGTAGATTGATATTGGCCGAAACCTGGGAATTCAGCCAGAACTAGAGCAAGGCCTCTGTATCCTGTCCAGAGTATGACTTCATTCCCAATACTTTTGTACCTACACACACCGAGCTTTGGGTAACAAACCATATGCATTGTGCCAAATATCACTGCACTTATCATTTTTCATTTTCAGATGATGCTGATAAATGATTTGTGAATGTAAAAAATGACCATTAAAGGGAATAAAAAGGAGTAGCTCTGGTTCTGTGCAACACTGAGTGTTTCCAATTAGAGGCTGAAGGAGTCCTGCTGCTTTTTCATCATTCAACTTTATGACATAATACACATCCCAGGGGTCCCAGGGTTCTGAAGACTCAAAGAGAAATGTCACCTGTACATCCAAATAGATTAGAGAATTTTGCTAATCTGCAAAGAAGAAGAAAAATAGCTAGCATCTCAAAATCAGGAGACATGGGCTGCCTGTTTTGAAGAAAGTAGAATTTAATTGCTATCATCTTGTAATTATTCACCAGTCACATTGAGCAGGGAACAATTAATCCCAAGACTTAGCTCAACAGTCTTTACTACAGCTTGAGAGTTCCATTTAAAACTATTTAAAGCAGTTAACTGCATGCACTTTTCGGCTCAAGCTGGGAGACTCCATACATGTTTGTTGTGTGTGGCATCAAGCATCCTATCACAGAGACCTATGTGTTTGATACAGAACTGAAGTGTCACAGACTTCTGCTCCAAAGAGGCTCAGTCTCTCTGAAGAGATTTAGAAGCCAGAGCTCTGTGAACAGTTATTCAGGGCAGCGAGGAGGCACTGGTTTTAGCTTTATTATTGAAGTCTCTAGTGCCTCCAAAGATAAAAGAATAATGTTCAAGGTTAACTTTTCATTGGGAGCAATTGGCTATTCTCTGGCCTAAACATGTAAGTTCCAAGTGGAGTGAACCCTGAATATTTGGCTGGACTCAAATAACTAATAAAGTCTATATCCCTGCATTCAGGAAAGATTAGCTCTTATCTCTTACTTGGTGGATAACAAGATGCAAACAAACCCAAAAAGGTCAGACAGGTGATTCCACTTGGTACCTTAAGGCAATTTTAGTCCTGCATAAGTACTCTCAGAGGGCTTGTTTAACGATCCTATTATGGGTATGATTCTGTAACAATATAATTGGTCTAATAACAATACCTCCAGAGATAATTTTACATTTCATTTAGAGCCAACACAAGGAAGTAACCATTGTGACTTAAAATGGATGACAGAAAGAAAATGCTCTATAAAAAAATGATTGTATGACCGTGAAAAGAACTCCAGCAAACTCTTGAAACTGATGGAAATTCCTAGCTCCACAGAACTGCAATTCAACCTCCTGTTCTTATCAGTTTTCTTACTCTACAGACTATGGTATAGTTTTATTTTTTATTTATTAATTTTTTTTGCTTGTCACTTTTGTATTAGACACTTTATAGAGCCAGGCATGATTATGGCTATAGGAAAGGAAAATATATGAAACAAAACCACCTATCCTTCTGAGGCTTATGTTCATAGAACTGACAAGCATTGTATTCAGAGGATTTCAGAACTGTATTTGATGAGCATCTAATGGAGACATAACTGAAAAAGACATCTCTGTAAGTATGTTTTTCAGAGACCTGTTGATAACAGCCAGTTATGAAACAAGCTGAGGTGCGAATGCTATCAATAGTGAAAATAAAATGTGGAACATTATACATAGACATAGACATAGACATAGACAGACATAGACATAGACGACATAGACATAGACATAGACATAGACATAGACATAGACATAGACATAGACATAGACATAGACATAGACAAACATAGACATAGACATAGACATAGACATAGACATGTATACATATACACATAACCATACACATACATATACATTTTGAAATATTGAACTAAGAGAAAAAATAATATAATTTGTGGGAAAACTAGTGCTATTCGTGCTTATCACGTCAAATAAAATAAGTCAGACTCAGAAAGATAAATATTATTACCTCTTCTCTCATGGAGAACTCTTAATATTTTAAAATCTTTTAAAAATTCAAGAATGTTACAATAAAAAAATCAAGAATGTTAAAAGGAGGATATTTGGGAAGAGGAAAGAAATAAGAGGGTGGTGGTCAAGAAAGCATAAAGCAGTGTCAGCATAATCAGTTAATTTGTGAACAAAAATAACATAAACGAAGACCTGCTATTGTTTCATACAGTATGTGCTAATAAAACATTTAGTGAAAGGGAAAGACAAGTGAACTATTTATTACATATGAAATAGTAAGAGATGTATGTGTCTGTGTGTGTGTGTGTGTGTGTGTGTGTGTGTGTATACATGTATTTTGTTAGAGAATTGGCCCAAATTTTAAATAAAGTAGCCAGCATAATTTTCTTTTTATTAAATACCAAAAGGAAGTGAATGAATCACATTGATACCTGGGACAGTGAATTTCCAAGTAACGAAATGTGGATCCAAAGGCACTGAGGGTTTCTCCATGGAGACTTGTGCCAAAGATGCCCACTGATCAAGACAGATATCTAGTAGCAGAAAGAAAAACAAAACAACAATAACAATGACAAATCCATGAAGAAAGTGGGGGACTAATCTAGGTGATATGGCTGCATCAGTAACTATAAGTACTTTGGAGTTTTGTTGTGTTGCTTCAGTTTGGCTGAGAGTGGAAAATATGAGTACAGGACTGGAACCATTTTTAAGGCTGTTGCCAGGATGAAGATGCCGAATGAAGGCAGTATATAATCAGTAATCAGGAAAAAAAAGTCAGAATGGGCATCAACAAAAGAGCTAGTGATGATCTGAACCAAGGAGGAAACAGTGGAGATGAGGATGACGTGATATGGTAACTGTGGTCATAGTTTTAAGTAAAGCCAGGATTTGTGTAGCATTTGGAAGAAAAAGAATTTCATTTACTGGGTTCTTTCCAGTTTCTGGCTGTTATGAATAAGGCTGCTATGAACATAGTGGAACATGTATCCTTATTACTTGTTGGAGCTTCTTCCTGGTGTATGCCCAGGAGTGGTATAGCTGGGTCCTCAGGTAGTACTATGTCTGCCAGACTGGTTTCCAGAGTGATTGTACCAGTTTGCATTCCCACCAACAATGAAGGAGTGTTCCTCTTTTTCTACATCCTCACCAGCATCTGTTGTCACCTGAGATTTTTATCTTAGTCATTCTGACTGGTGTGAGGTGGCAACAACCTTTGGACTGAGTAGGGGAGAGTTAGAGAAAGGACTGAAGGAGTTTAAGGGGTTTACAACCCCACAGGAAGAACAACAGTATCAACCAACCAGACTCCTCAGAGCTCCCAGGGACCAAACCAACAACCAAAAATTACACATGGAGGGACCCATGGCTCCAGCCACATATGTAGCAGAGGGTGGCCTTGTTGGGCATCAATGGGAGGAGAAGCCCTTGGTCCTGCGAAGGCTTGATGCCCCAGTGTAGGGAAATGCCAGGGTGGGGAGGTAGGAGTGGGTGGGCAGTTGGGGGAACACTCTCATAGAAAAAGGGGGAGGGGCTGGGATGGGGGAAAACTGGGAAAGGTGATACATTTGAAATGTAAATAAAGAAAATATCCAATAAAAAGGAAATGAAAAGAAGAATTTCATTTACGAAAGAAGGACACTCTTTGCCCAGAGTTTAAGAGGAACCAAGTTTCAAGGGCTTTGTTCTATACATTTTTTTTTGTCGTAGTGGGTAGTGGTTAAATGGAAATGTCAGCTGCAGATGAGTGTGGAATGTAGCAAAAAGTCAGGGAGTTATTATGAATTAGCTAATTATCAGCTTGTGGATAATTCTTTATGTGATGTTAGGAACACTTCACTATGAAAATGAACAGGGGAATTAGGGATTGATGAACAATCAGGAGACCGAATCCCTTTCCATGAGGCCCTTGTCTCTCTCTCATCCTGAAGATCTTTACACTGTGAAGTTTGTTAACAGTCAAGTATAAAGGCATCTAATTTACAAAAGTTGGGGAAAAATAATTCTTTGTTGAAATAGATGCTTCTGGGACTGAAAGAATTCACACACAGATACGACGGGAGAAGGTTGAAACTACCAGTTTATTTATGAAAACTTTGACATGATGTTTTCACATGGACCACTGAAGATTTTCAGATTATACCAGTTCACACCTAAGTATGCAATGCTGCGTTTGAAAACACATGGCCAGATATGTAAATGTTCTGACCTTTGTTCAGTATGGAAGGATCATCCTTTCTATTTAACCTACAAAAATATCACCGCCATCATATACAATCTTATAGCTGCTTGTGTAAAACAAATGGATAGCTTAATATCAATTAGTTAACTGTAATAGAACTAGAAGATGGGGTGAAGACAGTGATGTAGTGCACTCACTCTGGCTTCTGCTGCAGCCCAGTTCCTTGCAGCCTAATTTTCCTCGTACAACGCTCTCAGCTATACATTATGTTTACAGCTTTCTTTTGAAAACATTTTTGGCTATTTTTTTTTTTTTTTTTGCTATTGAGTAGATACATTACCTTGGTTGGGACTAAATTTTTCAAATGTCTTTTGCTAATATTTTATGGTAATGCTGCTACCCACGTCTTTAAGTGTGTAATGGACTTACTATTTTCTCAAAAATATTTCTCACAGTCAGACTTTCATCCATATATGCTCTCATGTTTATTACCAAATTCGAGGATTCTTTGTGTAGCTCTCTATTTGAAGGGATGCAGTGAACACTTTCTCTGTGAAAGGCCAACAAAATAAAACAGGGAACCCTTTTAAGGAGGGCTAGAGTGGACAGACTGGTCACTTAATAAGGGATTCACTGGCCGCTTTCACCTTCCTCTTTTTTCCCACAATCTTTCTTTGTTCTGGAAGATTTTCCAGCTGGAGGTGACAGACAGCCCTAGTCCACATTGCATCTACAGACAAACCCATCTGGGAATTGTCTGTGAGTTTCAAAGATGGTCCCTGTGGCAACAATCGCTTTATAAGTCTCTTTGCAAAGTTTAGGCACTATTTAAATGTGGTTTACTAGTTAACATCCAGGATGTGCTCAGGGCAGACACTCCTGAAGAAGCTGGCTGCACTCAACCATAGCCGACTACTTTGTCAGCTGTGTTTTGTGTACTTGGAGTATAAGCAGGTCTGTGCTGATTACACTTCACTGTCAGTTGTGTGTTCACTGCCTGTATTCCATTCCTTCTATGAGGACACTGTCTAATGGTTAGCTTCCTTACTTAAGTAATAAAATAAGAGGCTATGAGCTATAGTTTTCTAATTACTTTAATCTTGTGTGTAATGGTCTCATGTAAATACTGAGAAGCATTAATAAGTATAATACAATAAATTAAAAAGTATATTATAGTGGGCAGGAGATGTTTGTAAAACATGTACTTCTTATGTTGAACTAACATAAAAATAAATGAGATTATCTTTGCCAAGTAAATTTAAAAAATTAATAATTTTAGAAGATGAGGTGACAACAGATATAATCTACATCCTTGAAGTTTAAGGGTAGTAGACAGGTACAAGGATGTATTGTAAAGGATTTGAAAAGGCAGAAGTTATATTTATATCAGAGGGGCGAACCAGAGGATAATTCGATGTGCACATAAGCCAGGTGGGATGCTGAACACTTGTAATCCTAACTCTGACCAGGCTCAGGCAAGATAACCTTGACCTTGAGTCAAGGTCAAATGAATCGTCAATGTTTTCAGAGGGATATAAACATAAGTACCCAGTTATTGTTAGAAGTAGACTTCTATTCAATTCAGATATGACAACACATGGTATTATCACCTTTATCAAGTATTAATAAATTCTTGGACAGTGTTTTAGATCTACTCTCAACAAAATACACTGTAGGCAGGACTGAGCAAGTAGCATGCTAACACACAACCTGGCCAACTGGAAAAGCCTTTGAAGATTCATATTTAACCTAGGGGAGAGCAATTGGGAATATTAAAGATAGTTCTAAAACTGCTGTGAACTTCAGAATTGGTCAGATGGAAAAAAGAATCAAATTATTAAAATCTACAATAGTGTACTAAGCTCTGAATCTCCCATCTGGGATGTAAAATTCTCATTGTCTTTCCTAAGGGACTAATGAGACCCCAGAAAAATTTATGCATACAATTAAAAACAGGGAGTGCTCTATTATTATGGTAGTCATCATAAAAAATAAAACCTTCCAATAATTCAATGACTTAACCCAGAATACTCTTGTTGTCTGACACAGTAATTCATTGATATAGCTTATGTATGGGGTCATAAGGCTAGGCATTGGCAATTCTTACCTGGAATTCAGTATCTTCTAGCACTGCTGTGACTGTTAGCACAATTTGGGTTGCTAGCATTATTTTTTTCTTGCTTGCTTTTCTTGCTTTCTGTTTCTGAAGAAATGAGGCCATCATGCAGGCCACTTCTCTCTGTAGAGAGTTCCCAACATGGCTGATTGCTTCTTCAACCCAGCAGGATAGCAACTCTCTTTCCACTAAGGGTCCTGATTAAGCTTGGCTCATTCAGGATACTCACTCATTTTATTAAATCAGGACTAACTAAAATGGAACATTAAGCACATTGACAAAAGATTTTCACTTCCCACAAGAAGAGCATTCAATCACAATTTCAAGTCTTATTTTCAAAATAAAATTTTAAAAAAGTTAGCTAGAGCTTGTTTACTAGTGGACAGTGGCAATCGAGTATCTTCGCAAAGTGTCTGTCACAAATCTCCAGTATAGTAAAGAAAAGATTAAATACCATTATTTCTCAACTGCTGAGCTTTCCTTAGCCCCAGATCCCTTTAAGGACCTCAAGGGTTATTGGTACTTCAGTCTGAGCTCACAAGGCTGCTGATCTGAAATAAACTTTGTAGAACTTATGTCTAAAATGTGTGGCAGAAACTGAAAAACAAAAAGATGGATACTATGTTGTTCTAAGCCCTACCAGTGGGGTTGACTACAGTAGGAGTATGACTTCAGGCCAAACTGTGATGTATTCTTCTACTACTGAAGTTAGTATTTATAGTACTGCTGGGAAGGTTCTTTGCCTTCTGCATGCATACCATCTGTTCTAACATATACAATGAGAGACCCTTTGTGAAATTTTTATTTCTTAACCAATATTTGCCCAAATGTGAAAACTGGGCATAAATATAAGATGATTTATGACATTTCTGAAATGGAAAAGGTTAAAGTGAAACCTTGATTGAGAAAATGTAATTTTCTCTCAAAGAAAATTTCCACGAATTTGAAAGATAACATGCCTTCCAGCCTTACCATATTTTTATATTCAGTGGGTACTTATACATGAAAGTTGATTCATCAAGCTAAAAGTATGACTTTTGGGGTTTCATATACTAAATATAATACATCCCAGAGGATGATTATATGTATATGTATGTATGTATGTAATATAACAAGTATATAATTATATTATATAATTGTATATAATACATAATATAATAATATTCATAATTTTGTCAACATTAATAACTATATGACATTACATAACATTATATAATAATATAATCATTATATAAAATACATATATTACTTATACACACATACATATATTTTACATAAGCATACACAGATTTCCTACTACTCTGTTAAAACAAAATGTGTTGACTTACAACCTATTATAAGGAAGTGATTTGGAGAATCATTGGATTGTAGAGATATATTTGTAGCAATCAAAATGTGAGGATGTGCCAAAACTCTTATGAGAACTTCCTTCCCTTAATTCTGGAGAGATAATGTAACTTTGGCAAAATCTACAGTGTATACTGGAGAAAGAAGGCAATAAAGCCTACAAAGATTCATTTAGACTAGACCAATTAGAATGAAACCATTAATTTTCTATAATATGTGCCATAATATGTAAAAGAAACTGTAGTATAACTGATTTATATCCGGGTGTTAGTAATAAAGGTCTCAATTGGCAATGCTTGTTCCAGGATGCAGCTAAATTGAAAAGATTTGAGGGCACATAGCAAGTTTGTGTTTGCTAATACTTCCTACCAATGGAATATAAACATCATGATGCTTTGAAAAAATTGTCTTTCAACCTCATTAAGTCCGAATTGAGCTTAAATGCATGATTTAGGAATATAATTATCAGACTGTCCAATGTAGACCCTGGATGTGTCAGAGTATTTCCTATGAACCCTGGATGTAGCAGAGCATCTCTTATGATCACTGCCACTATATGCACAACCTCAAACCTAAAGAGAGGAGCACTGGGAATGTTTAGTTCATCATGTAAACCACTAGAGAATGAAGAAGTCTCATGGTAGTCCCTGGGCAATAATAACAGAATCCGTGATTTAAAATTATGTACTATTATCCAGTGACAAGAAGATCCCCTTCTTTACCATCATAGCAAAGATATTCAAACAAAAAGAGTTTGAAAAATAGACTTCTGAGCAAAAATTGTGGAGGAAGAAATGGTGATCAGTTTCATTCTTAGGTTAAAGATCAGTGTCTGGCCTTAGGAAAAGAGGGCAGTAATCTCCATCAACCTCTCTATGAAGTAGCTCTCTTCCCTGGGCCATAATCTAGAAACCACATTGACAAATTCTTTAGGGATATTTTGAATTTAGACAGGAATGTGAGTAATATATTGTATTTAAAACTTGATTATTAATTAACCAATAAACTTTGGGTAAGTCAGAATTCTGGTAACTATTCCAAACCTGTTATATATCTGAAGCTGTTAAGACTGGATGAGACACTGGAAGGACCCATAGAAAAGGCTGATATATCACTTTGGAAAGGCCAATGTATTTCTTGCTGCAAGAAACTGTGAGAAGGCAGGTGTCTACTCCTGTCAAGGAACTCATCCTCTCCTACCATCATCGATGGTAAGAAGAGAATTTTTTAGCTTGACAACCTTGCAGTAACCTCTGGCAGTTATTATTCTTAAGGGTAGTCATATAGCCATTTCCATCTTATTCATGAGAGAACATGGGGCAATGATACCAAACTTGCCCACTAGTGCAGAAAAACTTTAAGATCTTTAGATACAGGGGACAACTGACTTGAATTCAGAGGGTAGAAGCAGGGAAAACCTGAGATCCTAAAATGTGGAAGCAAACAGGACAAAGGGAGAAACAGTAATGTCACTAGTGTTTCATCGCATGTTTGCAAAAAACCAAGAAAAGGAATCATTTAGGGACAACTTAAATAAGCCGTTGTCATATTTACACTTTCATGCTTCAATCCAATCTACTAGGTAGGGTATTTTTTTTTAACTACCAGAGCCTTTGTACCCAATAGCTTCTGCCATACACATATGAAATCACTTAAAATTCTACCATCAATGTAGATTTCTAGACTTTTAAAAGGCCCTTTGAAAATGAAAGTGATATGGATAAATGAAATAAATAATGTTTCCTGTTTGGATAATGAAAATGAGGAAGGTAGCCTTCATTCCTTACTGAGAGGCGTAATCAGTTTTAATGTCGGGACAAATCACAATGATTTCAAAAGCAACAAAAGTGGAGGCATATGTAGATTTATACGTGCTATCATAGCAAAAAATGTTTCTCTAGAATCCAAATTCTGATAATTGGCACGTGATATATTTGATGACCCTTTAAATGGGGTGGGGTACCTTGAAATATATTGGCGATGTGAGAGGACCTCACTCTCCACACTCGTCTCTGAGGTGGAAGGAAGAATGGCAAGGAAGTCTGAACAGAATTCCTATCACAAAGGAACATTTCTATGTTCACATGACTCTAATCTTCGAGAAAGAACCCATAAATTATCATAGCTATGATGAAGCTGTAGTCTGCAAAATCCATCATGTCAAAATTCTGATTATTGCTTTCTTTAAAATAAGGAAAATTTTGTAGTCAAAACAGTGAAATATGTTCAAGACACAAACTACAGAAGCAAAGCCAAGCACTGAAGGTAGGCATCAATTAAAAAGCCTCTGAGAAAAGATTATCCCCCTCATGTCATTTATTTTTAAGATTAATTTAATAATATTGGACACTAAATGAAAAAAATGAACATTATTTAAATATTAAATAGACTCCCTCCAATTTCTGGCTATTATAAACAAGAAGAAGAACGGCGAGGACCCTGGGCTGGTAAAGATTGCATCCAGTTTAGTAAAGAAACTGAGGGGGGAGGGGGAATGATTGGGGAATAGTTGGGGGGGAGAGGAATTATGGGAAGTATGGTGGGTGGGAACTGGGAAAGGGGAAAGCCTTTGGAATGTAAACATAGAATATAGAAAATAAAAATTAAAAAAAATAGACTCCCCTTAGTCTCCCCATTCCAGGCCTCCATCTAGTCCCAGAGATACCCCCCCTCAGATTTCCATTCTCACTCCCCCACGTCTCCACACCTGATCTCATCCCTTCCGTACCCCTTCTCTCTCGCCCAGATTCCTCTCTCCATTCATCAGAGGTGAACTCTGATGACTATTTTATTTCCCCTTCTGAGGGAGATTCACACTTTCTCCTTTGAGTCCTCCTTATTACCCAGTTCCTTTGTGCCTGTGGATTGTAGCATGGTTATCCTACTCATAGCCTACTCAGTATGGCTAAAGTACAATTATGAGTACATATAATATGTACCATTCTGGGTCTGGATTACCTCCCCCAGGATGATAATGCAAAGTTTCATCCATTTGCCTGTAAATTTCATGATATTTTTGCTTTTAATAACTGAATACTATTCCATTGCGTAGATGTACCATTTTTTTCATTCATTTTTCAGGTGGGGACAATCTAAGTTGTTTCCAGTTTCTCTCTATTAGAAATAAAGCTGATGTGAACATAGTTGAGAAAGTATCCTTGTGGTACAGTGGGGCATATTTTGGACATATGGCCAGGAGCAGTTTGTATAATTGGGTTCTGGAGTAGAACTATTCCCATTAACCTGGGCCCAGGGGCTTTATAGACCAGTCGAAAAGCATGCAGGACCCATGCCCCCAACACACTTTTGGAAATGTGCAGCTTGGTCTTCATGTGGGTGCCATGACAATTGGAGAGGGTCCTATCTGATTCCATTCTCTTCCCTTGGATCCCCTTCCCCTACTGTGACTACCTGTTTGCACATCAGGGAGGAGGATGTGCCTTGTCCTGTTGGGACTAGATGTTCCGGGGTAGGTTTGTAACCATGGAGGGCATCCCTTTCTCCTCAGAGAAGAGAGGTAATAGGTGAAGGGATTTGTACAGTTATGACTGGGTGGAGAGGAGGGAGGGGTTCTGTGATTGGGATGTCATGTAAATAAAAAAAAACCTATTGAAAGAAAAATAAAAGGACGTGGGTATGTGGTTAGGGAGACAGAAAAGAGACAGGAGGAACCAGGGAACAGGAAAGACTGATCAGAATATACTGTATGGAGATTTTTTCAATAAAAATATTTACAAAAGCAAAAACTAATTTTTAATACTCATAATTTTCAAATAAAAATATTCTAAAATTTTTTCCTCAATGGATTTTTTGTGCATACCCAAATGCTATGCCTTACTTAGAATTCATAGTTGAAATAGAAAGACAATTCTCCAGTAAATTTAATATCAGCATATCATATGTATCATTATAAATCATTTCTGTCAGTTATATATTTACATATTAAATATATGTGTGAACATAGAACCACATATAAAGACAGAGGTATGGGTGTGTGATTTCGGACATTGGCTGGACTATAATGCAGAGTAGTACAAATCTAAACACAAGAATTCTGGATAAAATGCTGACTGGGAGTTTATAGTGAGTTTTCTGTGTATGAGTAGGAAAGTGGTAAAGATAAGGGCATTCCCATGTACGGAGGTTATGTACAAGAATGCACACAGATGGGAGGGGCATTCAGAGTATAGGCCCATGTGTACAAAGTAATTTCTGATATGTAGATATCAGATATATATATCAGATTCTAGAACTGGTAATTCTGATATGTAGATTTTGTTAGTGCTACCAAACACAAAATCCTAAAGTTCTAAACTGGTAGTATCTTAAATTTTTCAAACTGTAATCACTATATTTGTTAAACATGTGCTTTATCATGAAGATAATATTCCTGCACACAGACATCAAAAATGTGCTCAAAGTAAGTTGCATATTGGACTTACACAAATGAAATTATAAATTATATTTAAATGATAATATATATATATATATATATATATATAAAACATACACAGATCAGTCAAAATTCTAAAAAAGTAATATTAACCATACAGACAACATCTACAAGTTTTTGTTAACCTTGATGAAATTATTTAGAAACCCAGTAAAGTTTTGTTTCAATAGTCCATTGACATGTCAAGAACTTTAGTAAGAATAGGAGAATATATTTAAATATATGACTTCATAGGTCAACTAAGCAGCTTCATAATAATATTTTAGGGGAGACTGTAAAGACAGAGGTATGGGTGTGTGATTTCGGACATTGGTTGGACTATAATGCAGAGCAGTACAAATCTAAACACAAGAATTCTGGATAAAATGCTGACTGGGAGTTTATAGTGAGTTTTCTGTGTATGAGTAGGAAAGTGGTAAAGATAAGGGCATTCCCATGTACGGAGGTTATGTACAAGAATGCACACAGATGGGAGGGGCATTCAGAGTATAGGCCCATGTGTACAAAGTAATTTCTGATGAAGTATGTTGATATAATGAATGATTAAGCACTTTCTCTTCACACAGTGCTTTAGAAATGAGAAAAATCCCAAAACTGGATTCCTGATTTATGCAATATTAATCTCACCAGTCAGGGAAAAAATATAAAACAGGAGACAAAGCCTCCTGTGTAGGCTTCTAAAGTTTCTCTGCCTCTCTGTCTCTCCTCTGTCTCTGTCTGCCTGCCTGCCTGTCTGTCTGTCTGTCTCTCTGTCATCTCTCTCTCTCTCTCTCTCTCTCTCTCTCTCTCTCTCTCTCTCTCTTTCTGTGTGTGTATGTGTGTGTGTGTGTGTGTAATGAATAGGGCATGTAGAGTGTAGAAGATAACATGGTAAGCTAATAATTTTGAGAAACATTAACATGAGTTGCCACTGTAAATGTACTATGCACAAGTACTTTAAAGGATGCGTATATGTTATGTGTTTGTGTCTGTGAAAGGGAAAGAGAGAGACAGAGAGAGAGAAACAGCAAGGGAAACACACACACACACACACACACACACACACACACAGACAGAGACAGAGAGAGACAGAAACAGAGAGAACACAGAGAGGCAGAAAGACAATCTTTACAGAAAGAAAATCATGTTTAGAGCAAAACAAGACAGTCATTCATTTAGTAAGGCAGCACATTGACAACCCTCCCACAGATCTTCCTAGATGTTGGGGATAACCAGCAAACATTCTTTATATTACCACTTATTTACAGAAAAAAAAATGGTAATGAGTGACTTTCATTCAAGCAATTATCAAGTTTGAAGTTATGG
Organism: Apodemus agrarius; assembly: GCA_964023405.1. Classification (NCBI taxonomy): domain Eukaryota; kingdom Metazoa; phylum Chordata; class Mammalia; order Rodentia; family Muridae; genus Apodemus; species Apodemus agrarius. The sequence continues at coordinate 129,964,496 of OZ030009.1, read as the reverse complement.
TTTTCAACACCATTGACACTCCCCTCCATCCCTGTGTACTGTCAGAGCTTGCCTGCAATGATCCCTTACATCCTTTTGAAACAGCAGCAGAGGGACAGCTCAGCCAACTACCCTTCGAACCAAACTACTTTTCCTACATGTTTTGAATGAGAACTATGTTTAATTTAGTTTATGTTTTGAGAGTATTAGCTTGACTAGCCTCTTTGATTTTAAGTAGACCCAGCTACTATATGTTCAGAAATAACAGGCTGAAAATTTGTGGTCTGAATTTCATTATAAAAGTCAGAAAACAATAGCCAGACAGGATCTTCATACTCCTTTGGCCTGACAACTTCTCTACAAACTCTTCTATTCTGATCCTCCAGAGCGCTCTCTCTCTCTCTCTCTCTCTCTCTCTCTCTCTCTCTCTCTCTCTCTCTGTGTGTGTGTGTGTGTGTGTGTATTTTCAAACATTTCCTATTTATTCCTGTGTTTCTAATTATCACAGTTATAGGTCCATCTTCTTTGCTCAACTGTGCATTTGCTTTTTCTTTCAGTTTCTTTCCACTTTCCTCCTGTCTTCTTTTCTATTTTTCCCCAACAATTAAGACCAGTACCACAAACAATCATCAGTGACTTTCTATTAGCATCTGGTGCCTTCTGTCACCTAACTTGGAGTCCCTGGGCAGACATGGAATAACATATAAGAGGCTTAAGTCTTAAGAATTTACTTTGATATTTGAAGAAGCAAAATTGACAGACTCCAGGACCTTAGGTCGTGAGAACAAAGTTTAAAAGCAGTATTCATTTTATTATTTATTGAGTAATATAACACATCTGTGATAAGAGGGAGAATATGACTGTGGATACTAACAGAATAGATACTTTTATATGTAGTATATTGAGCAGAATTGTACTAAATATTTTAGATTTTGCCCAGGTGATGAGGTTACAGAGATAATGAAGGATAAAGAGATTTTTAAAAGAAAGAACAGAGAGAGAGAGAGAGAGAGAGAGAGAGAGAGAGAGAGAGAGAGAAGAGAGAAGAGAGAAGAGAGAAGAGAGAAGAGAGAAAAGAGAAGAGAGAAGAGGAGAGGAGAGAGGGACAGAGGAGGAGAGGGCAAAAGTGGGGAGGGGTAAAAGACTTACTCATCACTAAGTATAAGTAAATCCTTTTGGAAGCAAAGTGGCAGAGTGCTCATGCTCACAGCAAGAAACAGGTTCTAAAAGTAAAGATGTGGGCTTTGAACCCTGCTGTGAAGGGCGACTCTTCCCAAATCAAAGGGCGAAGAGGGCTGCAGTTCTGCTCTTCAGCACAGGCACTGATCAAAGCCTTTATTTGCTGCTGCTCTTTCAAAGAACAGCTATGAATGGCAGATTACTGCCCTAATCCTCACATCCTCAATGAGTCCCTTTCCAATTTTACAGAACCAGGATTTTCTAACCTCAGGATGCAGAGCCGAACTATATCAGCACTTTCCTTCATTACAACGAACTTTCCCTCATCTGGCTGTCAGTGATTAATAACTGAGCCTCAAATGACAGTCTTCATATGGAACTCTGTGGGCACGGCTCTCCAAATATTTCTCCCTTCTGTTTAAGGAAAGTCTACTATGTAACCTTTAAACAGACATCAATGGGACAAGACAGGAAGACATCTTGGTTCACAACCTGATTCGTTGAATTCTTGGATAAAGCAACCAGCTTTAATGTGTCTGACTGCAAATTCTTTCCTCAATTTTTAATTTTCTCTCCTAGACACTTGCCTCTTTTCTGAGCACACTGCGTCCTGTATGTCTAGTCTACACTCTGCTTCTATTTCTCTTTCACACATGCAGGTAAGCAGATGAGATGGCCAACACGAAGGTTGCATCATCACAGTCAAGACTTTCACTTTTAGAGTAAGAAAAGTGAGGTACATTACTAACAGAACTGTAAGTAGCGATATGACATATCTGAATTATACTGCCAAAGGAATACTCTTGTTGCTGTAATGGGGACAGTCAGAAGAGGCAAGATCAGACAAAGGAGATCTGCTGACATTCGCTAGGCTGAAAATTACTCTTGTTGAACCACATAATAGTGGCTGATGGAGACAGTGAGCTGTAGTTGGTGCTTCAATTTTATACAAGGTAAGACAGTCTCTTTAAGATTTTACAGAAACATATATCATGGCTATATATGAAATATAACAGCATTATTAGTCACAATTATGAAGTCTGCACATATTGCAAATTTGAGATGGCAAGATTTCTCACTGGAAATATTTGTAAACACAGGTAAAAGAAGTAAAAACTTAGTTTGTTACAAGTTGAAAAACAGTAATTGAGGTCATACTTTACTTAAATCCAATTAGTTCAGGTTTTGCCCCATATGAATAATACATTGGACACAATAAAAGAACAGTGGCAATCCTAAATGTGAGTTGGAATATAAAGTAGAGGTTGACTACAAACCCTAGATTCAGAAATAGAGGGTCAAAATCTGAGAAGTAGATCTAATGCAATATAGAAATTGTCAAGAAAAATAGAGGTTTAGAAGTAAATGCCCCCTATAGAGGTCTAGTGGTTTCACATAAGGTACTTCACCAAAACAGCAAATGTGGACTCTGATGGGAACCTGAAACTTGGTTTAGACAAATTCTCTTCATTTAAATAATAGGGCATTAATAGCAATGCCTACAGAGGAAGAAGTTACATTTTACACTCTAGGGCTGCTTATCCATAACCCTGTTCTACTCAAGATATTTACAATAATTTCGTATTTCTATTTCTTTTAATTGTAAATGATACACAAAACTGTCTAGATGATATTTTCATTTGTATCTTTCATAGGTACAATTCCAACATATTCCAAATATCCATGTTTAAAACATTAGATATTCCTTATCTCAAGGAGGAAATGGATAGATAGATAGATAGATAGATAGATAGATAGATAGATAGATGATAAATAGGGAATAAAGACGAATGTTAGATAAATGGCAGACCAAATGCAGATAGATATACCAAAGACAGGCTATGATTATAGATATATAGAAATATCAATAAATAACAAGGACACAGACACATGCTATATTAAAAGTAGATCTAGTCTTAGTTGGATCTGATATCCACATATGAATCAGAGAAGAGTTGTGCAGTTAAGCAACAATTTTAAAACCTTAAGATAGTTTTTCTGGAAGCAAGACCTATGCCGCTATAATGATAAGGCTTTTTATAAGGAGAAAGAGAACAAAGAGATAAATATGAAAGTAAGTAGATTGATGATAGGTAGGTAGGTAGGTAGATAGATAGATAGATAGATAGATAGATGATAAACAAGAGCTAAAGAGCTGATCTCAGATATCCCTTTGAATTTTTTCTAGATTCTATAATGTAGTCATAGCTTTTCCCTACAAGTAAAAAAACTGTATATTATTACTTCAGTTCCAATGGAATACTATTTGGCCCTTAGAAACAATGAATTCATGAAAATTCTTAGAGAAATGGATGGAGCTGGAGAACATCATACTAAGTGAGGTAACCCAGTCTCAAAAGAATACCCATGGCATGCACTCACTGATAAGTGGATATTGGCCTAGAATCTTGGGACACCAAAGACACAATTCACATACCAAATGATGTCTGACAAGAAGAAAGGAGTGGACACTGGTGCTGGAAAGGATCAAAGCATCAGTGTAGGGGAATACCAGATCAGGGAAGTGGGAAGGGGTGGATGAGGAGCAGGGGGAGGGAAAAGGGCATGTGGAACTTTGGGGGGGTGGGGAACTAGAAAAAGGGAAATGAATTGTAAATATAGAATATATCCAATAAAAAACCTTTTCAATAATTTTTCATTGTTCTTGGCATAAAAATATAAATGTATAGCATTGTCTGCAAAATTCTTGCTTTATTTCCCAGAGACATCTCTGATCATATTTTTCTCAACCCTGGCATCACACATGAAATACTTTCTTTCAGCTCATCAATATGTCCTTTTTTATTTCTCATCCTAGAGTATTCACACAGGATTTCCCCTCTCCAACAAGTTCTTCCTCCATCATACTCTTCCTGCTATTTCTTCCTCATTTTTTGGATCTTATTTCACACATCAATTTCCCAAGAAAACATTCCTTTATTCCTCTGGCTAGATCTGGCTCTTGTAAGTCCTGTAATTTACCAACAGAATAAGGACTGTATTCTAGTTAAACCATTCATTATAAAAGTGTTTTCCCCTTATATTACTGGAAAGGCAAGTTTTACAATTATAGATGGTAAATATGGTTTCTTTCCCAGAATACCCTCTGTGTCTTATTCCATTGTTTGCACACAGTAGACACACAATAAATGTGCTTCCTCCAAATCAAACTTGTAGATTAAATCACCTGGGGTATGCAGATTTGATTCTGCAGATCTGGACAGGGGTCTGAGAATTGAGTCTCTAACAAGCTCCTAGGTGCTCCTGCTCTTGTTCTGTGGACTACTCTGAGAACAGGGCTGTGGGAGAATCATAATTAAGTCCTATGGGTAATGTGGAGCAAACAGTGGGGATTATTTAATATTTTAAACCTGCACTACCATTTTAATTTGATTCATTTAATTTCACCAAACAATTATTGAGCCAACTATTTCCCAGGATAGGCTAACATAAGTAAGATATGGTCTGTGCACTCAAAAAGCTTACAGGATAATGGGCATAAACTAAGTATAAACCAATCAAAGTGGAAAAAAAGCCTTACAATTAAAGTGACCATATAGAGGAATGGGAACATAAAAAGGGAAGATGCCACGTCAATTTACAGAGTTTTGAAATTTGACACATATTAATGATCTATCCTGACATTCTACAGTGTTGTTTCTTTTTTGTTCCATATGAGGCCACTTGAACTGGATTATTGAAAAAGAATTGATCTCACTTTCACATTTTATTTTTGAATCAAATAAACTACTTCTTAACCTTGTATTCTTTGAAAAGCATGAGGGTTTGATGGTCTTGTTTCTGATGGGTTGTGGGACTCTAGAATGTGTAATTTTTCTTCAGTTTGGTAAATACTTACCAGTCTTGCCAGTTTTGTTCAAATCAGACACCAAAAAGTACTGGAAGGAGAAATGATAGAATGATTAAACAGTCCATGAACAGAGATTTGTCATAGGAGTGTTGTCTCTAAAAGAACTCTGATGAGTTCTCTTTTTTCCTTGCTCAGATATGTGCCCAACAAGAAGAACCTTTTTAAAATTTGATCCAGAACCCTCTTTAATGGCAAATTGGGGTGTAATAGCTTATTTTAATCTTTGTACTCACAGTTTTCTTACTCTGACAGCCTGGTGAAGTTCTCCAGAGAAACATGATTGTTTTCCCCTCTCCTACATACAACTTTTTTTAGCTATGACTTTACTCCAACTGAGAGAGAGGTAAGTGGCTATAGCATTCAGTGTAGTGTTTAACCATATATTTTTTGTTTTGGGAGTACACAAATTTGGTATTACATATTTCAAGAACAAAATCATTATTCAGAACTTAATCTCCCCCTAGTTCTTTGAAATTACTTTCCTTTGCTATTTATCAATAGCTATTATTGGAATAGAAAGTTTTCACATATAGATATCACATAGGAAAGTGACAGTCACTATGTCACACAGCTCCCTGGGCTTTGCATTACATCTTTTTCAGTCAAGCCAAGTATTATTTTAAGGAAATTTCCTCAACCCAAATCACTAAGAAACATCCTCCTCTCACATGCAGCCCCTATGTTTTCACTGATGAAAAATAGAGTTTAAATATCATTCAAACCAATTATATAATTTTTTTCTTTTCCTTCTGCTCCACTACCATTGTATTATAAATTTTTGCCTTCCTCAGAATACTGACTTAAATGAACAAGAATTAAACATAGTCGACAATATCAGTAAGATGTGTAATTTCGGATATATACCTCTTAGGATTGTTGGCTACCCTCTATAAAGTACTTACTTGCTCACCAGCATGTTTCATACCCATGTATTAACGTGAGTTCAAGAAGTCAATCATGAGTTGCTGTGTTTAGTGTGTGTAGGGTACAGTTTCTCCAGCTAAGGGCATAGAATGGATTTCCATCCCATGTGTTTTTCTTCTCTTGCCAACAGAATCCAAGAGCACATCAAAGCGATCATTCACCATGATCAAGTAGGGTTCATCCCAGGGATGCAGGGATGGTTCAATATACAGAAATCCATCAATGTAATCCACTACATAAACAAACTAAAAGAAATAAAACACATGGTCATCTCATTAGAAGCTGAAAAAGCATTCGACAAAATTCAGCATCCTTTCATGCTAAAAGTCTTAGAAAGAGCAGGAATTCAAGGCCTATACCTAAACATAGTAAAAGCAATCTACAGCAAACCAGTAGCCAACATCAAAATAAATCGAGAGAAACTTGAAGTAATCCCACTAAAATCAGGGACTAGACAAGGCTGCCCTCTCTCTCCATATCTTTTCAATATAGTACTTGAAGTTCTAGTGAGAACAATTAGACAACATAAGGAAGTCAAAGGGATACAAATTGGAAAGGAAGAAGTCAAAGTTTCATAATGTAATTTGGGATTATTAGTGCAGCCATTTTTACAAAAAGGAATTACCAGGGCTGATTGGATGATTCAGTGAATAAAGGTACCGGCTACCAAGCACACTGAGGTTTACAACTCAGATCTCAAAAAGATGGAAGTGGAGAATTGACTTTGAATGTTGACTTCTGATCTTCATACATTGGCCATGGCCTCTTTGCATACTCACCTTATACACACACACACACACACACACACACACACACACACACTAAATATAAGAAAACATTTTAAAGAATGGGTTCATGGATAGGGTACCAATGCCAATTATGATTTGTGATAACTAATATCTTAGAATCCATTGCTTCACAAACTGAGAACGTATTTTCACTTTTATGCTGTTCAATAAGTACTGCTATAACCAAAGTAACTGGCTCATAATGTAAGAGAATTCTTTACCTTAAGATACTTATTAGTAGCTAGCATATGGACTCTAGAAGACTGTCTTATATTTTAAATCCTGTTCTTGCAAGTTAGTATTTATTACTTTTATATAAGTCACTGGAACATTGGGAAATTCACTTTCCGAACTTACAAAGTGAAGTTTGTTCAAAAGACTACTGAGCCATGTGGTACTGTAAAGCTTCACATACAGCTCTGTGCTTAGAGGATATGTAACTGGTATTCAGTAAATGATGATTATAATAATGGGTGTAGTTTCCTGGAAAATCTGTTTATACCTCGAATCCTTTGAAGTATTTCCCTCTTTCAAGAGGAAAATACTAGAATCTATGAACTGTTTTTTTTGTTTCTGTTTATTTTTATTTTTAATAAAATTGACTTCGGCTGTGTACCTGTGTACCACTTACCTTCTTTATTATATTGTGTTTACAGATTTCAGTATCTTATCAGAATACTCTGCAAAATGCTATCACAATTAATATCTCTGGTGATTTGATAAGGATAGATAAATAGAGAAACCAAATTTAAAATTATTAAAATCAAAGAAAGCCATACTAGTTAACTCCAGTGCCAGAAATGAGCAATAGCCACTGTTTTATGATATTTATCTCACTATTACTTTCTGTGTTGTTCTAAACTAGGACTCTCATTCGCAGAAGCAGCCAGTAGTTCTTCACTGGACCTAATAAAATAAAAGAGAAAATTGTAGGGGAAAGATATATCAAGACAGTAATCTATTGGTTTAGATAGATCAAATGCCTGGCTATATTGTTTATGGGGAAAAGTGTTATTCCTCCCCCTAAACTTTGCTATTTTCTCAAATGGATCCACTTTGAGATGTAATTTTTTCCTCCCAACTTAGACCAGTTGGATTCCATCTATCATAATTGTGACAGATAGCAAGTGATTTGTTTCATTACATTGTTAATGGCTGTAGTGGGACCATTTGAGCTATTACATGAAAAGCTGTACTTGTGTCGTTGTGAGGCTTCCAAGGATAGAATTTTCTCTTTATTCTTTGTTTCTGCAATAGGCTCTCTTGCCCATAACTGGGACACATACTGAGTTGTAAATCCGTTTCCGCCTGGCTTGAGAGAGTTTTCTTTTTCATCCATGTGTCATCCTTAAGTCCAGTGTTCAGAAACAGTCTTCACTTTCCAGACAGAGGGCATAGACTTGGCAGGAGCTAAATAAACTTAAAATTTGGTATTAAATGTTACCATTCCTTCAAAGTAACAAAGGAAAAAATGAACAGGTTTTTTTAAATATATACACATATACAAATATATATTCATATTTATTAGAATTATTTTAAGTATTTAATAAATACATATTAAAATACATATTTACAAATATTCCTTTAAGTCCTTGCATACAGTATAATATTGACTGTTGTTTGTAAGAATATGTAAAAAGCAGGGTGCAAATTGTCTCAAGAAGACAAGATATATGGGATACTGAAGCATATGTGGATGATATACTTTTAAAGGGGCTAGACTGGTTTATATATTTTATGTAAAATATAAACTTAAACAAACCTCTTTCTCAACTTGTAGATAGTTTAATATATATATGATTAATAAGTTCGGTCAAGTTTGTATTGAAAAAATCCCTCAAAGCTCTGTTTCTTAAAACACAAGGAAGATGTTAAACACTTGTTTTAGATAATCCAGACATCATCAAAGGTAATTCTTAATTAGCTTTATACCCTTGAATCAAGGATAGTATTTGTTATCAATGGCAGGAGAGCAAGAGGTGCTTTGGTAGCTTGGGGTTTTTTAAAAGCTGATTTAATATTTTGAGTAAGCTTTATCTGTATGAATAAAACAAGCTATAATTCAGCTGTTGGAAAGCCTTAGCACTTTCGAATGCAATTGACTTACCGTCACTGCCTCAGTAGAGTAAGTTTCTGAACTAGACAAGAACAGCACCTAAAACCTTCTAAAAATATTGAAATTCTAGTTTGAAAATTATGTTGGATTCCATAATCTTTTTTTTTAATTTCTAACATTACAAATTATTCCAAAGGATTTTCAACACTATCACCTTTCACCATCAAGAAATATTGTCTTGTTGCCTTGGCTAATGATAAAAAAAATAAGGAGTGAGACTATGAAGTAACTTGAGACCAGGTAGAATTAGGATATAGACCTTCCACTAGCCTCTTCTCTGCCCCAAGACTGCCTACAATAAAACTCTCTGATGGTTACTGCCCTTCTTTGAGTACATTCGTATTAATGCTTTTAAAATAAGCCATGGATATTTAAATGGACTAAAATGTGTTCAAAGAAGAGAGAGAACTAAATAAAATGATTAAGACAACTGAAAGAAAATAAGAAATGTAATAATTGAAATCTGTCCTATCTTGAAAGGGGGGGTGCATAATAGATGAATCAGATAAGATACAAATAAAATAAATAAAATGCACAAAATGAAGGAGGCAATAGATTTTTCATCTTCAAATGCTTAACTTACAGGATGGGAGAACACACAATTTAGCTTGTTTGGGGTTAGCCCTCCTAATGTATTCTAGAGAGTAATTTCTTTTCAGAAGCCTCACTGCAGTGCTCCTATTATGATAATGGGAATTTATGCACATGAGTATTTGTGATCACATCACAGAGCAGTTTGGGCAAGAAATATGGGGGAGGGGAAGTTAACATCAGCAAAATAGGAAAGAAGGCTTTAAAAATTCTTCTACGTTCTCAGTTTATTATTCATTCTATCACCACACTCAGGAAACACACACAAATTCACAGTGAGTTGTCTTATTTGGGCTAAGCACTTCTTTAGTGGAGAATCAAAATTCTGAGTAAAAAAAAAAAAAAAAACAGCTGAATGCACAGAAAGCTTGCATGGATGTGTTGATGAGAAGGACTCTGCCCTTGCGATCAGAAAACACTACCCAGCAGCCCCAAACCTCTCTGGCCATATTTGTTTGGCTTACTCAGGAGTAGACAATGACAGGCAGCAACTTAGTGAGGAACGAAAGTCCCTATGATTCCATGTCTCCCGGTTAGAATTGCTGTCAGTGTAGTGAGTTGACATGAAGTAGGGGAGTCGTCCAGTAGACATGGAATGAAATTATAAAGAGGGATAAGCTCTGTATGTGTGGGCTTTGTTTTTCACTTTCTTCCATCATATTCAATGTGTCTATACAAAACCCAGACCTATCAGAGAGTAGGTGACTTTCCCGGTCATGAATGAAGCAATACCAGCCCTCAAAGTCGCTTAAACAGAGGATAGATTTTAGTCTACTTTTATGTTCTGCTTTATAGTCCATTGTGTATGGCAGTTTCAGGACCTCTTACAGCATGTGCCAGTATCGCTGCACATAGCAGGTCCCTCCAAATGTGAATGCTGAGGGGGAGATTACAGCAAAGTCACAGCTTGGCTACATTATTGAAAATAAAGCTTACTGAAGTAGCTGAATGAAAATATCCATGCACCAAAGTTTATTGGCACAACTCAGCTGTCACAAGGTAAGCTAAGAGAGACATAATGTTTTAGTCATTTTTTTTCTGGCTAAGATCTGTTATTTTCTCCTTAATTGATAATCTTCTTCTTAATTCATTCCAAATGAATGGAGCCCTGCTTATTTCTAACCAGCTAACGTATTTCCCATATGCCTCAAGATGGCTAACTCAAAAAATGTGAAGTTATACATTGCTGAATTATTCTGAGGATGGCCAACATCAGTAGCAGCTCTTATCCTTATTAAAAAACACAAGAAAATCAGATGTATTGGAAAATACATGTTTTCACAGTTTACTTTTAAATATATTGACATCTATTTAGGCTATGACTTGGATTTAAACTGGTCACAACTGATATACATTTTTAAAATATTGATGCTTTCCAGAATGATGAAATACATGGCAAACCACTGATTTTTTTTTCTCTTTTAGTACTTTTCTATAATAATGTTCTTATAAATGGCAAAACAAAATTATAAATATTATTAGTAAAGGTTAACCTTAGGCTATAAAATATCTGTGTCTTAAATATGAAGAGCAATTGAAAGTTGAATTTCAAAATTATAGTAGAGTCCACAATCTCCTAGCAATATCAATCAGTAGGCAATAGAGAAAAATATAAATAGTTCAATCCAAATAATTATTTTTCCCCTTTAGGGAAATTATGACTACATTACAAAAGGGAAAGTTTCTACACTATTCAATGATCAATTTGAGTGATAACAACAGGATAACATTTTCTGAAATACTTATTACAGAGAAATTAGAGTAGGGATCTTTAGGAGATACAGAGTCTTCATGCATTTGACTGTTTTGTGTTGTGCTCACAGTCATCCAACTCTATGAGGAGGAGACACATCAGCACCCTTGCCCATCTATGCACTGGTGCTTGAACTGAGACACACCTTCGCCGATAATTCAACACATGTCTCAAAGAAATAAAGCAGAGAACTGACCAAACTTTTGTTACCACTGTGACCCACAGAGGTTTGAGTGATGTTCTCTGAAGGCCACTTAGGCCAGAGGGAAGATCTTCAAGTGTTGGTGAGGAAGAGGGTGAACAAATGTAGGAAACAGAAATTCCAGAAATCTTGGGGTAAAAAAGATATATTCTTCAAAAATTCTGCTTTTAATAAAATCCTCCTTTTCTTTTTATTAAGTAGTTAGTGCACAATGTTGTGCTCTCTAGCAGTGCTGAAGTGAGAATAAAATAAGAATCCTCAACGTACTATTTTCTTCCTAATAAAGGCAGCCTCCAGCTTACAAGCATTACAAACATCCATTTGTTAGGTGCTCATGTGGGATCTGAAATGCCTTTCCTCAAAGAATCAATGCTGTAAATCATTGTTTGGTTTTAAGGCTGGCCCTTGTAAGCCTACTTAAAGAATAATGTTTCTCAGCTATACAACTATAGACTGCTGGGGACTAGCAATGGTGATCTATGAAGCTGAGCCCTGGGACGAGGAACTCATTTTGAGTGGGATGCAGGAGGAGCAAAGGGCATTTTCACCTTTATTCCTCCGTGTAATGTAGCTCAGGTTATAGAACCATACATTTTTCATTAAAAAGTGGCTCACATGATTCAACAAAGGTGCTTTTTTTCCATTGAGGAACAAAATTAGAAATAAAAGAATCCCCTAGAATATCCTATGTTTGTTATCAGAACCCTCCAAGTAAATCCGGGTTTGGTTGCTATATAATCACAACATTTTGAGGACATGTGTGACTGTTCCTTTGTTTTAATTTAAAAACTCAGCTAGAAGTGGAAAATTCCATGAGTCTGGTATAATTGAGAGAGAGAGAGAGAGAGAGAGAGAGAGAGAGAGAGAGAGAGAGAGAGAGAGAGAGAGGCAAAAGGGGGAAAGGGAAATTTTAAAGTGAAAACATGGTCCTCTGGCAGGGTAGAGAGGAAGTTCAGAGGTGTCAGATGAAAAGGCAGATTAAGGAGATGGGTCAGGTTAAGATAAGAATGAAGATCAGAGTGGGGGGAAAGCCAGATCATTTCTGACTATATGTTCTTGCACTGTGCAGCTCCCCACTTTTCTACAGTTTAGACTTTACAGAGTCCCCAAAGGCAGTAAAGTTTTAACAACATGATCATGAGAGTGACAATATTTATTGAGGTGGGGGCATTACTGATGGCTCATAAATATGCCAGGTTCTACACCACGGTGGTTTTCCCTCCGTTTCATTTTATCTTCAAATAACAATCTTATGAGAAGATATTGCTTCTTATAAATGTAGAAATGGAGTCACAACACAAAGTGACTTTCTCAAAGGGGCAGGTAAATGACGATGAAACGTATCTAACACATTCCCTCATTGTGTGTTTGCCCACGAACTCTCTTTCAACATAATTCAATTCATTTACTTAGTAATTGCTACTATATCCTGGATACTGTCTTAGAGACTTTTTTTTTTTTTTGGTTTTTCGAGAAAGGGTTTCTCTGTGTAGTCCTGGCTGTCCTGGAACTCACTCTGTAGACCAGGCTGGCCTTGAACTCAGAAATCTGCCTGCCTCTGCCTCCCAAGTGCTGGGATTACAGGTGTGTGCCACCACGCCCAGCCTGTCTTAGAAACTATTAATTGAGTTGGCCCCTGCGTTTCAGAATCTCTTGATTGGGAAATAGGTTGTCATCTTGGGAAAGAATCATATTAGCAAGTAGAAATAGACAAGTCTTTTCTTATAATCTAAGGGGACCTGTGCTTCTAAAAGAGATATGCACAGCTATTATTGGGCTATTGAAAGGGAAGTAAACCCTTTCACTGCCAGCAAATCCTCTGTAACTATAGGCAGAGCCACAGGAGGGAGGGAATGGTTGTCCAGAGTATCTTTTATAAATGGACATTGAAACCCATGTTTTAAATTCTCCCTTTCCTGATTACAAAGTACAATGACTTTGGGCTGGATATTTAACTTCATGGTTTTATGCATGTAATGTGAAAATCAGAAGAAGCCTACACATATGCAAATAACAATGCAACCTGGGTCCATCTTTATCACATACACTCAATGTATCTGTCCTAATGTTACTGCAGTTACTCTCTTCAGACATATCTATTCCATATATGAATGTACTATAATGCATGTCTTTGTATTTTTATTTTGTTATTCATAAATATAACATTTTGTGTATGATCTATTCTTTCAAGAATTTAAAAAATTTTCAACATTCATTCAGATGATCCCTATGAAGAATGACCAAAATGACCAATAGAAAGTCATAGAATACAGAAATCTTTTACCTCTCACTTAACAGTTTCAGGTGACAATAGAAAGCAAAACTCAAGGTGACTGTGCAATACTAAAAGAATAGTTGTACTTTTGGTTCAATCTGGAGGGTAAACAAAAAGAGGAGATTTGGTAAACCATGCAAACACACACACACACACACACACACACACACACACACAGAGAGAGAGAGAGAGAGAGAGAGAGAGACACACACACACACAGAGACACACACACACACACACACACAAACATATATTACTTTGTGGTAAGTGCCTTTACGTGTTAAGTCATAGTCATATTACTGGCTCTTTACTGTCTTGTAAATATACAGAATCCAACAGTGATTCTATTTTTCTTGATGTGTCCGTGGTTTCCATTTTGTTTCCCCATGTGTGAGTCATAACACCCAGATAAAGAATTGATGATTTAGTGGTCAAAGATCAGAATCCTTTGATTGTTCCAGTGATGTACCTAGTCTTTTCTTTTTGACAGTCTAAGCTTTGGTTATATTTTTCTCAGGTCTCTGGGCCAGTACATGAGTAACATTTAGCTGCAGCTAGTTAAGCAAGGGAATTTGAATGAAGCTAGTACTCAGTAATATCCAAGAACAAAAGTACTGCACACAAAACAGCCAAACCTTTCTATACTGTGGGTCTGGGGAAAGGAAGGGCAGAAGCTACGCTACCAAGCTTCTTTTGTACTTATATCATGAACGGGAGCAAAAAATGGGCTCCAACACCAATAATAGCAAAATTAGACGAGTTTGTGGTTTCTTCACTTCTCATTTCCCAACTACCTGGCAAAGCTGAGGAAGCACCAGGAAGAGCAGTTCATTATTTGACAGTGCTAAGCATGTTGATGAAAATAATAAAACATTTTAGGTAGTGGACAAGTCCTATAAGTATAAATATTATAGTTCTCATCACATGAAAAGAAATTGCATTTGGTTTCATCTCTTTCCTGAGTAGAGAATTATAGAATGATGAGAATTGTCTAGATAAAGATGTATATGTGAGGTCTGGCGTAACCTAATCATCAAAATGATGTCACTGTGAATGACTAATTATTAAAATGGTGTCACTTTGATTCACCATATGGTCAAATGATTTTGCAGAATAACTAAGATTTGCCACAAGGGCTTTAACTAACTTTCAGAAAAATACAATTGTATTTTGCTTTTAAAAGTACTAAGTTCTAAACACAATCACTAAACAGTATCATATTCGAAAGAACACCTGATCTTATGACTATAATGTGTGTGTAGATTTAAATCTTTATGTGATGTATTTATGTGCTAATTTTGAGGTATGTGTTGAAAGTGCAGTTTCGTCAGTCATCTTGAAGAGCTGTTATACACCTTCCAATCTTCATGTAATTAAGGCAATACTTTTGTTGTCATTTTGTCACAACTCCAGAGAAAATTCATGAAAGCTCAAGAGTGTGTGTGAAGTCTGTGCAGAAAGTCAGAATTAGACAGCTCTATGAAATTTTGCTTAATATTCAAGGCATTTCATAGCAAACACTAGCACTCAGCTCTTCCTTTCCTGTCGACTGTATCCCAACTCCATTCCCTAAACAGTTTTTTAAACTCATTTCAGGATATATTATGACACAGACTCTAATGTTGTAATTATAGCAACAAATGAATTTATTTTTTTGATAATTTTCTCGTATCAACACTTCATATCTTACCTTAAAACCAAATTGGTTTTGAAAATAGTTATGACAAACATGTATTGGATATTTGACATTTATTATTTCTTGATATTTTGTGAAAAGAGATTCTGTCACATAAAGAATAATAAGGTGGGTATTATGCAGTAAAGGCTGTGTTTTTCTTACTTGATAGGCTTAGACAGAACCACTTCTATACTTCTTCAAAGTATAGAACACAGGTTGTAAGTTATTAGACATTATATAATACTGAAGAATTCATTATTCATTAATAAATATCTAAAGGATTGCCTTGAATTTCTCAGACTTTTTTCACTTAATCACATATTTACTATGACATTAAACATAGGTGCCTAGAAGACATTAGCTGAGTATTTTGTAAGATAGTCAATGATATAAAATTATACAATACAAAAGTAAAACCTTTATAAAAACTACAAAATTATAATTGGAACATCATAGGCCAGCAAGAAGACCCAAAGTCTCTTGCTTCCAAATTTAATATCAGGGGCACACAGGATAGAAGTTTAGAATGGATTCCTATAAGTTGTCCTCTGCCCTCCACGTGCATGCGATGGCCCCAATTTTCATTCCCATTGTAATTTGTTTAAAAATAGACATGATTGAAAGATGATTTATGTCATTAAATTATCAGAGTTTTAATTATGAGCCAGCAATGAATATAGGCAATATATTACCAGTCTGGAAAATACATACAGTATTCAGGAAGCCTTCAAGATCTCTCAGTTTGACTAATTGAGCACTCTATATGATAGTTATATAACAAGAGTAAAATGGCTAGACTTAGAATACATCTGAGAAGCAGCATGGAGATTTTGAGAACCTGAAGTGATGTTAATTGTACAGGAAATTAGTGAACAGGTCATTGCCATCAACACATCTGGAAAATATCATAATGGCTTTGATATATTTTTCATACTAAGTAAACATTTCTGTAAAAAAAAGTATTTATTTCTCACTCAATTTGGTTACTCAGGCTTACAATCCTAACTACTCAAGAGGCTGCAACAGGAAGACTGTATTCCCAGTGCCACCCCTGGTCTTCTGGGCTCCTCCAAATGGCTGACTTCACTTCTCCAGCACTGCCCTCTGTAGCACTGTAAGCTCAGGTTGATCCATTCCACTGCTACTGCCATTCTTGGTACTGGCATCTCCAGTGCACTAGGGTCTTCCACTGCAACAAGGCTTCACTAATAGCCTCTCATAGGCTCTCTTCATGGTGTCAAGCATCAAATTCTTTCCATGACCTATTCAGTCCTGGGCCATCAACTACCACTAAGGCTATACCTTTACCACTGGCTTTCAATGGCCTCTCTTAGCACCAAGCCTCAGCTTCATGACCCCTTCATGCCTTCAAAACAAGTACCACCTGGATGACACTCCTGGTTCCAACTTTTGTCTTAAATAGTTTTTTTTCTGTGAAGAGATACCATGACCAAAGCAACTTTTATATGGACCACATACAATTGGGGCTGGCTTACAGGTTTAGAGGTCCAGTCAATTATTATGAAGTTGGGAGCATAGCAGCATTAGGCAGACATGGCATGAGAGGAGATGAGAGTTCTGATTCTTCATCTCAAGGCTGCTAGCAGAATACTGGCTTCCAGTCAGCCAGGATTAGAGTCCCAAAGGCCACGCCCACAGTGACACACCTACTCCAACAAGGCCACACCTCAAAATAGTACCACCCCCTGAGCCAAGCATATTTAAACCATGACAGGATCTAATAAGATGACCATGTTTTTTGTTTGTTTGTTTTCTTTCAGCTTGTTTATATGGTGGATTACATTGATGAATTTACATATGTTGCACCACCTCTGTACCCCTGTAACCAAGTCTACTCGTTCATGGTGGATATTTTCCATAACTTCTTTGATTTGCTTGCAAATATATCAAGTATTTTTGCATCAATGTTCATAAGGGAACTTGATCTGAAATTCTCTTTATTTAGTCCGTATGTTCTTTAGGTTGCAGGGTGACTGTAGTCTTAAATAATGAGTTTGGCAATGTTTCTTCTGTTTCTATTTTGTGGAAGAATTTGAGGAGTATTGGCATTAGCTCTTCTCTGAAAGTCTGGTATTATTCTGCATTAAAACCAGCAGGCTCTGAGCCATTTTGGATTGAGAGACTTTAAATGACTGCTTTTATTTACTAAAGTGTTATAAAATTATTTAAATAATTTAACTGATCTTAATGTAACCTTAGTAAGTGGTGTCTATCTAGAAAATCTTTATATTGTTCAGATTTTCAAAGGTTGTGGAGCACAGGCTTTTGAAATGAGAATATAATGATTCTTTAAATTTCTTCATTGTCTATTGTATCTATTTTTACTTCTAATTTTGTGAATTCAGATGCTGTGTCTATCTCTCCCTTTCATTTAGTATGGCTAAAAGATGATCCAACTTGTTGATTTTCACACACACACACACACACACACACACACACACACACACCAGTTCTTGGTTACATTTATTACTTATATTGCTGTCTTTGTTTCTAATTGATGAATTTTAGTCCTCAGTTTGATTATTTCCTTCAGTTTACTCCTCTTAGGTTTGTTTGCTGCTTCTTATTCTATTTTTCCCATAGATTTTAGGTGTGCTATTAAATTGTTAATATGAATCTCTCTAATTTCCTTATGAAAGCACTTAATGTTATAAACTTTTCTTAACACTGTCAACACTGTCTTTTATAACACAGATGTGCCTAAATTTCCACTGAATTCTACAAAGCCTTTAATTTTTTGCCTTACCCAGACACCACTAAGTAGAAAGTTGTTCAATTTCCATGAGTCTGTAGACTTTGTGTTGCTTCTGTTGTTGTTGAAATCCAGCTTTAATCCATGGTGGTCTGATAAGATACCCAAGGCTATAACAATTTATTTGTTATCTGTTGAGCCTTCTTTTGTGACCTAGTATATGATCAATTTTGGAGAACGTTCTATGAGGTACTGAGAAGGTATATTCTTTGTGTTTGATTGAAATATTCTGTAGTTAATTGTTAGGTCCATTTGATTTAAAACATCTGCTAGTTTCATAATTCTCAGTCTAGTTTGTCTCAATGACCTGTTTATTGGTGAGAATAGGGTGTTGAAGTCTTCCACTAGTAATGTGTTCAGTTCAATTGTGATGTACGATTTAGTAATTTTTATGACTATGGGTGCCCTTACATTTGGGGCATAGATATTCAAAATGGAGGTGGCATCTTGGAGGATTTTTCTTTTGATGAGTGTCCTAGTTAGGGTTTCATTGCCGTGAAGTGATACCATAACCAAGACAACTCTTATAAAGGCAAACCTATAAATGGGACTGGCTTACAGTTTCAGATGTTCAGTACTTTATTATCATGGATAGAAGCATGGCAGCATGCAGGCAGACATGCTGTTAGCAGAGCCTAGACTTCTACATCTTAATCTGACAGCATCCAGAAGACTGTCTTCCACAGGCAGTCAGGCAGATAATCTTATTTCATACTCAGGGGAGCCTGAGCATAGGAAACCTCAAAACCCACCCACACAGTGACACACTTCCTCCAACAAGGCCATGCATACTTCAACAAGGTCACACCTCCTAATAGTCATATTCCTTATAGACCAAACTTTTAATCATATGAGACTATGGAGGGCAAAACTATTCAAGCTACCACTTCATACCATGAGTTTGAAGTGTCCATCTCTTTGGATTAATTTTGGTTGAAAGTTTTTTCCTAAATATTAGACTGTATAATGCAACTTGTTTCTGGAGTCTGTTTCCTTAGAAACCCCTTTTCCCAGCCTTTTACTCTGAGGTAATGTCTGTCTTTGTCACTGAGGTATGTTTCTTATATGCAGCAGAATGATGGATCCTGTTTTGGCATCCATTCTATTAGCCTGTGTCATTTTCTTGGGGAATTGAATTTATTGGTGATGAAAGATATGAATGACCAATGATTTTTAATTCCTATTATTTTGACATTTGTGTGTGTGTGTGTGTGTGTGTGTGTGTGTGTGTGTGTGCTTTTCTTATTTTGATTTTGCTGGTGTGGAGTTATATCCTGTGTTTTCTTGTGTATGCTTAACATCCTTCAGTTGCAGTGTTACTTCTAGTATCATTTCTAGGGCTGGATTTGATGATAGATATTTTTAAATTTTTTTGTTTTTTTTTTTTTGGAATATCTTGTTTTCTCTGTCTATGATAATTGAACGTTTAGTTGGGTATTGTAATCTCTGCCGCCATCTGTGGTTTCTTAGAGACTGTAAGATATCTGCCAAGGTTCTTGTGACTTCTCCTGGTATAATTCTGATAGGCCTGTTTTCATATGTTATTTGGAATTTTCCCTTGCAGCCTTTAATATTCTATCTTTGTACTATACATTTAGTGCTATGATTATTATGTGACTTGAGGATTTTCTTTTCTGGTTCAATTTATTTGTTCTGTCAGCTTTATATATGTTTACAAACATCTTTCTTCAAGTTTGGGAAATTTTCTTCTATGATATTCCTGAAAATATTTTCTGGGTCTTGGAGGTGGAAATCTTTACCTTCTCCTATTGATAATATTCTTAGGTTTAGTCTTTTCAAAGTGTCCCTAGTTTCCTGCATGTTTCAGGTCAGAAGCCTTTTATATTTAACACTTTCATTGACAGATGTATAGATTTCTTCAATTGTATCTTCTATGCATCTAATTATCTCTTCCATCTCTTGTATTTTGTTGATTATACTTGATTCTATAGTTCTTGTTCTCTTCCCTAGGTTTTTCATCTTCTTTATTGCATATATGTATTTCCATTGAACAGTTAATTCATATACTTCACCTGTTCAGTTGTATTTTCCTGTATTTCTTTAAGAGTCTTGTTCATTTCCTCACTAAACGTCCCTATTATATTTGTAAAATTGGGTTTAATGACATTTTCTTGTGCTTTGGCTATGTTAGGATCTTCATGATTGGTTGCAGTAGGATAGTTGTGATCTGGTTATACCATCTTGCCCTGTATCTATCTTTTTGATTGAGTTATTAATATTATTATTACTTTTGTTCTTTTATAGTCCTGTCTTTGCCCCCCTCTCAATCCACTATCCCACAGTTCCTCATCCCATTTCTCCTCCCCCAGTCTTTAAGAGGATGTCCCCATCTCCCATCAGGGTTCCCTGCTATCTGGGGCCTCAAATCCTTGGGGGTTAGGTGCTTCTCCCACTGAGGCCAGATCAGGAAGTCCTCTGTTATATGTGTTGTGGGCCTTGGACCAGCTCATGTATGCTCCCTGGTTGGTGGCTCAGTTTCTGAGAGATCTGAGGGGTCATGGATAGTTGAGACTATTGGTCTTACTATGAGGTCATGCTCCCCAGATTCTTTCAACCTTTCCCTAACTCAAACACAGGGGTCCCCGACTTCTTTCCATTGGTCTTGTGTGTGTCTATGTCTGTGTCTGTCTCAGTCTTGGAGGGCAGACATGCAAGGCTACTGTGTGTAAGCACTCCATAGCATGAGTAATAGTGTCAGTCTGTGGAGCCTCCCCTTAGCTGAATCCCATTGAACCTACTTTCTCTCAGTTTCCTCTCCATTTTTGTCCCTGCAGTTCTTTTAGAGAGGAGCAATTCTGGTTCAGGGTTTTTGACTGTGGGATGGCAACTCCATCTCTCTACTTGACGCCCTGTCTTTCTGCTGGAGGTAGACTCTAAGAGTTTCCCTCAACCATTATTGGGCATTTTATCTAGGATTCCTCCCTTAGAGTCCTAAGAGTTTCTCACTTTCCAGTTCTCTGATACTTTGCAGTGGGTTCCTTTACCTCCCACCCCTCAAGATTTCATATTTCCATTCACTCTGCTGTTCTTCAGGGCTTCTTTCCCGTCTCCCTCTCCTATACCTGATCATGCTCATTATCCCCCCTTCTCCCACCCAGGTTGCCTCCCTTTGCCTGCTGTAATTGTTTTCTTCTCCCTTCCAAGTAGGATTGAGGCTTCCTCACTTGGTCCCTTTAGCTTGTTAACCTTAAGTTCTATGGATTGTCTCCTGGGTATTCTGAATGTTTTTGGCTAATATCTACTTATCAAGGAGTACATATCATGCATGTCCTTCTGTTATGCCCAGTTCTCAAGACCCTCAAGAGACCTCCTGGGACCACAACTCTGATATAAGCACCCAAGAGTCTTTATTCGAGTTTTGAATCAGGTTACAAACCTCCCTGTGCAACAGGTTAGGAAAGTGATACTCTGGTTTAGGGGCTTAGGGTTTATATAGGGAAAAAATGCAAGCTGGGCCTTTCAGACCTTGACTTTATATGATTGAGTAAATGGATTATGGAATTTTAACTTTTAAATGGATTAGTGCATAGTGTTTGTTCAAACCTCACAAAGAGGCCACACATCTAAAAGGAGCATCGTGACATGGGAATGATTCATATTTTCTTAACTCACCCTGCTGTAATGACCAGTTTTTCCTTTTATTGCAAGCTGGTCACAGCTGTTATGTCTATTTATGACTACTGGTAATGCTTTGTGGTCTTTTCTCCATAGTCCAAGGGTGGGGGCTCATGTAACTCTAAGGACAGCAGCTTAAAATGGAGTTTAGAGGACAAAATAGAGTCTGTCCTGCTGCTTTGGCCTCTTCACATTTTAGCTGGCCTTTTGTCATCTGGTAGTCTCCAGTGCTAGCAGATTCACAGAAAGGAAGGCAGCATTGTGAGCTGGTTGCCCCAGATTTTGGTAGGCCTATTTTCCCTAGTGCTGGCAGGCTTCTGCTTTTGCAGGAAGAGCTGTATGTCCTTGCAGCCAGCAGATTTCTGGGAAGATAGGTAGAGCCATGGGCTGGGCAATGGAGATCAGGGGATTGGTGTGCACCAGGGAGACCAGGGAGACAGTGGATTACAGGGTATTGGTCTAACCTGGATATTTCTTTTTGGCAGGACTCCTAAAAAGCAGGCTAAAAGTGGAATACAGAGGACAGGGTGCAGTTCAAGCTGCTGGTTGTGCTTAAAGGGTCCTGGAAGGCAAGGGTTCTGGGGCAGAGTCCTCCCTAGTTTTCTAAGATGTTGGCAGATCTGGCTCTCTCCAGGGTTGATAAGTCTCCAGGAATGCAAGCAGAGCTCTATGTTGACCTGTGTTCTTGAGATTGTTGAGTAGAGAGTATTTAAGAGTATATTTTTATCATATATGAGGGATAGTTGTTTTTGTTTTTGTTTTAAAAATTGTAATTAGAGTATTTGAAAATTAATAACAAGCTCATAATTGTTAATTTAATCAATTAATATGTCCTAGTGTCTAGTGTGATTTTCTTAAGGATATCTTTGCTTATTATTTTTCTATTGAGAATATTCTCAATTTATCAAAATTTCATGCTGCCTGTGAAATCTCATCTGTTGTACTGGCTGTGTACTCAGTCTGTGGGTTGACCTGAAGATTTGGAAATGGGCCCACTTGAGGTTAGGAGAAAATTTAATATGACTCCTTCAATGTATTTATCTTTTCTTAGAAAAAAAGCATCAATGTTAGTCTTATGTAATTGTTTAACATGAGTGTGATTCTTTTATAAATAATGGTATTTTATGTCATTTCTGTTCTTTACTTATTTTTATTTAAGATGGGCTTATCCTCATGCTACCTGAAATTTCGACCCTTGCTTTTGCCAATAAAATTATACTTCCTCGTATAAGCATTATTACATATACTGTTTAAGGGCAAATTATCAATTTCATATTTTCACATCTTGATTGTGTTTAAAATGATATGAAAACCTTATGTGAAAAAACTCCCATGTGTTCCACAAGCTACTGTTACGTTTACCACCTTCCCATAATTCCAATTTTAAATATTTTTCTATTCAATGTGAGAGATAATCTCTTATTTCTCATGATCCCCATTTTCTGCAGTCCGTCTGAGAAATAAACATATAAATTTAAATTCCTATGAAACCAAAGATAAGCTGTCACCTGACTTATTATTTTAGCTTGATAGGGTTTAGAGTTGGCTAGGTGTAAGCATAATCTTTGCATACCTCTTGGGTGGATGTCACAATTGACTCCTGCCCAGCAGCAGGCTATATTCTAATGTGCCACATTCACACCTCTCAGGCTTATTCTCATCAAAGGAGCTAGTATCTTTAATTTTTGTAAGGGCCTTTAATTACTGGTGCTTATTTCATATTTCAATTAATTTTGGGTTTTAATTTTCACTACCTGTCATCCCATGTTTTGTCATGATCTTTCAGTTTGGTACTGTTTTAATTATTATCCCAGAGACTCATTTTTCTCATTTATTTCCCATGTTCATTAGTTACTTTTGGTGAGTGAATATCAACTTTCAAAGGGGAATATGAGTAGCAGATTGCCTGATAATGTTGAATATTAAAAATATATTTTTAAAATATGATTTCTATTAGTGTTCTTATATTTTAAGTGTATAATCATTGAAATTTACATTATCAAAGCATTCAGAAAGCATATGGCATACATAATAATTACTAAAAATTATCTGTGTTCTATTTACTTTTCCAGAAATCATTTTAACTGAGAATATGTTTTTTAAAATCACCAAAGTTACTTTTTTATATTATAGCATTAACTCAGTTAGGAAGTACTACAGAATTTTTGTTTAGCAAGAAGAAATGATCTAATATGTTTAAATATA
Organism: Apodemus agrarius; assembly: GCA_964023405.1. Classification (NCBI taxonomy): domain Eukaryota; kingdom Metazoa; phylum Chordata; class Mammalia; order Rodentia; family Muridae; genus Apodemus; species Apodemus agrarius. Next base: position 129,940,526 of record OZ030009.1, on the reverse strand, counting down.
TAAACATAAAATTATTATAATATAATCTTTAAAGTTTTAAAATTTAATAAGCTGAATTTGAATTTTATTTATTATTACAACTTGTGCTTTGACTCTCACATATCTATAAAAGTTAAGAATAAACAATAATGTTGAATATCTTTAGAAAAATGCCTATTTAAATCATATAAAGGAACAGCTCAGATACATGTGCCTTCTACATACCATGATACTGGGTAATGTGTATGATTTAGATTGCTCAACAACACTTATTTCTCAAGATATGTTTTTCACTGGAAACTAATGAGCAAACCAATGGAATCGGTCCTGATAAGGTGGGTCATGCAGACTAAGAAGTGAATGGCATATTGAAGTTTACTATGCATGAAGATCTGCAAACAAACAACAACAACAACAACAACAACAGCAAAACACCAATTCCAAGATATTGGTTTATAACCAAAAACAATACATTCAATTTTATGTAATTTCTATGACAAAATAGAAAGAGGGGGAAAATATGCTATATTTTCTGGTTATATTTATTGTGCTTTCTAATGTTTTCTTTGCATGACATATCTTCCACTTTTAACCAGACATAATGAATGGAAAACTTTTATTTGAACCTTTTCCAGACTGAGGACTACAGACAACTTCTACATGCTAAAACCTATGCTTATACTCTTCCTAATTGGTTTTTTCTCAGTGATTCACATTCTGCTGCCTCTGGAGTCAGTCAGTGGTCAGGCCATTCAATGAGCTGAGCTATAGTTAGCTCTTGTTTTATTACACTGGGCAAGTGGAACCAAAGACCAAAAAAATAAATGGCAGATATTTCTTGCTGTATATATTGAACAGAAATTTAGCTCCTCACAATAGAAACTGATAAACAAATAGATATACTCATACCCCAGTCTGATAAACTTCTAATTTAGTTTTCTCCTAGCTTAAATTTTTTTTTTTGAAAATTTACATCCTCTATCTTCCCATTTAAATCCTGCCATGTACCTCATGCCTTTATCTCTCTGCTTCATGGCCTTTTCTTCCTTAACATTTATATGAGTGAGTGAGTGTGTGTGTGTGTGTGTGTGTGTGTGTGCATGTGTGGGGCGGGGGGAGGCACTAATCTCCTGAATGTTGTTTGTATGTCCATGTATTTAAGCATGACTATTTGGGATTAGTTAACAGAAATTTATCCAGGGTTAAAATCCCTTCTAACTCTCCTAACAACTATTTAGTTGCTATAACTACCTCATCTATTGGTGACGCTTTGTGAAGTTTCACTGAGGTATGTTGGCACATCCACTGTTCTTCTTCTTATGTGGGTCTTGTTTGGCCAAAGATATTGCTGAGATTTCAAGGTACAGATCCACTATGTAAAAGAGTGTCTCAGTCTGGTCCTTGACTGATATAATCATATATCAGTTCTTGATAGGTATAATTACTCCTATCCATGAGCATGAGAGATCTTTCCATATTCTGTTGTGTTTTTTTTTTCAATTTTCTTCTTCAAAGACTTGGGGTTTTGTCATATAAGTCTTTGACTTACTTCCTTAGGGTTACCCAAAGATGTTCTATATTTTTGGCTATTGTGAAAGATGCTGTTTCCTTGATTTTATTTTAGTATTTTTGTCATTTATATATAGAAGAGCTACAGATTTTTTTTTTTAGTTTATCTTGTACCCAGACATATTGGTGAAGGTATTTATCATCTGTAGGAAGCCCCTGGTAGAATTTTGGAGTCACTTATATATACAATTATATCATCTATGTATGAATAGTGATACTTTACTTTCTTCCTTTCCTATTTGCATTCCTTTGATCTTCAGTTTCATGTTGCTCTAGATAGAACTGCAAGTATTATATTGAATAGATGCGGATGTGGAGAGAGTTGACAGCCTTGTCTTGCTCCCAATTGTAGTGTTCAAGTTCGTTTCCATTTAGGTTGATATTAGCTACAAGATTTCTGTACATTGGCTTTATTATATTTAGGTATTGTCACATGTATCAATTATCTACCCAAGTACTGAAGCAGAAAGATATATTGGATTTTGTCAAAGGCTTTTCATCATCTAATGAGATGATTATGTGTCTTTGTTTATCCTTTCAGTTTATTTGTATGGCAGGTTACATTTAATGATTATGGTAATTGACCTTTTCAATATCTTCTTGCAATCCACTTGCAAATATTTTATTGAGTATTTCTGCATTTATGTTAAAAGAAATTGGACTATAATTCTCTTTCTTTGTTGAAGCTTTGTGTGGTTTCTGTATCAGTGGTACTGTGGCCTCATTAAATTAATTAGGCAATGATTCTTCTGTTTCCATTTTGTGGAGTCATTTGAAAAGTATTGGTATTAACTCTTCTTTGACAGTTTGGTAGAATTCTGATTAAAACTACCTGGTCCAGGGTATTTGTTTTGTTTTGTTTTTGTTTTTAGTTGTTAGTCTTTAAATGGCTGCTTTTATTCCTTTAGGAATTGTCCATCTATTTTAGTACAATCTTGATTGAACTCTTATAAGTGGTATCTACCAATACAATTACCAATTTCTTTAAATTTTCTAATTTTGTGGAGTACGGGTTATTAAAGTATGACCTAAATATTCTTTGAATTTTTTCAGCTTTGAATATCATGCCCTTATTTTTTTATTTCTGTTAACTTGGATAGTTAGAATGGACAAGTATTTTTTTATTGTCTCAATTTTCTCAATGGTATATATAAGTGACTCTTTGTTTCCTTGATTCTTTGTACTGTTCTGTTTGTTTCTATTTTATTGATTTCAGCCTTCAGTTTGATTATCTTCTGCTGTAAGATCTCTTAGGTGTGCTTGGTTTTTTGTTTTGTTTTGTTTTGTTTTGTTTTGTTTTGTTTTTTTACTTCTAAAACCTTCAGGCATACTGTTAAGTTTCTAGTATGAAATTTCTTATTTTTTTTTTAAAAATGTGGGTACTTGGTTCTATGATTTTTTTCATTTATTTATTTATTTATTTATTTATTTATTTATTTGAGTTTTGTTTATTCAATTTACATTCTGCTCATTTCCCTTTCTCCTGGTCACTCCCTACCATAATCCTTTACCTATGCCCCTCCCATTTTCTTCTAAAAGAGTGCAGGCTCTACCTGGATGTCCCCCCACACTAGCACATCATGTCTCTGTTAGGCTAGGCACATTCTCTCCCATTGGGGTCAGACAAGGCAGCCCACCTAAAAGAATGGTAGCCAACAGACAGGCAAAAGCTTTTGGAATAGCCCCCACTCCAGAATTCACATGAAGACCCTACTACACATCTGCCATATATGAGAGGGATTATTTCCAGACCATGTCGCTTTTGGTTGGTAGTCCAGTTCCTGGGTACCCCAAGACTCCAGGTTAGTTGACTGTGTATCTCCTTCAGGGACTATCATCCTCTCAACTCTTCCATAAGTGTCCTCAAGCTCCATCTACGGTTTGGCTATGGATCTCTGCGTCCATCTGAGTCAACTACATGCTATTGCCTCTCAGAGGATAGCCATGCTAGACTCCTGTATGCAAGCACAACAGTTATCATTAATAGTGTCAGGCATTGGTGCTTTTCCATGGGATGTGTCACAAATGTCCAAGAAGCACTTAAAGAAGTGTTCAAAGTTTTTAGTCATCAGAGAAATGCAAATCAAAATGACACTAAAATTCCACCTTACACCAATGATTATGGCTAAGATAAAAAATCAGGTGATAGAACATGTTGGGAAGGATGTCGAGAAGGAGGAACACTCCTCCTTTGCTAGTGGAATTGCAAACTGCTACCACCACCCTGGAAATCAATCTGGCAGTTCATCAGCAAATTGGAAATAGTTATACCCAGCTATGCCACTCTTGGGCATATACTTTCTATTGGGGAATTGAGTCCATTGGTATTGACAGGTATCAATTACCATCCCTGTTGTTTGTTGGTGTGTGTGTGTGTGTGTGTGTGTGTGTGTGTGTGTGTGTGTTCCTCTTGTTTTTGCTGGTCCTATTATTATAGATTTTAGAGTCTCCATTGAGATATTGGGTATTCAGAATTGTTTTGGCCATCTCAGGTTTTGTTTCCTGCTACGATGTTGAGAATTGCTCTTTCAATGTTTATAAACATTGTGTGGGAATTTTGATGAGAATTGTATTGAATCTGAAAATTCCATTTGGTAAGATGGTTATTTTCACTGTCAACCACACCAACCCATGAGCATGGGAGATGCTTTTGCACCTTCTGATCTTCAATTTCTTTCTTCAAGTACATGAAGTTTTTGTTATACAGATCTTTCACTTGCTTTCTTAGAGTAATGTCAACATATTTTTTAACATTTGTGGCTATTGTGTTTCCATAAATTCTATCTTATCCAATTTATCAAATGTATAAAGGAGGGCTACTAATTTCTTTGAGTTAATTTCCTATCCAGACACTTTGAAAGAGGGATTTACACACACACACACACACACACACACACACACACACACACAGATAGAGAGAGAGAGAGAGAGAGAGAGAGAGAGAGAAAGAGAGAGAGAGACAATCATTAGAATCATTCGCAAATAGTGAGACCTTTACTTCTTCATTTCCAATTTGTATCCCCTTGATCTTTTGTCACCTTACTGTTCTAGGTAGAACTACTACATTGAATAGAGATGGAAATAGTGGGCAGCCTTGTCTTGTCCCTGATTTTAGTGGATATAACCTTTACGTGTTATTTCTTCTTTTTTTTCCCTTGCAGCCTTTAATATTTCTTTTTTACTGCATGATTAGTATTTTGATTATTATGTGATAAGTGGACTTTCTTTTCAGTTCCAACTTATTTTATATTCTGTATACATTTTTATCTTTCCAGGCATCTCCTTCTTTAGGTAAGAAGATTTTCTATGATTATGTTGCAAATGTTTCCTGGGCCATTGAGCTTAGAGCCTTCATTTTCTTCTATTTCTATTATTCTTAGGTTTGATCTTTTCATTGTGTCTCAGATTTCCTAAATGTTTTATTTTAGTTTTTTTTTTAATTTAACATTTTCTTTGGCTGATGTATATAATTCTTCAATTGAATATTCAACAACTGAGATCAAGTCTCTCTCCCATCTTTTGTGATGCCTGTGTCTATAATTATGTTTGCCTAGATTTTTTATTTCTAGAATTTCCTGGGTTTTTTCTTTATTGATTCTACTTCTATTCCATTTTCTGTTCTCCAGCACTGTTATTAATTTCCTTCAACTGTTTGTTTCTCTTGTCTTTTTAGGGAGATGGGGAGTTATTTATTTTCTTCATTTTTTTATTTGTCTTTTTCTAGACTTCTTTAAGGGATTTTTTTTCATTTTTCTTAAGGACCCTTATTATCTTCATAAACTTGGCTTTACAGTCTTTTTCTTATGTTTCTGCTGCATTGGAATATCAGCACCTGCTGTAGTAGCCTAACTAGGCTTTGCTTGTGACATATTTTTCTGAATATCATTGATTGTGTTCTTATTTTGGGCATTTAGGAATCTGGGTTTGTGGTGGTTATAGGTCTAGGTGCTGATTTAGGGATTTATATATGTTAGATGTGTGTTTTATTTCTTGATTTATGTTTTGGACCATCTAGCTTGTGTTGCCTGTAATTAAACAGGATGTCTCCACCTGAGATGGAGCCTAGCCTTCTTGTGGCTGGCATGGTTTTCTGGCAAGTGTGACCTGTGTTTTGGCAGGGGGTGCTTGTCTGAGGGAACATAGAGAGTGGGAGATGTCTGTGTGTGGAGTTACAGACATAGCCACTAAGTCACATTAATATACACACACAAAGCGAGAGAGAGAGAGAGAGAGAAAGAGAGAGAGAAATATGAAGGGGGAAGGAAGGGAGGGTAGGAGTAAGGGAAAGGAAGGGAAGGGAAGAGAAGGAAGGAAGGAAGGAAGGGAGGGAGGGAGGGAGGGAGGGAGGAAGGAAGGAAGAAGAGAAATGGAGTGAAATTTGAGGACATCCTTAAACAAGATATTGAATTTATATTATTCTGACTGTTATCTGACATTTGTGCTTTAGAGCTCTGATCAGTTCTGCATTTCAGGGACATATTCTTGTGTGGGAAAAATAGAGCAAGTAGAAGTGGTGGTTAAAAGTATCAACCAAAAATTTTTCAGACCCTGAAACCTATATATCTCTGAATTGTCCTAAATTTCTGCAAGTACTTTGTAGTGGGAACCATCAAAATTACATGTGCTTATTTTGCATCATAATCAAGGTTACTTGTTTTGTCCCTGGTAGATCATTACATGAAAGTTGTTTGATAGTAAAATAAAAACTTAGATAAGGAATGAAACTGGCATGATGGTCCACTTGTCATTAATACTTTAACCCCTTCCAAAAAAGAGAAGAAATAGATGCAGTACTGCTGATTGTGAATCAATAGTGTTATCTTCATTTGCAAAGGACAGCACATTCGAATGAGGTGATTTACAGTTCCTATTCCTGTTGAATAAACAACCAGGTCTCTATTCATCATCCACTAAATATATTTTCTAATGGTGAATAAAAGGAGAGGGTAATTTGATGCTATTTAATTAAGCTTATTATTTAGATAATATTATTTATTTAACATTTAATATTAATATTAAATAAGCAATATTTTTATACATTTACAAGCATTTGTTTATGAAAACTAAATGAGTATAGATTTCTGTTGGAAAGGTTTCCACCTCCATCAGCAGCAAATGATTTTGGCTTGTAAATTATATGCTGTCCTCTCCAATGCCTCGTAAATGACCTTAACCCTAACCTTGACACAGCAGTATTTCTAAGAGATAATTACAATTAATACTCCATGTTAGATCAACTAAGGTTCATGTGGGTTCTCTGTTATAATTCTGTATCACTGGCCAAGAAAACTAGTTCTCGATATTTAGATAAATGTGGTGTGGGTAGGAGAGAAAATATAGACTCATAAGAGTTTTAAAGTATAGGCAGTTAGTTTTAGGGTGGATATATGGCAAGATTTGGATAAACAACCAACTAATGGTTAGCAATGGGACAAATTTCCCTCTGACTTTATTACATACATGATAGTGTTACTAAATCCTTTAAAACTCCCCTCTTCTCTTTCCCTTCTTCTTCTTCCCCCTTCCTTTTTCTCACAATTCTTTCCTTTGTCCCTTCTCTTCATTTTTCCAATTCTATGAGATTTTAATAATAATATGTATTCATCAAATTCCTGTGATTAACATAGTATAAGTTAAATGGAAATTCTATGTTTGGTATTCTGACGAACATTTTCATAGATTACAGCTCATATTCTCCCATTTTAAAGCTTTATTTATATGTATGTACTTACTACATTAATGTTTTGATTTCTAAAAATTTCTCTCTCACAGAGCCAGCCGTTTAATCACACTAATTATTATTCACACATTAGCGCCTATTAGTCAGCATGGGTTTCTTTCTTTTTTTTCAAATGTTTTATCTAGCATTCAGATTTCATTTACTTGGCAAAAGTAAAATATTATAGTGGCTTTAGAAATCTGGCAGTAAGCCTTAGAAGTGATTCTTTTATTGCCTGAATTTCTTAATACCATTATCATTATAGATCTAAAGACTCAATATGTGTCTTTATGAGGAAAAATAGTCAAGTTGTCTTTCAATCTATCCCAAGGTTCTAGTGCTATGACAATGAAGAACAATCTTCTAGCAAATTTGGGTTCAATTATTTGCTTTATTTGATATGCAATTACTGTTAGGAATTTCATTCTTTTTAACCATTATGGATGTTATAATAAGCATTATTTCATATGTCTTAGAAGTGTAACATACAAGAATATTTAGGTGCATGATTTGCAAAAATGGTACCATAAATATCATATAAATTAAGATAGAATAGTGAAAACAGACAATAATAAAATATAGTGTTTATTCTTAGTTTACTAATAAAATGATATGATAGTGTTCCTGATGATAGTATTAATATTAATTGTAATTATTTCTCATAGCTGGTTTATAATTTAAGGGGTGGATTGACTGAGGGGCTATTGATATTAAATATTGTTTATTCAACAAAATTGTAGTGTGATGGTGTTTTTAAAGTCCCTGTATACTTAAAGATATTTCTTTAGTTTAATTAAAAATAATTATTTCATTAACTGAAGTCTTAAAACAAAATAACCTAAAGTAGATTGTTAGGAAAAAATCCAGGAAAACGGGACATTGTATTCTCCAATTAATTCAGTTTGGTTAACAGTTGAGTCTTAGAACCATGAAATTGGAGAAGTCAAGGTCAGCTTTGTATAATATTACAAATAAGCCCAGAGGAAATACAAGATAGATAGATAGATAGATAGATAGATAGATAGATAGATAGAAAATGGCACACTAGATGAGTGGAGGCAAGAAAGTACTCATGAACTATAAACTTCAAAGAGGAAAATTGACAATGCTAGCAGTGCAATTCAGTGTGAGGTTAAAGGCCTGGGAACAGGTGATCTTATAATAAAAGTACTAGTGGGACAAAATAAAACAGAGTCATAAAAAGCAATAAGATTATACCTATTGTTCTCAAGACTTTATCTTTAAAAACCTGTTGTCTTCTATAACTGACAGAAAGGGAAAGGATCCAGAGGCAGGCAAGATGGCGAAGACCTAGGAGAATTAGAGGGAGGGGAAACTCTTATCAGGTTATATTATATAAGAAAAGAATCTATTATTAATAAAAGAAACAAAAGGATAAAAACAAAGGAGTAGCAGTGTGAGTAGGGGGACCAGGAAACTGGTGAGTCAATGTACTAGGGCAGGGGAGGACAGATGTCTCAGCTCAAGCTCACAGTGACTCAAGTCACCTTTCTTTCTTTTTCTTGCTTGGACTCTCAACTGTTTAGATTACATTGACCCTGATTGGTATCTGTGATGCATTTTTGTAGCCCATCAACTTTAATGCTAATCTTTTGCCAAGAGGCCCTAATGGATACATTCAGCAATACCATTTATACAGACCTTCCAGACATCTTTGTACCAGTTCCTTTGACACATGAATTTAGCCATCTTACTGACTATTATCATGGATTAGATGAAAATAAGATACTACAAAGAATATTAATATATAGAGAGGGTCATTAAAGGAGTATGAGCTGTTGTCTTGTAAAGGGCTAACTTGAGGCTATTTGTAATGATACTCTAGACATGGAGAAGATTGATAATGTGGGAACAAGTTTCAGAATTCCCTATAAACTCTTTCTGATACCTCACATATGGATAGAAGTTCTTCAGACTTGTGCATTATGAAGCTTTATGTGCCCTGTTTGTACTATGCACATGATTCAGAATATTGCTTCTTCTTACTTCTTGAACAATAAGGTCTAGATGTTCAGATTATGCATTTATTCTTAAGTTTTCAGCACACCATTTTACAAACTACAACTCTTAAACAATTGGAATACAAATCTAATAAATTATTGAGAAATATGTGAACATTTTGAGGGCTGTGCTTCATTTCATGTGGGGCATGTCAGACTTTTTCTTTGGCTATTAAATTGACTTGCCTTGGGTTTGGTGAAAATGATGTTGAGGTCACAAGTTCAGTCCTGGTGCCAGCAGCTTGCTGAGTTCTGTTTTATGACCACAGAGTACATTGGCCATCTGTCTCAAAAATGCATGACTTTGAGCACGAAAGAGTGAGAAAGAATACATATGGGGCATCACAGGAACCTCTTCATCTCTGAAAATAATACAATCAATTATCTTTTCTCAGAGACTACTGTTGTCACCTTCAGAGTTTTTCTGTCTAACATTACAGTGTGATCCTGTTAGAAATGGGGGGGGGGCGGAGAGCACAAACAAATAGAGCAGGACAGCACAATCTAAAACACAGGGACAAACAATCACCACAGAGAAGCTAGAGCCAGAATTTTACTTATGCGACTTCCAGCCAATTTGATTCCTTGAAAAATATTTAATCTTTTCAAGACTTAATTTTACTCTTTGAAAAAAAAATTAGTGCTTCATTGTAAGATTTAGAGGGAGTAATGTGGATTTCCTGAGTACAAGTTCAGTAAATACTGGCTATCAGTGATAATTCCGTTGCAAGTAGAGTGACAGGGAGTTGCCGATGACAAATTCGAGCATCAGAGAACCAACAATCAGAGCATCTTTGCTGTCAAGGATCTTGGGATTTAACCAATTCTGAAGTTTACTGATAAGAAATTGAAGTCTCAAGTTTAAGTGCACTCTTTGGTAATCACAAATGTAACAGAGCTGAGACTATCATTCCCATCTCCAAGTACAATCTCCCCATTCCTTCAAGCTTGGCAGTAGGAGGCAGTATGAATCTGAAGGGGAAGGTGTGATTTAGAATATGTTACTGAGCATCAAATATGGGAAAAAAAAACCCTGCTGTTTTAGCTGCTTAATTCAAACATCATTTAAATATTTACCTCATGTTCAACATGATCCTAGGTAATAAAATATTCAGAACGTATCAAGATTTATATGAAATGGCTTCTACCCTTGTAAAGACAAACTTCCAAAAAATAAAAGCTAATGAACACAGTTCATGGCACCAAAAGGGCAAGAAAAGACCTTAGTAAGATAAGCCAAGGTCTGAACATAAAGGCTGGAACCCTCTCTTTGGGATTAATTGTGCTCTACCAGTGTGTTCAGAGTCCCTGCCCTCCTTCCAGATTTGCGAAGCATCTTCTGAATAATATGCTATGGAAACATTGAAAATTACATCATTTATTTAAATGCTTGTTGGCTCTATGGACATTCATTAATGGAATTCAAACGTGAAAGTCAAACAAACAACTAAACAGCAACAACAAAAACAACAAAGGTCTTGAGTTAACATAAATGAGTTTTTGGCACCTTGCAGTGCTTGGTTATGCAGACAATCCTACTCTAGGAATTTGCAGGTTTGATGCCAATATGCCTCGCTGTGTGTGTGTCCCTGAACATATTGTCTTTTGGAAACCTACAGGTCCCAATTCTTTTTTAAGTTTTTCTATTACAGGGGTGATAGGCAAAAGAGGAGGATTTATGATCACATTAACTCAGTTTATCTATCCCACCTTCTCCTGCATCTATTGCCTTCTGGTTATTTGTAATAAGAACTCTTCATGCAGAAAAAAATTAAGAAATAACACAATGATTGTGCTTTGAAAAGGACTTAAGAAACTTATGGTCATATCTTTTGTTTGATCAAAGAATAATTGTCTTAATTTTTGAAAGTATAAAGTCATAAAATTATTAAATATTTCCTAAGCACCATCTTCTATATGCTAACTTCTTTTGATCATTGGTTATTCTCTTTGTTGACTAGCTCTGAATGATTAGTGCATTTATGGACACTTAAAGATTTTTTAATGTTACTTAAAGAGTGCAAAAATTAAAACTGACTAAAATAAATTGATGAATATCCAGAGTGTTCATTCAAAACACACAAGTTTATGTGAATATTAAATTTACCATGAATTAATCTATTTTTATGAAGAATGCATCTTTTAAAATTATATTAAAAATTTAGTTTGAATAAAAGCAATGTCTTAAGTTAAAAAACTAAGAATTCTAAGAATATTGATTATTTTGGTTTAATAAAACCAAATAAAACATGAAGAAGTAAGAAGATTTTATTTTTTTAAATATAGGAATAAGCGTCACATTTTCCCAAGTGGAAATAAATAACAGAATAAACTATTCCTCAAATAAAAAATGCTACCACATTCACGTTCTTTAACTAAACTGAGCGGGTATCTTGTTTTTTTACTTTTACACTAAGCCGATTCAAAGGCCACATTTTTCCATTTATTTTATAATTGGGATTTGAATCCACACCCCAAAGTGCATATGGCAAGGATTTTATGAAGGCTCCCTTCTTCGAATTTCAAAATAGTTGCCTTATTTCACAGGTTTCTAGAATCAGAAAAGTGAGCATAGACAAACAGCAGATGACCTTTATGAGTAAACCACTCAAGAACAGGATTAATCAGCCTCCATCAGCCAGTCATTAAGCCAAATAGGAGCATTGCCTTGTACTTTTAAACCTCCGATTTACAGTCAGACAAATTGTGTAAAACGGCTGGTAATACAGTGACGCCCAGTGCCACTGGGCCTTAGGAAGCTGACAGTTCCTGTAAAATAGTCATTAAACAACCTCGAGAAGAGACTAATCAGCAGATGCCCCCAGGTGAAGGAGAGAGAAAGCTGAGAGAAGGAAGGAGACTCTCACATCTTAGCACGACTGAATTAAACAGGGCGTATTATGCTGATTTCCAGAGGAGACCCAGTAATTTAATTTTCAGAGCAGTTCCTTTGATTGTAGCAACCATTTTATAAAACATTAATAAAACTTTGTGTAACACATATCTTTTCTCCATTTCATTAGGAAAATGGGGTCAACATATTCAAATTTGCTGACCATTAATTCTATAAGTGCCAACAAAAATTACCAGTATTTTTAAATGCAAGGAGCAGAACTCCATTTCTCAGTCTATTATTCCATCACAAGAACAAAACAGAAAAAAGAAATAAAGTCTATAAAGTTATTGTATATTAGTTTTGGGGGCTTTACATGAAGAGTCTGAGCTAAATCACTACTGTAATGTATAATACAAATGTGACCCTGTAACTTCTGCATAATGACGCCAATTGTACTGGCAAGTAAGTTACTGTAGACACATTTGGCCTACACACTGTTTATCAGCCTTATTGAAAATAGATATTTTGCAGCAAGGTACTCTGCATAAAGTTGCTTTAATAATTTTTGCTATACCTTTTGAATAAGAGAAGATCGACTGGAACAAATATTTTAAAGAAGAAATTGGTCTTAAATAATTAATACAACTTTGCCTTGTTTTATAGAATACATATCTATAAAATAAGTGTCATGAAACTGTATTTTTCTAAGTTAACTTGTATTTTCTCCTTTATTTCCATCATAAAAGGGAAGATCTATTTCGCTGAAGTAATTTTTGGCCCCAAGACAACAGTCACATTTAAGAATGAATCATGCCTTTTAAATCAGTAGTAAAATTTATATTCAGATCTAGCAAGTATCCTTAGCCTGTGGATTTTCCCTCTTATAACCTCTGTTCTTTCATTACACAGACCTTGTCTTCTTAACCAAGATTTTGTCAGATGCATAGATTCTCCCTTCTCCCTTTTTATATAAAAGAGGTAAATAAATATGCATATGGATAATACGTCACAATGATCTAAATTAATAAGCAAAGCTAAAATGTTTCTAACTATTAGCTAAAATAAATTCATTATCAATCACAACAAGGATATGGGACATATCCTTTGTGCATGACTTTGTGAGATTTAAGGCTCCAGGAGCTCAAGTTAACCAAGGATCCTATCTGCCTCACTGAGTCACTTCAGCTCTCTCTGATACTTGGTTTCTTCATCCTTAAAATCTAGAGCCTGTAAAAATATTTTTCTTGTTTTTTTTTATCAAAATAACACTACAACATTAATACATATACCATTTATGAGCAAATATTGATAGTTTTAGATATAAAGATTGCCTTTGTTAGGTTTTTGCCAGTCCCTAATTGTGGAATGGAAATTGCTAAATATGCAATAGCCACATGTTATGATATCCATGAAAGCACCTTGTCAATGCGTATGCGTACATAATGGGTTACTTATGTATTTGATATCTGTTTTTATACTTATCAATTTTCCAAATATTGATAATCATGGCAATCCTGAACTCAAAATTCATACTTTGACATCTGTTTCTATATCTGCAGTTCAAAGTTAGTAAGGACTGAATTACAGTTGGTTTGATTATTGCTTTTGTTTATAAAAGTCTATAAGTGTGTCAGGTTATATTCCATTTCATTGTATAAAATGTATTAATTATCTAAATTTTCTAATCTCAAAATGAACAGCCTGTTTTTGTAATATCACAAAGGTTCATAACTTAGCTTACGCTTTAGGCACTTGCTATCAACCACTATAAAACTCCTAAAGATTAAGTACCACACATTTAGAGAGAGAAGGAAATGAAAGTCAGTTATTTAACAGACTTTCATCTGCAAGAGATTTCATTAAGAGGTTCCTTGCTATGTGCCAAGATATGAATGCTGAGTATAATTCAATTTTATACAAAAGAAAATTCCATTCAAGTCTAAAGACTAAATGTTTCCATTCAACTTTCTTTCCACTGAATTAGTAAGAAGAATTGGAAGATAAAAACTGAAATCATAAATGTGTGACACCAGCTTTCAAAGAGCTGAAAAATAACACTTGTGAAATCTTGGTGTTGTGGTTGACAGCAGATTAAGGTTGGCAGTTTATTAGATTAAGTTTAATTCTTAGTTGTGTGGTAGGAACACAGTCAACTTGGGCAGTGGGAGAAATCCTGACTGTTGTGAAGTCATTTTTTTATTCCTTTAAAAGGACACTCTACGATGGCAACTCAAATGTCAGTCTTAAGTTCCATGATCCATTGGGCTACACTTTTTGTTCAGAAGTTTAATTTCCATTGTTAGTCCCATGAAGAATAGCCCATGCTCTCTCTATTTTCTTACAGGGATGCTTTTGATGGAAAACTTTGTGGATGTTTGTAATATTGCTCAGAGCCCATTGGCAGATGAGCATCTCTTGCTGTGGCCTCCATCATTATTTGCCTGTCTTGTCTATTAACGAGCACTATCATCCCATCGTGGGATGACAGCTGCAACACGTACTCAGGCGCAATAAACAGCTAAATGAGGCGCACAGCAATTTCACTTGTCACCAGCGCCCTCGGCACGACTGGCTGCACAGCTTGATGCATAAATTCATGAGGCTGTTGCATATGATGGAGTATGCTTGGCTGAAAGAGGTGATGGATAGCAGGGCAGCTAAAAATGGCCATCACCTTGACTCTGTCAGGACATTTTTTAAAACTACCCCATCAGCTTTCTTGTATTCAATGCACTATCATAGCATAGATTATAAGGTACTGATTTGGTAGTTTTCTTTAGTCAAGACTTTAGGGAACTTTTTTTTTTGTTTGTTTCTAAATCATCCCACATATTGAGGTATAGGTTAAATTTGTTCTTCATTAACTCTTCAGCTATGCTTAAGAGTATGATTTATTATTGTATTAACAGTCTCAGAAATCAGTTTAAGTCTCAAAAATGGTGTCGGGGAACAAAAAAGAAGGGATTTTAAAATACTTCTAAGTTTTACTATGGAGCTTAGAATTAGAAATCTAAGACTTTAAGACTTTAAACACATAGCACGTGAATATTGAAGCACAGTTTTAGGAGACTGAGTATATGTACAAGCCATGACAAAGCCGAGTACCATTCTGGGGAACCTCATTACATCACTGTTGATATGTATTTTCTGATCAGTTTAGAAACATCTAAGACCGTATTGAAGTCCCCCAAGAGAAGCTCTATCCTGGAGAACCCTAAAGATGACCAACACTGCATTTCATTTGCAGTTGTCTAATTTCTTCCTTGCCTGGCTGCCTGAACTCCTGCCAGAACCTTAGCCACCATACATTGGATACTGGGTGTCCACTTATATCAGTGTAAGTCAACAGAAGACACATAAAGGCAACACAGTATATGAGACAGTCCCCGGCAAAGCTGTATGCATTAATTTCTATCACAAAGAGATATGCACAAGCCAGTGTGAGGGGACTAAGTCACTTGTTCTCTAATAAAAGAGGAAAATGCTTGATAATAAGCAATTAATAAAGTTGTCATGATTGGTTAAGTAACTATGAATCAACAGGCACACAAAAAATGACCACTACAGGTATAAACTAAGTATGATTCAATCATAATAAAAATATTTATTAGTATGCATGGAGATGAACAGCTCTTATAGCTACTATCTTTCCTACTCTTATCATAAGAAAGGAGAAAATTCTGAGAGAACCTGTAGGAGATTAGAGCAGACAAGAAATCAAATACTGTTGCCATTTATGTTTAACTTAATTTTATTTATTTATTTTTTTACTTACTCACTTTATATCCGGATCACTTACCCTGGTCCTGGTCATCACCTCCCACAGTCCTTCCCCCTTCTCCTTTCCCTTCTCCTCTGGGTGGGTTGGGTCCCCCTGGGGATCCCCCCACACTGGTACTCAAGTCTCTGTGAGACTAGGTTGCCAGTCACATGTATGTCACTCTTGTTATTTGCCCATGTCCAAAACATTTGTCAAACTTATTGACTACAATGTATTATTTTAGTTTTTAAAACAAAAGTTAGACAAAAATATAAAGTCCACTGAAATAGACCTTATAAATAATACTTAAATGATTTAAGAAAATCTGCTAATTTATAGGAAGAAACTATTTTGAACTATTTGGAAATCAAAATACTTCTAAAGAAGAGTTTACAGTGTAATGTCTAAAGACATTATCACGTAACTTCTCTGAATATGTTATTATCTGGCTAATCTCAGGACTGAGGCTGGTGTTTTAAGGAGAAACTGACAGTGGCCACTAGTAAAGATGTATTGATAATAAAATAAACCTTGAAGAAATGGGAAATATGAAGGTTATTTCATGTTGCTGAGATGAAACTAGGAGGAATCTGCAAAGGAACAATGTCGTGACAAAATGTTGAATCTCTAAACCTATAGTATATCAAGCATTATTATACTGAGTCTTGGAAGAGCCAAATTAGCAATTTGGCATAAATAAAATATTTAAGCAGGGCGTGGTGGCGCACACCTGTAATCCCAGCACTTGGGAGGCAGAGGTAGGCAGATTTCTGAGTTTGAGGCCAGCCAGGACTACACAGAGAAACCCTGTCAAAAACAAAAACAAAAACAAAAACAAAAACAAAAATATTTAAGAGGCTACCATAGAAATCTTAATAGTCCCTATACTACTTATTATTATAGAATATACTTAAAATTCAAATTAATTTAAAATAAAGAAATTGTAATTCCAATGATTTTGTTCTTATGTGACAAAGAATACTCATTTATCATTCCTTAGTTACTATATGCCTGAAGTCTATGAATGTGTGGCTGAATCTCCTCAGATACATACAAGGCTAAAATCAAATTGCAATCCAGAAACCCCACTAAAGGCATCCTTAGTAATGGCAGAATGTAAGATTGGCATCTTTATCCTTTATTGCCTATTAGTCTTACTAGACAGTTTTTCTCCATTCTTTCCTGTAATTCTAATTAATGACATTTGGTATAGATTGATTCCTTCCTATACTTCAAGTCTTCCATGGTTTTCTATTTCCTTTAAAATCTCTGCTTTAAAGGTCTCTTAAGATTATAACCATGATAGGTAATATAAGGATTAAAGTGACAGACTGTCATATTCCTGAATTCTTCAGCTTAAGTTTTGATGGATATTTTAGAAATTCTACCTACTACCATGATGAACAAATGGTTAAAAATTTAAACAAAGATAATTTTGTATTTATTTTAAAGACAAAAGTTAAAATAAATGTTGATGTGACAAGAATATCTTTGACTCACTTGTCTTACCTTTGCCTCAACCAAGTTGAGGTGAAATATTTAAAGAGTTTTGTTGCAGGGTCATCTCTCAGTTTAAAATTATTTGCCTAGCATGTCTAAGGTCCTTGGTTTGATATTCAGCCCCACAAAAACATATTGATAAATAAATAATATATTTTTCTAAAAAATACTGCATTAAAATAGTAATTATGTGAAGGGTTTCACACTTTCTTTGAGACTGTACCCACACAAATACTCCAATCACCTCACCTAGATGGTGTTCTTGTTTGCAACCTTCACAGAATTAGAAGCTGGCCATTCACCAATGATCAAAGAGAGAAGGTCAGCAGGTTGTTCACCTATCTAAATGTCAGAAGACAGTGAGGATCCAGGCTCAAAGCTACAAAACTATTCTTGCTCCTTTAGTTAAATCATAGGAAAATGTTTTCGTTTGTTTGCCCCGACCCTTCAAAATCATGTTGGAGTTTATTTTCCATTGTAATTGGATTCAGGGACAAGGATATGAGGAATAACTCCCAAAAGCAGTTCAGTGTTTTGTCAAAGGGCCTTCAGGAGTATACTGTCTTTTTGGGCTATTTATTTGTCTCCAAGTCATAAGAGGCATATTGCCACATACACAGCAGACACCAGGACCTCATCTGATATCACATCTGCTAGAGTTTTGGTACACTGGAATTGCCAACTCCAGTCCCAGAAGCAATATATTCCTCTGGGTTATAAATTACTCAGTCTATAGCATACTGTGGTGGCAGCAAAACCCAAGCATGAATGTTAAAGAGTAGAGACTAATTTTTAGTAAAGGTTATTTAAAATATAACCTTAAAATATCCTGAACAGAGGCTCAGGAAACTTCTTCCCAGAATGTACACATCACTAATTGTTGTCTGAAGCATTTAAGATTCAGGTAAGTGTCATCTTCCACAAGTTTATGAATAAAATATAAATATTTTAAGACAACAGACAGTTTTGTTTTGTGTACAGTGGATACATAGTACTTCTCTTGGCAAACTAATAGTGAAAAAGATCAATGAAATACAGGAACATTAAAATGTGTCACTTCTGAGGGGTTTGTGATTAATGATAATTTAGGAGATTTGGTTCTGGTTTATTAATAGTCATGATCTAAAATGAAACAAGAGGACATAAACTAGATTCAGAAATATTTCTTTCTCCCCCTCTATCTTCTTTTCTCTCCTATATAAAAGTGGGTTAAACAGGGGGTGGCGGATAGAGAGCGGATAAAGAACCCATAAAGTAATAAGGTAGTGAAACCTGACTACAATCCATGAACAATTATTTTTTCTACAAAAACAAAATAAGCCAAGAGGATATAAAATATCTGTGCCTTTTCCTCAAATTCTTTTCTGGATACTTTGTTTCTTCAATATACTTGTTATTTTAGGCCAAGGCTTAGATTGTAACATTATACAACCCTGTGTCCTAAAGGATGTGACACAAGAAAAATAAAACAAAATAAAAACCTCTCAAAGGCACAAGGACTTTTATTTATTCATCATAACTCTATTCCCCCTGAGAGTGTGGAGGTAAATTTTAATAGCCATATCCTTGGCTAAAGAAATGGTTAGAGAAGTGTTGCTGCTTACTCTGGGGTATCTCACAGGATGTTTACAGGGAGATTTGACTAAGAAGGAAGGACACATCCAGAATGTGGGAGAGCATCATTCAAAGGAGAGAGAGGAATGAGGAGAGAGGATATACAGGGAATAACGGAGAGGTTGGAAGAGAGGAAAAGCCATTCTTGGATAACCCACTATCCACATGATTCAGCACATTGAAATCTATTGGTTGCCTAAAATTTAAACCATTAGAATAAGGATCAAATTAATAAAAAATACTTTATATATTGGACTATATTTTTGTATTTTGACATCAGCCAAAGCAAAGTTCAAGTCCTTGAGAGCAAGCAGGATCTCTGAGTGCATTTTTGCCTTCAGTGTCAGCTCTAGCATGAGGTACATGTCAGCACTGGGAACTGCAGTGATGGATTGGAGCAGATTTGGGCGCTCTACCGAGTTTTCACAAATACTTTGTCCAAATACATTTTTCAGTGTAATTTATTTCTGATTCAATTTCATTTGTTTTTCTAAATTATTATCTATTCTTGTACTCCTGTGTGCTTAGAACACATTTAAATTATATTTTCTTCAATTTTCATTAAAAATAAATTTTACAGGTCTGAAATAGTAATTTACAGTTAACTAATACACTCAGGAAATTAAAACTCTCTGAAATATTAACAGTTCTTTAGTGTTTCTGTGTACATACATGTATAAAATATCATTTTATATGTGTTTTGTCCAAATCCTTCCTTTCCTCCTCTTCTTCCTGCCTCCTTTTCTCTCTCTCCCTCTCAACCTGTCTCCCTTTTTCCCTTCCTAACTTTTGAAGAGTTGCTAGTCTTGAAGCTTTGTGAAGGTGGAAGAGACCTTGAAGGACTGTTGACTGGCCATGCACCTGAGTACTTCATGCATCTGGTCAACAGTTGTATTTTGCAGGCTTCTCTGTCATATTTTGATGATAAAAGTCTCAAAACAACTCTAGGCCATTCAGGCTTTTTGATACAGGTTGTATATTTTCAGTTGTTCTGCTCACGCACATTCTGTCTTCCAGAACTGAAATCCCAGGCCCATGTAGTCCTTTCTTACTCACTTCCTGTCACCGTGTATTGCTGCTACTGTCAATGCCAAGGGTTTTGTTTGATCCTCCAAAACTTTTCAATTCTATATCTGTGAATTCCTCTTTTATGAGATTTGATCACAGCCTTCCTCATATTTCATATGTATACTTTAATGAATATAATTCATTATAAGACTATACACTTCCAATATCAGAAAACACTAGTTTACATAATACATGATCATACTACTTTTTAATAAATTTATCAAACTCGAGTGTATTGTATGTTCCTATTATTAACTTTGTTCAGTTAGTGAAAATGTATAAATGTAATATATACACATTTGTATATACATATATGTATGTTGCATATATGCATATGTGTTTGTGTATATGCTGTACAATGTGTTTTATACATTTAAAATAACACTTAAATAAGTATGGCTAAAATTCAACATGGCAACCAAAACTGAAACCTGCAAAGGAAAGCCATCATTTAACACTGGAACATTAAAGATGTAGAAGCTGAAGAACTGGTTTCAAAGTATGCTGTCTTCAACACTTTGCAAAATGGATCCACAGAGAGCAAAAGTAAGACACATAATATCTAGTTTGCCTACCAGGGAGTCTATTCCACATTCCATGTTAACCTTGTCCACGTTAGTAATCCTCAGAATGTTTCCAATAACCTTTGCTTAAACTTCCTTCAAAAGTTTTCTGCTTCCCTTCTGTGTGAGCACCTCATTTCATGGTGGCAGAGCCTGTATTCGGAGAAGCCATACATATTTAACTCTTTTTAATCTTATCTCACATCAACCCTTTCAGCCTCTCAATCATATTTGTAGTCCTGCTCAGAATTCTCTCTAATATGATGGCATCCTGCTGGTACTGGGATTTTCATAAATGGACACACTTGTCTGACTTGTGATATGTGATCTCTACACACACTGCCCAGATAGTTTTTACAATCCACTATATCATCCCCTGCAATCTTCTGCTAATTTCTGTAACCATCACTCGCAAGGCTCTTTCATCACTACTCCTTTCCCAGTATATGACCTACATTTTCTGGTTATCTGCAGACATTCCATCCAAGATGCATTGCTTTACATTTTTTAAGCCTCAATCTTATTCTGATATTTTCTAACTGGATTTGACAATTACATTTAACACTCATAAATTACTATATAAGCATTGTGTGATATATAAAAAATAAAATATATAAATATTATACTAAAATATAATTACTTTGTAATTGCTATTTTAAATTAGTTAATTTATATATGGATTCATGCTTTTTCCCTATAAATGTGGTCAAGAATAAGCCTTGGCCAATTCTGCCATTTAGTCCATTTGCATGGTTTTTTTCATGCAGATTAGTGAACACCTTTCCATGCATTTCCTAGCATACCAGTCCACTTTTTATGTGGTATTGCAATATAATGCTACAATATATAAAATGCTATGAAATGAATTGCATTATGCCTTGATGCTGTTTTCTAACATTGCTTATTAGAGGTTGTAAGTTGTAATTAAAGGACAATCATAGGTCAGTCTTTTGAATGGAATAAAAATATAATTCCTGGCATCCACTTATTTAGGGTATATTCCTCTCTAAGTTGGATAATACCCCAAACCCTCTTCACTTTTCTTTCTAAAGTTTTCATACACATAGGTCCATTATGAGAAATTGTGTCAGGTGACCCATTTAGCATAAAATTAACATTTTTCAGCTGTTTGGGATGAGTATCAAGTGCTTATCTACATTGCAATTTAACACCCTACAATATAGTTTGATGTCATTATGTATGCTAGGAGATGAGGCAGTATAGGACACTTATAATTTTATAAATTGTAAGGGCAATAAAATATTATAATAAGTTTATAATTGTGGAAAAGTTAATATACAGGCACTGAATGTTATATTCACACAAATTAGCCAAAAGCAGAATTCTGAAATCCCATCAGAGGGATCACATATTAGATATCCTGCATATCATAAATTTAAACTATGATTCATAACAATAGCAAAATTACCATGATGAGATATCAACAAAATAATTTTATCATTGGTAGTCACCACAACATGCAGAATAACGAATACAAGTTCATTATTTTTAGCTACAAAGCCTACTCTTTTTTGTGCATGTTCTCTTTTAAATAGAAGGCTAAGGTGCTAGAGGCAAGGCTTAGTGGTTAATAGTGTTTCCTACTATTGCAGAGAACCCAAGTTTTGAGTTCCCTTCTCAGTATCTATGTTGGCATCTCCTAAAATTTTGTAATTCCAAATCAGTGATCTTCACACTCTTCCAGCCTCTCCAGTTATTTATACACACTTGCACACATACATATAAATAAACATTTGAAATTTTGAAAATAACTGCAGCTTGAGGTGTCTTGTGAGCTCAGGTGTTTCTGCTGGCTGGCGCTCACCAGGTTTACCTACTCCTGGATCTATCATTATGGCTAGCATTCAGATTATTTCTATTGCAATTTAATGAAGTTATTTTTCTAATAAAAATCGCCTTACTATTTTTTTCTGATATTTTTAACTATTTTAAAATAAGAAGTTCAAAGACATTCAGGCTGCTGCTTTTCAAGGACAAGATTGAATGGACTTGACACATTTTTCTGTATTCTTTACCTAGACTGTTGGTGAAGAATTTAATACTTGTACATTTTTGCCAAACCATGCCCAGTCCTGGGCTTATTAGCTGATGAAAATAACAAATTCATCTACTGAGAACTCTGTTTATTAGTGGCCCAATTCCAATAAGATGTCTTGAAAATTATTCTTTACAGACTCTTTCATAACACACAGGACACACTAGTGACACTGATCTATTTCACAATCTCTTTTACTACCCTTGATCACAGAATCTTAATTCATAAGTCAAAATCATTTTATTGTCCAATTAATCAAAGAAAATGCAAAGAAAAGATTGCATTTGCTATAATTCGGCTAATTCCTTGGGAAGGCTTCCACAGACCTCAAATAGGTATGGCACTGCCAAAATGATCTCTGAAAAGGCCTGATTAATTTGTGTTTAATATTCCTTTTGGCACTTGCCACATGGTCACATCTCTGCTTTCTATAGTCACTGACCTTTACTAGGTGTCATTGAAACTTTGCTCATGCTTCAAATTTGAAATTAGTAAGATTGCCTGATAAGGATGGTTTGCTCACACACCAAATGCTTACTTGCTAGTTTCTTGTGAAAACTACCATCCGCCATTCTTAGATTCTGTTGGAATTGTCCCAGCTTCCATACTTTGAAATCTCATTGCAAAGGTAAACAGTGTATGAGAGTGGCCAAACTCTCAAGAAACTATTGTACCCCATTATTCCAACCAATCACAAAGAAAATAATTTTTGCACTCTTAAAAAATGTTTTATTTTTGTGGGTTTGATGCCTCTAAAGAAAGTTCTAAGGCTTTTTCTCACAGTGGTTCTCAACCTGTAGTTTGCAACCCTTTTGCAGATCGAACAACTCCTTCACAGGGGTCACATAACATATTCTATATGTCAGATATTTACTTTATGATTCATAACCATAGCAAAATGACTGTTATGAAGTAGCAAAGAAATAACGAGAAACTGTATTGGAGGTCACAGAATTAGAAAGGTGGAAAACCACTGCTTTAGAAAATGGCTGTGAAGAAACCAATTTTATGATTTCCACCCTTGTATATTTTAGCATAGCATTTATAATAATACTTTTTTGTTCTGAAATAATTTCAAAGGAATATATGAGAGTGGTTACATTTGCTTGCACTCTGTTCTTTTATTGTAATAAAATAAATATTTTCTTTTGTCTTTTCGTAGAAAGAATTTGTATATTACCAGATGAACCTTTTTAAAATCTTTATTGTTATTTATGCCTCCTTGTATCTCCTCCTCTACCCTGCCCCTTCCCTTCTATACCACAGTATAGCCCTTCATGTTCAATACTGCCTCTTTAAACCTTTATACCAATGTATACTATTATGATAAACTTCCTAAAAATCTATCTATGCACATACATAAAATGAATTTAATGGAGTAGCCACAATACCCTTAATGGCACTGTAAACTGATAAAGTATAATCTCAGGGCCATAAATGTGCTTTTACTCTTGGAATTGTTTATCATTGGGGTACCTAACATCCCCAAATATAACATGCCAATGCTCATGATTACCCTCTAGAACTTGATATTGAGACCTATTTCTGAAAACTCACATACTCAATGTATGTGCATAGAGAAATTAAGATGGTTCTGACCTGGAAGCTTAATTTTGACTGAATAATTTTATAGTAATGTTTCGTTCTATGTAAGCTACCAGAAGACAAAAGTGATAATTATTCTTACCCAGCTGTGAACCCAGTGAGCTCCAATAGAGATTTTCCTAGCAAGACATGCCCAGTGGGACAGTAGTGGATAAACATCAGGGAAGGAACCAACTACTTCCTTATTAGATTTAGCGCCTGCTCCATAATATAGAGTACCTGACAGTATTGTCAGGACAGAGTATTTCTAAACAGGCTTTCACCCTAGGAAAGAACCTAGTACTATTATTCTGCTAAATGTGCATAATATCAATCAACTCCTAATGACTTATTGTTATTCCTATATCTATTCTTGATTGCCACCTTGAGTATAAATGGAATTAAATAAAACCCAATTGTCCAAGTATGCCTCTGATGGATTTTTCTTGATTCAATCATTTAAAGTGTGAAGATCCACCCTAAATCTAGATCTTTTAAAGTGGAGGAAGGGGATGCTAGCTTTTGTCTGCTTGTCCTATCTCCCTCATTTGCCAGTCCATTCCTTCTTTACTAGTTTGTTTCTTCGCTGGCATTTGATTATATTTCCTGAGGATCCCATTATGTACTGAAGAACAGCTAAGACATCCAGCTTCATGGACTAAGCAAGTGCTGGATCCTTGAATTTTCCTCATTAGACATCCATTGTTGGACTAGTTGGACCACAGCCTGTAAGTCACTTTAACTCTAATACACACACACACACACACACACACACACACACATACACGGTTCTATCAAAAATAATCACTAATAAACCCAGAACTGAGCATTTCTTAATCCTCATAATAGAGGCTATTATTTACATTTGATGGTTATTAATACAAAGACTTACAATTGGACAAGGTACAGAGAACAAGAGAAGGCAGAATGATTAGACATAAATGTCATATATATATATATATATATATATATATATATATATTCACTCTTTTCTAAGAATTATTGTGGCAGAGTGTGGAGGCAAATTGTTAAAAGATATGTTAGATGACTATAAAGAAACTGTCTTCCAGATACAATAGGGAACATGAAGATATTAACTCACAGTGGTTGTGACAGCGATTACAATATCTGTGCAAGCTTTATCCAGACCATGTTCCAGTATATAGAAGAGAGTTGGGCATTAAGTATGAC
Source organism: Apodemus agrarius (assembly GCA_964023405.1). Lineage (NCBI taxonomy): Eukaryota > Metazoa > Chordata > Mammalia > Rodentia > Muridae > Apodemus > Apodemus agrarius. Next base: position 129,915,066 of record OZ030009.1, on the reverse strand, counting down.
CCACGGCAAGGGGAATTTTGACATTTTTTCAACTGATGGGAGTGGGAGAGTTCGGGTTCTCTAATATTGAAGCCCAAATAAGTCAATCATTTTTCAGTGGTAAGGCCAAGAAAAGATCCAAAGTCTCTTGAGATGCACAAATTGGTCTTAGGTAGGAAAATAAAATGAACACGATGGGTGGTAAAAAAAAAATGAGAAATAGTCTTGAAAGAGTTGGGGGATGCAGTGTGAACATTAGACAAAACTCTCAAAGAACTAATTCCAACTTTATACATATATAAAATATGGATCCCTGACCCTAGTCCAATGGTTGACTGTAAGTGTCTGCATCTGTCTCAGTTAGCTACTAGTAGAACCTCTCAGAGGACAGCCATGCTAGGCTCCTGTCTGCAAGTACCTCATGGAAACTGTAATAGTATCAGGCTTTGGTGCTCCCTCATGAGATGGATGCCAAGTTGGACTGGTCACTCCTCAGCCACTCCTTCACTCTCTGATCAAGTTTGGTCCCTATAATTCTTTGAGACAGGAATAATTCTGGGGAAATATTTGAAGGTGGGTGTTTGACTACCATACTCCTACTAGGACCCTGACCAATCTTTGGACATGATCTCTTCAGGTTCCATTTCCACTACTAAGAATTATGACTAAAATCATCCCCATTGAGTCCTGGGTGCCTCTCATATCCTAAAATTCTGGGACTTTCTAAAGGATTCCCCCAGGTCCCTACCCCCTGCAACTGAATATTTTCCTTCATTCTCTTGGCCCTCTGAGATTTACTCCTATCTCTCCCCCCTCCTCAATTTCCCCTGACCTTCTTTCCCTCCCCCCTCCCACACTTGTCCCTCCTTCCTTCTACCTCCTGTAATTATTTTGTTCCCCTTCTAGTTGGAAGCATCCTCATTTGGGTCTTCGCTCTTGTTAAACCTCTTATGGTCTGAGGGCTATATCATGAGTATTATGTATTTTTTTTGGCTAATATCCATTTATCAGTGAGCATGCATGAACTTTTGGGTCTGTGTTATTTCACTCAAGATGATATTTTCTAGTTCCATTCATTTGTCTGCAAGACTCATGATGTCCTCATTTTAAACGACTGAATAGTATTCCTTTGTGTAAAAAGAAGAATTAAAGAGCTGAAGGGAATGGGAACCCCATAGGAATACCAACAGTGTCAACTAACCAGGACCCATGGGGGCTCTTAAAGACTAACCCACCAACCAAAAAGAATACACAGGCTGGTCTGTGGTCTCTGGAACATATGTAGTAGAGGACTACTTTGCCTGTCCTCAGAGAGAGAGAGGATGCACCTAATTCAGTAGAAACTTTATACTCCAGGAAAAAGGGATGCTCCCATAATGGGGGTTAGTGAATGGGTCAGGGAGAACTCTCTCAGAAGCAAAGGAGTGGGGAGTGAAGAATTCTGCGATGGGGGACTAGGAGGAGGGCAACATTTGGAATGTAAATAAATAATTTTTAAAAGAAAAATGCATATAAAATAAAAAGTTAGAACATGTGACATTATTGTTTCTGAGAGTAAATAGTTTTTAGATCTCTAAAAATACTGCCAAACTACATTCTCATATCTTGTATGGATTGATTATCTTACTTACAAAATAAAGAGCAATTGTTTTTACAATTTGTTTCTCTCCTTTTAGAAATACTACTACATAAAAAAAAAAAAAAAACAGCCATCAAGTTCTGTTCGGTATTGCTAGACTGTATGTTACCAAACGTTAGTATATTCTACAGTTAATTATACATTTACTTTACTATCTTGAATACTGTGAATACTATCTTGAATATTGTGAAGATTTCATTCTACTACTTCTTATATGTATTATACACCTAACAATAGTGCATCTCTGAGTGATTCAATTATTTATTATTTATCTAAAGGATCATATATGCTTAATCACTTATTATAACACACACACACATACACACACACACACACACACACACACACACACACACAAATATTTCTTTAATCTTTTTTTATACTCCAGACTTTTTTATTCCCTTCCCAATCCAGTCCTCTCTCTGACTGTTCCACATCCCATACCTCTACCCCCATTTCCAAGAGAATGACCCCACCCCTGCACCCTGACCCAAGCCAGACCTCCCCACTCCCAGGGGCTTCAAGTCCTTTGAGGGTTAACTGCATCTTCTCTGACTGAACCAAGACCCAGCAATCCTTTGCTGTATATGTGTTGGGGGCCTCATATCAGCTGCTGTATGCTGCCTGGAAGGTGGTTCAGTGTCTGAGAGATATCAATGGTCAAGGTTATGTGAGACTGCTGGTCTTCCTCTAGGTTTGCCCTCCTCCTCATCTTCTTCCAGCATTTCCCTAATTCAACCACAGGGTCAGCAGCTTCTGTCCAGTGGTTTGTTATAAACATCTACATCTGACTCTTTCGGCTGCTTGTTGGGTCTTTCAGAGGGCAGTCATGTTAGGCCCCTTTTTGTGAGCACACCATAGCATCAGTAACAATATCAGACCTTAGGACCTCCCTGGAGCTGGATCCAAATTTGAGATTGTCAAAGGACCCCCTTTTCCTCAGGCTCTTCTACACTTTTGTCCCTGCAATTCTTTCAGATAGGAATAATTCTGGGTCAGAGATTATGAGTGTGGGATGGCACCCCATTCTGTCTACTTGATTCCTATCTTTCTACTGGAGGTAGGCTCTACAAGTTCCCTAACCCAATTCTAGGGCATTTCATTTAAGAACATTTGAGTTCTGAGATTCTCTCACCTCCTAGGTCTCTGGTATATTCTAGAGAGTCCCCGCATCTTCTACCTCCTAAGCCTGCCTGTTCCCATTCTTTCTGCTGGCCCTCAGGGTTTCAGTCCTGTTCCCACCACCCAAAACCTCATCATATTCCCTTCTTCCCTCCCTGTGCCCTTTTCCCACCTGGGCTCCTTCATATCTCCCCACCTCCTGTGATTGCTTCCTTTACTCTCCCAGGTGGGATTGAGGCATCTTCATTTGAGCCTTTCATCTTATTAGAAGTTTTAAGTTCTGTGGATTTTATCCTGGGTATTCTGTACTTTTTTTTGGGCAATATTCAGTTATCAGTGAGTATATACCATGTAGATCCTTTGGGGTCTGTCTGAGTTACCTCACTCAGGATGATATCTTCTAGCTCTATCTATTTTCATGCAATACTCACGATGTCCTCATTCTTAATAGCTGAATAGTATTCCATTGTCTAAATAAACCATATTTTATGTATCCATTCTTCCGTTGTAGAACATCTGGGTTGTTCTTAGCTTCTGACTATCACAAGTAAGTCTGCTGTGATCATAGGGGAACCTGTGCCCCTCTGGCATGGTGGAACTTCTTTGGGGTATATGACCAAGATGTGTCTTCCAATTTTTCGAAGAACCTTCAGAATGATTTCCAGAGTGCTTGTACTAGTTTGCAATCCCACCAGCAATGTAGAAGTGTTCGTCTTTCTCCACATCTTCACCAACATCTGTTATCATGTGAGGTTTTGATCTTACTGATTCTGATTGGAATAAGGTGGAATCTCAGGGTCATTGTGATTTGCATTAAGGACTTTGAACATTTCTTTAAGTGCTTCTCTGCCATTCGAGATTTCTCTGTTGTGAATTCTCTGTTTAGCACTATACCCATCTTTTTGATTGGGTTATTTGGTTTCTTGGTAGTTAGCTTCTTGAGTTCTTTATATATTTTGGATATTAGTCCACTATTGGATGTGGGGTTAGTAAAGATTTATTTCCCAATCCGTGAGTTGCCAATTTTTCCTATGGGCTACGTGCTTTGCCTTACAGAAGCTTTTCAGTTTCATGAGCTTCCATTTATCAATTCTTGATCTTAGAACCTGAGTTCAGTTTCGGAAAATTTTCCCTGTGCCAATGATTTCACTCTCTCTCTCTTGTATTAGACAGAGCATATTTGGTTTTATGATGAGATTCTTGATCCACTTGGACTTGAGCTTTATGCAAGGTGACAAATACGGATCTATTTTTATATTTCTACATACAGACTACTAATTAGACTAGCACCATAAATTCAAAATGCTTCCTTTTTTATAATATATTTTTGGCTTCTTTTTTAATGGTCAAGTGTCCATAAGTGTGTGATTTTATTTCTGGGACTTTAATTCTATTCCATTGATAAATGTGTCTGTCTCTGTACCAACACCATGAAGATTTTTATCACTATTGCTCTGTAGTAAAGTTTGAGGTCAGGAATGGTGATTCCCCTAGAAGATCTTTGTTAAGAATTGTTTTCACTATCCTGGGTTTTTGACTTTACAGATGAATATAAGAATTGCTTTTTCCACATCTTTAAAGAATCATGTTGGGATTATGATGGGGATAGCATTGAATCTTTTGGTTGCTTTTGATAGGATGTTCATTTTTACTATCCATTATCATAGGAGATTTATCCATTTTCTGAGCTCGTTTTTTTTAAATTAATTTTTTGAGGGACTTGAAGCTATTTTTATACAGATCTATCACTTGTTTGGTTAGAGTTATCCCAAGATGTTTTATATTATTTGTGCCTATTGTGAAGGATGTTGTTTCCTTAATTCCTTTCTCAACCCATTTATCATTTGTATAAAGAAGACTACTGATTTGTTTGAATTACTCTTATATCCAGCCACTTTGCTGAAGTTGTTTATCAGCCAGAGAACTTCTCTGATAGAATTTTTGGGGTCACTTATATATCATCATAGTGATACCTTGACTTCTTTTCCAATTTGTATCGCCTTGATCTTTTTCTGTTGTGTTGTTGCTCTAGCTAGAACTTTGAGTACTATTGAATATATATGGGAAGAGTGGAATCATCGTCTTGTCCCTGATTTTAGTGGGATTGCTTTATGTATCTCTCTAACTAATTTAATATTTCCTGTTGGGTTGCTGTAGATTACTTTTATTATGTGAAGAAATAGGCCTTGAATTCCTGATCTCTCCTATACTTTTAACAGGAAGGGGTGTTGTATTTTGTTAATTGCTTTTTTCTGCATTTGAGGAGATGACCATGTGAATTTTTTCTTTGTGTTTATTTATATAGGTCTATTACTTGAATAAATTTTTGTATATTGTACCAACTTTTCATTGCTGTGATGAAGCCTACTTGATTGTGGTGAATGATAGTTTTGATGTGTTCTTGATTTCCGTTTGCAAGAATTTTATTGAGTAGTTTTGAATTGATATTCACAAGAGAAATTGGTCTGATATTCTCTTGTTTGTTGTGTCCTTGGATGGTTTATGTAACAGAGTACTTATGGCTTCATAGAACTAATTAGGCAGTGTTCTCTCATTTTTTATTTTATGAAATAGTTTGAGGAATATTGGTATTAGGTCATCTTTGAAGATATTGTAGAATTCTGCACTACAGCCATCAGGCCATGGGCTTTGTTTGGTTGGGAGGATTTTAATGACTTCTTCTATTTCCTTAGAGGATATGGGCCCATTGAGATAGTTTGCCTGAGGACAGACCCAACAGACAGCACCAGGTACATAAAGATATCCTGAGTCTAACATCACTTGGGACGCAGGTCATCAGGCTTCTGCCTGCACCCAGGGCCTGGGCAGCTCTGTGGGCCAACTGTATGCAAGCCATCAGAATGATCTGCACTTGGAAAAGGTCCCCACAGCATCCACCATCTTCGCTCCCAGACAGAGCAGACAGGCAGCACCAGCTTCACAAAGATATTCCAACTTTGACATCACTCAGGGCACAGCCTGGCAGCCTTGGACAGCTCTATGGGCCATCTGTGTGACAGCACTCTCCTAGGCCATTTGCCCTACAGAGTGATGGGTACTTGGAGGGGGTCCCCGAGGCATCCATCTTTTCACACTTGGGCAAAGCAGATAGCAACACCAGGTACACAGAGACAACTCAAGCATAACATTGCTTGGGACAAAGCACACCAGGGCTCCAACAGCACCCAAGAGTTCGGCAGCACATCAGCAATCTGTGCCAGGGTAAATCCAGTCATCCAGTGCTGTGGAAATAGCCTTACAGGCTCACAGGATGTTCAAGCACCAGCCAGTGACAACAGCACAAACCAATGCCAGTTGGCAAAAGGCAAATGTAGGAATGTTACAAACATATCAAGGCAATATGGAGCATCTGAACCCAATTCTTCAACAACAGCAAGTCCTGGATATCCCAACACATCAGAAAAACAATATTGGGATTTAAAATCACTGGTCATGATGCTGTTAGAGGAACACAAGAAGGACATAAATAAATCTCTTAAAGAACTACAGGAGAAATTATATATTTCCTCCATATTCTCCAGGTGTGTTGAGTAAAGACTTTTGTAGTAGGATCTGATGGTTTTTTTTTTAATTTCCTCAGTTTCTGTCGTTATAGCCCCCTTTTCATTTCTAATTTTGTTAATTTGGATACTGTCTCTGTGTCCATTGGTTAGTGTAGCTAAGGGTTAATCTATCTTGTTGATTTTCTCAAAGAAACAGCTCCTGGTTTTGTTGATGCTTGGAAGGTTCTATTTATTTCTACTTCATTGATTTCAGCACTTAGCTTGGTGATTTCCTGTCTTCTACTCCTCCTGGGTGAATTAGCTTCTTTTTGTTCCAGGTCTTTCAGCTTTGCTGTTAAGCTGCTAGTGTATGCTCTCTCCAGTTTATTATTGGAGGCACTCAGGGCTATGAGTTTTCCTCTTAGCAATACCAAAATTAAATCAGGATCAATAAGATCAGCTAAACAGTCCCATAACCCCTAGAGAAATAGAAGGGGATATAGAAAGTCTTCCAACCAAAAAACTACGGGACCAGATGGGTTTAGTGCAGAATTCTATCAGACCTTCAAAGAATACGTAATACCAATACTCTTGAAACTACACAAAGGTCCAACAAAGAAAGAGAACTACAGACCAATTTCCCTTCTGAATATTGATGCAAAAATACTAAATAAAATTCTTGCCAACTGAATCCAAGAGCACATCAAAATGATCATTCACCATGATCAAGTAGGCTTCATCCCAGGGATGCAGGGATGGTTCAATATACAGAAATCCAACAATGTAATCCACTACATAAACAAACTAAAAGAAAAAATGACATGGTCATCTCATTAGATGCTGAAAAAGCACTTGACAAAATCGTTTCATGCTAAAAGTCTTGGAAAGAACAGGAATTCAAGGCCCATATCTAAATATAGTTAAAAACAATATACAGCCAACCAGTAGCCAAAATCAAAATAAATGGAGAGAAACTTGAAGCAATCCCACTAAAATCAGGGACTAGACAAGGCTGCCTTCTCCATATCTTTTCAATATAGAACTTGAAGTTCTAGGGAGAGCAATTAGACAACGTAAGAAAGTAAAAGGGATACAAATTAGAAAGGAATAATTCAAACTATCATTATTTGCTGATGATATGATAGTATACTTAAGCGACTCAAAAAACTCCACCAAAGAACTCCTACAGCTGATAAACAACTTCAGCAAAGTGGCTGGTTATAAAATCAACACAAGCACATCAGTAGCCTTCCTGTACTCAAAGGGCAAGCAGGCTGAGAAAAAAGTAAGGAAAATAGCACCCTTCACAATAGCCACGAGCAATGTAAAGTATCTTGGCATGACTCTAACCAAACAAGTTAAAGATCTGTATGACAGGAACTTCAAGTCCTTGAAGAAAGAAATCGACGAAGACCTCAGAAGATGGAAAATTATTTCATGCTCTTGGATTGGCATGATCAATATAGTAAAAATGGCCATCGTGCCAAAAGCAATCTACAGATTCAATGCAATCCCCATCAAACTCCCAATTCAATTCTTCATAAATTTAGGTAAAGCAATTCTCAAATTCATCTGGAATGACAAAAAGGCCAAGATGGCTAAAACTATTCTCAACAATAAAAGGACTTCTGGGGGCATCAATATCCCTGACCTCAAGAAGTACTACAGAGCAATTGTGTTAAAAAACTGCATGGTGTTGGTATAGCGACAGGCAAGTAGATCAATGGAATAGAATTGAACATCCAGAAATGAACCCACAGAGTTATGATCACTTGATCTTTGATAAAGGAGCTACAACCATCCAGTGGAAAAAAGATAGCCTTTTCAACAAATGGTGCTGGCTCAACTGGAGGTAAACATGCAGAAGAATGCGAATTGACCCACTCTTTTTTAAAAAAGGTATTTAATTTTGTTACTTAGTTTCATATCCATTAGCTCTTTTGATCAATACACCCCAAGAGTAAAAAGGTGTAGCCCCAGAACTGATATTCTTAAAGACCTTTAGTTCTCTGAGCATTCCTTTCTCTTACTTTTACCTTCTTCAAACCAGCTATAATGTGGCTTTATTCATTTTTTTAAAAACAAAATTTACTGGATATATTCTATATTTACATTTCATTTCCCTTTGTCTGGTTCCCGGAACCCCAAAGGTCCCACATGCCCTTTTCCCTCCCCCTGTTCCCCCATCCACCCCTTCCCACTTCCCTGTTCTGATATTCTCCTGCACTGATTCTTTGATCATTTCCAGCACCAGTGTCCACTCCTTTCCTCTTGTCGAACATCACTTGGTATGTGGATTGTGCCTTTGGTATCCCAAGATTCTAGGCTAATATCCACTTATCAGTGAGTGCATACCATGAGTATTCTTTTGAGACTGGGTTACCCCACTTAGTATGATGCTCTCCAGCTCCATTCATTTCTCTAAGAATTTCATGAATTCATTGTTTCTAATGGCTGAATAGTACTCTATTGTGTATATTTAACACATTTTTTGTATCCATTCCTCCATTGCGGGACATCTGGGTTCTTTCCAGCTTCTGGCTATTATAAATTAGGCTCTATGAACATAGTGGAGCATGTATCCTTAGTGCATGCTGGGGAATCTTCTGGGTATATTCGCAGGAGTGGTATGGCTGGGTCCTCTGGAAGTATTGTGTCCAGTTTTCTGAGGAACCACTAGACTGATTTCCAGAATGGTTGTTCCAGCTTGCAGTCCCACCAGCAGTGGAGGAGTGTACCTCTTTCTCCACATCCTTACCAACACCTGATGTCTCCTGAGTTTTTAATCTTAGCCATTCTGACTGGTGTAAGGTGAAATCTCAGGGTTGTTTTGATTTGCATTTCTCTGATGACTATTGATTTTGAACATTTTTTTGGTGTTTCTCAGCCATCCGAATTTCTTCAGGTGAAAAGTCTTTGTTTACCTCTGTACACCATTTTTGGATGGGGTTATTTGGTTTCTGGTGTCTAACTTCTTGAATTCTTTGTATACTTTGAATATGAGCCCTCTGTCAGATGTAGGGTTGGTGAAGACATTTTCCCAGTTTGTTGGTTGCCAATTTGTCCTTTTGACAGTGTCTTTTGCCTTACAGAAACTTTGTAATTTTATGAGGTCCCATTTGTCTATTTTTGATCTTAGAGCATAAGCAATTGGTCTTCTGTTCAGGAACTTTCCCCCTGAGCCAATGTCCTCAAGGGTCTTCCACGGTTTCTTTTCTATTAATTTTAATGTGTCTGGGTTTATGTGGAGGTCCTTGATACACTTGGAGTTGAGCTGAGTGCAAGGAGATAAGAGTGGATCAATTCTCATTCTTCTGCATGTTGACCTCCAGTTGAGCCAGCACCATTTCTTGAAAAGGCTATCTTTTTTCCACTGGATGTTTTCAGCGCCTTTGTCGAAGATCAATTGGCCATAGATGTGTGGGTTCACTTCTGGGTCTTCAATCCTATTCCATTGATCTACCTCCCTGTCACTGTACCAATACCATGCAGTTTTTAACACTACTGCTCTGCAGTATCGCTTGAGGTCCGGGATACTGATTCCCCCAGAAGTTCTTTTACTGTGGATGATAGTTTTAGCTATCCTGGGTTTTTTGTTATTCCAGATGAATTTGAGAATTGCTCTTTCTAACTCTATGGAGAACTGTGTTGGGATTTTGATGGGAATTTCATTGAATCTGTATATTGCTTTTGGAAAAATTGCCATTTTAACTATATTAATCCTGCCAACCCATGAGTATGGAAGATTTCTCCATTTTCTGAGATCTTCTTCCATTCCCTTCTTCAGAGACCTGAAGTTTTCGTCATATAAATCTTTCACTTGTTTGATTAGAGTCACACCAAGATAGATTATATTGTTTGTGGCTATTGTGAAGGGTGTCATTTCCCTAATTTCTTTCTCAGCCTGCTTATACTTTGCGTATAGGAAGGCTACTGATTTGCTTGAGTTGATTTTATAACCAGCCACTTTGCTGAAGTTGTTTATCAGTTGTAGGATTTATCTGGTGGAGATTTTGTGTAACTTAAGTATACTATCATATTATCTGCGAATGGTGATAGTTTGACTTCTTCCTTTCCAAGTTGTATCTCTTTTGCTTCTTTATGTTGTTGAATTGCTCTAGCTAGTACCTCAAGTACTATATTGAGGAGATATGGTGAGAGGGGGCAGCCTTGTCTAGTCCCTGATTTTAGTGGGAATGCTTCATGTTTCTCTCCGTTTACTTTGATGTTGGCTATCAGTCTGCTGTAAATTGCTTTTACTAATTTTAGGTATGGGCCTTGAATTCCTGTTCTTTCCAAGACTTTGAACATGAAAGGATGCTGAACTTTGTCAAGTGCTTTTTCAGCATCCAATGAGATGACCATGTGTTTTTTTTCTTTGAATTGTTTATGTAGTGGATTATGTTGATGGATTTGCGTATATTGAACCATCCCTGCATCCCTGGGATGAAGCCAAATTGATCATGGTGAATGATCGTTTTGATGTGTTCTTGGATTCTGTTGGCAAGAATTTTACTGAGTATTTTTGCATTGATGTTCATAAGGTTGATTGGTCTGAAGTTCTCTTTTTTAGTTGGATTTTAGTGTGGTTTTGGTATCAGGGTAATTGTGGCTTCATAGAATGAGTTGGGTAGTGTTCCTTCTGTTTCTATTTTGTGGAATAGTTTGAAGAGTGTTGGTATTAGGTCTTCTTTGAATGTCTGATAGAATTCTGCACTAAACCATCTGGTCCTGTGCTTTTATTTTGGTTGGAAGTTTTTCAATGACCCCTTCTATTTCTTTGGGGGTTATGGGACTGTTTAGATGATCTATTTGATCCTCGTTTAATTTTGGTATTTCGTATCTGTCTAGGAAATTGTCCATTTCCTCCAGATTCTCCAGTTGTGTTGAATATAGGCTTTTCTGATGATTTTTTAATTTCCTCAGTTTTTATTGTTATATCTCCCTTTTCATTAGTGATTTTGTTAATTTGAAAACTGTCTCTGTGCCCTTTGGTAATTCTGGCTAAGGGTTTATCTATCTTGTTGATTTTCTCAAAGAACCAGCTCCTGGTTTTGTTGATTTTTTGTATGGTTCTCTTTGTTTCAACTTGATTGATTTCAGCCCTGAGTTTGATAATTTCCTGTCTTCTACTCCTCCTGGGTGAAATAGATTCTTTTTGTTCCAGAGCTTTCAGGTGTGCCTGAAAGTTGCTAGTATATGCGCTCTCCTGTTTCTTTTTGGATAGCATTCAGGGCTATGAGTTTTCCTCTTAGCACTGCTTTCATTATGTTCCATAGATGTGGGTATGTTGTGCCTTCATTTTCATTAAATTCTAAAAAATTCTTTGATTTCTTTCTTTATTTCTTCCTTAACTATGGTATCATTGAGTAGGATATTGTTCAGCTTCCATGTGTATGAAGATTTTCTGTTGTTTTTGTTGATATTGAAGAACACTCTTATTCCATGTTGATTCAATAGGAGGCATGGGATTAGTTCAATCTTTTTATATTTGTTGAGATCTGTCTTGTGACCAATTAAATGGTCGATTTTGGAGAAGCTACCATGAGGTGCTGAGAAAAAGATATAGTCTTTTGCTTTAGGATGAAATGTTCTATATATATCTGTTAAATCCAAATGGTCCAAAGTTTCAATGAGTTTCCCTGTGTCCCTGTTTAGTTTCTGTTTTCCTGATTGGTCCATTGAAGATAGTGTAGTGTTGCAGTCCTCCACAATTATTGTGTTAGGTGCAATGTGTGCTTTGAGCTTTAGTAAAGTTGCTTTTTTGAATGAGGGTGCCCTTGCATTTGAAGCACAGATGTTTAGAATTGTGAGTTCTTCTTGGTGGATTTTTTCTTTGACTAGCAAGAAGTGACCTTTTGTGTCTCTTTTGATGACTTTAGGTTGAAAGTCAATTTTATCTGATAATAGAATGGCTATTTGAGCTTGCTTCCTGTGACCATTTGCTTACAAAATTGTCTTCCAGCCTTTTACTCTAAGGTAGTGTTTGTCTTTGTCCCTGAGGTGTGTTTCCTATATGCAGCAAAATGCACGGTCCTGTTTCCATATCCAGTCTGTTAGTCTATGTCTTTTTACTGGGGAATTGAGTCCATTGATGTTAAGAGATCTTAAGGAATAGTGATTATTTCTTCCTGTCATTTTTGATGTTATTTTTGTTTTTGAGTGGTTATCTTCTTTTGTGTTTGATGGAAGAGGGTTACTATCTTGCTTTTTCTGGGGTGCATTTTCTCTCCTTGTATTGGAGTTTTCCTCCTATTATCCTTTGTAGAGCTGGGTTACTGGAAAGATATTGTGTAAATTTGGTCTTGTCATGGAATATTTTGCTTTCTCCATCTATGTTGATTGAGAGTTTTCCTGGGTATAGTAGTCTTGGCTGACATTTGTGTTTTCTTAGAGTTTGCATGATATCTGCCCAGGATCTTCTCGCTTTCATGGTCTCTGGTGAGAAGTCTGGTGTGATTCTGACACATATATAGTCTTCCTTTATATGTTACTTGGCCTTTTTCTCTTACTGCCTTTAATATTCTTTCTTTGTTTAGTACGTTTGAGGTTTGCTTATTATGTGACAGGGGGTATTTCTGTTCTGGTCCAGTCTGTTTGGAGTTCTGTAGGCTTCTTGTATATTCATGGGCATCTCTCTTTTTAGGTTAGGGAAGTTATCTTACATAATCTTGTTGAAGATATTTGTTGACCCTTTAAATTGTAGATCTTCACACTCATCTATTCCTATAATCCTTAGGTTTAGTCTTCTCATTTTGTCCTGGATTTCCTGGATGTTTTGGTTTACAAGCCATTTACATTTTGCATTTTCTTTGACTGTGGAGTCAATGGTTACTTCAGCATCTGAGATTCTTACCACTATCTCTTGTATTCTGTTGTTGATATTTGCATCTATGACCCCTGATTTCTTCCCAAGGTTTTCTATCTCCAAAGTTGTCTCCCTTTGTGATTTCTTAGTTGTTTCTACGTCTGTGTTCAGATCTTGGATGGTTTTGCTCAGTTCCTTCATTTGTTTGTTGTGTTTTCTTGCAATTCTTTAAGAGATTTTTTTGTTTCCTCTTTCATGACTTGTGCTTGTTAACTCAATTTCTCCTGCATTTCTTTAAGTGATTTTCTCATTTCCTCTTTATTGCCTTCTGTCTGTTGATCCATATTCTGGAATTCTTTAAGTGATTTTTGTGTTTGCATTTTAAGGGCTTCTACCCTATTCATGTTCCCCTGCATTTCTTTAAGAGATTTGTTTATGTCTTTTTTGTGTTCCTATAGCAGCATCATGACCAGTACTGTTAAATTCAACTCTTTTTTTTTCTGGTGTGTTGGGGTATTCAGGACTTGCTGTGGTTGGTGAATTGGGTTCAGATGCTGGTGTATTGCCTTGATTTCTGTTAGTAACATTCTTAAGTTTGCCTTTTGCAATCTGTTTATCTCTGGAATTAGTTGGTCTTGTTGTTACTGGTTGGTGTTTGAAGCTCCTGTGAGCCTGGCATTTGGCGCTGCTGTCGTAGAGGGCGTCCATGCTCCCAAGTTGGAGACCGGGGGGTTTCTGCTACTGGGCTCCGAATTACCTCCTCCGCTCTGCTGGGCCTGACTGATGTCTTCCCCAGGCTTGCTGCTGGACCTGCAATTGACCTCCTGCGGTCTCCTCCTGGCCTGCCTAGTTGCCAGCTCTTAAGAATCAGATCTTTTTTTTCTCACCAATCTTGGCTCATCTGTTAGATCTTTATAGTGACCTGGGTTCCTCTGTTCGTTCTCTATGGTGACCTGTTCAGGCCACCAGCTCCAAGATGGTGGAGGGTCTCAGGGCTCTGTCTAACCACGGCATTCCGTGCAGAACCAGAGGTTCCCTGGTTGGACTGCTAGAACCTAGATGGTGGTGCTCTCAGCCCACAGGGCTCTGTCTGGTTAGCTGTCTGTGGTATCATGAGGCAAGATGTCAGCCTCTGGCTGTACTCCAGGCACAGACCCACTAGCAGGTTGGTGCCCAGACAGGTTGGAGCAGAGACCACCTGCTAAGCTGATCTGGTTCAGGGTTCACCTCCGATGCTGTTGGTGCACAGACCTCCCAACAAGCTGCTCTGGTTCTGGGCACAGGTTAGAGCCTGACAGGATAGTCGATGCTAGGCTAGGTCTCTGTCCACGCACCTGAGAACAAGGGAAAAGTTCCTGAACAGAACCCAAATAGCTTATGCCCTAAGATCAAGAATTGACAAATGGGACTTCATAAAATTACAAAGTTTCTGTAAGGCAGAGGATACTGTCAGAAGGACAAAATGTCAACCAACAAATTGGGAAAAGATCTTCACCAACCCCACATCTGACACAGGGCTAATATCAAATATATACAAAGAACTCAATTAGTTAAACCCCAAAGAACCAAATAATCCTATTAAAAAATGGGGTACAGAGCTAGACAAAGAATTTTCACCTGAAGAAATTCAGATGGCTGAGAAGCACCTTAAGAGATGTTCATTATCATTAGTCATCAAGGAAACACAAAACAACCCTGAGAATCTACCTCACACCAGTCAGAATGGCTAAGATTAAAAACTCAAGGGACAACAGGTGCTGGCGAGGATGAGGAGAAAGAGAAACACTCCTCCACTGGTGGTGGGATTGCAAGATGGTACAACTGCTCTGGAAATCAGTCTGGCAGTTCCTCAGAAAATTGGGCATGACACTTCCAGAGGGCCCTGTCATACCACTCCTGGGAATATACCCAGAGGATTCCCCTGTATGCAATAAAGACTCATGTTCCACTGTGTTCATAGCAGCCTTATTTATAATAGCCAGAAGTTGGAAAGAGCCTGATGTCCCTCAAAGGTGGAATTGTACAGAAAATGTGGTACATTTGTACAATGGAATACTACTTAGCAATTAAATACAATGAATTCATGCAATTTGTAGACAAAGGATTGGATCTAGAAAATATCATCCTAAGTGAGCTAACACAATCACAAAAGAATACACATGAAATGCAATCACTGATAAGTGGATAGCAATGAGCTCAGAAGCTCTGAATACTCAAAGTGCAATTAGCAAATCAAAAAACTCCCAAGAAGAAGGAAGGAGAGGACTCTGATCCCGAAAATACTGGATCCAGTTTTGTCGGAGAGTACCAGAACAGACTTAGGTGATACATGGTGAGGGAGGAACTAGGAAAGGGGAAAGCCTTTGGAATGTAAACAAAGTAAATAGAAAACAAACAAACAAATAAATAGATAAATAAATAAATAGAAAAGAAATACAGGAGAAAGTGAATCAAAAGGTAGAAACCCTTACAAGAGAAATACTAAAATCATTTAAAGAAATTCAAGAGAATATTGGTCAACAGAAGCAAATAAAGAGGAAACACAAAAATCACTGAAAGAAATACATGAGAACTTGGGACAATAGCCAGAAATCATGAAAGAGGAAACAATAATCTCTTAAAGAATTACAGGAAAACAAAAATAAACAAGTGAAGGAACTGAGCAAAACCATCCAGGATCTAAAACAGAAGTAGAAACAACTAAGAAATCACAAAGGGAGACAACTTTGGAGATAGAAAACTTTGGGAAGAAATCAGCGGCCATAGATGCTAATATCAACAACAGAATACAAGCGATAGAAGAAATAATCTCAGATGCTGAAGATACCATATAAACCATTGACAAGAGTCAAAGAATATGCAAAATACAAAAAGCTTGTAATCCAAAATATCCAGTAAATTCAGGACACAATCAGAAGACCAAACCTAAAGATTATAGGTTTAGGTGAGAGTGAAGATTTACAACTGAAAGGACCAGCAAATATCTTCAACAAAATTATGGAAGAAAACTTCCCTAACCTAAAGTGAGAGATGCCCATTAACATACAAGAAGCCTACAGAACTCCAAACAGACTGGACCAGAACAGAAATACCTCCCGTCACATAATAATCAAAACACAAAATGTACTAAACAAAGAAAGAATATTAAAACCAGCAAGAGAAAAAGGCCAAGTAACATATTAAGTAAAACGTATCAGAATTACACCAGACTTCTCACCAGAGACCATGAAAGCTAGAAGATCCTGGACAAATCTCATACAGACTCTAAGAGAACACAAATGCCAGCCAAGACCACTATACCCAGCAAACTCTCAATCACCATAGTTGGAGAAACCAAAATATTCCATAACAAAACCAAATTTACACAATATCTTTGCATGAACCCAGCCCTACAAAGGATAATAGGCAGAAAATGTCAATACAAGGAGGGAAACTATACCCTGGAAAAAGCATGATAGTAACCTTCTTCCATCAAACCTAAAAGAAGATAACCACTCAAATATAAAAATAACATAAAAAATAACAGGAAGTAAACAATCACTATTCCTAAGCCGGGCATGGTGGCACAAGCCTTTAATCCCAGCACTTGGGAGGCAGAGGCAGGCAGATTTCTTAGTTCTAGGCCAGCCTTGTCTATAGAGTGAGTTCCAGGACAGCCAGGACTACACAGAGAAAACCTGTCTCGAAAAAAACCAAAAAAAAAAAAAATCACTATTCCTTAATATTTCTTAACATCTGTGGAATCAATTCCCCCCCCCAAAAAAGACATAGAATAACATAATGGATACATAAACAGCAACCTATATTTTGCTCCCTACAAGAAACACACCACAGTGTCAAAGACAACCTCTCCTTCGGAGTCAAAGGCTGGAAGAAAATTTTACAACAAATGGTCTCAGGAAACAAATTGAATAGCCATTTAATATCAGATAAAATTGACTTTCAACCTAAAGTCATCAAAAAAGACAGGGAAGAACACTTCTTATTGGTCAAAGGAAAAATTCATGAAGACGAACTCTCAATTCTGATCATATATGCTCCAAATGCAAGGGTACCCTCATTCTTAAAAGAAACTATACTAAAGGTCAAAGCACACATTGCACCTAACATAATAATTGTAGGTGACTTCAACACCCTACTCTCCTCAATGAACTGATCAGGAAAACAGAAACTAAACAGGGACACAATGAAACTAATTGAAGCTTTGGACAAATTGGATTATATATCTATCTATCTATCTATCTATCTATATATATATATATATATATTGGAGACAATGAAGGCAGTGCTAAGAGGAAAACTCATAGTTCTGAGAGACTCCAAAAAGCAACTGGAGAAAGCATACACTAGCAGCTTAACAGCACACCTGAAATCCTTGGAACAAAAAGAAGCTAATTCACGCAGGAGGAGTAGAAAATAGGAAATCATCAAACTCAGGGCTGAAATCAATCAAGAAGAAACAAAGAGAACCATACAAAGAATCAACAAAATGAGGAGCTGGTTTTTTTTTTTTTTTTTGAGAAAATCAACAAGATAAATAAACCCTTAGCCAGACTAACCAATGGGCACAGAGAGAGTATTCAAATTAACAAAATTAGAAATGAAAAAGGAGATATAATAACAGAAACTGAGGAAATTCAAAAAAGTGACCAGGTCCTACTACAAAAGGCTATACTCAACACAATTGGAAAATCTGGAGGAAATGGACAATTTCCTAGAGAGATACCAAATACCAAAATTAAATCAGGATCAAATAGATCACCTAAACAGCCCTATAACTCCTAAAGAAATAACAGTGGTCATTGAAAGTCTTCCAACCCAAAAAAAAAAAAAAAAAAAAAAAAAAAAAAAGCACAGGACCAGATGGCTTTAGCATGAAATTTTATCAGACTTTCAAAGAATACCTAAAACCAATAATCTTCAATATATTCCACAAAATAGAAACAGAGGGAACACTACCCAACTTGTTCTATGAAGCCACAATTACACTGATACCAAAACTATACAAAGATCCAACAAAGAAAGAGAACTTCAGGTCAATTTCCCTTATGAATATCGATGTGAAAATAGTTAATAATATTCTTGCCAACCAAATCCAAGAACACATCACAATGATCATTCACCATGATCAAGTAGGCTTCATCCCAGGGATGTAGGGATGGTTCAATATACAGAAATCCATCAATGCAATCCACTACATAAACAAACTCAAAAAAAAAATCACATGGTCATCTCATTAGATGCTGAAAAGCATTTAACAAAATTCAGCATCATTTCATGCTAAAAGTCTTGGAAAGAACAGGAATTCAAGATCCATCCCTAATCATAGTACAAATCAGTATGCAGCAAACTGGTAGCAAACCTCAAAATAAATGGAGAGAAACTTGAAGCAATCTCACTACAATCAGGGACTAGACAAGGCTGCCCCGTCTCTCCATATCTTTTCAATATAGTACTTGAAGTTCTAGCTAGAGCAAGTAGACCACATGAGGAGGTCAAAGGGATACAAATTCGAAAGGAAGAAGTCAAACTATCACTATTTGGAGATGAAATGATAGTATACTTAAGTGACCCAAAAACCTCCACCAACTCCTACAGCTGATAGACAACTTCAGCAAAGTGGCTGGTTATAAAATCAACTCAAGTAAATCAGTAGCCTTCCTCTACTCAAAGGATAAACAGGCTGAAAAAGAAATTAGGGAAATGGCACCCTTCACAATAGCTACAAACAATATAAAATATCTTGATATGACTCTAACCAAAGAATTGAAAGATCTCTATGACAAGAACTTCAGGTCCCTGAAGAAGGAAATCAAAGAAGACCTCAGAAAATGGGAAAATCTTCCATGCTCGTAGATTGGTAGGATTAATATAGTAAAAATGGCCATCTTGCCAAAAGCAATATACAGATTCAATGCAATCTCCATCAAAATCCCAACTCAGTTCTTCATAGAACTAGAAAGAGCAATTCTCAAATTCATCTGGAATAACAAAACACCAAGGATAACTAAAACTATTCTAAACAATAAAAGAACTTCTGGGGGAATCAGTATCCCAGACCTCAAGCAGTACTACAGAGCAATAGTGTTAAAAACTGCATGGTATTGGTACAGTGACAGGCAGGTAGATCAATGGAATAGGATTGAAGACCCAAAAATGGACCAACACAACTATGGTCAATTGATCTGACAAAGAAGCTGAAACCATCCAGTAGAAAAAGGATAGCCTTTTCAACAAACGCTGCTGGTTCAATTGGAGGTCAGCATGCAAAAGAATGTGTATAGATCCACTCTTATCTCCTTGTACCAAGATCAACTCCAAGTGGATCAAGGACCTCTACATAAAACCAGACACACTTAAACTAATAGAAAAGAAACTGGGGAAGACAATTGAGGACATGGGCACAGGGGAAAAGTTCCTGAACAGAACACCAATAGCCTATACTCTAAGATCAAGAATTGACAAATGGGACCTCATAAAATTACAAAGTTTCTGTAAGGCAAAAGACACTGTCAAAAGGACAAAACAGCAAGCAACAAATTGGGAAAAGATCTTCACCAACCCTACATCTGACAGAGGGCTAATATCCAATGTATACAAAGAACTCAAGAAGTTAGACCCCAGAAAACCAAATAACCCTATCCAAAAATGGGGTACAGAGCTAAACAAAGATTTTTCACCTGAAAAACTTCAGATGACTGAGAAGCACCTTAAGAAATGTTCAACAACATTAGTCATTAGGGAAATGCAAATTAAAACAACCCTGAGATTTCACCTCACACCAGTCAGAATGGCTAAGATTAAAAACTCAGGAGACAGCAAGTGTTGGTGCGGATGCAGAGAAAAAGTAACACTCCTCCACTGCTGGTGGGAATGCAAGTTGGTACAACTACTCTGGAAATCAGTGTGGTGGTTCCTCAGAAAACTGGGCATGACACTTCTGGAGGACCCTGCTATACCACTCCTGGGCATATACCCAGATATTTCCCCATCATGCAGTAAGGACACAGGCTCTACTATGTTCATAGCAGCCTTATTTATAATAGCCAGAAGCTAGAAAGAACCCAAATGTCCCTCAATGGAGGAATGGATAAAGAAAATTTGGTATATTTACACAATGGAATACTACTCAAAAATTAAAAAAACAATGAATTCATAAAATTCCTAGGTAAATAGTTGGAACTGGAAATATCATCCTAACTGAGGTAACTCATTCACAAATGAACACGCATGGAATGCAGTCACTGATAAGTGGATATTAGCCCAGAAGCTTTGAATACCCAAGACACAACTCACATATCATATGTTTCCCAAGAAGAAAGAAGGAGAGGGCCTTTGACCTGGGAAGGCTTGATGCAGCATTATAGGGGATTACCAGGACAGAGAAGTGGGAGGGGGTTGATTGGTGAATGGGCAGAGAGAAGAGGGCTTATGGGACTTATGGGGAGTGTCGAACTGGGAAATGGAATATCATTTGGAATGTAAACAAAGACTATAGAAAAGAAAAATATATATACATATATATAATATAATATAAAAAATAGTTTGCCTGCTCTTGATTTAATTTTGGTATGTAGTTTCTGACTAGAAAATCATACATTTCATCTAGATTTTCCAGTTTTGTTGTGTGTAGGCTTTTGTAGTAGGATCTGATGATTTTTTTTTAATTTCCTCAGTTTCTTTTGGTTTGTCTCCCATTTCATTTCCTTTTGTCCTAGATCTCTCATGTGTGCTGTTAACTAGCTAGTGTAGGATCTCTCCAATTCCTTTACCAGAACAGTTAGCTATAAATTTTCCTCTTAGCACTGCTTTCCTTGTGTCCCATAAGTTTGGGTATGCCGTGTCATTATTTTCATTAAATTCCAGGAAGTTTTTATTTCTTTATTTCTTCCCTGACCACATTATCATTGAGTAGAGAGTTGTTCAGTTTCTATGGGGTATGTGGGTTTTCTGTTGTTTTGTTGTTATTAAAATAGCCTTAATCTATGGTGATCTGATAGGATGCATGGGATTGTTTCAGTCTTCTTGTATCAGTTGACAATTGCTTTGTGACTGATTATATGGTCAGTTTTGGAGGAGGTACCAGAAGGTACTGGAAAGTGTATTCTATTGTTTTAGTGTGAAATATTCTGTAGATATCTGTTAAATCCATTTAGTTTGTAACCTCTATTAGTTTCATTGTGTTTTTTTTATATTTTTTGTTTCAATGACCTGTCGATTAGTGAGAGTCAGTTGTTGAAGTTTCCCACTATTATTTGTGGGGTTCAGTGTGTGTTTTGAGCTTTAGTAAAGCTTCTTTTATGAATGTGGTTCGCCTTGCATTTGGGGCATAGACATTTAGAATTGAGATTATTTTCTTGGTGGATTTTTCTGTTGATGAATATGAACTCTCCTTTTTCATCTTGTCTTTTGTTTTAAAGTCTATTTTATTGAATATTAGGATGTTAACACTCCAGCTTGTTTTTTGGAAGCATTTTTCTGAAAGAGTATTTTCCAGACTTTTACTCTGAGGCATTTTCTGTCTTTGTTACTGATATGTGTAAATTCTGGATCCTATTTGCATGTCCAGTCTATTAGCTTATGTCTTTTTATAGGTGAGTTGAGTCCTTTAATATTGAGAGATATTAAAGGCAGATGATTGTTAGTTCCTGTTATGTTTGTTTTTGTAGGTGGCATTATGTACATTTGATTCCCCCTTTGACTTTATTGTGAGATGATTAATATCTTATATTTCTATCTATACCTTTGGTGTAGGTACCCTCTTTTTATTATAGAATCCTCTGGGCTGGATTGTTAGACAGATATTTTTTTTAATTTCACTTATCCTGGAATAGTTTTCTTTCTTTGTCTATGTTGATTGAGAGTTTTGTTGTGTATAGTAGCCTGGGCTGGCATTTGTGTTCTCTTAGAGTCTGCATGACCTCTGTCCAGGCTTGTCTGGCTTTTAGTGTCTGTTAAGAAGTCTGGTGTAATTCTGATGGGTTTGCCTTTAATTGTTCCCTTGCAGATTTTAATATTCTTTCTTTGCTCTGTGATTATTATTTGACAGTAGCATTTTCTCTTTTGGTTCAATTTATTTAGTGTTCTCCATGCTTCGTGTATGTTTATGGCCATCTCTTTCCTTAGGTTCTCTTTCCTTGGGGTCTTCTATAATTTTGTTGAAGACGTTTTCAGGTCCTTTGATCTGGGAATCTTCATATTCCTCTATTTCTATTATTCTCAAATTTGGTCTTTGCATTGTGTCCTCGATTTCCTGGATGTTTTGGGTTAAAAGGTTTTTCTGTTTTGAATTTTGACAGTTGTGTCAATATCTTCTAAGGTATCTTCTATATCTGAGATTCTCTCTTCTATCTCTTGTATTCTGTTGGTGAGGCTTACATCTGTAATCAGTGACCTCATTCATAGGTTTTCCATTTTTAGGGTTGCCTCCCTTTGTTTTCCTTATTGTATCTATTTTACTTTTAGGTCTTGGGCTGCTTTATTCAATTCCTTCATCTTTATAATTGTGTTTTCCTGTATTTCTTTAATGGTTTTATTCATTTATTCTTTATTGGCTTCAACCTGTTTACCCGTGTTTTCCTCTATTTCTTGCAGTGAGTTATTTATATCCTCCTAAAAGAACTCTAATATCTTCATGAGGTAGAACTTTAGGTCACCTTCCTGATTTTAAGGTGTGTTGGTGTATTCAGAGCTTGCTGTTGTGGGAGAGCTGGTTTCTTACAATGCCCATGTGTATTGGCTTCTGCTGCCCACTGTCTTACATTTGCTTCTCTCCATCTTCTTATCCCTGCTATTTGGTGGTCTTGGTGTCTAGGTCTGGAATCTTCCTCTTTTGTCTCTAGGTTACTTCAGGTTTCCTGGTAGATCTATGGCCCTGTATGTAGCAACCTCCTGCGGGGCCTTTCAGAATGTGGGGCCTTCAGAGGGTCATGTAGACTGGTGACTTGTTGCCTTGGCTGCAGTAGCTCTTCAGCAAGGCCTTCTGGGAGGTTTTCAGCCTGAGAATCTTCAGGGGGGCAGAGACATTGGTGATCTGTTGCCCAGTCTTCAACAGATTTCCTTCAGACTGTTGGGTCTTCAGTGGAACAGTCAAACTGCTGCCTGTGTGTAGTTGTTCTCCAGGGAGGCCTTCACATCGTGAAGTCTGTTTTCCTGTGTGCAGCAGAACTTCAGGAAGGCTTTCAGACTGTTGTGTCAGTTGCATTGCATGGTGCAGAGCCACTGGGAAGCATCAGATGGTAGTGTCAGTTACTCAGTTTCCTTGCATGCCTCAGAACTCCTAGGATGCCTTCAGACTGCAGACGCCTGGCCTGCACATGCTGCACATACATACAAGTGGGCAAACACCCAAACAACATAAGATACAAATTATTTAAGAGTCACCAGAGTACACTTGTCTGGCTTGTACTAATTAGATCTATACACTAAAAGGTCAGTTCACATTCAGTAGAAAAATCTTCACAAACCTGTTAAATAATATTTGAAAAATAAATCAAAATAAGTAGTTTTCTGCAGGCACATTTTTAAAATGTTTTCAGAAAGTAAAATAAACATGTCACATTTCATTTGCCTTGAGATCCTGAAATGACAACTAACAGGCAGAAAGCCATAATTTTGCTTTGTGCAGAAGTTGCATCCAATCATCAAGTTTTTATAAAATTGGCATATTGTGTGCTTCTATTGTGAATATAATAATACATATTTTCAAGTGCTGAAAATTACTGAATACTTATAAAAAATTTTTAAAATTCCATAGTGCAGCCCCATAGGAGGAAAAATAATATGAATAGTATCCCCAGAGCTCCCAGGGAATAAATCACTAACCAAAGAGTACGTATAGAGGGAACCATGGCTCCAGCTGCATATGTAGCAGAGCATGGCCTTGCTGGACATCAAAGGAAGGAGAGGCCCTTGGTCCTGAGAAGATCCGATGCCCCAGTATAGGGGAATGTCAGGATAAGGAAGCAGGAGTGGTAAGTTAGTGAGCAGGGGGTGGGGTGATGGGATAAGATATTTTTGGATAGGAAACCAGGAAAGGGGATAACATTTGAAATGTAAATAAAGAAAATCAATAAAATAAAATCCATAGTGGAATGATTTGGGAGAATTTCTTGAATGATGTTCTCACTATTTTATTCATGCATAAAATTAATTTAAAAATCTGTTTTTTTTATTTTGGATGGCGAATGGAGAAAGTAATTATATATATATATATATATATATATATATATATATACACACACACACACACATATACACACACTTATACAGAAATGTAAAAGTATGTATGTGTATATATCTGTAATTGATGTGTGATCTCATATACTTTATAAAAAGAATTCTATTTATGATATTTTGAAGTTCTTCTTGTATTTTACAGTAATCAGGCAAGAAGGTATAATACAATTTGGCTAACCATTATCACAATAGTGACCAGTAAATACCATTTAGTACAATTTATCTGGGAAGCTTTAACATTTTTTAACTACATCTATTATTTGTATTGCTTCATCCACTTCCATGGGGTATTTATTAAAAGCATCAGAAATTAACTTGCCCATATATAACTTAGAAAATTTCCATTATATAATTGCTGGGTAGGAAGTAGCCTTGAAAGAAAACTTTTGTAAATCTTCATTTTGGATAGGATTAGGAGACAGTGGTTGAAAATAATTATAGATAGCATAATTATAACAACATAAATCTTAGTGAAGATTATTTTCAAATATTATGAAAAGTTTTTACATTCTGAGTTGATGTAAAGCTGTTGTAAAGTTCAGAAAGAGGCAATGATCAACAAGGACATTAATTTAAATACATCTTGCAGATAAATGAATTTGACCTGTGAACCAACACAATTTCTATTAAAAGAAAGATTTTTCATTAGACCAATATTGTTGAGTAAAATGAGCAACAGTTCCATTTTTGAGCCTCCAGAGGTCTGAACACCTTTCTGCTTTACCATTTTTTTCTTTCAGATTGGTGAAGTCTATTAGCTCTCCTTTCTTCCTCCCTATTTCAAAATAGGCAAGAGGAATTATCACCTTCAACCATTTTTTTTCTTGAACTACTCTTATCTGGATTATAAAATTTATTAGATAAAATTTTCTTGTTTGCTTGCATTGTTTACCTTGGCTTTGTATAGCCTTTTCTGTAACTACATAAGAAAGATGTTCAAATAAAACCAAATACCCAAATAAATCTGGATTTCAATACAGAGATCTTAACTCATTCATGTTCCTTGAGAATCTTTTCATTAATAGTCAGAAGAAATGGCCTAGCTCTCTAACAACTGATGACTTAATAATTCTTATAAAATTGAAACTATGAAATCTTCTTGTAAATGGGTAGCATTAGAAACAACAATCCTGACAGAAAGCTCAGCTGCGGGTGCAGACTACCGGCCGGGACCAGCTCTCTGAGCAGACTAGCAGCGAGGGGCCACCGGGCCGCCTCAGGGCACAGCTCAGAACTCTAGCAGCTGGAGTCATGGGCCTGGACTCAGAGCGAGCATAGTCCAGCACAGACAACGCAGCCAGAAGGGAGCAGCAGAGCCTGGTACCAGCAGCTCAGCCAAGGCTACGCGGTGCTTTCAGCTGGGGCAGCCATCTTGCCCCAGACCCCCGCGCGCAAAGAGCGGGCACACTGGATGCAGTGAGCGGCTGGAATCAGGTGCGTGGCCAGAGTTATAGCTTAGCTTAGCTCTGCAGGAGATCCGGGCACAGAAAGCTCAGCTGCAGGTGCAGACTACCGGCCAGGACCAGCTCTCTGAGCAGACTAGCAGCGAGGGGCCACCGGGCCACCTCTGGGCACAGCTCTGAACTCTAGCAGCTGGAGTCAGGGGCCTGGACTCAGAGCAAGCATAGTCCAGCACAGACAAGCTGCCAGAAGGGATCTGTCTCCTGGGGACAGGCGTGCTGTGCTTTCAGCAGGGCGCCATCTACAATAGGACCAACTAACGCCAGAGATAAAGAGATGGCAAAAGGCAAACGTAGGAACGTTATTAACAGAAATCAAGGCAATATGGCACCATCTGAACCCAATTCGCCAACCACAGCAAGTCCAGGATACCCCCAGCACACCAGAAAAACAAGAGTTAGATATAAAAGCACAGGTCATGATGCTCCTAGAGGAACACAAAAAAGACATAAACAAATCTCTTAAAGAAATGCAGGGGAACATCAATAGGGTAGAAGCTCTTACAATCCAAACACAAAAAACACTTAAAGAACTCCAGGAGAATATGGGCCATCAGACAGAAACCAATAAAGAGGAAATGAGAAAATCAGTTAAAGAAATGCAGGAGAACTTGAAACAACAGGCAGAATTCATGAAAGAGGGAGCACAAAAATATATTAAAGAATTACATGAAAACACAAACAAACAAATGATGGAACTCAGCAAAACCATCCAAGATCTGAACACAGAGGTAGAAACAACTAAGAAATCACAAAAGGAGGCAACCTTGGAGATAGAAAACCTTGGGAAGAAATCAGGGGTCGTAGATGCAAACATAAACAACAGAATACAAGAGATAGAAATAAGAATCTCTGATGCTGAAGATAACATAGTAACCATTGACTCCACAGTCAAAGAAAACGCAAAATCCAAAAGGCTTGTAACCCAAAACATCCAGGAAATCCAGGACACAATGAGAAGACCAAACCTAAGGATTATAGGGATAGATGAGAGTGAAGATCTACAACTTAAAGGGCCAGCAAATATCTTTAACAAAATTATGGAAGAAAACTTTCCTAACTTAAAGAGAGAGATGCCCATGAATATACAAGAAGCCTACAGAACTCCAAACAGACTGGACCAGAACAGAAACACCTCCCGTCACATAATAATCAAAACCCCAAATGTACTAAACAAAGAAAGAATATTAAAGGCAGTAAGAGAAAAGGGCCAAGTAACATATAAAGGAAGACCTATCAGAATCACACCAGACTTCTCTCCAGAAACCATGAAAGCTAGAAGATCCTGGGCAGACCTCATGCAGACCCTAAGAGAAAACAAATGTCAGCCAAGACTACTATACCCAGCAAAACTCTCAATCAACATAGATGGAGAAATCAAAATATTCCATGACAGGACCAAATTTACACAATATCTTTCCACTAACCCAGCTCTACAAAGGATAATAGGAGGAAAACTCCAACTCAAGGAAGGAAATGGCACCCAAGAAAAAGCAAGACAGTAAACTTCTTCCATCAAACTCAAAGGAAGATAACTACTCAAAAACAAAAATAACATCAAAAATGTCAGGAAGTAATAATCTCTATTCCTTAATATCTCTTAACATCAATGGACTCAACTCCCCAATAAAAAGACATAGACTAACAGACTGGATACGGAAACAGGACCCTACATTTTGCTGCTTACAGGAAACACACCTCAGAGTCAAAGACAAACACTACCTTAGAGTAAAAGGATGGAAGACAATTTTGCAAGCAAATGGTCACAGGAAGCAAGCTGGAGTAGCCATTTTAATATCAGATAAAATTGACTTTCAACCCAAAGTCATCAAAAGAGACACAGAAGGTCACTTCCTGCTAGTCAAAGGAAGAATCCACCAAGAGGAACTCACAATTCTAAACATCTACGCTCCAAATGTAAGGGCACCCTCATTTGTAAAAGAAACCTTACTAAAGCTCAAAGCACACATTGCACCTAACACAATGATTGTGGGGGACCTCAATACTCCACTATCTACAGTGGACCGACCAGGAAAACAGAAACTAAACAGAGACACGGAGAAACTCATCGAAACTTTGGAGCAATTGGATTTAACAGATATATATAGAACATTTCACCCTAAAGCAAAAGACTATACCTTTTTCTCAGCCCCTCATGGTACCTTCTCCAAAATCGACCATATAATTGGACACAAGACAGATCTCAACAAATATAAAAAGATCGAACTAATCCCATGCCTCTTATCAGATCACCATGGAGTAAGAGTGTTCTTCAATAGCAACAAAAACAACAGAAAATCCCCATACGCTTGGAGGCTGAACAATATTCTACTCAATGATACCTTAGTCCAGGAAGAAATAAAGAAAGAAATCAAAGAATTCTTAGAACTTAATGAAAATGAAGGCACAACATACACAAATCTATGGGACACAATGAAAGCAGTGCTTAGAGGAAAACTCATAGCCCTGAGTGTCTCCAAAAAGAAACAGGAGAGAGCATATACTAGCAACTTAATGGCGCACTTGAAAGCTCTGGAACAAAAAGAAGCAATTTCACCCAGGAGGAGTAGAAGACAGGAAATCATCAAACTCGGGGCTGAAATCAATCAAGTTGAAACAAAAAGAACCATACAAAGAATCAACAAAACCAGGAGCTGGTTCTTTGAGA
This sequence comes from Apodemus agrarius, assembly GCA_964023405.1. NCBI lineage: Eukaryota > Metazoa > Chordata > Mammalia > Rodentia > Muridae > Apodemus > Apodemus agrarius. The sequence goes on along the minus strand of OZ030009.1, from coordinate 129,886,649 downwards.
AGATCAACAAGATAGATCAACCCCTAGCCAGACTTACTAAAGGGCACAGAGACAGTATTCAAATTAACAAAATTAGAAATGAAAAGGGAGATATAACAACAGAAACTGAGGAAATTCAAAAAATCATCAGATCCTACTACAAAAACCTATACTCAACACAACTGGAGAATCTGGAGGAAATGGACAATTTCCTCGACAGTTACCAAATACCAAAATTAAACCAGGATCAAATAGATCGTCTAAACAGACCCATAACCCCCAAAGAAATAGAAGGGGTCATAGACAGTCTTCCAACCAAAAAGAGCACAGGACCAGACAGTTTTAGTGCAGAATTCTATCAGACCTTCAAAGAAGTCCTGATACCGATACTCTTCAAATTATTCCACAAAATAGAAACAGAAGGAACACTACCCAACTCATTCTATGAAGCCACAATTACCCTGATACCAAAACCACACAAAGATCCAACTAAGAAAGAGAACTACAGGCCAATTTCTGTTATGAATATCGATGCAAAAATACTAAACAAAATACTTGCCAACCAAATCCAAGAACACATCAAAACGATCATTCACCATGATCAAGTTGGCTTCATCCCAGGGATGCAGGGATGGTTCAATATACGGAAATCCATCAACGTAATCCACTACATAAACAAACTCAAAGAAAAAAACCACATGGTCATCTAATTGGATGCTGAAAAAGCATTTGACAAAATTCAGCATCCTTTCATGCTAAAGGTCCTAGAAAGAACAGGAATTCAAGGCCCATATCTAAACATAGTAAAAGCAATATACAGCAGACCAGTAGCCAACATCAAGGTAAACAGAGAAAAAATTGAAGCAATCCCTCTAAAATCAGGGACTAGACAAGGCTGTCCCCTCTCGCCATATCTCTTCAATATAGTACTTGAGTTACTAGCTAGAGCAATTCGACAACAGAGGGAAGTCAAAGGGATACAAATCGGAAAGGAAGAAGTCAAACTATCACTATTTGCAGATGATATGATAGTTTACTTAAGTGACCCAAAAACCTCCACCAGAGAACTCCTGCAACTGATAAACAACTTCAGCAAAGTGGCTGGCTATAAAATCAACTCAAGTAAATCAGTAGCCTTCCTATACGCGAAGGATAAGCAGGCCGAGAAAGAAATTAGGGAAATGACACCCTTCACAATAGCCACAAATGATATAAAGTATCTTGGAGTGACGCTAACCAAACATGTGAAAGATTTATACGACAAAAACTTCAGGTCTCTGAAGAGGGAAATTGAAGAAGACATCAGAAAATGGGAAAATCTTCCATGCTCGTGGGTTGGCAGGACTAATATAGTCAAAATGGCAATGTTGCCCAAAGCAATATACAGATTCAATGCAATCTCCATCAAAATCCCAACTCAGTTCTTCATAGAGCTAGAAAGAGCAATTCTCAAATTCATCTGGAATAACAAAAAACCCAGGATAGCTAAAACTATCATCAACAGCAAAAGAACTTCTGGGGGAATCAATATCCCGGACCTCAAGCAATATTACAGAGCAGTGGTATTAAAAACTGCATGGTATTGGTTCAGTGACAGGGAAGCAGATCAATGGAATAGGTTCGAAGACCCAGAATTGAACCCACACATCTATGGCCAATTGATCTTCGACAAAGGAGCTGAAAACATCCAGTGGAAAAAAGATAGCCTTTTCAACAGATGGTGCTGGCTCAACTGGAAGTCAACATGCAGAAGAATGAGAATTGATCCACTCTTATCTCCTTGCACTAAACTCAACTCCAAGTAGATCAAGGATCTCCACATAAAACCAGACACACTAAAACTAATAGAAAAGAAACTGGGGAAGACCCTTGAAGACATCGGCCCAGGGGAAAAATTCCTGAACAGAACACCAATTGCTTATACTCTAAGAACAAGAATAGACAAATGGGACCTCATAAAACTACAAAGTTTCTGTAAGGCAAAAGACACTGTCAAAAGGATAAATCGGCAACCAACAAATTGGGAAAAAATCTTCACCAACCCCACATCCGACAGAGGGCTAATCTCCAATGTATACAAAGAACTCAAGAGGTTAGACCCCAGAAAACCAAATAACCCTATCCAAAAATGGGGTACAGAGCTAAACAGAGACTTTTCACCTGAAGAAATTCGGATGGCTGAGAAACACCTTAAAAAATGTTCAACATCACTAGTCATTAGGGAAATGCAAATTAAAACAACCCTGAGATTTCACCTCACACCAGTCAGAATGGCTAAGATTAAAAACTCAGAAGACATCAGGTGTTGGCAAGGATGTGGAGAAAGAGGAACACTCCTCCACTGCTGGTGGGAATGCAAGCTGGTACAACCACTCTGGAAATCAGTATGGCGGTTCCTCAGAAAACTGGGCGTGATACTACCAGAGGACCCGGCCATACCACTCCTGCGAATATACCCAGAAGATTCACCAGCATGCAATAAGGATACATGCTCCACTATGTTCACAGCAGCCTTATATATAATAGCCAGAAGCTGGAAAGAACCCAGATGTCCCTCAACAGAGGAATGGATACAAAAAATGTGGTATATATACACAATGGAGTACAATTCAGCCATTAGAAACAATGAATTCATGAAATTCTTAGAGAAATGGATGGAGCTGGAGAACGTCATACTAAGTGAGGTGACCCAGTCTCAAAAGAATACTCATGGTATACAGTCACTGATAAGTGGATATTAGCCTAGAAGCTTGGAACACCAAAGACACAAATCACATATCAAGTGATGTCTCACAAGAAGAAAGGAGTGGACACTGGTGCTAGAATGGACCAAAACATCATTGTGGGAGAGTACAAGAACAGTAAAGTGGGAGGGGGTGGATGTGGGAGCAGGGGGAGGGAAAAGGACATGTGGGACCTTTGGGGGTGGGGAACCAGAAAAAGGGAAATGAATTGTAAATATAGAATATATACAATAAAAAAAAATCAAAAAAAAAAGAAAGAAAAAACAATCCTGAGTGATGCATCACAGGCTAAATAAAAAAGAAGACAAATATTTTGTTTTTTCTCTTACATGTGAATGTTAGCTTTCAAACTTTAGATATGTGTACTTCAATTTGTGTAACTAGAGAGGTTAGGTAGCAAATAAGTAACATAGAAGGAGGAGTGGATCTTCCAAAGAATGAAAAGTAGAGTATAGTGTTTAAAAGAGATAAAAAGAAAACTAGAAAAGAAGGTTTAATGAAAAATAGAAGAGGTGGGAGTACAAGGTAATGGAAGGAAAATTGCAAAAGTTAACAAAGACTACTCTTTTGGAAGAGTCATGTATGTATATATGCATACATATGTATTTATATTCTTTTCATATATATACATACATATGTGTGTGTGTGTGTGTGTGTGTGTGTGTGTGTGTGTGTGTGTAGTCACCATATAATGAAGGACATAATGCTTCAACTAGACATCTTATGACACCAAATAAAACCTCCAGTTCCAGGAGAAGATTATAGAGTATCCCAGAGACACATCCTATCCATCACAGTTTATTGTAAAGGATACTGGATATAAACCATATGCTGGTGTTAGAACCTATTGAGGAACATATACTTCCTTATGTTATCAAACATGGGGAACTGAATCTTCTGACTACAGCTCATGGTTCTGGAAGGTACTTAGTCTGCTACCTGAAGAGAAAATAATTATAGATTTCAATATATCTAAACCTCATAACCTGTAAAAGAAACCTGCCTGTGAGATATGCTGGGGTGATAGTGGCATAAATAGTAACATAAATGTATGAAGAAATCCAACAAAAACATTTTTTATTGGAATTAAAGTTTGCTACTTGAAATGGAACATATATATGGCAATGCTAATTCAGACAAGAACCTGAGACTGACTCATGCTCCTAGAAGAAAATCTACTGTTATTCTGCTAAAGAGTGCAGCAATAAAATTACTCCTAGTCACATGACGTTATACCCACTTATCAGAGCACCACTTAACACTCATGAAAGACGATCTCCTTGCAGCAGATGGTAACTAACAAAGAAATCCATGATTGAACAATAGACAGAATGAGAAACTTTGGATCAATACAAAATGCCCCTCTCTCTACCCACTGTGCTTTTTGTTTATTTTGTTTAATTTTACTATTTTGTCTTATTGATCTTCTTAATAAGTATTTCTGTTTTCATTTTTATTGTTTGTTATTCGTATTTTTGTTGGTAGTTATGTTTCTTTCTGCTTTTGGAGAGGCAATTTGAAGAGAAAGAACATGAATTAGGACGGATAAAAAGGTTGGGAAGATTTGGAAGGAGTTGAAGGAGGAAGATTATAACTAACATATTGTATCAAAATATATGAAATATGTTTTATTATATGTTTACTTTATTTACATTTCAAATGCTATCCCCTTTCCTTGCTACCCCTCCAAAAATACCCTATCCCATCCCCCACCCCTTGCTTACCAACACCCCCACCCCACTTTCCTGACCTGGCATTCCCCTGCACTGAGACAATAAACCTTCACAGGACTAATGACCTCTCATTGATATCTGAAAAGGCCATCCTCTCCTACATATGAAGATAGAGACATGGGTCCCTCCATGTATACTCTTTGGCTGATGGTTTATTCCCTGGGAGCTCTGGGGGTACTTGTTGGTACATATTCCTCTTATAGGGCTTCAAACCTCTTTAGCTCCTTCGGTCCTTTCTCTAGCTCCTCCATTGGAGCTAATAGCATTATTAATGAATGATAAAAAAGTTTACATTATGTGACATAATCTATGCACAAAAATGAACAAATAATTTGTTTAGCTCTGTACCCCTTTTTAATAGGGTTATTTGGTTCTCTGGGGTCTAACTTCTTGAGTTCTTTGTATATATTGGATATTAGCCCTCTGTCAGATGTGGGGTTGGTGAAGATCTTTTCCCAATTAGATGGTTTCTGATTTGTCCTTCTGATGGTGTCCTTTCCTTTACAAAATCTTTGTAATTTTATGAGGTCCCAGTTGTCAATTTTTGATCTTAGAGCATAAGCTATTGGGGTTCTGTTCAGGAACTTTCCCCCAATGCCCATGTCCTCCAGGGTCTTCCCTAGTTTCTTTTCTATTAGTTACAGTATGTCTGGTTTTATGTGGAGGTCCTTGATCCACTTGGAGTTGATCTTAGTACAAGGAGATAAGAGTGGATCAGTTTGCATTCTTCTGCATGCTGACCTCCAGTTGAACCAGCACCATTTGTTGAAAAGGCTATCTTTTTTTCCACTGGATGGTTGCAGCTCCTTTATCAAAGATCAAGTGACCATAATTCTGTGGGTTCTTTTCCGGGTCTTCAATTCTATTCCATTGATCTACTTGCCTGTCACTGTACCACTACCATGCAGTTTTAATACAATTGCTCTGTAGTACTGCTTGAGGTCGGGGATATTGATTCCCCTAGAAGATCTTTTATTGTTGAGAATAGTTTTAGCTATCCTGGGTTTTTTGTTATTCCAGATGAATTTGAGAATTGCTCTTTCTAAATATATGAAAAATTGATTTGGGATTTTGATGGAGATTGTATTGAATCTGTAGATTGTTTTTGGCAAGATGGCCATTTTTACTATATTGGTCTTGCCAATCCAAGAGCATGGAAGGTTTTTTCATATTCTGAGGTCTTCTTTGATTTTTTTCTTCAAAGACTTGAAGTTCCTGTCATACAGATTTTTGGTTTGGTTAGAGTCATGCCAAGATATTTTATATTGTTTGTGGCTATTGTGAAGGGTGTTATTTCGCTATCTTCTTTCTCAGCCTGCTTATCCTTTAAGTACAGGAAGGCTACTGATTTGCTTGTGTTGATTTTATAACCAGCCACTTTGCTGAAGTTGTTTATCAGCTGTAGGAGTTCTCTGGTGGAGTTTTTTTTTTTTTTTTTTTTTTTGGATCACTTAAGTATACTATCATATCATCTGCAAATAGTGATAGTTTGACTTCTTCCTTTCCAATGTGTATCCTTATATTGTCTAATTGCTCTCACTAGAACTTCCAGTACTATATTGAATAAATATGGAGAGAGAGGGCAGCCTAGTCTAGTCCCTAATTTTAGTGGGATTATTTCTAGTTTCTCCCCATTTAGTTTGATGTTGGCTACTGGTTTGCTGTATATTGCTTTTACTATTTTTAGATATGTGCCTTGAATTCCTGATGTTTCCAAGACTTATAGCATGAAAGGATTCTGAATTTTGTCAAATGCTTTTTCAGCATCTAATGAAATGATCACGTGTTTATTTTTCTTTGAATTTGGTTATGTAGTGGATTGCACTGATGGATTTCCTTATATTGAACCATGCCTGCATCCCTGGGATGAGCCCTACTTGATCATGGTGGATGATCATTTTGATGTGTTCTTGGATTCTGTTGGCAAGAATTTTATTTACTATTTTTGCATTGATATTCATAAGGAAAATTGGCCTGGAGTTCTCTTTCTTTGTCGGATCTTTGTATGGTTTTGGTATCAGCGTAATTGTGACATCATGAAATGAATTGGGTCGTGTTCCTTCTGTTTCTATTTTGTGGAATAACTTGAAGAGTATTGGTGTTAGGTCTTCTTTGAAGGTCTGATAGAATTCTGTACTAAAACCATCTGGTCCTGTGCTTTTTTTGGTTGGAAGACTTTCTATGACCCCTTCTATTTCTTTAGGTGTTATGGGACTGTTTAGCTAATCTATTTGACCCTGATTTAATTTTGGTATTTGGTATTGGTCTAAGAAAGTGTCCATTTCCTCCAGATTCTCCAGTTGTGTTGAATAAAGGCTTTTGTAGTAAGACCTGATAATTTTTTGAATTTCCTCAGTTTCTGTTGTTATATCACCCTTTTCATTTCTAATTTTGTTAATTTGGATACTGTCTCTGTGTCCCTTGGTTAGACTGGCTAGAGGTTTATCTATCTTGTTGATTTTCTCAAAGAACCAGCTCCTGGTTTTGTTGATTCTTTGTATGGTTCTCTTTGTTTCTACTTGATTGATTTCAGCCCTGAGTTTGATGATTTCCTGTCTTCTATTCCTCCTGGGTGAATTAGCTCCTTTTTGTTCCAGGGCTTTCAGGTGTGCCATTAAGCTGCTAGAAATTTGGATGGCTGAGAAGCACCTTAAGAGATGTTCAACATCACTACTCATCAGGGAAATGTAAATCAAAACAAACCTGAGATTCCACCTCACACCAGCCAGAATGGCTAAGACTAAAACCTCAAAAGACAACAGTTGCTGCGAAGATGTGGAAAAAGAGGAACACTCCTTCACTGTTGGTGGGATTGCAAGAAGGTACAACCACTCTGGAAATAATTCTGGCAGTTCCTAAGAAAATTGTACATGACACTTTCAGAGGACCCTGTCATACCACTCCTGGGCATATACCCAGAGGATTCCCCTGCATGCAACAAAGACACATACATGCTCCACTATGGTCATAGCAGCCTTATTTATAATAGCCAGAAGCTGGAAAAAACCCAGATGTCCCTCAATTTTGGAATGGATACAGAAAATGTGGTATATTTACACAATGGAATACTACTCAGCAATTAAAAACAATGAATTCATGAAGTTTGTAGGCAAATGGTTGGAACTGGAAAATATCATCCTAAGTGAGGAAACCCAATCACAAAAGAATACACATGAAATGCAATCACTGATAAGTGGATATTAATTAGCCCAGAAGCTTTGAATACTCAAGTCACACTTAGCAAACCATATGATTCCCAAGAAGAAGGAAGGGGAGGGCCCTGGTCCTGAATGACCAATTATGGTAGAAGAGTACTAGAAGAAAGAAATGGGGGTTGTGATTGGGGATTGGGCAGAGGGAAGAGGAATTATGGGACATATGGTGAGGGGTGGTCTGGGAAAGGGGAAAGCGTTTGGAATGTAAACAAAGAATATAGAAAATAAAAAAAGAACAAATACCACAACAGTTCACATACATAGGACACTAGAAAATCTGAATCAGATCATAAAATCTGAAAGCAAACTAATGGTGGAGATTTTGCTGGATATTGAAGAATGCATTCAGAACTTCTGTAACATGGGTACAATAACGTCAAACCATATAACCATCAAAGTGATTATCACTGATAATTTATTGCAGCTTTGAATAAGCAACAATGATTGACTTTAAGTATTCTTCTTATAAGGAAATCTATTAGATACATTAAATAGTTTGATACCACACATATATACTACTTTTGTTTTTACAATAATCCTCTATAAAATTTCTGTTTATATGCTTTCTCTAATAGTCATAAGCATTTTAAGGGAGCCAAATGTAGAATGATTCCCCCCTCTGGATGCTGCAGATTGCAAATTCTTAGATGAGGAAAAGGCAGAGAACGAATCTTCACCAAGTAATTTTTAAGACAGTCAGTTCATGACACGAGTTCTGTGGTGCTTTCCTTTATATAGAACATACTAATTCTTCAGAAGCTTATGGTACCTTGGGATCCTTAGTCAAACCTTGGTCATAGGCCATGGAAATATTGTGACTGAATGCCAACATTACAGCCTTACTCTTTATAATGCTTCTCTAGGGGTCTTAGTAGTTTCAGAGCCCAAGTAGTTATATTTACAGCAGAAAGAGGAATTTAATATATGCCCTTAAGGATAGGAGTTGGTGGCACTTATTTGCAAATACATGATTTATTCACACCCTCTTTGCAGATTCAAAAAACATAAAAATAGTTCTACGACAATTCTTTTGATAATATCTGAAAAGAAAATGATCGTATCATTCAAAGATTAACTATGAACTCACATCATTTGATGGTAGGTGTGATATTTAATGCCATTCCTTTAACTTTATTATAAATAATTTATTTTATTTTATATGTATGAATGTTTTTCCTGTAAGTGTGCATGTGTGGTTTCCACTAAGGTTCGAATATGGCATCAGATCCCCTGGATTGTGGCTACAGATGATTGTGAGCCATGTGTGCATGCTGGGAACGAAGCCTGGTTCCCATGCAAAAGCAGCAAGTGCTCTTATCTTAGCTCCTGGGCCATCTCTCCAGTCCCTATGTCATTATTTTAAACTCATGGACAAGAATGCCTAAACCACAACTTTGAGATCAAGAGCTCTTTTCTGCCTCTTTCTTGGAGAATTGTTACTCATAAAAATAAAGAGTTCCTAGAGTAGAACAAAATAGTAATCCCTTCAAACACCAAGACCAACCACACTGGGCTGTCTCAAAGTGCATTTACAGTGAAGAATTGATATCTGAAGGAAGATGGTGTCTGGCTAAAGACAGAGTGGAGACAGCTTGAAGAAACTTCCCATGTACTTTGTACTTGCAGACAGAAAAAAATAAACTATTGTTTACATTTTCAAAATATTTTGTCAGATTTGTTTCAGTAAAAACCTCATTGAATCTCTGGCAGCAGGCTGGCTCTTGTGCCAGCTTTTGATGGATGTGTCTATGTGTGCATGTGTTTCAATGGTTTTATATGTGTTTATGAGGAAGTTGGGAAAGGTTGCTGTACCAGTGCCATTTTAATTGGGAAAAAGTATCTAAATTTTATGAAGAAAACACAGAAGAACATTTCTTTAATCTGTCTGGAGACGTAATTTTCTGTGAATGATAATCCAAAAAAAAAAAAAAAACTTTTTAGAACAGCATGAAATATTATGAACAAATAATTTAAAAGTACCATTTTTTTGTGCTATCAGTTTCAGGCTTATTTACTCTTCTCTCTGTTTTATTTAAAAACTTTGATAGACCCATGTTTTAAAACAGTAAGATAAGTGCATTAGTATAGTAGATCACAAAACCTCTGCAATCAGGCCCTCTAAGGAAACATTCTTCCAGTAGGAAGCCCACTAAGAGGGACACATATTTTTCCAGAGGGTTTAAAAAATATCACCATGAATAATAACAATGTTTAAATCACTTGATATATATATATATACATATATATATATATATATACATATATATATATATGTATATATATATATATAAAATCTCAGAAATGCATGAATGTGAAATTAAAAAAAACACAAAATGTCTAAATTAAACATCTGCAAAAATTCATGTATATAAAAGATCATTAAGAAACTTGGGGTTCAAGATATAAGCCCTCAGCTACCTCTGCCACCATGCCTTTGCTCTGTAATCATGGACTCTAATCCACTGAAATTGTAAGCTGAGTTTAAACACTGTTCAACATCATTAGTCATCAGGGAAATGCAAATCAAAACAACCCTGAGATTTCACCTCACACCAGTCAGACTGGCTAAGATTAAAAACTCAGAAGACATCAGGTGTTCGCAAGGATGTGGAGAAAGAGGAACACTCCTCCACTGCTGGTGGGAATGCAAGCTGGTACAACCACTCTGGAAATCAGTATGGCGGTTCCTCAGAAAACTGGACATGATACTTCCGGAGGACCCAGCCATACCACTCCTGGGAATATACCCAGAAGATTCCCCAGCATGCAATAAGGATACATGCTCCACTATGTTCATAGCAGCCTTACATATAATAGCCAGAAGCTGGAAAGAACCCAGATGTCCCTCAACAGAGGAATGGATACAAAAAATGTGGTATATATACACAATGGAGTACTATTCAGCCATTAGAAACAATGAATTCATGAAATTCCTAGAGAAATGGATGGAGCTGGAGAACATCATACTAAGTGAGGTGACCCAGTCTCAAAAGAATACCCATGGTATGCAGTCACTGATAAGTGGATATTAGCCCAGAATCTTGGAACACCAAAGACATAAATCACATACCAAGTGATGTCTGACAAGAAGAAAGGAGCAGACACTGGTGCTAGAATGGACCAAAGCATCATTGTGGGGGAGTACAAGAACAGTGAGTTGGGAGGGGGTGGATGAGGGAGCAGGGGGAGGGAAAAGGGTATGTGGGACCTTTGGGGGTGGGGAACCAGAAAAAGGGAAATGAATTGTAAATATAGAATATATCCAATAAAAAATAAAATAAAATAAACAAAAGAAAGAATGTTTTCTTACTACCTTTCAATTTCTTCCAAGACAGCTCTAATAACCTAGAGATTTCTAAATAGGTAATGCTCAACCCCAGCTATTATGGTCTCTTCTACTATTATGGCCCTCCTCAGAAGGATATTTTCTACCAACCAACTAAGGTTTAGTTTATAGGATCTATTTAACTTTTCTGCATAGCTTCCACAGGAGGAGCATTAGCAATGTCCAAGTGTAATTCACAGGTACTCAAGAGAAGCATATGATACCCTACAGATCTGTTTGTTGGTTGGTTTAGAGCATTACACCATCTACACCTATACATAATATGACTCATTCATTCCCTAGCCCAACTACACATCCAGTGACTAAATCATGAGAACATTTGTTACAGAAATGGCATCAGTATTTATATTTAACTATCTAGACTCAGTACAAAATCTAAAACCTGAAAATTTGGGTGCTAGACTCTCCTCTGAATATGTGACTGGGAAAGGAAGAGACTGGAAGCATACTTAGCACACTAAGAATTCTGCTGCACTCTCTCTTTTTTCTCCTTTAAAGGCAAGTGCTGAGTAAATGTATTTGAAGAAGCGACACAGATATTATATCACACAACTACTAAAGAAATGGTTTGAGCTGACAGCTAGCATAGAAAGAAAACTACATAAGCATTTTGCTTTTCTTCCTTTTTTTCAAGGATAATGACTTGCAAACAAGAAAAGATTAAAGTGGTGGAGACACAAATGTGAGAAGACACCAGGGAATGATTGAGATTCTTTAAATGATTCAAAACCTTTAGGCTCGGTGATTTTATCCTACAAAATCAAAGTAAGTTATTGATATAATTTCAGAACCTAACTTATAGCCTCTGACAAAAACTTGCTAGAAAACGAAAGTTGGACTGCATCCTTTAGTTTTGAAATAACAGACAACTACAAAATATGGGAACTTTAAGGAAATTAATATGACCTTGTCATGGATGAAATTCCAGAAAATGTTTTATAAAGGTTATTGGAATAGTAAGTGATGTTCAGTACTAGAAATGGCTCACATACAATAAGGCACCACTAACTCCCTTTCTCTTAGCCTTTAAAAAAACTTGCTTATCATGTAAATATAGACAAAATGTTTAGTTGAATTTGAAATTTTCAATTTCAGGGTTATTGTTTTAATCAACCTTCTAATAGTTCCTTCCTGATAAAATGGCATAACTTATTTTGGAGATCAATATTTGGCCTGAACCCTGTCTAGTTAAGCACATTTATAAATGATCATATAACTTTATTCTGAAGCAGTACCTACTTGAATGTACATATAGAGAGAATAAATATAGAATCAAAAATATTGGATATATATGTATATGTATATGTATATGTATATGTATATGTATATGTATATATATATGCAACTGTGACATTCAGAATTTTAACAGCTTATCAACCCATTAGAAAATTTGTGTAAAAGTAATTACATAAAAAGGAGTTGAAATATGTGTAAATCTAATAATAATATTGTATCAAACAATGTATGTTATTTTAGGTAACATTAACAATCAATTAAAATAATTACAAGAAAAACCCCTCTTTTTAACCTTGAATTCTCAGTGAACCTCTACTAGAATAGCATTACTTCACCTCTGTTCCTTCAGATCTTTGTAGGAAGTAGATATGGCTAGACTATTTGAATCTGGGTTGAATTCCCTACCCAATCCTTGTCACTGAATGGAATTATTCAATGAAAAAATCAGAAACATTGAAGGATACTTTTCTTGCTTCTCATTAAGATCAATTTGAAGTAACAGTCCATCATGGGCATATTGTGCACCTCTGAGATGAAGCATTTCTTCATGGTTCTGGAGTGTGGATGCAGAGGTCTGTGCACAGATGGTTGATATAAGCAGTAGGAATTAAACCTCTAATTACACCATTAAGTCATGTCCTCAAAGTTTTCAGGATAGTAGCCCACACCATGATCTCCTTCTCTGATTCTCTTCATCTTACAATGATTACATTCTTCAATAGCATTCATCAATTAGTTCAGATTATTAAAAGGGAACCTGTGTGTTCTAAAGAACAAACATCACTACTTACTAATTAACAGGGTTTATAACATTAGTTGTAGTTGGTTTATTGCCTATTTGTTCCTCTCTCATCTCAATAAATAATTTCTCAAACATCTACTAATACTAGCATGGGAAACTCTCAAATCAAGTAGAACTGAAATTTTCTTTATATGATTAGGCATTACAAAACATTTTTTTGTTATACACTGCTAAGTTTTTTGAGCTGAGCATTTAAGGAGTGGTTAAAATTTGTTTAGGAAGCGAGTAGAATGCCAGAATGATCATAGTAAACAACAGGTGACTAACGTATATTGTGTAAAGGGATCCAAAGAATAAGTTTCACTATTTCACCTAGGGTCAACTATCACACAGATCCTATTGGTGAGGATTCTCCTCCTGAAATTTCTTCTAGTGTGTGTGTCTGGGTGGGGAAATTGTCCTACACAGTAGTATCTTTCAGCTGTCTCTTGAGTTAGAGCCAGATTCTACCTTACACTTCCTTCTAAGTTCTAGCTTCACTGGAATAATCATTTCAGGTAGCATGTTGTTTTGTTTGGGATTTTAGTTTTGAAGCAGGATCGACCTATGTAGTCTAGTTGCCCTTAAGCTTGAAGTTGTTTCCCTATTTCAGCCACTGGAGTGTTAGAATTATATGCATGGACTGGTATATTCAGTTTGACATTTTAGAACTTAGTATGCTATATGACTGGAGGCTTAACTTTCAACAAAATAATCTTGATAACAAATTCTAATTTCAGAGTGCCGTCTTTCCAGTGTTTATATGTGTAGCATCTGTGGGTCAGGTGAGTTTCCAATTTATTCCAGCCAGAGAAAGTATTCACCCTGCCGCAGGTAAGAAGATGTCTTGTGGTCCTAATTGCTTCCTAAGTAAACAATCAACATTATTTAAATAGGTAGATCTCTCTCCATTCATGTTCAAAAAAATAGTTGTAATCCAGTGTCTTAGTCTACTAAAACTATTTAGGACAATGAATGTGAAGTCACCATTTTTCTTGCCCTGCCCCGTAGCCAACATATGATTCAGTTTTAAGATCTAACCCACTTGAAATCTGTCTTCTAAAGACTCAAATTATATTCATAAGTTGATACTGCTCTCATTCTTCACACAAGAAATTTCTTTTTGAAGTGAGTTGTGGTTAATAGAGACTCACAGCTGTTCAGAGTACAGAGAAAACTTAACAACAGAATATGTAGCTCTAAATTAGAAATCTATGCCATTCTCTCCAAATATTATGGTGTATCACAAACATTGTGATATTGAATACAGAAAAAAAATATAATCACAACAAGTTGAGAGGAGATATGTAAAATAGAGTCTTTTGAACATAGCGTGGCATTCATGAATTTATTGCAGCTGTAGGTGTTACTTGTACACAATCTATATAATACTAGGACCATTATCAGGTCTTCAAGAATAATACAGGGAATTATTAAGATCCATGAGCCTGTAACACACATGACCTCTCTCTTTGCCTGGTTCCAGTCCATAAAATCAGATTGTCCTGGCATCTCCAATATCCTGCAGTAGCTACTGCAACTTAGGTTTAACTCTCACAGCTACAAATAATGGCCTCTCAAATAAATTTATATTTCAATTTTGAAATAGTAAAATGAGTAACAGAAAGTGGAATGGTCAGGGTGGAGCTGGAGAGGTAGTCACAGGCCATAGTAGACTGTATCCTCACACTTTTAATGATAATTGCCCTTGTAACACAATAGTATTAATAGCAACATAGATTAGTAATTATCTAATTTATTGTATTTACTAAACTGTGTTTAGGATATTCATCTCTTAAACTTAAAATTGATTTTTCTACTCATGTAAATGCTCCTTGTGTAGGAACCTAAATCCATGCTGACACTCTATTAGAAGAGAGAGCACAATAGGGATTCACTGAAAATTCCAGGAGAAAACATATAAAGCATAGTTTTCCATGCTGGCTCCAAATCTTCAGAGGTTCAGCTGCTAACCTGAGACTTGACTAAGGTATAATACTAAGATGATATATTGTAACCAGTGAGTTGACAGTTTATTCAATTCCAATAAGGAAATATTCATATACCATATAATATAAATAATGCAATTTCTATTTTAAAAGCCACCTCATTTAGTCCACTATAAAACTTAGCACAATTGTTCAGTTTAATGTTCATATAATAATAGTAGGACACAGGGTATAATCAGTTGTGTCTATTACTATGAACATTTTTATAACCCTTGCTCTTCATTTTTATTCACTTTATTTCAACTTCTGTACATGTGACTCAAGAGAAGATTTACAATGTTAGTCTTCTTGTGATTGGTTTCACTCAGCAAAGTATCCTTAGGTTTTATGCATATGCCATATATAATAAATTAAAATTTATTTTATGTTAAGGAAGAATATTTCATTTTATGTAAAGACTACATGTTTTTTTATCCATTCACTCACTTGAACACTGGTGTTGTCTCTAATACTTGGTTATTATTAAAACTGTTATGGATATTTTGTTGTTTCTTTGAGATTGCAATTTCAGCAATTATGGATAATTGGACATTTCTTCTTTTAAACATTTTGAGGTAATATTTTAGCAATTACTGTACTGTTTCTACCAAACCCATTGCATACAATACATCCCAACTCTATCCTTTCATTCTTCTTCCATTTCTCCCAGTATCACACCTTGACCTGTTTCCATTTCTATTAATATTACACCAAATTTCTAACACATATTTGTAATTATATTATTTTTATATATTCAATAATCTGTGTTTAGGATATAAGTCAGCTTCCCAGTGCCCCAGATGACTTGATCCTTTGCTTCCCTTCAGAAAATAGTAGAACACCCAACAGTGTCAATAGAATACAATATAATCAGATGCAATAAGACTAGACATAAAACCTCATATCTAGACTGGATGAAGCATAGAGAGCCTGAACCAACCATCTTCTGTAACCAGGCTAGACACACACTGGCTGTTCTGGACAGCAACCCAGCTAAAAAATATACTACCTACAGTCTAGCCTGCCTACTACATGCACTGGGGCAAATCAATGACCCCTCAAACTTGAGGGATGAGTCTGAAGAGGCATCCCACTCCTGATACTGCCTACTTGTTCAGGATCCTAAAGCTGGATGGCCGAAATACCTAAGGTAGAACCAAACACAACTGAGCCCACCCTCAAAACAAGTCAACGAAATGATCCTAATGATACTCTGCTATATTCATATTATCAGACCCTAGTCCAGTTGCCATCAGAGAGGCCTCAAGAAGTTTCTGATGGAAGCAGATAGAAGGACTCCAAGGGAAACTTTAGACAGAGCTCAGAGAACCCATAAGAAGAGGGGATGGGGAGGATTGTAAGAGCCAGAGTGATTGTGAACATCAGAAGAACATGGTCCACAGAATCAACTAAGCAGGACTCACAGGGATTCACCATACTCGAGTAACAACCATAGAGTCTGCATAGGCCCTCTCCATATTTGTGGTGGTTGTTTAGTGAACGGGCCAGGGTTGTGGGACTCCTGAGACCCTTTTTCTCCTACATTTGTCCTTTTTAAAATTGTCTTCTGACTATATAAGGTTATACTAAAAGAGTTACATTTTCAACTGGAATGTAATAAAGACTTTAGATGGAAAAAAACACAACTTGATAACAAATTATTAAATGATAATTTCCTCACCTAGAAATTGAAGTTAAGAATTGTATCTCCCTCTTTGGATTGAAGTATAGTTAAAAATCTATGGTAAGTCTGAAGTGTTTAACACAACCTCTGGAACTTTGGAACTATGACAAAAACATGTTGCTATTATAAATTTGAAAATTATATTATTTAAGTTTGTAAATATAAACTGAATAAAATTTCACAAATAATTTTAAAATAAATAACTTCTAAAAATTCTAGAAGAGCAAAGCCAAAGTAATCTACTATATTATGTCAAAAAAAGACTGAAAATAAAATTTATGGAAGAGAATATTTTTATAGTAGTTTTATTTACTTCAGATTTTTATGATAAATATTCATTTTGGCCTGGGAGTTATATAGTTGAATTCTGCATGAAACTGAATAGATTTTAGAAGTTAGGACTAAATTAGTTATTTTTGCCTATTGAACGCGTGAAAACAAAACACCTTTTTTGCTAAAATATTATCTGCTTTGAGCTCTGAGGCCTGAAAATACTATGAAATTAAAATTTCAAATGTGGGAAGAAAAACTCTATAATATTTGTTAATTCTTGTCACAAAATATTCAAAATTATTTTTGCTCAAAAAAATCTGCATCTGAACATGTTCTTAGCAATTTATTTCATCTCTGACTGCAAGGATTTTTAAGGTATACTTAAAATATTTCTTCTTTCTTTAGAAAGAATTGATAAAATAAAAAGTCAAATAGTTGAAAGATATGCAACTGTAAAATAATAATGAAGCAAAATTATATTTAAAACAGTATATCCATGTTAGCAGTATTTTAAGTGACAATGGGCAGGGCAAGCACTTTTTTTTTTTCAGGAACACTAAGAAAAAACTTATGCCATCATGGAAGATTTTGGTGTCAAGAAGTAGATTACTAGGATTATAATGAGTTTAGGTACCATGTGGAGTGGGATGTTAAAGCTGTTTTCATAGTGTGTGAAGAATGCTAGACTCGGGGCCGTCCTTTGCTAGGTATGAGCAATTGGCAGCAGTAGCCATTTGAGTTTTCATATTAGAGGGAAATGCGTTTCCTCTGGCAGCTGGATTGGGCACTGAAGACTTGTGCTCATGTGGTTTCACTTGCTCCACTTTTCTATTTCCATATTTAAGCATCTTAAATTTTGGTGGAACATGAATTTAGATACATCTTGCATTTGATTAGATCACATTTTAGGGGTTTTTATGCATTTCAATCCAAGTTTGGCTCTGTGAACCTTACCATCTGTCAGGAGTTGTCATTGCATTTATGTTTAATTTTAATTTGCTCCATTATATTTTTGACTAAAAGTTGTTTTATTTTTGGCATCTTCCCTACCTAATGCCTTCTCTGTCTTCCATCCATTTTCCACATACATGTAGAGATGACTTCTCAAGCACAAACATGATCAGAGTAATCCTACTAGACTGAGATTGTCTTTGAAAGTATACATTATTTAACTAGACTCATGGTAGCCTGTATTGACACTATTTTTCAAATACATCTTTGCCATGTCTCTCAAGATTTCTTTCTTTTCCTTCCAGTTCTGATTTTTGTCACTATGTCCTTGTTGCCTTCCCTCTTCACTTAGGCTAGAACCACTAATCCCACGCCCAGTAGATTCCTTTGTTGTTTAAATATCATTGTTTTCTAGAAAGAATTCAAACTGTACTGTTCCTTTCCCACTCACAATGCATTCTATTTTCTATTATCGGATGGAAAAAATCACAAAAGGACATTTGGTTTCTTCTTTGTCCGTCTAGAGATTCCAGGAGCATGTATCTCATGCATCTATCCCATCTACCACTAACTTCTTGTCATGGTCGGCCCCTTGGTTGATAGGCATGATGCTCCTCATAATTACTTAATACCATTTAGTTAAATAAGTAAGAAGACTAGCTTTAATAGCTTATACATATGTATTTTCATTCTTATTTTTGTTTTATATAGTATGAGAACATGTTTTCCATTGCTTCTGTGTTTTTAATATTTTATTTCTGAGAATGCAATTTACTGATACATGTGTGTGCATATTCCCTAAATACATGAATAAAAATTATTTATTCTGTATAATATAACTTGCATGTATGTTTCTGGATGACCATTTTGGTATAAAACCCGAATGCCTGGGATGAGAAGCCTGCATTTTTGTAGAAAAGACTCCTAAAACTTTACAGGCAATTGCTATTGTTCCCAGTTGCAGTCTAGAGTTAGAAGGTAAGCCCCTATTGTTGAAGCCACCATGTACTTCAGATACAGGGCCCAGAAGCTCCTGAGCTGGAACTGAAATGCAAGCTGCCTACATGAGGATTAGGTTTATGGTACCAGAATGTAAGGTACAAACTTCCAAACTGCCATTAGCAATACTTAATGCTGCCTATGGTCCAAAGCAAAAGAAAGCATGGCATGATAACCCAGATGGTGCAGGAGTGGCACACATATCTTGTCTATAACCAACAGCTCTATTATTGGACTGAATACCTGCTCAACAAGAGGAAAATAATGGCTGATACTATACACCTTCCCAGCAACCTAGAGTTAAGGACGTCATGGATTTAGGAGGAGAATTTACAACCACCCCATTTTAAAACCAGTGTATTACATTACAAATATTAGTCCTTATGCCCTGAGATAAGTGGAGTATGGCTCTCACATCAAGGAACTTCTCTTTCAACAGATGAATACCATTACAGAAAACCACAACAAATCAAAATGCAGAGTTATGGAGCCCAATATGTCCTATATCAACAACCAATACAACTATAAAATAACTCCTATTCCTAAGGTTCAGGAACTATTGAGAAATAGGGATAACAAAGACTGCAAGAACCAGTTGAACAAGTAGATTTGCTGTGAGAATGTCTCATAGGAATGTTAGAAGGTACAATCATAATGTCTAATCAATATCACTGATTAAATAGGTTCTGTAAAAGAAGAGCAATAGACATGTTAACATGTATTAGAGTAAGTCTCAAGGGGCCTAAACCTTCACCAAAAATTATGGACAACTAAGGAATGCTGAGCATAGGTGAGATAACATTACTTTGTTTTCCAGTAACAAATGGTTAGCCCTAAAAACATATTTCTTATACATGTAGAGTTTTTGAAGTATCTGTAACTGAAGTCCAAATGATATGATCTATTTTATGCTCAGGTACAACTTCTAAGAGCATATGCATTTTGTTAGCTAATAGATGGTAAATGAAATAATAGCTATCTTAAATCACAAGATTTTCTTTATCATTTATTAAAACCACATTGTCTAAGTTTCAATATACACCATTATCATAGTGTATAATATGAGTATAATAGTTAGTGATATTTAAAAATGGCAAAGAGAACCTTATTGTACAAAACCCTACACAAGTTTAGAACTTTTTAAGTTTGTGGTAAAACATTGTAAAATACTGCAGGAGTAAGAAATTTACTAAACACAATCCAGTGATTCCTAAAATCAAAATTAGAAATTCAGCTCCATCCAGTCTACAGGTAAGGTCCTTTGGGATTGTCCCCATCAAGCTTTACTGACAGTGAATAATGACAGCTGCTAGCCTTTTTCCAGGGTAAGAAAAAAATGTTGCTTACTCATGGTCGTAAAGAAAAGAATATCTCTGAAATCTACATTCATTCTGGGAATCTCACATGCAGTAATATTGTTGCTGGAGGAAGTAGACTTTCCAGATACCTTCGTTAATATTATCACCAGCAATATAGCAGTCAGTACAGTGCCATTCCCAATTTAATTGCATAAAAATGTACTAGGCATTAAAAAATGTTTACACATTTAACAATTACTTACTCAGTATTCCATTTGTAACATGCTTAGAATAGGGAATAAAATAATGAATAAAATATCAAAAAGAAGATAGCTTTTAGATTGTTATTGAAGACCATTTTGGAAGTGAGGAATATTGAACTGGGGTGCAGCAAGAAGATTTGGGTGAGCATGGGCTGTGATATCTTTGACCAGAAGAGATAAAGTCTAACCTAGGATCAGAATAAGAAATTACAGAAAACTCTGGAGGAACACATTTTAGGGATAGAAAAAGGTGAGCATTATGGAAATATGCTTGCTATAGTTGCAGATAAAAAATAAGATCCCCTCACATGCAGAATTGTGACATAAACTCTTGAAAATGTCATACTACATGCTGGGGGGTGTTCTACTCTAAAAAACAAGAAAAGTCCTAGAAGGACTATGCAATAAAGCTGCATCTGGCTTGTATTGATAAAAATTCAGTTTCCAGTCAGTAAGGAGGCTCAGTTGGTAAAGGCTCTTGCCCCCAAGCTTGAAGTTTGAGTTTTGTATCCAGGACACACATTGTGTATGGATAGAACTGACTTCACAAGATGTTTTCCAACATCCATATATGTACAGCAGTGCAGTAGCATACACAAGCACATACATACACACACACCACCACCACCACCACCACCACCACCACCACCACCACCACCACTACCACCACCACCATCGCTACCACCACCACCATCACTACCATTACAATCAATAAATATAATTGTGAATACCTTCATTCTTACTATTACATGGAAAATGAATAACTTGAGAGTATGAATTAATATAGCCAGGTCATGCAAGTCTTTTTTAGTATACAATGTGACAGCAGAGAGGAACAAACATATATTTTTTTGACAAGAGATTGATAGTATTTGTTTTTTCAAGGTTTGGGTTTGAGGGGTAAAGCAGTGATTATAGAAATTAAGGAATGTGTTACTTGCTCTAGGCAACTTGCACAGAAAAAAAAAAAAAACAGGTTCCAGAAAAAGGAAAGTTCAAAAAGATAGATGATAGAAATGTTAGTATTAAGAAAGTGTGCATACTTGAAGTAATTTGCTGACTCAAAGTCAGATCTGTATACTACATGTGGTAATTGTCAGAAATAAGCAATCATGAGTCAGTTAATAAGTGTTTTATGCACATAAGTGAAAGCCAGATTGGCTGTACAAACAGTGGCTGTGAGGACTGTATCACTTATCTTGTGATGCTGAGAGATTGAAATTCAGAGCATCCACAACATTGCCTGCATCTGTAGGACAGAAACCAGAGACTATTTGGCTATAATAGCTACTGTGATGGCTAGACAGGCTGTCGGAAAACTACCCTGAAATTATTGTTAACACAATATCTTTAATTCACTTATTTGCTTCTTTAAAAATGCATTTGTTTTTTCCCATGGCTATCTCACAAACCACCCATTGCCCTTTTTAAAAATCATAGATCTTTAGGAGAATGTTTTAAAAATAGCATTGGCTTCGTTTCCCACTGAAAGCTATTGTGAAGAAGTGAGAAACAAGGATTACTTAGGCACTAAAGAGAGACTGTGACTAATTCACTCAATCATTAGGAAAAAATGTATACATATTATTATACATGTGACCTATTACTTGTTATTTTTAAGAAAAAAATATTGTATATTCAATAATAGAATTTGAAGGAATTCTTATCCTCTCAATATAAGACTTCTTATATTAAATATAGTCAGTCTTGACAAAGAATTATTTTGTTCTTTCATTTGAGCCAAGAATTCAAATTTTCTTTTGTTTCCTCCTTTTCCTTCCATTAGCCATTATCAACAAATCTGTGATATGTTAGGGTATGGTAAGAGCAAAGCTTGTCTACAATCCTTCTCTCTTGATTTAAATTCTAAATCTGCAGCCTTGTTACAAATCCTGAAGAGATACCCTAGGGAGTCAGGGAGGAGCATGTGGAAGAGGAGGGAGGAAGGAGGAGGGAGGGAGAGCATTGCTGAAGGAGAGAGGTGAGAGCAAGAAAGAAAGAGGGAAAGAGATATCTTAAAATAGGCTAATGAGGAAAAACACAGATGTTCACTTAAATGTAAATTTCAGGAGAAAACATATTTGTTCCCAATACAGCCTGTGATATGCTAAAAATTGTTCATTGTTGATTCAATATTAAGATATAACTGCCTGCCAGATAGCTTTATGTTGTTGTTGTTTTCGTTGCTGTTGTTGTTGCTGTTGTGAGGCAACACTACCCAGAAAGTTATTCAGAGAAAAAGAAAATCTCCTCCTTCAGGAAATGCATAGCTCACAGCTCACAGCTTTGATAACACAGGTACACATGCTTGGAAGTCAGGAAAATCTTTGAAAAGAACGAATGAGTGTAATGTCTATTAAATATAAGGTGTGATATGTGTTTATTAAATCCATATTATTATTTGCGATACTCACTTTCTTTGAACATTTACTTATTTTCCACTCCACATTATTGAATGTAATGTCACTGAATATATTTTAAATTGTCTACACCATGACTAATAACTATCAAATTTATGTAATTTGTATATAGCCTTTTAATCTTAAAACTTGATACTTTGTGCTATTTAGAACCCAATGCTATAAAAAAGCATCACTTTTCCCTTTATCCATAATCTATTTGTCCACTTGACTATTCATTCCTCCATTCCAATATGTCTGTATGAACTTACCAGTATTAACAGAACATGTGTAAATATTGGTGGGTTCTAGCCCAGCATTCAAGCTCTACCTTTAGGCGCCTGTTGCCATAGTTTACTTCTTTCTCCATGACTTCTCAGGCATTATTTTTGCTCTTATAACCCAGCTCTTAACGAAGAGTTTGATAACTGCAGCTTTGTATCTGCAACATTTCAAGAAACCAATGATTTCTAGAACTCTTACTTTGATATAGTGCGGCCACCAGAGATAACCACTCAGACAGTTTAGACCCAACTGAAAATCTTTATTCCAGTGGTCTGTGACTACACTCAGGAACATTTGATCCTAAGTGTAGCACTAATTGTTCAGAACATAGTTTTTAAAGGCAGAAACCACATTCGAGTGTCTTGCTTAGGAGCTTTAAGCATGGGAGTAGGGCTTCCTGTAAGCAAGGAATTTAACAGAGGTGATTGTGTGGAAGGTAAGATTTACATGAACAGGTGGTTTAAAGAAGTTAAGATAAGCTGACTAGGGAATGTTGATCTTGGCTTCCTAGAAAAGAGTTGGGTAGTATACATGGGATTTTCCATTAAGGAGATCAAGTTGTAGTTAAACCTGACCAAGAGCATAAGATGGACAAACCTCTGTGTTTTCTTGTCTCTTTTCAATTTCTAGGATGGTTCCCTCTCTAGATATTAATCAACATTTGTTTTCTTATCTAAATTGTCTTTCATGTGACTAATAAATACAAATATATATAATTAGAATATAGTCTTTTAATTATAAAACACAATATTTGGCCATTTTCTCTTCAGCAGCTGAGTGGGTGCGTACAACCAGGAGCACAGGGAATACCCGAGTGCTATAACAGCTGGGACAGGTTCTGCCAGGGCCCCACCTGCACCCAGGAGCTGGTCCGCACCACAGCCATCTGTGTACCATCCTGTCAGAGGAGAACTGCTCTGCAGGGAGTGATTTGACTCCTGTGTTTAGAGGTAAGGCCACCATCTTCTCCCATGAGACTGAGCAGGGCAGTACAGCCAGGAGCTCATGGAACACCAGAGTGCCAGAACAGTTGGGACAGGGTCCTCCAGGGCCCCACCTACATCCAGGAGTGAGCAGTAACACAGCACTCTGTGCCAGGGCAGAGCCGGTCACCCAAGGGTACTGAGACAGTCTTGCAGGCACACAGAAGGGACAAGCATCAGCCAGATTCAGCAGGAAAAACTAACACCAGAGATAACTAGATGGCGAAAGGCAAATGTAGGAACTTTACCAACAGAAATAAAGGTAACATGGCACCCTCTGAACCCAATTCTCTCAAAACAGCAAGTCCTGGATACCCCAACACACTAGAAAAGCAAGATTTGGATTTAAAATCACAGCTGAGGATGTTGATAGAGGGCTTCAAGAAGGACATAAATAACTCCCTTAAAGAAACACAAAAGAACACAGGAAAAACAGGTGGGAGCCTTAAAAGAATTACAGGAAAGCACAACCTAGCAGGTGAAGGAATTAAACAAAACCATCCAGGATCTAAAAATAGAGATAGAAATAATAAATAAATCACAAAGGAAATGAACTCTGGACATAGCAAACCTATGAAAGAAGTCAGAAGTCATGGATGTAAGCACCAACAACAGGATAAAAGAGATTGAAAAGAGAATCTCAGGTGCAGAAGATACCATAGAGAGCATTGACTTAACAGTCAAAGAAAATGCAAAGTGCACAAAGCTTCTGACCCAAAACATCCAGGAAATCCAGGACACAATGAGAAGACCAAACCTAAGGATTATAGGTATAGAAGAGAGTAAAGATTTCCAACTTAAAAGGCCAGTGAACTTCTTCAAAAAATTTATAGAAGAAAATTTCCCTAACCTGAAGAAAGAGATACCCATGAACTTACAAGAAGCCTATAGAATTCCAAATAGATTTGACCAGAAAAGAAATTCCTCCTGTCATATAATAATTAAAACACCAAATGCACTAAACAAAGAAAGAATATTAAAAGGGAAATAGTTAAGGGAAAAAGGTCAAGTAAAAAATAAAGGTAGACTTATCAGAATTACACCAGACTTTTCACCAGAGACTGTGAAACTCAGAAGATCCTGGGCAGATGTCATAGAGACCCTAAGAGAAGACAGAGGACAAACCAGGCTATCATATCCAGTAAATCTCTCAATTACCATAGATGGAGAAACCAAGGTATTCCATGACAAAAGCAAATTTACATAATATCTTTCCACAAATCTAGCCCTTGAAAGGATGGGAAACACAAACAAAAGGAGGGAAACTACACACTAGAAAAAGCAAGAAATTAATCATCTTTTAACAAAAGAAAAAGAGAGATACACAAACATAACTCCACCTCTAATAACAAAAATAACAAGACGCAACAATCACTTCTCCTTAATATCTCTTAATATCAATGGACTCAATTCTCTAATAAAAAGACATAGATTAAAAGACTAGAAACATAGGCAGAACCCAACATTTTGCTGAATACAGGAAACCCACCTCAGGCACAAAGACAGATACTACATCAGAGTAAAAGGCTTGAAAACAATTTTCCAAGCAAATGGTCCCAAGAAATAAGCTGGTGTAGCCATCCTAATATCCCTAATATTGAATAAAATTGACTTTCAACCTAAATTAATCAAAAAAGTTAAGGAAGGACACTTCATAGTCATCAAAGTAAAAATGAACTCTCAATTTTGAACATATATTCTCCAAATACAAGGGCACCAACATTCATAAAAGAAACTTTAATAAAGCTCAAAGCTTACATTGCATCCTACACAATAATAATAGGAGAATTCAACACCCCACTCTCATCAATGGACAGATCAAGGAAACACAAACTAAACAGAGAAACAGTGGATTTAAGGGATATCTATACAACATTTTTATCCTAAAACAAAAGAATATACCTTTTTATCAGTATATCACAGTACCTTTTCCAAAACTGACCATATACTCGATCACAAAACAGACTTCAGCAGATATAAGAAGACTGAAATAATTCCATATACCCTATCAGTTCACCAAGGATTAAGGCTTCAATAACAACAAAAACAACAGAAAGTCCACATACACATGGAAACTGAACAACAGTCTACTCAACAATAATTTGGTCGAGAAACAAATAAAGGATGAAATTAAAGACATTTTAGAATTTAATGAAAACTAAAGCACGACATACCTAAACGTATGGGACGCAATGAAAGCAGTGCTAAGAGGAAAACACATAGCTCTGAGAGCCTCCAAAAAGAAAGTGGAAAGAGCATACCCTAACAGCTTAATAGCAGAGCTGAAGGCTCTAGAACAAAAATAGGCAAATAAACCCAAGAGGAGTAGACAGCAGGAAATAATCAAACTCAAGGCTAAAATCTACCAACTAGAAACAAAAAGAACTATACAAAGAATTAACCATACCAAGAGCTCGTTTTTTAAAAACACCAACAAGATGGAAAAACCCTTAGCCAAACTAATCAGAGGGCAAAAAGATAGTTTCCAAATCAGAAATGAAAAGGGAGATATAACAGGTACTGAAGCAAACCAAAATATCATCAGGTCCTATTACAAAAGCCTATACTCAACAAAAGTGGAAAATCTAGGTGAAATGAACAAGTTTCTAGACAGATACTAGGTAGCAAAGTTAAATCAAGATCAGATAAATGATCCAAACCACCCCATAACCCCTAAAGAAATAGAAACAGTCATTAATAGTCACCCAACCAAAAAAATAAATAAATAAAGCCCAGGACCAGATCGGTTCAATGTAGAGTTCTACCAGATCTTCAAAGACTTAACACCAATACTCTTCAAACTATTCCACAAAATAGACACAGAAGAAACACTACCAAACTCATTTTATGAAGCCACAATTAGTCTGATACGGAAACCACACAAAAACACAACAAAGAAAGAGAACTTCAGACCAATTTCCCTTATGGATATTGATCCAAAAATAATAAAATTCTTGCCAACTGAATCCAAGAACACATCAAATTGATCATCCACCATGATCAAGTAGGCTTCATCCCAGGGATTCAGGGATGGTTCAATATATGGAAATCCATCAATGTAATACACTATATAAACAAACACATAGAAAAAAACAACATGATGATATCATTATGCTGAGATAGCATGTGAGAAAATCCAACACCTCTTCATGATAAGTGTTGGAAAGATCAAGAATTCAAGGCCCATACCTAAACATAATAAAAGCAATATACAGCAAACCAGTAGCCAACATCAAACAAAATGCAGAGAAACTAAGTAATCCCATTGAAATCAGGGACTAGACAAGGCTGTCCACTTTGTTCCTACCTGTTCACTATAGTACTCAAAATCCTAGCCAGAGCAATTAGACAACAAAAGGAGGTCAAAGGATTTCAAATTGGAAAGGAAGAATGCAAAGGATGTCTACTTGTAGATGATATGATAGTATACTTGTGTGACCCTAAATATTCTACCACAGAACTCCTAAACCGATAAACAACTTTAGCAAAGTGTCTGGATAACTCAAACAAATCAGTAGCCTTCCCATACTCAAAGGACAAAGTGACTGAGAAATAAATTGGGGAAATGACACCCTTCACAATAGTCATAAACAATATAAAACACCTTGGTTGACTCTAACCAAACAAGTGAAAGATCTGTATGAGAAGAACTTCAAGTCTGAAGAAATAAATTGAAGAAGATCTCATGAGATAGAAAGTTCTCCAAAGCTCATGTATTGGCAGGGTTAATATAGTAAAAATCGTCATCTTGCCTAAAGCAAACCACCGATTCGATGCAATCCCTATTTTCAGAGGGATAACTCATAAAGGGGATACCATTTGAAATGTAAATAAAGCAAATATCTAATAAAAAGAAAAACAGGTAAGAAAGAAAATGTTTATAATTCCTATTTAAAACACACACGCACATGCATAAACACTATTCTGCTATTTGATATCTAATGCCATTTTTAAAAGCATCATTTTCTCCCCATTCATGATCTATTTATCCAATTCACTATTTCTCTATGTACTTGTCAGTATTCAACAGGACATGTATAATTAACAATACATCTAACATATTGTTACATGCAACAATAACATGCAAAATTAACAATACAACTTGTAAATTTCATTAAAACCAAAGAAACAAAAATATAGCACTTATCAGTGGCCTTTTATGTATCTATTGATTTTTAAAAGTATCCCATAATAGAGTCTATGGTTTCAAATAAGTCTAGTGACAACCAAAGGCACTAATTAGACTTCTCTTCATTGCACAAGTATCCAATTAGATACCAGGAAAGAACATTAAAAGTGTTATCTATATGTACTTTTCCCAGATTTACTGAATGAATAAAAAAGAAAGTGCATACATAAATAAATTTAGTGCATCTGGTTTTGGTCTCAAAGATTCTTGTCTTAAGCAAACTAGAAAATTTTATAAGACAGAAAACAGTTTTTGTTTTCTTTAACTTCTGGAAACTGCATATTCAGTTGAATGTCCTGATAATGGGGTGAGTTATAGAAACGCTTGCATTTTCCTCACATGAGCAGAAGCTTTACTTAAGCCCATTATACCTCTATATAATCTCAATGAAGATAACAAACTCAGGCAAGATTTTCAAAACTAGCCTAGACTTGTTTTCTCAAGTAAACAATGCTAGATTGATCACCTCTTAAGTATCAGAAACTCATAATCATCAGTGTATTAGCAAAGAGTAATTTCTATGTCTGTTTCTCTGCTTTATAGCATACCAATGCTGAGTTCTTCTGTTGAATTTTAAATTCTCTAGAACTTTTGAAATAAGGTGGCTCTTATGATCTTTATCTCCTTCACCATTCTAAATAAAAGTTTTTCAAATCTCTCAGGGCATATAATCTGTTGTGTTATGTTCTGTTGACTAATATGCTTATTCTTCAGATCCTAATCTTATTTTGCTAGCCCTAGATTCTCACATCATACAGTTCTGCAACCATCAAGATGAAGGCGCAGCTGACAGCTATAGCATATCAACATGACTGAAAGTAGATGTCCTGATTGTCACATGGCAGTAAAACAACATCTATTTCCTCAGTGGTGCAAACACTAAGGTTCCCTAGTCCATATTCTTTTATTAGGGAGTTAAGACCATTGAGTTTGATAGATTTCAATGAGCAGTATTTGTTGATTCCTGTTATGTTGTTGTGGGGTGTGTATGTATATGTTTCCTCTCTTCTGAATGGGTCTAGGATTATTGTGTTTTTCTTGGATGTTGTTAGCCTCATATGTTGCTATTTTCTTTCTAGTGCCTTCTGTAGATATAGATATGTAAATACAGATTGCATAAATTTGCTTTAGTCATATAACATCTTATTTTCTCAATCTATAATGATCGAATATTTTGCTGATCTCTTACAATCCACATAATATCTATCAAGGTCCTTCTAGAATTTTGAGAGTCTTTTAGGAAGTTGTGTAATTTTATAATGGGTCTGCCTCTACATGTTACTTGATATTTCCCCTTTGCAATCTTTAATATTTGTATGTGTTCTATTTATTTAATATTTTGATTATATGTTCCATGGAGACTTTTTTTTCTGATCAACTCCAATCGGTATTCAGTATGCTACTTGTACCTTGATAAGCATCTCCTTCTCCAGGTTAGGGAAAATTCCTTCTATGGGCGTGGTTCTCAACCTGTGGGTCATGACTCATTTGTTTAACCTCAGTCTTCAAAATATTTCACTATGCTTCATAACAGTAACAAAATTACAATTATGAAAAAGAAACAAAAATAACTTTATGGTTGGGGTCACCACAACATGATGTAGTGTATTAATTGGTTGCAGGATTAGAAAGGTTGAGAAATACTGTTGTATGATTTTGTTAAAAATATTTTCTGTATTCTCTATACAATTATTTCTTTCTCTTTTTTGCATCCTTAAAATAGTTTCCTTTTTCTCCTCTCCTCCAAGTCCCTATCCACTAACACTATCCCCATCAACTCCTTCTTTGTTTCTCTATAGAAAAGATCAGACATCTGATGAATATCAACCAACCATGACATATCAAGGTGCAGTAAGTCTAGGTACCTGTTCTCATATTTAGGCAGGACAAGACAGCCCAGTAGGAATAAAGAGTTGCCAAAAGCAGGAAAATAGAGTCAAAGACAACCTCTGCTCCTACTGAAAGGAGTTTAACTAAAGACCAGGATAGCTAAAACAATGTTGTACAATAGAACTTCTTGAGGTATCCCTGATTTTAAAATGTACAAAAAATATTATCAATACAAAACACATGAAACTGAAAAAAGAGGCAGAGATATGCATCAGTGCAATTAAACTGAGGACACAGATGTAAATCTATACATCTGTGGACAGTTGATTTTTGACAAAGAATTCAAAATTATACAATGAAACAAAAGAAAGCATCTTCATCAAATGGATCCAGATAAGACTGGATGTCTGTGTGTAGAATAATGCAAACAGAGCTTTACCTATCACCAAGCACAAAATTCAACTTAAAACTAGATACACCAAACCTGATAGAAGTCAAAGTGGGGGATACCCTTGAATGCAATGACACACAAGGCAACTTCCTGAACACAACACCAATTGCACAGGTACTGAAATGACAATAGATGAAACCTCATGAAACTGAAAATTTTCTGTAATGCAAAGGACATTGCCAATAAGAGAAAACAACAGACTACAGCAAGGAAAAAAAACCTTACCAACCCCACATCTGAAAGAGAGCCAATTTCCAAAATATTGCTATTACTTGGTCTTTTCCTTGTGTCCTAGATTTACTGCTAGGAATTTTGTAGACACTTTCTTTTATCAAGTTATCTATTTCTTCTTTTGTGTCTTAAATGCCTGAGATTATTTCTTCCATCTCTTGTGTGTTTGGATAGAGAAGCTTGCCCCTGAGGTTCCTGTTTGAGTCCCTAATTTTTTTCATTTGCAGAATTCCCTCAGTTTGGGTTTTCCTTTATTTTATTTATATTTTGAGGACTTGAACAGTTTTATTCATTTCCTTCCATTTATTTGTTTGTGTTTACTCATGATGCTTTAAGACATTTATTCATTTCTTCTTTAAGGACTTCTATTATCTTTATATAGTTGATTTTAAGGTCTTTTTCCTATGCTTCAGTTGATTTTCTTGTGTCTGCCTCCCATGTCACTGCAGGAAAGCACTTTTACCAACTCAATCATCTCACTGGACTCCAATTATAGATTTTAAATATTTATTTTCATTATTTTTTAGTTACGAGTATCTATGTGTGACTGTATAAAGGTATATGCACTTGAGTGAGGTGTGAGTAGCATTTAGAAGTGTTGTGTCCTCTAGAGCCAGAGTTAAAGAAAGTTTTGAACCACCAACATATGTGCTGAAAACCACACTAATTTCTTCTGCCAGAGCTCTTAAATGCTGAGCCTTATCTATAACATCTCTCCCTGCACAGTTATTTGCTTAAGAGAAAGTCAAGCTTAGAGGTTTCAAATAATATTAATAAAAACTCAAAATTAAGCCGGGCAGTGGTGGCACACGCCTTTAATCCCAGCAGTTGGGAGGCAGAGGCAGGCAGATTTCTGAGTTCGAGGCCAGTCTGGTCTACAGGGTGAGTTCCAGGACAGCCAGAGCTATACAGAGAAATCCTGTCTCAAAAAACCAAAAAAAAAAAAAAAAAAAAAAAAAAAAAAAAAAAAAAGTGCGTTGTCATCGAAACTGGACATCAAAAACTCAAAATTAAATAAAATTACTCTAATTACTATTGTTTTTTTTGTTTTTTTTATTTTTATTTTTATTTTCTATATTCTATGTTTACATTCCAAAGGCTTTCCCCTTTCCCAGTTCCCACCCACCATAGTTCCCATAGTTCCTCTCCCCCCCAACTATTCCCCAATCATTTCCCCTCCCCCCTCGGTTTCTTTACTAAACTGGATGCAATCTTTACAGGCCCAGGGTCCTCTCCTTTCTTCTTCTTGGGAATCATTTGACTTGCTATTTGTGTCTTGAGTATTTAGGGCTTCTGTGCTCATTAATATCCACTTAACAGTATATTATTTCATTTCCAATTTGGTATTATTAGGAGAAAAACGTTTTGTTGTTGTTGTTGTTTTGTTTGTATTGAATTTTAGTTTTTTATAAATTTTTGTCAAACTTAAACTGTTTTAATAAGAAAAAACATAAAAATAGGATGTTTCATAAATCGACATGAAGTTATTTTGCTACCACCCTGTTATAGTGCTTACAAGTCTATTTTTGCTGGAATTTAACTCATGAACAAATCTGAAATAAAACATCATAAAATATGAGCGGAACTGAACAAAATTCAAAGACTGACTCATTTTCAATTTACCAAGTCTGCTAGGAAGTTTTAAAAATCTTGGTTAGGTTTTACATCTTAAAACATGTCGAAGCACTTCTTCCTATGACATATCTATTCTACTTCCAACTTAAGACATTTTGTCAGTAATACTATGTGACTTCACCGGAAGTAGTTGAAGGATAGCTAGATATTTTGTAAATGAGTGTGCAAACATCAACAGTAAAAAATACCTGAAAGTGGTCATTTTATTTATTGATATTTTGTGTTTTTTTTTTTTTACAATGAAAGTTTGCAGCAGCTCAGGGCTGCTGAATAGAACAGGAAACACTGAATAACCTACATATTTTAACTTCTTTTGGACCAAGGGCTTATCCTTTAACTACATTGGCTCAGGACAAATGTTAAATCCATTGAGAAATGGAATGAGGCCAAACATCCATCCTCCTGTGTCTTCTTATAGAATCAACAGCTTAGGCCCGCATCCTAAATTAGCAGCATTATTATTTAATTTTATCATTAAGACTACTGACAGATTAATTTTAGGCATTCAATATACAAACTGATATGTCTAATACTGAGCAGAATTTTCTCATCGCCATCCAGCTTTTCAAGAGCTAAGATAAAACAACATTTGTGTCACTATTTTGAACAGAACCACGGCCTTTCTCAGCCACCTTAAGACACATCACAGCTGACTTTTGCTCAGTTTCTATTAAGAACACATTCATAGGTAATAACAGGCTAAGGATTAGTATAATAGGTACTGTAGACTGGAGTCTAAAACTGACAGAGCGTTTGTCTGTATTACCTGGAATGAAACAGGAAAGGTATCTTTTTATCCCATGGAATTCTACCAACATCAGTCCCAAAGATAGAGCTGTCAGGAGGAATGATTACTTTACAATTCATTCCTGTACCCCATGAATAATTGCATATTTTGTTAGAGTTGTTAAAATGTCTAGAGTGGTGTAATTCTTGTGGCTATGGAAAGGCAGTAAGAGCTATGGTTAAAAAATATTTTACCATGAAAAGTTTCCAACATATACAAAGAGCAGAATATTTCACCGCATCTTCATTTTACCCATCACCCAGTCTCTCAGTCTTATTTTTACAACTTTTTTGTCTCTATTATTTTTCATAAAAGGAAGCCTCAGATATGCATTCGGTTATAAAAATAACAATATCCATTTCTCATGCCAATAGAATTTTCTTTGATTACCTGTTGCTAATATCAGAACTCACAAAATGGTGGTGCAATACCACCCAATAATTAAAATTCAAACTTTGTAATATGTCTTGCCTCTCACCACTCATGAAAGAAAATTTTCTATGCAACATATAGAAATGATTACAGGAAACCACAACCAAACAAAATGAATAAGTATGAAACAGTCCCAATGCAATAATACTCATGAAAGCAATCAGGTAGTGTCCTTGAATTTCTCTATCAAAATCACATATTCTTAGTAAGCCATTAAAAAAATGAATAGGAGTGGTAGTAAGACAAATGTAAAGATGGTCAAAAATTTAATGGACAGGATACTTTGAAGAGAGTGATTTTACAAATTCCCTTGGTGGAAAAATAATAGGTAGAAGTTAGAGAAATGATAAAATAGACTTAAAGACCTCCTGTTTTACTTTATTTATAAAATAAGCAAAGAGTTTACATAGTATCAAAACAAATTTAGCAAGGTACATTCATAGGATGTCTTGCTCCCTTTTCTCTTCTTTCCTCATAGGTAAGTATTTTGATTAATTTTTAGTTTATTCACATTTATTTCTTTGTGAAAATATAAGCAAATAAGTATATCTGTATATTCCTATGCCTTCTATTTTCTTACACAAAATTAGCATACTATAAACTGTTCTGTATTTTGCCTTCCTTGCTTAGCAATTTATCCCATATAGTACTCCATATTATTATGTACATATAAATGTGAAAATAAACACATACCCATATGCATATATATACAAATAAGCATACAAAATCAGCAAGTTCCCCATAGGTGCTACATCAGTTTATCTCCTCCCTGACAAAGTGATTATATTTTTGTCTTTATGTTCTCACTGACAAAATAAAATGCTATTATTTTTATCAATCTGACTCATGAGAAATTAGCTAATTATAGTTTTAATTTATATCTATTTCTTATCGTGATGGTTAGCATAATTTTATATAATAGTTATTTCCATTTATTTATTTTTTGCAATTTCACTAATATTTTGATGTAATTACATAGTGCTACTCTTTTGCCTGTATATTTGAACTGATGGACAAAGTTTGTAGGAAATTCTAAAATATCTTCCTCAGTTTGATACAAAGTGGTTCTTGGCAAGTAACCGTTTCTACATGTAATGACGGTGGAGGTGGCTTTGGGAATATACAAACTATTTGCCAAGTTCCAGTATTGATTCACAATGAAATAAATGATTTCCTGCTTATAATTACTTGTTTGTAGTTTCAGTAGTGTTATACAACCTTCAAATCAATCCATCTGTGCATATGAAAATTTAAGTGAAGACCCAGTATAAAAAACTGATGCTACAACACTATATTATTTTTTCACATTTGGAATAAGCTCCCCATGGAAGTGAGGGAAGCCCGTCACTACCTTCATTTCACATCAAACTCTCACATGCAGAAGCCAATTTGTGAATGTAAATCACTTGGGAAATACAGTGCTGTGGTAATGTAAAGTAAAAATGCATATTTTGATGATTTGATACAGAAAACAGAGATGTAGAGTCTTAAATTGAATACTTCCATAATTATAATTACAGCTTCCCAAGCACAATGCTCTTAGATAGCTCCACCTTTTACTTATAATACAGTCAAACTTCCTCTCTTGCCCTAAGGAGGACACAAATGATTAGATTCCTGACCTCCATCCATCTGAATCCATTAGCATAGGCGCACTTTAAAAGCATAACAAAGTACCAAGAAGTGTGCCGAAAATGACTGAAACAGAGGAGAAAACTCTATTTATGCCAACTAGGGAGGGATCAGTGAGATTCTAGAAAACAGAGTTCTGGAATGGGCACATTCTATCACAAATAGTAGAAGTATAAATATAACACATAGATACTTTAAACACATGAATTCAAGATTATTTTCTTTCATTTTTATTTTGACTGCTGCTGTAAAATGACCTTCGTTATTTTGCTTTCACAAACTTATTAACAAATGTTAAAAGCCACCTGATTCAAAGTGGCTAAACACCACCTGGGCCTGCATGATAACTATGGGGGTAAAAGCACTTGACACCAAGCCTGATGATATGAATTTCATATGTAAAGATCTACATGGTAGAGAAAGCCAAATTCAGCAAATTGCCCTGTACACTGTCAAATGCATGTGAACACACACACACACACACACACACACACACACACACACTATGGGAACAACAATGGGAATGATGGACTTTATTTTACTACTCTCTTGGTTTTGAGATTATATTATAATTATATTTTTTCTCTCCTTTTCTCACTCTAAATTCTCCCATATATCTCTCTCAACTCTCCTTTACACACATGGCCTCATTATTTATCTTACACACACACACACACACACACACACACACACAATTTCTAAATATACCTTGCTCAGTCTGTGTAGCGTTAGTTGTAGCTATGTGTTCAGGTCTAACTATTTGATACTGGAGAACCAATTGGTGATGTTTTAATTAAACTTTATTAAGAAATCACATTATGAGATATCTTTAGCCACCCTACAAGCTTTGTCTTACTAATACCTGACCCAGATTTGTTTTTATAAGTTAAAACACATTGCTGCGAGAGACCATGCACAGATGAGTAGAAAATTGCCTATAATGGATAAATGAGATTAGTTCCTCCCATGAAGAGAGGAAAATGGAATATAAAAATATTACGTAAGTTTAAGTTCATAAAAAGTTTTATAGGTAACCTAAGCTTAAATTATGAAGAAAATGCTAAGCTCATGGACTCGTTACTAAGTGTAGTTGATTCAGAACTTAGAACTGACCTTATAAACTTATAACCTGCCACCAGGCCCAGGCCCCATTCCAGCATTTCCTAATGCACATGAAATTGTACAAGTTTAACTAAAATTTTCATATGCTTCCTGAATATTGATGATGGACTCTTTTATGTACAAGTTATGGTTCAGAAAAACAAAGAACTATCTAACTTAGCATAAACAATAATGTATTTCCTGACTGTTTACCTTAGACACAGCAGGATTTGGTCCATGACATATACAGCATTTCATTTTACTTGCTGAATTGTAACTATAGAAAGAAAATGTGATATTATTTTTATTATTGTTGATATTAATAGAACTATTCATAATGCATTTGTTATTAATGATGTTGTGATATAAAAAGAATCCTTAATTATTAATGGCATTGATATGACATTATTAATTTGGATACTAAAATGAGCATTTCATTATTCCAGATGCAATTATCTTGTTAGACAGAAGTTATTGCTAATAGATTATAGTTTCTGCAGTCTTGCTTTGGCACACCATAATTAGCTGTGGGCTTATATAGCCGAATAAAAAGATGTGCTAGAAATTTTATCTCTGGGTACTAGAAATTCAAGTGTAGTTCAATGCAATAAGGTTAAAAGTGAAAAAAATGATTGGCCAAACACTTTTCTGTCCATGTTCAGCCAGCCTCTTCAGAGTAACTTTTCAAGTATATCATGTAGAGAAAGTATGCTAACTGCACTAGTATGTAAAGACTTGACTTGTGGAAGGTCTTATGTCATGTCATATTTTCTACACAGTAAATCAGCACAGAAGTCTCTCTCCTGTTCTGCACTGATTATTAAGATGTGATATTACCCACTGATTTATATTACACTGTCACAATGCATTTCATTTTGCTTTGTTTCAATAATACAATGAATTCTCCAATAATTTCTTTCAATTTGACTCAGGAGTTATTATAGACTCTCGGATTTTATTTCTTGATATTCTGTTCAGCCTTATTAACACACATGAAGAAAGCATATCCCTCCATAATTGCTTATAGCCTGTACAGCCCAATACAGCATATTACCTCATTTTAGATAATTCTTTTGTAGTGGTATGATATTCTAACACTTAAAAGCTCTGCACAGAAGCAAATAGCTTTATGAATTACTTTATAATCTTGGTCAACGTCAACTGATTCTTCCTATAGAACATTTTAGTCTTCCTTTAGCAACCACGTTAAAAACCCTCAGGCACAATTTGAAGGACAGTTGAGCAGAAAAACTAATATAAGCAATGAAGTATTTTCAGGGAAACTCTGAGCAGGATTTTGGCCTCTTCAATCTCCATTCTTCCTGGCCTCAACACATCTACATATACTTGAAGAAATTATTGTCATCTCCAATGTACTGATGTTTGAGATTTTAAAAATTTGGTCTGGGTACATTTTTTGTGTTTATCTCCTTAGAAAATGATTTCTATATTATAACCCAAGTTTAAAGATATATGCCCTTTTTTATGTCTGTTAGACTCAAACTCATCCTGAGAGGGAATTTCAATGAAGACACTGTAACAGACTGGAGAAATTATTTGCACATTTTTATTCTAAAATGTAAGTAGTAGTAAGATATTGGATGTTCAGAGAACTGAGGAAATAATGACCAGTAAAATGTTTGCTTTGCAAGTGTGAAAACAAGAGTTATCTTTCTACTGCTTAGAATAGTGGTATGTGGTCTAAATCTAGGACTTGCAACCCTACCCTTTTTAGGCAGTTTCCAGGCCAAAGAGGATCCCGTCTTAAGGAACATGAATGTTACTGTACAAACAAAACTTGAGCTTTCTCTCTGGCCTCCACATGAACAAACACGTGACTATGCCCACATAGACACATACCAAGTCCTTACTTGTATCAAAAGTATTTTAGAATAAATATAATGGCATGGAAAACTAATGCAATAGAATTTTTAAAACACTGAATAAAGAAATTTAAAATTATACCAGAAGATGGAAAGACCTCATTCACGTGCTTATGAACTGGTAGGGCACATATTCTAAAAATCTCTGTCCTATCAAACACAATCTACATGTTAGACCTAATCCCCACCAAATATCTAAAGAAACTCACAGAATTTGAAAAAAATCTCAAATTTTATTTTTAAATGGAGAATTCATAGGATAAAGAAACAAACATCAATAATTAAATTCAAAGTATCACCATCCCTAATTTTTAGTTATTCTTCAGAGCTGTTGTGATAAAAATGTCATGGGGATCACTGAAATAGAATTGAAGAGAGTCTAAACAGTGAGGGCAAAAAAAATTAGATAAAGAATACAAAAATGTATACCAGAGGAAATCAACACAGTACAACAATTGTTGCTGGAAGCCAGATAGGTCTTCGAGAAAAACTCATACTAGAATAACTATTTCTCATTGGGCACAGAACTCAATTTCAAATAGAGGACTCAGAAGTACAAGAAATATACTTGAACTTTGCACAGAGTAAAGGACTTTCTGACCTAGACCAATAATTGACAAACAATATAATATGAAACTAAAAATAAGTGAATAGCAAAAAGGACACCATTAACATAAAAATTCATCCTACAGAATGTAATAATGTCTTTTGGCAGGTAAACATGTTACAGAGGTATAGTATCTAGGACACAAAGAAGTCAAAAAGCTAAACATTAAGAAAACAAAAAAATACAGCTACCCAATAAAAAATGGGACCTAAGTTAGTCTGACATATCAATCTAAATAAAGATATAGTATAAAACATTTGTGTCATTGTGTGTGTGTGTGTGTGTGTGTGTGTGTGTGTGTGTGTGAAAGTACATGCACACATCAGAATAGCACTGGCCACTGAGGTGACTCAGCAGGTAAAGAAACTTGCTTCCTGAAGATACAAACATAATGATTTAAGTTTGTCCACCAAAACCATGTAAGAATGAGAAGATTAAACCAGTTCCACAAAGTTGTCCTCTATATCCACAGTTATGGCATGCATGACACATGCACCAGCCACATATACATTATATAACATATATTAACAAAAAGTAGCTAAATAAAACCAATAGACATAATGGAAACTTCATAAATGAAAACACATAGGAATGTTTGCATATGAGTAAGAATGTTAATGAGAAATAATGTTCATAAATAAATGTAAGAAACTGGAGAACGCCTTTGCATGGACCAGTGTTAATAGGAATCCATGAGCAATTGTGATCGAGTCCAACATACGTACCCAAACTCCAAACAAAATACACAGGGATAAATTGAAAAAAGCAGGAAGAATTATCATATAATGCTTTTCTCTAGATATTAAGCCAAGTGTTACTTGAAACTCAGCTTCACAGATGTATTTGTAATGAGATTTATTTGTAGAATATCAATATCTAAAGCAGGAAGTCTCCTGAATGTAAATTAAGCAGTTATAATCCTATGAGTTTCATGAATGAATGGATGTATGTAAGGGAAGACAACAAACAAATATAACCTAATTTTTCTCTGCCTCCAGAAAGTAAAGTGTGTGTATCTCAGTGCTTTACAGTGACAAATAACCCTTAAAGACCCAGTCGGTTTCTCTATTATAATTAGTTTTATTGCTTGAGCAAAAGAGCAGACATTTTATTTCCATACAACAGCTTATATAGAGATTTTCAAGAATGTGTAAAGGAAAATACTGTATTTGACTCTTCTCTGGAGGAACATTTTCAGAATATTGTCTTTTTCCTGGTAAGTGAAGGATTCTGGATTCTAATATAAATGGTGCAAGGAAAGTCATTTTAGTTTTGTTTCTTTCTTTTTTTTTTCTACTAAGTAATTTTGACACTGGCATTTGCAATAAAACAAACTCATCTTTCTAAGTGGAATGATTTTGTTAGAAAGGTTTCCGTAGTGGAGTTCTGGACTTGAATCAATGGACTGTGATTCATGGACACAACAATGTAAAACAGAAGCTGAGGTGCACAGCATAGTTTCTTTGCTGAATAACGTTTTTAGCAGGCTGAATGAAAAGACAGTGGAAGTAATCCATGAGATCAGTGCTTTGTGACTTGCTGTGAGACAGTGATAGCTGTGGAAATGCCAAAGAGAGTAGCATGTCACCAATGAAATCATCTCCCTGTGAGTGACAAGTTCCTCAACTTTTCTTGCTCTGTGGCCATTCTGAATACATCTTCTCATCTCTAAAATGAAGTGAAAAGCACCTGGCTGAAATACAAGTTGTTATAAAAATATAGACACTGAAAACCTATTAAGCAATTTCCACATAATATTGTTTCTTGTCACACAATTATGTATTCAGTGCAGTAATGTTAAAAAATCCGAGTTTGTTTTGCTTTCTTCTCCTACTTATAGAAATATGAGGATCTGAAACTATGTCCTGGAGTTAATGTCAGAAGCAAATACTTATGTTCTCCACTATCTAGATATACTGATTTTATCTATCTGTCTATCTATCTATCTATCTATCTATCTATCTATCTATCTATCTAATCTATTGCAGGGAGAAAGAGGTGGGTGTGGTCTGATAGTGAAACTCTCATCCCAGTGCTCTGACTCTGGCCAAGTACATCTCCGTGCTGCACATTTCTCAGTTCTCTCTGACACTTTGGGCAGGGACCAGTATCTATCCCTTACCCTACCTTTGCTCCTACCAGCGCCCGCCATGATTTCTTCAATCTCAGATAAGCACCTTGTCTTTTTGGCCACTTGCAGGCAATATTCTTATTTCTGTACCTCACTATTGCTTCCATATAACATAATCTGTTCTCAGTATAGCTTGACATTTACTGCAAATGCGCATGTGTGTCTGTGTGTTTGTGTCTGTGTGTGCACATGCATATGAATCTGTGTGCCTACCTGTGCCTGGGTGTGCATGTGTGTAACTGACCCTGTGCAGAGGACCATTATTCTATTAGTCAATGAGTTGGTGTGCATTTATAGATGTGAGATATAATGTTTTGAAGGCCCATTAGTACTGGATTAATACATCTGATTTTTTAACTTGGATTATTTATGTACATACTTCTATATATGAATTTATTTATTTTCTGAGATAGTTGTACATTACCTTGGCTACATTTGCATTCATAGAAATGTTCCTGCATCAGCCTCTTCAACACTGAGATTACCTGATGCAAA
This sequence comes from Apodemus agrarius, assembly GCA_964023405.1. Lineage (NCBI taxonomy): Eukaryota > Metazoa > Chordata > Mammalia > Rodentia > Muridae > Apodemus > Apodemus agrarius. The sequence goes on along the minus strand of OZ030009.1, from coordinate 129,845,088 downwards.
CAAATAATACAACAGCATTGTCTCCATCCTTCATCAACTATAGCTCATCCTGTATGCTTTCAAGCATCTCAGATCACCAGAACAGTGCAGAATTTTTAAAAAGGTCCTAGAGTCATATAATGTTATTATAATACAGTGTTAAAATGATGTTCTTTATTATGGTAAGGCTTCTGGTATACATAAATTATAAATTAAGTTATTTACTTAGTATGTGTGGTTTGAAGAAACAACATATATTTGGTATTCTTCATGATTTCAGGAATTTACTGGGAGTATTTTAATTTATTTCAATAGATAAAGGATTGTTTACTATAAAATCTTTACCATCATTGTTACTTTAATAATAAAAAATAATATGCTGAAATTACACCATTACCAAACAGTATAGTAAAAGTTAAAAATCTTGATCATATTAAGGTCTTAAAAAGGTATGTAGGAAATATATTCTTTACATACTTTAGAAAAAAATTAAAGTGCATATATATATGTATATGTATGCATGTGTGTGTATATATATATATATATATATGTTGCTAATATGTGTTTGTAGGGGTGATCTATCATATGCAGGGGATATGTAATATATGTATATGTGTATATATAAATATACATGTTTATGTATGTTACTATTCATACAATATATTACATATAATATGTGTCATATATAATATAAACATATTTAAGTGTGTAAGACTCGGGGAGTCTTAACTTACCAGAAACCCTCTGAAAAACATGGAGACAGGAATTGATGCAAAGCATGCTGGGCTCATACTGCACATAGGGAGAGAACAACCATGGGCAGCCTGTGCAGTGCAACTTTTATACAGTCCTCAGGGCAGCTGCCATTAGGTACAGTGTGATTGCAGAACAGTGTTACCTTTAAACTAATTGATTATTAGGGGATGAGGTAGGTGGCTAAGAGTCTCAGAATAACTCTGGGCCTCCCTTAACCACAGGGACCCCACTGTGGTCTGAGGGATGTAATTTGCCCTCTCCCTTCTGGGAGGGGCAAGTGTTCCATCACCTTCCCAAAGTTCTTGAGCTAACCCTTTCATTCCTCTCTTTTCTTTGTGCATGGTTCATTCCTGCAGCAATTGCTGGTATTCTGATTGTTCAAGTTCCTGGTCTTCTCTATCTAGTTCTTTGTGTTTCTGCTTTAAGATACTAGCTGTACTGTACCTAAGTGTTTCTTAGCAATGAGGACTAAGCGGTATAAAATGTAGGGGACAGAAGTCAACAATAACAGGAGAAGTGTCCTAATAGGGTGGTTATGTGGATGGTTAATCAAGGGGAGGAGTTAAACCAAGACTCAAACCAGCCCTGACTCTCTTCTTTCTCTTTTCTGCTTGGCTAACCCTTTCCCCACCTTGGCCATTGACTCTTTAACAACTCTGGAATGATCTATATAAAAATGACACTCCTCAGCTAAGGAAGCACATAGCCTTCCTATTAGCAGTACTACTTCTAATAACACAGTGATTCTTGAAGGTGACTGATGGAAATTTCTATTTTCTCTATATCTACATCAATGGCTGTTCTCAGACTGTCATAATTTTCCCCTTGATACCAGAATGGTAGTCCTGGTGGCTGCCCCAGCCATTCCCAACCCCAACAGAAAGGAGACAGTAAGTGCTGTAACAGGTTTGGCGGTCAGGCACATAGGATGGGGAAAGGAACCAGAATCCAAAGGTACCACCAGGAAGTCATAATCAAGGTCGAGTGATCTTGAGCTTGAGCAGATTGTGCATCTTCTGTACCATCCAGTGGGAGTCTCTGGAGAGTGGGGCATCTGCAGGTTTCATGTGGGAAGACTGCACCCAGGCCGCAGTACCATCCTGCTTGAGGGCTGTGGGAGTGACTGGTGTGTGTGTGTGTGTGTGTGTGTGTGTGTGTGTGTGTGTGTGTAATGTAGCTAGCACATCTGAATTACATAGTGTGAAAACAAGGGCAAGGCAAACAATATTTGACAGAGGGAAATTAAACAAGGAATTGTGATGTAGGATGTATTAACAGGTTTCCTTACACATGTAAAGGGGGATTTCTAAACATAAGTAAAATAAGTTACTAAAATATATAATAAACTCTACAATTCTACTTTTAAATGGTTAGTCTATATAAGTTTGTTCATATCTGACTAGCACTCTTAACAGACAAATGTTTTCAGGACTCAAATCAATAAAGTGTATAAATGTTTCTACTGAACAAGGGTGAGTGTCAGGGCCTGGAGAACTCCCAGTGTTTCTGATGAAGCTAAATGGGCACGATACAATGAGCACTATACAGCAAATAGAAAATAAATCCACACCGTTGCTGTAAATTAGAACAAGGTATAGAAATGATTTCACGGATTAATATATTACCATGATCACTGATGAACTTCTGTCTTTAATGAGGACTTAATAAAACACAAGAAAAATCCCAAATAGAAACTTTCATCTGAATATCTGCTTCAATTAATTCTGTCTAAGGATGTTCGTTTGGTTTTATGAGAGAATCAAAGGTTGAATATGTGAAAGACCTCACCAGTTCAAAATCTAGCCAAGAAAAGGCAAATCAGCAGCAAGCAGAAAGCAGTCCATGATTTATTATTTAATTGAAGACACAAGAACTATGAGCACAGATGTTCTATTGAAGGATTTCTGCAGATTTCATAACAACAATGCATTTAAACAATAAGGCTAAGTCATAGATCTTGGGATGGCAATAAAGATGCTGTCATTATTTGAGCATAAAGAAGGATAATATATTCTTCTCAGAGGAGTAGAAAAAGCTTTGGGAAGGAGGTGGTGTTTGAGGATGATGTTAATTTTCTTGGGTTGGAGACAGCAGAGTAGTCTTTCCAGTCTAAGGAGTTGTAGGATCCTAAGCAGTTAGACTGAGGACAAAGACATTTCAAAGCATGGGAAGAGTCTATTGATGGACAAATAGATGTGATTGGATGAGTTAGACACTCATTTGGGAAGGGAAACTGGGCCGAATCCTGCAGCTGTCCAAATCCAGTTTATGTGTCATGAAGAAATTATATTTCTTCACACAGGGTACTGACTTTAACAGGACTGAACCCTATAAATATTTGATTCAGAATCAGAATGGAGTTGTCAATAAGTCATTAAATAGCCTATCAAATATAGATCGTGTATAGTAAATGTTAGCCTCATGAATGGAAAGGAAAACAGGGTTCAGATAAAAGAAAAATAATAACTTTTGAGTCTTTAAAAGAGGGCCAGAGCCCATGGAGCAGAAAATATCACCTGCCAACTTGATAGAGTAAGGTGCAACAGAAACTGTGGGAGTGCTCCTTAGTTTTGACACAAACAGCTTCATCAAATCCCTTCATCAGATCCCTTCCTCAGATCATGTGGCTGAAGTGTGTTAGTTTTAGGTAACCATTAATTAGAGCATCTCTCGGCATGTGTGAAAATCCGTGGAACATGATTACATGAGAAGATAGTGAATGATCGCCATTCTTAAGCATGTGTATTTTTTTCCAGAAGTATCCCAGGGGTTCTGGTTCTTTCAATATCAGCCTTGCATTCAGCAGATGTCTCTGTGGCATGGCTTGTGGCTTGTCCCTTCCTGGAGCCACCAGTTCCTGAATTCTAATGAAGGCCTGGGGCTTCACAAAAATCCAAATCTTAACTTGGAATACTTAAATTGATTACAAGTGATAAAAAAAGGGGGACAATTTTACCATCTTGGTGCTTTTATGGTGATACAAATTAGTCCTGATTTGTTGGACAGGAAACAAAAAGAAATATAACCCTTTCTAGAGTAAGAACAAATCAGAAGGGAAGTTATCCTTTACAAAGCAAAATGTGCCCAAGGAGAGTGAAATACTTGTTTTACTGGAAATTCAACCTACCCAATATACATTTAAATAACCAGGGTCTGTGTTATTCAGCCCTTGAAATATCCAATTTAGACAGCCTTTGCCTGCGACCTTCTGGTTTTTAAAATAGTTCTGTTTTCTGTGTCAAATATTTGGTGTCCATCAGCTGCTCTAAAGAAAAAAAAAGGTTGGGTAACATTGTGTCTTTTGAGATATAGTAGCATGACAGAAGGTGACAAATGGGAGAATGTGTCACAGTGAAGCATGATATATTGCAGCGCAGTGATGTGCTGATACTCAAAGAATCCATAATATGCATCTTTCTTTTTATTTGCTGCTATTTCAGAGGAGATTATTCTTATAGATTAAGGGACTACTGTCACATCTTAGGTAACACAGTAAGTATATTTTACTACATTAATATTTTTTGTGGAAGACTGGCATGTGCTTTTTCTCTACTTCCCTTCTAATAATTTTAGATTAGACCTAGAAGCATTATAAATAGAATTCTGTTGCCTGGCTTATCCAGGGGTCACACAACATAATAAGTCTGAATTCTAAAGCATCACCATGGGAAAAGATTAATGCCCTGTTAGACATGCATAAGATTGAATGAGAAATATAGTTTTAAGCACAGTGATATCTTACAGTTTCCTCAGAATCATTTAAGGTAAAATACAATGATGACTAGAAATTTCTAATCTATATTTAAAAATCATTTTAATATTAGTTATTTTGATAAAAATTGTGTCTTTATTGTACCGCTATAGGATAAATGCACCTGGCTGTTATCATTTTTTTTTCTAAATGCTAGCAACCAGCAACGTCGAAAATACCTACGATGTATAGCACTCTCTCAGTGTTTTTATCTGTATCTAAGGCCATTAGCTTTCTGCTTCCAAGAAAGATATTTATGTTTTTGCTATTTCTCAGAAAATTGTTGAGGGATTTTTAAAGACAGAGCAAACACAGACCCGTGATTAGTGCATGAATGCTCCTTATATATGCTAATATCAAAATACCAAGCAGAGCAGGTGCACCTGATACATTAATACTAGTTTGGAATGTTACAGTTTCATAATGAAAGTTCTGTTAGAATGCTTTCTTTCTATTCAATTATAATCCTAGTGTCTCTTCTTTCCTGTAATCAGAAAAGAAAAGCTATCCCTTAGAATAATTTACATAGTATTCTGGGAGTACTATTTTGTGTCTTAAATTTTCAAAGCATATATATATATATATATACATATATATATACATATATGTATGTATGTATATATACATATATATATATATGACTCTAAAATTAGTTTATGTAAAAATAAAGAAATTTAATAGCAAGTTACCCAACCCTACTTTCTTCAAGCATGGGAATTTATTAACCTGAAATTATCCTCACCAACCAGTATACACCATATAGTACAATACTCACCAATGTATACAACATGACTATTATTTTCACAAGTATAAAAATGCAGTTTACTCATACATGAGGCAATCACATAAATGGTGCTCATTTATGGCCACCACACCCATCACCAAAATTTTAACCCATCGTTGATCCTGTCTAAAGAAAATATAGATACGAAGAATAGAGACTGAAGGAAAGGCCATGCTGGGGATCAAATGCAAGAACTTGTATGTAATAGTTAACCACTCCTCTCTGAAATATCCCCCATCCCTAAGAAATATTTTTGAGTCCAATATATATTCTACTCTAGTAGAAGAGTATAAAAAGTGAATCTTCAGCATGCTGCATTTTGTAGGGAGGAAAGGAACTTCATTTTATATCTGTTCTCCTACCAATGATACTGTCTTTCTAGCAGAGGCCTAGAAAAAGGGATATATATATATATATATATATATTTGTGTGAAGAGAAACTACTTCAGAAATATTAAACACATGCAAATAGAACTAACAAGTTGTGATGTCTTTAACACACACACACACACACACACACACACACACACATACATATATCAGACAAACAAAAAACCCTGCAACATTACAATGTCAAAGTATTCAGAGACATGTCAGTCCTCTGGTGTGTGTTGAAATCTTGAAGGAGTTAAAGTTAAATTAACACTAACCACAGCAACAGGCTAAATAGATGAACTATCAGCAAGGGTGGGGGCCAGCAGGCTTATAGCAAGGTTTCTTTCTTCCACATTCTTGTATGTGGGCTGCCACCTGAAAGTGTGGCAAAGGTTTTATGGTGCTTCTTCCTTTGTTGAATAATATTAATATTCACTTATCAGTGAGTACATACCATGTTTTGCCTCACTCAGGATGATATTTTCTAGATCCATTCATTTGCCTGAAAATTTCAAGAAATCATTGTTTTTTAATAGCTGAGTAGTACTCTATTGGGTAAATGTTCCACATTTTTCTGTATCCATTACTCTGTTGAGGGATACCTATGTTGTTTCCAGCTTCTGACTATTATAAATATGGCTGCTGTGAACATAGTGGAGTACGTGTCCTTGTTATATGTTAGAGGATCTTTTGTCCAGGAATAGTATAGCTGGGTCCTCAGGTAGGAATAGCCAGACTGATTTCAAGAGCTGTTGTAACAGCTTGCAATCCCACCAGCAATGGAGGAGCATTTCTATTTCTGCTCATCCTCGCCAGTATCTGGTGTCACCTGAGTTTTCTATCTTAGCCATCATAACTGGTGTGAGGTAGAATCTCAGGGTTGTTTTTATTTGCATTTCCATGAAGACTATAGATGTTGAACATTTCTTTAGGTGCTTTTTGACCACATGATATTTCTCAGTTGAAAATTCTTTATCTCTAGCCATTTTTAATAAGGTTATTTTGTTCTCTGGAGTCAAAGCTTAGAATACCCATGATAGTACTCATGATAATACTCATAAGTACCGTGTGCAGTTCAAGAAGAAGGAAACCCAATGTGTGGATGCTTCAGTCCTGCTTAGAAGGGGAAACAAGTTAATCACAGGAAGTAGAGGGTGGAAGGGACTCCAGAGGGGAAGCAGAGAGGGAAAAAGCGAGGGCAGGATCAGGTGTGGGAGGAGACAGGGGAGATGTACAGAGGGTCAGGAAATTGAACAGCTGTGTATAGTAATGGGGGATGGGGAACTGGGGATAGCCAACAGAAAGTCCCAGATTCCAGAAAAGCAAGAGGCTCCCAGGACCCAATGAGGATGAGATTAGGTTAAATGCCCAACAAAGGGGACAGAGAACCTGTAGAGACTAAATCCAGGTGTTAGGCATGGTCTCTGGTTGAGGGATGGAGCCACCCCACCCATCACCAAAATTTTAACCCAGAATTGGTCCTGTCTAAAGAAAATACAGGTAAGAAGAGTAGAGTAGAGGCTGAAGTAAAGGCCATCTAGAGATTACCCCACCTGAGGATACATCCCATATGCAGACACCAACCCCAGACATTATTGCTGATGCCAAGAAGTGCTTGCTGACAGGAGTCTGATATAGCTATCTCCTGAAAGGCTCTAACATAGCCTGACCAATACAGAGGTGGATGCTCACAGACAAACATTGGACTGAGCATGAGATCCCCAATGGAAGAGTGAGAGAAAGGACTGAAGGAGCTGAAGGTATTTACTACAATCCCATATGAAGAAAATAATATTAACCAAACAGACCTCCAAAAGCTCTCGGGGACTAAACCACCAACCAAGGAGCACACATCGAGTGACCCATGACTCTACCTGCATATTTAGCAGAGGATGGCCTTTATCAATGGGAAGGGATGCCCTTGGTCCTGGGAAGGCTAGATGCCTCAGTGTAGGGGAATATTAGGGTGGTGAGGCAACAGTGGGTGGCAGCACCTTCATAGAAGCAGGGGAAGGGGAAGGGAGAGGGGGTTTTCAGAAGAGAAACCAGGAAAGGGGATAACATTTGAAATTTAAATAAATAAAATATACAATAAAAACAATGTGATTAACAAAATATATCATATGTCCTCTCTCTCTGTGTGTATTACTTTTCAGGTTAGTATTTTTATGGGACTCATGAGTTGTAAAAAAGATTGATACTTGATTCTTGTGCCCTCTCTTATGGCTTTTTCCTTTCTGTTTGTTTACCTTGTCCAATAATGTGATTTGATTTATCTTACATTTTGTTTTGCAATGTTTTGTTGTTTTCTCTTAGAAAATTGTTCTTTTATATTGAGTGACTGACAGGAATGGATCCAGAGGGAGAAATGAATGGATGAGAGGTGCAGGCCTGGGGAGGGCCCCAGCGTCCCTTCGGCTGGGGCAAGGGCAAATGCAGTGGGCTGCAGGGCTCACGCCCGCGTAATACCTATGTGACGCTGTGTGCCTGTGTAATATGCATGTGACACTGTGCGCAACCCTGGGGTGACCCTGTGCATGGCGGCCACGTAGGTGGAAATGACTTGGCTGGTTCGTCTGGCCTCTATAGGAGACTGATTGGTTCTTGGAGAGCATGGGCTCAGATAGTTTGAACTGATTGGCTTAGAAGCTATGGAGTGGCTTGTGTAGGCGGGTTTTACTATAAATCAATAAAAATCAGTCCTGTTTCTGCACCCAGTGTTCACCGTCATCAACCCCACGTGGGAGATGGCCGTGGTCCCGGAGCTCTGGAATTAAAATCCTCTTACTATTTGCATCAAGACTGTTTCTCGTGAGTGATTGGGGTGATGGCTTCCAAGGCGTGGGGTGCTGCGGTGCCCCCGTATTTCTTTCGGGTCTTACAGAAGCTGGAAGGGGTGGAGAGATATACTGAAATCAGGATATATTGCATAGGAAAAGAATCTATTTTCAACAAAAGTTAGATGGGATGAGAAAAGAAAACATGTGGCAAGAGAACCCATGAGCGAGCGTCTTAGTTGATTTCAAATGTCTTCAAGTTGATAGCCAAGATTAACAATGACAGTCTCAAAACCACATAAAACCAAATTCTTATGCCCTGATTTAGATGGAAACCAGGATTTCTGTCAACATAAGCAGAATCGAAAATAGCAGGATCTCTGCAGAATATCCATATACATGTAAATATGCCAAATATTAGACATTTTTCATTTTAACATTTACTTAAAAATTTAGTAGCTGGGTGGTGGTGGTGCATGCCTTTAATCCCAGCACCTGGGAGGCAGAGGCAGGCAGATTTCTGAGTTCGAGGCTATCATGGTCTACAGAGTGAGTTCCAGGACAGCCAGGGCTACACCCTGTCTCGAAAAAAAAAACCCAAAAAAACAAAAACAAAAAACCAAAACAAACAACAACAACAACAACAAAAACAACAACAACAACAACAACAAAAAACAACCAGAATTTAGTAACACCGAAAAGGTATTACTTGGAGTTTCCTCCACTTAAGTTCAGCATTAATGGTAAAAAAATAATATGCTTTGCATTTCACATTTACAAAATTATATGAGTATACACATACATTATACTCATATACATGTGAATTTTTAAAACCTTCAGAGCCCCCTCACACACACACACACACATAACGAATCTCTCATGATTCTATGATTCTTTCTTCCATTTTCACACATGCTGTAGTAAGGTGGTGCTTCATCATGGGATTTAGAGTCAGGGATCACTTTAAAAATATTTGATAACCAGCTCTGGAGAAGAGAGAGAAAATGAAGTTTTCTTGGAGATTTGGCTAATGCTTGTAATTAACATTCATGTGTTATCATAACAAGTAGGATGTTATTGAATGAGCAGTGTAAAAGATGTATTTATCCTACACTAGTATTTCAGCTGTAAATAATCTAATAAGCATTTAAAATATAGAATAATTTAGCAAAAAATAAAGTTCATCACTTAACTTTTAATTTCATAGCTAGTTATGAATTGATATTCTTTAATTTTAAGCAATGCTATTATGATGATTATGATTATAATTATTATTATTTATACAATTGCAGTGAGTATGTAAAGGTCGTCTTCTGATGTATCTTCTTTACACTCTGAACTATCTCACCAGTATCAGCAATGGTTAAATCATCTGCATTAGACAACTAAACTTTTTAAAAGAAAAGAGCTGATTCCTGTGAGATGGCATGAGCTTGGTATACCTTTGATTTTATTGTTTACATTTTAATTAACATAATTATGTCTATTGGACCTTCCCTTGCTCCCTCCAACCCACCATAAAACTTTCCTCTTGCACTCTCCAAACCCACGGCTCTGACCTCTTTTTCTTTAAATTTTGTTACACACATGTATACACACACACACACACACACACACACAAACACACACACAGAGAGAGAGAAAGAGAGAGAGAGAGAGAGAGAGAGAGAGAGAGAGAGAGAGAGAGACTGTGTTATGTTACTTGTATTTATATGATTTTAGTACGAATGACTTGGTTTTGGATAACAAAGTAAGGAAATCTTCCAAGGGCAGAACTATTTTATCCCCTGCTTAGAATTTCTTAGTTAACTTTTTCTAGGATTATGCTCCAGTGGGATCTTCCTTTTACATGTTACCATACTTGCTGGTGTTGTCCTGGTTCCAGTCTTGTGTAGACAGCCATTCTGTTGAGAGCTCATGTGATGATGTTTTTAAAATTAGTATTTTAAAAGTTCAGGTAAGATCTACATATATTTCAATGTATAAACTTATAATTTATATAGTACCCTAATCCCATTATTTATAGAGGTGAAAGTTCTTGTAGCCAATATTTTTCCTATCCTTTTTTTCATTAGATACATTCTTTGTTTACATTTTAAATGATTTCCCCTTTCCTTGATCTCCCCCCCCCCAATCCCATAACCCATCTCCCCTCCCACTGTTCCACAATCACTCATCTCCCGCTTCCTGGTCCTGGTATTCCCTACACTGTGGCATCAAGATTTTCCAGGACCAAGGGCCTCTCCTCCCTTTCAGGTCCAACAAGTCCATCCTCTGCTGCCTATGTGTCTGGAGCCATGGGTAATACCATGTGTAGAAACACTATGGTTTTTGAATTTAGCAAAGTAACTGGATTTGGATGTGTTCTGTCCATAGTATTGTCCTTAGCTAATACACTGATTACTTATTATCTTCTCTAAATGATTTGTAATTTCTAGAAATTTTTGGCCACACTTTTCTTCATACATCAACTAGCTTTATAAGAGAAAATGATTTTTAGATGGCTAGTGGATACAAAAGATTTTGAGTGTTTCATTACTTTAAAATTGGCCCCAGGAGGTACCTAACTGACTGGGCCCTAACTACTTCCTTATCCTACATGAAAACATAGAGCAATAAGTGCCCAAGCACATAAAATCTTTCCAATGTAAATAATATCATAATGGCATATGATGATGATATTACTTTCTTGTTTGTTGTCTAAACTACCCGTGAAGCAGTAGGCAGATAGACAAAAGGTTTTTGTCAATAAAACCTGAAACAAATGAAGTGCCATTAGAATTCCTAATAAATGTATAACTTCTCACTCACAGGACAGATGTGATGGTTTGTATATGCTTTTCCCAGGGAGTGGCACTTTTAGGAGGTGTGGCCTTGTTGGAGTAGGTGTGTCACTGTGGGTGTGGGCTTAAGACCTTCACCCTAATTGCCTGGAAGTCAATCTTCCACTAGCAGCCTTCAAATGAAGATGTAGAACTCTCAGCTCCTCCTGCACCATGCCTGCCTGGATGCTGCTATGTTTCTGCCTTGATGACAATGGACTGAACCTCTGAGCCTGTGAGCCAGTCCAAATTAAATGTTGTCTTTTATAAAACTTGCATTGGTCATGGTGTCTGTTCACATCAGTAAAACCCTAACTAAGACACCAGAGTTCTGTCATCTTACTATGTGTTTCCACACCAAAATTTTTTTTTGAATCTCTGAGAAATAACACCTTGCATTCAGGCTCTATACTTTAGCTTTTAACTTTTAAAATAGAAACATTTTAATTGTTTTATTTATTTACATTCCAAATGTTGCTCACTTCCCTAGTCCTCATGCCAGGAGTTCTCTACCTCATTCATTCTCCCTGGGGCAGCAAGTCTCTAGGGGATTATGCATATTCTCTCCCACTGAGGCCAAACAAGGTAATCCTCTGCTACATATATGCCAGGTGCCTTAAACTACCCTGTGTACAGTCTTTGTTTTGGTGACTCAGGCTCTGAGAGCTCCCAGGCATCTAGGTTAGTTGATAATGTTGGTCTTCCTATGGGATTGCAAACCCTTTGAGCTCAGTCAATCTTTCCCCTAACTCCTCCATAGAGGCCCTGGCCTCAGTCCAATAGTTGAGTATAAGTATCTATGTCTCGTCTCAGTCAGCTGTTGGTAGAGTCTTCCAGAGGACAGCAATGCTAGGTTCCTGTCTGCAAGTACAACATGATATCATTAATAGTGTCAGAATTTGGTGCCCACCCATGGCCCAAGTTGAGGCAGTCGCTGGATGGCCTTTGCTTGAATCTCTGCTTCATATTTGTCCCTGAATTTCTTTTAGATAGAAACACTTCTGGGTGAAAAATTTTGAAGGTGTGTTGGTGACCTACATGCCTCCATTTGGGACCCTATCTACTGGAGGTGGTATCTTCAGATTCTGTTTTCCCACTCTTGGGCATTTCAGCTAAAGTCATCCCCATTGAGTTCTGGGAGCCTCTCACATCCCAGGTCTCTAGACAATATACCTCTCATGGGAGGTGAGAGATAATTTAGACTTAGTGCACTCATTTGTTATTATTATTATATCATGATATATAATTATTTTTATCTTTTAAGACAGGAACTTGGATATTGACCCTTTGGCCTGAAATTCAATACAGAATGTGCTGTTCTTGAACTCACAGAAACCATTATGTCTTTGAGTATGTGAGTTAAAGGTATATACCATTGATCCAGTTTACATGCTGCAATTTTAAAAATAAATGTTTTAGTTTTTACAGTGAAAATTGAAATAGTCATTAGCCTCAATCATGAAGGTTTGATAGATGCCCCAGTGTAGGGGAATTCAGGCCAGGGAGGTGGGAGTGGGGAGGGTGGAGGAGAACCCTCATAGAAGTAGGGGGAGGGAGGGTGGGATATGGGCTATCCGAGATGTGGGGAAACTGGGAAAGGGGATAACATTTGAAATGTAAATAAAGTGTAAGACCTGAAAGAAAAACGGGGGCACCCCAGCACCCCACGCCTCAGAAACGTTCACCCCAATCACTCACAAGAAACAGTCTTGATGCAAAAAAGCAAGAGGTTTTAATTCCAGAGCCCTGGGGTCACAGCCATCTCCCACGTGGGGTAGATGACAGAAACACGACTACTGCTTTTATAGATTTACAGCAAAGCCTGCCTATACAAGCCACTCCATAGCTTCTAAGCCAATCAGTTCAAACCATCCGAGCCCGTGCTCTCTGAGAACCAATCAGCCTTCCACAGAGGCCAGATGGGACCTGGTTAAGTCATTTCTGCCTACATGGCCACCACGCACAGGGTCGCGCCAGGATTATGCACAGCATCACATGCATAATTCCCATTGCGCATTTCCTGTTACAAGGCTAGGATTAAGTATTCAAAGCACAACCTCCCCCACTAGCAGTAGGTGTTGGGGACCTAAGTGCCCCCAGGCATGAGCTCTGCAGCCCCCCCGCGGTGATTCTGCCAGCCCCAGCTGAGCTCGTCCTTGCCACAGCCCCTCCACAGAGGCGAGACGGGAAAACATGCCAGGGACACTCCCAGAGGTTTGTGGCCAGACACTGGAGGTGGACGTGATGTGCACACACTTCCAGGCCAACAAGAGTGGGCTGAACCTCTGCTCCTTTGTGGTCACCCAAAACTCAGGCACAGGGGATTCCTAGCCTGCAACCTTATCCTTTCAAAAGAATATGTCCAATGAAAAACTGAGACTAAAAAAAGGAGGAAAAAAGAAACCCTTCTTTCCAATGTCTAGCTTTCATGTTAAAAGAATTCATGTCAACATCTGATTGAGGAAAATAACCCAGGTATTATGTCTATGAACCACAATGACCAGCATGGTATGGCAAACCTAAGGATACAGTACTGGCATCATACTTTGGTGGTAACCACCAGCTCTCTAGTTGGATTTAAGACCCACTTAACAAGAAAGGAAACTACTGGAAATCTAGCCCACAACCTAGAGCTAGTCAGGACAAGAATCTTGGTGGACAGCCTACAGTAACTACTTTACTAAACCTGCATTATCTCAAACTACATCCTTAATATTTGTTCTTTAATCCACAGATAAATTTAGTTCTCTCCTCTTACCAAGGAAACATCACTTTATAATAGATGAAAGCTATTACGGGGGGGGGGGTGGGGAACCAGAAAAAGGGAAATGAATTGTAAATATAGAATATATCCAATAATAATAATAATAAAAAAAGCAGAACAGAGGAGTTCAGTCCCAAACGATGCATCTACAAAATAACTACCCAATAAAACAATCAAGAATCATTGTAGGAAAGGGGGCAAAAATTTATAAAACCTAAAGTAACATGGCAATTGCTATAAGAATATCTCCTGGGAATGTAAGAAGCTGTAACTGCCAACAGTTACATCGAACGGGTTACCTGGAAGGGAAGCCAGGGATGTATGGGAAGGCAGCAAAAAAAGAGATGGAGACCAAGATAACACCTGCTATTCAAAGTCTCAAAGTTTAATGAAGAACTCCCAATTTATATAGGCGGGGGGGGGGGAAGTCTGGAAGCTTCTCAGCAGAATCAGTTCAGTTGCTCCACAGGTGGCTAGTGTTTCTCAGGAAACTGCAGGTCCTTAAAGAACAATAGGCAACAATAGGCACCTTTGAACGCTCCACCCTAGTGGAGGGGATTATAACACAGGAGTTCCCACTCAAAAGCTGGGAGAGTAACTTCACATATGGTTGTCCATATCAAGTTCCTATCAGGTGGCATGGCACCTCAATAAGGCTCTCTACAAGAAGCTACACAACAAAATGACTGCCCATTCTTGAATTAGACTGGAACAACATAATTGCTTGAACAGAAGAAGGAGAGCATAATTGAGTTTTGGATAGGGTCATATTTTTCACTGTTTATTATTTGAGTTCTTTATATATTCTAAATATTAATCCTAGATCATATATATAGCTGGCCAAAATTTATTCTCTCTCTCTCCCTCCCTGGAATCTTTTTCGCTAGATTGCTGAGGTACCACTTGTAAATTGTTGTCCTTAATTCCTGGGCACTTGAGTTGATATTCAGAAAAATTAATAGTATCCTGTAGAGTACTGCCTAATATTTCATCTAGCACATTTAGTTTTGAAGATTTTGTATTATTGAACTGTTTGATCCTTCTGGAGTTATGTTGCAAGGTGATATATTTTGGGTTCATTTCTTCTATTTGTGAATTTTCATATTTCTCAGCATTATCTGGTGAAGATATTATCTTTTATCCATTGTATTTTATGGCAGTTTTTGAAATATTATATAGCTATAGATATACATACTCATTTTGGGGCCTTGTAGTTTATTTCCTTTCTGTACATGTCTGCTTTGAGGGTATCCTACTGTTTTATTATTACGACTCTGTAATATACCTTGAAATCTGAAATAGACTATCTCAAACAATTTTCTATTCGCTTAAAGTTGCTTTTACAATATACAGTCTTTTATGGTTTTAAAGAATTTGGAGATAAGTTTTTATGTGTGGTTGCTTTTAAGTATGGACTAAGATGAGTTTGACTGGTATTGGACTAAATCTGTAGTAGATTTTGGCAGAATGGTTGTTTTTACAATATTAATTCTGCCAATCCATGATCATGGTCTGTCCTTCCATTTTCTAGACTCTTTCTGTCTTTAGAAAGTATATTTTTAAGTGTAGAGGACTTTTACCTCCTTTGTCAAATTCATTTTTAAATATTTTACTTTTCTTTGAGGATGTTGTGGACATGAGTATGTCTATTATCTCTTTCTAAATGCTTCTTATTGGCATGCATTAAAGCCATTGATATTTATAAGATGATTCTGCATCCTGAATTTACTAAAATTGATTATTGTGTTTATATATGTTTTATGGTAGATGTTAGGATATCTACTCTATATTATTTGTGAATTGGGATAGTTTGAATTGTTTTGTTTTTCCTTTAAACATTTGTATCCTGTTAATTTTTTCTCTTATCTTGTTTATCCCAGTAATGTTTGAATACTACATTGAAAAAAAATGAGAACAGTGATAGATTGACTCAATACTGAATGTAGTAAGAGTAATTTCATTTTTCCTGTTTATGATGATGTTCCCAGTGGGTTTTTCATGTACACCCTTTATTATATTATGGTCTTTCAGCACTACTCTCTCTCCAATTTTATCATGACAATTTGCTTGGTTGTTTTAAAGGGTGTTTTTGCCTCTTCTAAAATTATCATTTGATTTTAAGTCCATTTGTTTGATTTGCCATTTAATTGGCTTTCAAATACTGAACCATCCCCGCATCTCTGGGATGCAGTGAACATTATGTATCTGCTTTCTATGTGGCTTTTCCTTTTCCTTTCCTTTCCTTTCCTTTCCTTTCCTTTCCTTTCCTTTCCTTTCCTTTCCTTTCCTTTCCTTTCCTTTCCTTTCTTGCTTTTTTCCTTCCTTCCTTCCTTCCTTCCTTCCTTCCTTCCTTCCTTCCTTCCTTATTTTTGTCTAGACAGAGTTTCTCTGCATAACTCTAGCTGTCCTGGGATGTGACTGGCCTCAAACTCAGACACATATCAGCCTCTGCCTCACAGTGCTGGAATTAAGTGTATGCATAATTTATTGAGTGTTTTAAATATATTTTTGTAGGTATTTTAGAGATTTAATTTTCATTCTTATCTGTTTTACCTTAACCTGGTTTTAGTGGTACAGTAACATCAGCATCATAGAACAGATTTGGAAAGGTTTTTCTATTTCTACTTCCTTTTATTTCTATATTCTTTGTTTACATTCCAAATTATTTTCCCTTTCCTGGTTCCCCCTCCCCATAAGTCCCATAAGCCCTCTTCCCTCTGCCTATTCCCCAATCAATGCCCTCCAACTTCTCTGTTTCTGTGCCCTCTGGTTAGTCTGGCTAAAAGTTTATCTATCTTGTTGATTTTCTCAAAGAACCAGCTCCTGGTTTTGTTGATTCTTTGTATAGTTCTTTTTGTTTCTATTTGGTTGATTTCTGCCCTGAGTTTGATTATTTTCTGCAGTCTACTCATCTTGGGTGTATTTGCTTCTTTTTTTAAATTTTATTTTCTATATTCTTTGTTTACATTCCAAAGGCTTTGCTCTTTCTCAGTTTCCCCCTCACCATATGTCCCGTAAGTCCTCTTCCCTCTGCCCATTCCCCAAACACCCCCCACCATTTCTCTGTTCTGATCAGGGAAATGCAAATCAAAACAACCCTGAGATTCCACCTTACACCACTCAGAATGGCTAAGATTAAAAACTCAAGAGACAACAGGTGCTGGCAACGATGTGGAGAAAGAGGAACACTCCTCCACTTTTGGTGGGATTGCAAGATGGTACAACCACTCTGGAAATCAGTCTGGCGGTTCCTCAGAAAATTGGGCATGACACTTCCAGAGGACCCTGGCATACCACTCCTGGGCATATACCCAGAGGATTCCCCCGCATGCAATAAAGACACATGCTCCACTATGTTCATAGCAGCCTTTTTAATAATAGCCAGAAGTTGAAAAGAGCCCAGATGTCCCTTAAAGGAGAAATGGATACAGAAAATGTGGTATATTTATACAATGGAATACTACTCAGCAATTAAAAATAATGAATTCATGCAACTTGTAGCTAAATGGTTAGATCTGGAAAATATCATACTAAGTGAGGTAACCCAATCACAAAGGAATACACATGAAATGCAATCACTGATAAGTGGATATTAATGAGCCCAGAAGCTCTGAATATTCACTTCTTTTTATTCTGGAGCTTTCAGGTACACTGTCAAGCTGCTAGTGTAAGCTCTCTCCATTTTGTTTGTGGAGGCTCTAAGAGCTATCATTATTCCTCTTAGCATAGCTTTCATTGTATCCCATAAGTTTTGGTATGATGTGCCTTCATTTTCATTAAATTCTAAAAAGATTTAATTTCTTTCTTTATTTCTACCTTGATAAAACTATCATTGAGAAGAGCATTGTTCAAAGTCCATGTGTATGTGTGTTTTCCATTTTTTTTTTGTTTGAACTTAAGACCAGCCGTTGACCATGGTGATCTGATAAGATATGATGTACGGAATAATTTCAATATTTCTGTATCTTTTGAGGCCTGTTTTATGACCAATTATATGTGGTCAAGTTTAGAGAAGGTACCATGAGGTTCTGAGAAGAAGGTATATGCTTTTGTTTTAGGATGGAATGTTTTATAAATACCTGTTAGATCCATTTTGTCCATAACTTCAGTTAGTTTCACTGTGTCTCTGTTTAGTTTCTGTTTCCATGATTTGTTCATTGTTGAGAGTGGGGTGTTGCAGTCTCCCACTATTATTATGGAGGGTACAATGTTTGCTTTGAGATTTAGTAAAGTTTCTTATATGAATGTGGGTGCCTTTGCATTCGGAGTATAGATGTTCAAAATTGAGAGTTCATCTTGGTAGACTTTTCCTTTGACCAGTATGAAGTGTCCCTCCTTAGCTTTCTTGAAAACTTTGGTTGAGACCTTTCACCCATTCATTATGCAGTAATATGTTATTTAATCTCCATTTGATTGTGTACTTATTAGAAAGTTATTTGCTGTAAATTTTGTTTTGTTACATTATTGTTAAATAGTAAATAGACAAAAATATTTTTTTATGAATTTACTTAGTTTGTGTTTTTGTCTAAGGATGTGTTCTGTTTTAGACAAGCCTGCATGGGATGCTGGCTGGGAACAATAATCTTTAGTGCCTTGCTTTAATAATTGTAGATATCACCGAAGACCAGTTTATATCTGTTGTCAATTAAGTCTGATTTGTCTCTGTTAATTTTTGTCTAAATCACCTATTGATTAGAGAAAATAGTGTGTTGAAATCACCAGCTATTTATTCACTGGTTGATATTAATTAGCGTTTTTAACCCTAGTGTTACACTTTTTAATAAAACTGGGTACACTAAAAGAGTGTGAGCATGTGTGTGCATGTGTGTGTGTGTGTTTGAATATACTTATTTATTTAATTATATATTTAAAGCATGACCTCTTGCATAACTCTTTATTTGATTACAAAGTGGTATCCTTTTATAGCTCTTTAGATTCATTTTAATTTGAAGTTTAGTTTAGCTCGTGTTAGAGAAAACTATTTGCCCTCCCACTGGATTTGTTCCCATCTTTTAGTTTAAGATGTTTATATATTTAGCATTAAGATGCGTTTCTTGATTTTTGTTTCTGCCACCTTGTCTTTTGATTAGAGGACTGAAAGAATATATATTGTTCATCACTCTTAGTAATTATGGAAAGCCAAATTAAGGCAACTTTGAGATTTCATCTTTCCCAGTCAGAATGGATGTGATCAACAAAATAAACAAGAAAAAAAATGCTGAGGAGGATGTGAACAAAAGCAATTTCTCACTCACAGTCGGTGTTTTTACCACTGATCTGGACACTCTGAAAATCAATATGCTAAGTTCTTGAAAGGACACTAACAAATAAAATATATGATTTGACTATGTCAGTGGCACAGGAGATCCAAATGTCTTGGGATTCTCTACACAGATACTTGCTCAACCATGTTCATTGCCATTTTATTCACAATAGTTAATACATTGAAAAAGCCAAAGTATCCATAAACTGGAGGGGGGAGAAAGAGAGGGAGAGGGTGAGGGAAAGAGACAGGGAAGGGGACAGAGAGATAGAGTGCATGTGTGCATTTTTGCTGAAATGAAGTTACAACGCTATTTCACTTGGAATGAAAGTGTTTCCCTTGAAAGCCACATACCATACAACAAAAATTCAGTAAGAGAAGCCTCTTTTCTAATTGTTGTTCTGGAAGTCCTCGAGATTCTGAAAATAGTTACATTGCCAAAGGAGAAAAGCAATCATCCATCCTACCCCTGTGTTGCCTGTATACCAAAAACAATGATTAGCATGGCAAGATATATTTAAAGATACTATAATGACCCTCATCTATATGGTAACTAACGACTATCCAACTGGACTGAACACTCATTCAACAGAAAGGAAATCTAGCCTGATGCCATAAATCTACACAACTGACAGGGTTTATTAAGGTCATGGGTCTTAAAAAAGAAACTACTAGTGCCATTTTGATAAGCCAGCATGATTTCCAATTACAATCAAAATACTTACGCTAACAGATAAATGTAGCTCTCACCCCTCATTAAAAATGCTCTTCTTTGCAGTAGACATAGATTACCAAGGAAAACCACAACTGTTCAAAATACAGTGAACAACTAATTTCAAGGTACCAAGCCCCCAAAGATATAGTTACAACACAACTTCCACACCCAAGTGCTTGGGAATCATCAGGGAGGATGGTACTGAAATATTTTAAGAGCTACAGGAATGGGACATCTATTGCTATAATGTTTCTTTAAAATAACAGTGAAGCTACATCTGAAGAATGATACTTCAGTGAGATAACTGCCTAAACAGGAGCCAAACAATGACAATATGCTTAGACATACTGAAGGAACAAAGGAACAACTGATGGAGACATGCACACTTACAAATAACTACAGGCCACAAATGAATGCTGAAAATGGGAGAATGAGTCTTTTCCAGGGATGAGCCTTCTATTACACAGTTAACTCTGAAATCACATGCACACAAGTAACACTAAAGGGACCTACCAGATTACAGGTCAATATTTAGGTAAGAGGAGGGATGGTGGAGGGGAGAGGGTGGGGAAAATAGAGGGGGAAGGGAGAGTAGGGAGGGGCACCCTCTCAGAGGAAAAGGAGAGGGGTGTGGAGTGAAGCATTATGGGATGAGGGACCAGGAAGGGGAACAACATTTGGAATGTAAATAGATAAAATAATTTAAATAAATAAATATTTACATTTAAAATATTTATTCAGTAGTTCTGCCAGGCCGACTTCCCTTTTATTCACAACTAGAATTCATGTCTGTGTTTGTTTGTTTGTTTGTTTGTTTGTTCTTCTTAGTAGTGTAATATTCCATTCCCCATCTGCATCTACTACAATCACTGCAACTGGAGCAGGTAACTTTTCATTCACTGTCATCACTCATGAGAATGCAAAGGCTTTTTCCCTATCATTTGCATCTAAGATGAGAGAAGTTAGACACATTTATTTAAAAAAATTCTTGAACTATATCATGACTGCATGAAACAATTCAAAGCTGGTTCTGACCTTTCAGTGTAAAATCACTGAGTTAAATAAAACTAGTGACTAATAGAATAAAATAATTCTTTGACCTATTTTTTTCCTCTTGAAGGAGATAAGAATCATGAAGCTACAGTTCCATCACGATCTTCTTGTTAAGCCACTGGAGGAGCCCTGTATCACTAAACCCTAATGAAATTGCTTAATTGCTTATGCACAGTGAGTGAGAGAGCTGGCAAGAATTTCCTAATTTGGATCTTTTGATTACATAATTGGTTTAACCTGAAATAGTCAGAGAGATCATTTTCCCCAGGATTAGTTTATTTATATAAAATAGAAATGTATTAAATGACTAAAGCAAGATTAATAGAAGGCATTTCTATTTTTTAAATTTTTGTTTATAAAATAGAAAAATGACCAGCGCTTTGACAAAGATTTGTGTTGGTGGCTCATCATGACAACTCATGTAATAAGCTTTTTATCAAAAAAATATAAAATAAGCACTGGAGCGGTGGCTCAGTGATCAAAACACTAGCTTGTGTCTCAGACCCAGGTTTGAGTTCCATGAGTTGATTGCAGAATTGTTGTGAGCATTTAAGCAACCTCTCAAGTTTGCCTAGGTTATATTTTAAAATAACGTAACTGGTGTGTGTGTGTGTGTGTGTGTGTGTGTGTGTGTTTTCTCGGTGTGTGACTATGAGTTAGCATATTCATATATGTGAACACAAGTACTCATGTCATTGTGCACCATCAAAGAACAATTCTAGTATTGGCCCGTACCTTCTACCTCTGTCAGGATTTTTGTTTCTTTATCAGTCATGTCATGAGATAGGCTAACTTTCCTAGGACTTTGGAAGAATCTCATGTCAACTTCCATCTTTTGTAGTAGCTTTGAGTTTATAGACATTCCATGTGCAGGTCCAGCTTTTACATGGTTATGGCGATTTGAGCTCAGATGATCATACTTAAGTCAAGCATTGTTATCCACTGAGCCATTTCCCTAGGCCCCAAAATGGATTTTAATAATGGACGTATGTCATTGACAAAAATCTCACTCACTCACTAATCAATAGTAATGCTGATTCACGACCAATTGAAGAATTACACCTGCCTGCTCTAATCCAGTCTACTGAGGTCCATGTCTCTCAGACCTTCCCAATTAATCTCTGTGAGCTTCTGCATAAGCAGTAAAGGAATGCATAACAACTTTTTTAAAAACTCCATTTTTAAGTGTTGAGTGTTTTGCTCACATGTATGTCACAACTTGTTTGCCATGCTCATGAAGACTAGAAGCAGTAGATCAGAAGAGGGTGCCAAGTGGAAAATGGAACTCAAACCCGGGTCTGAGACACAAGCTAGTGTTTAAATCACTGAGCCACATCTTCAGTGCTTATTTTATATTCTTTGATTAGAAAGCTTATTGCATGAAATTTATACTCTGTCACTTTAATTGTACAGTTCAGTAATGTTAAGGATGTCCATACATTTATAAACTTCTATTACATTGCAACTTGAAACTGAATCTCTATGCCTTAGCAATAACTTCCTTTTTCTCTTTTCCTGTTGTCCCTGGTACCCATTATTCCACTCTCTAGACTATGTATCAGACTGCATAAACAATATATTAAGTAGGACTTATGATATTAGTTCTTTTATCTTATGGCATGTACATTCTGTTTTAATGATTCATTCACCTGTAGGACATATTAGAATATATTCCCGCCGGGCGTGGTGGTGCACGCCTGTAATCACAGCACTTGGGAGGCAGAGGCAGGCGGATTTCTGAGTTCGAGGCCAGCCTGGTCTACAGAGTGAGTTCCAGGACAGCCAGGACTACACAGAGAAACCTGTCTCGAAAAAACAAAAAACAAAAAACAAAAAACAAAAAAACAAACAAAAAGAATATATTCCCTTTCTAAAGCTCATTTTTACTTTGCTGTGTATGTGTGTGTGACACAGTGTAGTTATGCATTACCCTACCTGAAGTCATTTGTGTTTTCTCTCTTTCTATTATGGTGATCACTGATACGCTGGTGAGTGTGTCCATAACTCCTGAGTATCTTTCTTTCTATCCATGCAGTTATATTCTTAGAAGATGAATGGATGAATCTTTAATTCCAATCTTTGAATCAGTTCTTCTGTCAAAGCTGTATGAAAACTCATGGACAGAGAAAGTTAAAGGGAAGAGAAGGTGATTTTGATTCATGATTTCAGAGGTGAAATATATTGAGACATTGAAGAAATGACTATTAGAAATGTTTCATCAGTGGTGATAGAATATTTTGATAAAACTTGTTCACTTTTTGGTGCAGCTATAAACAAATGAAAGGATGAGAAGCAGGCCTGTCACAAGCAAGGCCATTCATCCAGCCAGGACTCCTATCTCAAATGTTGTAGATACTCAAATGCACAGGCCACCTAGAGACTAAGTCTAAGATACAAGAGCTTGGAAAGGGTGGCAAACTTCACATGGAAAGCTTAACAATGGTTCAAATTTCATTTTGTGGGGGGACCATCACATTGATTTCTCTAGTATCTGAAGCATTCCTGCCAGCAATATGCCTAGGACCAAATTTATCCACATTGATCACTTAATTGCTTCCTACTTTCTTGTTTATGTTTGTTTCTGCATTAATCCATCTGGTTATGGTTTTGATCTTTATTGAGGTAGACTATCATTCATCTTTTTCACCTATTAAGTTCACACCTAGCTATATAAATTGACATAATTTAGAATTTCCTTAAGTTAGTTTGTGATGATTTGTTGTTACTGTGGTTTTTGCTGTTGATAATGTTTTTCATTTGCAAACAAATATACTGTATGGTTTTAGAGATGGTTGTTCAACTGGTTTTCCAGATTCTTGCAAAGGACTAGGGAAAGCCATAGAAATCAAAGGTAGAGTGGGAGGAACTTGACCAACTTTGAGGAGTGGAGAATTCTCTATAAACTGAGGAGGAGTCTTGCTAAGAACAGGGTAAGCAGGCCACACAGAGGGGACAGGTGAGAAGGAAAAACAGAGCCAAGGGTTAGCCCAGAAAGATCCTCTGTACATTAGTAGAGTTGGCCCAGGAGAAGAAACAATGTTACTATAAAATAAGAGAAAATGTGGCTTTGTTCTTTCAGCTACTTTCCTTCATCATGTCAGCCTAACTCACTGGAAAACATGCAAAAATTGCAGTGCCTACAAGTAATGATTTTAATCAGGCATTATTTTAGGTTCAGATTGCTTGGGAGAATCTTAAGAGAGAGAGAGAGAGAGAGAGAGAGAGAGACAGAGACAGAGACAGAGACAGAGACAGAGACACACAGAGAGACAGAAGCAGAGACAGAGACAGACAGAAACAGACAGAAACAGAGAGAGAGACAGAGACAGAAAAAGAGAGAAAAAGGGAAAACACATTTTTAAAATTATGAATTGTTTATTGTAAAATACAAACAGGGCCATAACACACTCACATTAAATATGGGAACAAATTAGAGAAGCCACATATCAAAATACTTTATATTTTGAAAAGCATAATAAGCATAACTTCCTACATAAATTTTTACTTTAAGAATGTTAATATTTCTATGAGCCATATTATGACTTTATATTTTATTTCAGGATACCAATAAGCTAATTATAGATATCAAGACAATATGTTATATTGACCCTAATTTTTACATGACGTGAATTGGTTTTCAAAAAAAAAAACTATTTTAAGGAACTATGAATACAGTATTGTAGTATAGTATAAATAACAATGACTTAAAATTAAACATTAAGACTATTTTTTTGTGGCCAAGGATAAATTTTTACAACTTTTGCCTTATTTCTTGTATGTACTCTTTTACTTTAGAAAGAATCTACCAAAACATCTGCACATTCTTCCTTTCCTGTTATGATTCTACACATTGCTAAATCTCACACAGATAAACAGATTCAAATAAAATTTGGTGATAAAAGAAACCAGCACCTACTGTATGTTGAGAATTTCGATGGCAACTTTCAGCTGAATATGAATTAAAATGGCTGGGTTATAAATCCCCTGAAAATAAGGTTTATAATGGAAATGCTGACAGGCATTTAACGATAGCAGCAGTAGCTGGCACCGCTGTAATAAAAGGACTTAAATGAAAAAAAAAATGTGTGCTGCACAAAGACATGCATATTTCAGGGTGAAGCTATGTGCAGACTCAATGGAGGGATGGATGAAAATGTGCCTTGGCAATTATGATGCATGGGGCTGGTAACAAAGGATCTTGAAATTCAGCTTCCAATCAAATTGTGGGAGAGTTTAAGGAAAAGCCTGACTTCTGCATTGTTCCTGTTCTGGTGCTCATGCACCATCATCTCAGGAATATATTTTATTCCATTTCCCTGTGAGAGCAAAGAAAAACTTAGTCAGAAACTGAGCCTCAGGGAGCAAGACAGGTCTTATAAGAGCTAGTCCTCTGAAGCCCTTGAACGAATAAATGATTGAAGTGCTGGTTAGGCATTAGGGCAGGAAACACCAATGCATCCTCTAAGGATGATAAATCTTTTCAGTCATGCAGTTCACCATTCTGCCTGTTTCAAATCCCTCGCTAGACAGGACAGTAACCCTAAGTGGCTCCCTCAATCATCTGCATACAGATTTCACCCTCTAATTACATCCAAACAATACATTAGTATTTTGTTTTCCTTTCTTCTTAGCAATGTAGCACTTGCCTCTTCTCCTCCCCTCCTCGTCCTCTGCCTCCTCCTGTTCTACCTCCTCCCACTCCTCCCTCTCTTCTGCCCCTCCTCCTCTTCTCGCTCTCCTCAGCCTCTTCCTGTTACTTTTTATTCTACTTGTACATTGTAAGTTCATAACATTCAATAAATAAGTGAATGTTAAACATGCCAAGTTGTCTTGTTTTCAGTGTGCCTATAAAAGTTTTAAATCTTCCAAAAAACAGACTTTTAAAAATTCACTTGTAGATTTGTATTTCCAGACAACCTGTGCCCAAGGTTAGAACCAAAGAGATCCACTCTGTAATTATTTTGAAAAATAACAAGGTCTTTAGCTATTTTGGGGAACAATTTCCCCAGGAAATAGGATAAAGGCATGTTGGTGTTAGAGTGTGTGTATTCTTTCTTCATACCTATAAATCCCACCCAAACTGTCAAGGTTGACACTTCAAAATGATAATCAAAACCACTTTTTTACTTTCCTTCTTGTAACTGCCACAGGCAAGTTATAAAAGATATGATAACTGATCCCAAAGAATGGCTGGTATTAAATATTTGACATAGACTGAAATAAATACTATGAATATGACTGCAAGTCATAAGCTGTTTAGTTTGCAAACTACAGATTACTTGAACTAAAGAACTAAATGTGCTTATATATTTATTGCAGGCTTTCTCAACTGCTAAATTAGTTTAATTGGGTAACTTTAAATTGTATATTAAAATTCATTTAAAATTATATATGTATGCATGTATGTATATGCACAAATATATTAATATAAATTCTCAGTATACAAAGTTGAGAAAAATACAAAGTATAAAATAAAGAGGTGTTTATGCAAATTATTTATTTCACAACAAATTTGAATAGATTAAAGAAATACCCCAATACAATTGTTTAAAATAACTAAATTTAATATTTCTCACTAGAGATTTTAAATATTTACTAACTTACCTAAGTCTTATTTAAATTTTATACCAAATATGCAAAAGCAAATAAACTAGGCATTGTAAATAAATTGTACAAAGTTAGGTAAAGTAAATTTGACACCACCATGTTAGGACAAATCGTAGTACAACCTATGAGAGCTGAATTCTTGTTATTCTTCAGTCAGAGTTAACACCAACTACAACAGCAACTGTATCATTTGAATCTCCCAGTAAAAACATCTGTTAGGATCACTTATTACAGAGGAATGTAGGTTTTTGACATTGAAAAGAGACAAAGAAGAGAGAGTAATAATATGGGGGATAAAGAGTAGGTTAGTGTTTTGAGCCACCATGTCTCAATTCTACACTGAAGTCTGCGAAATTACATGAAATATTCTGGAAAGTTGCTCAATAGAGGACTGAGCCACCATCTAGCCTCTGGTTCCTGTTTGACTTGCAAAGGGTTTCCCAGAAGAATTTATTAGTACACATTTTACTTCTACTTAAGAAAGATATACCTGATATTGCCTGCAGCTTCCCGCCCAGCTGGTGGTGGGGAAGCCGGAGGGTCACCCAGCGTGCCAGGTGCTCCGAACCATCCGGCGGCGGCAGAACCAGGTACCCGAGACAGCCCAAGCTTAAGACCTTCGGGGACTCAGGCCTGGAGTGGGAGTTGGGCACAGAATAGCGGGTGCACTCTGCACTCGCGCGCGGGGCGGACCCCGAGCTCCCTGC
The DNA here is from genome assembly GCA_964023405.1 of Apodemus agrarius. Taxonomy (NCBI): domain Eukaryota; kingdom Metazoa; phylum Chordata; class Mammalia; order Rodentia; family Muridae; genus Apodemus; species Apodemus agrarius. Next base: position 129,817,735 of record OZ030009.1, on the reverse strand, counting down.
AGGCAGCTGCCATATTGCCTGCAGCTTCCCGCCCAGCTGGTGGTGGGGAAGCCGGAGGGTCACCCAGCGTGCCAGGTGCTCAGAACCATCCGGCGGCGGCGGCAGAACCAGGTACCCGAGACAGCCCAAGCTTAAGACCTTCGGGGACTCAGGCCTGGAGTGGGAATTGGGCACAGAATAGCGGGTGCACTCTGCACTCGCGCGCGGGGCGGACCCCGAGCTCCCTGCAGGCAGCTGCCATATTGCCTGCAGCTTCCCGTCCAGCTGGTGGTGAGGAAGCCGGAGTCAGCCAGTGTGCCAGGTACCCAGACCCAGCCGGAGGCCGAACCAGCCTCCCATCCAGCCAGTGGCAGGGAAGCTGGAAACCGGACCCAGCCAGCTTCCCAGCAGCTTGGGACCAGCAGGCGGAACCAGATAACTGAGATATCCCAACTTTAAGACCCCTGGGGAAACAGGATATCAGACAGCGAACCCTGAGCAGGAGCAGTGCAGAGCAGCCGCCCAACAGGCGGAACCAAATACCTGGGATATCCTGAGGTTAAGACCTCGGGAGACTCAGGCCACCTGTCAGCAATCTGTGAACAAGACCCCCGCAGGACAGTGATTCAGGTATCCCAGTCACTGGGAAATAGCCTTACAACCCCACAGGAGGGTCAAGCACCAGCTAGTATCTACAGGACCAACTAACACCAGAGTTAACCAGATGGCAAAAGGCAAACGTAAGATCGCTACTAACAAAAATCAAGGCAATATGGCGGCATCCGAACCCAGTTCCCCAACAGCAATAAATATTGGATACCCCGAAACACCAGAAAAGCAAGACTCAGATCTAAAATCACTGGTCAGGATGCTGATAGAGGATCACTTAGATAAATCTCTTAAAGTAATACATGAGAAAATAGATCAAAAGCTAGAAGCCATTGCAAGACAAACACAATTAAATCCCAGATATCTCAACACACCAGAAAAACAAGACTCAGATCTAAAATCACTGGTAAAGATGCAGATTGAGGATCACTTAGATAAATTTCTTAAAGTAATAGAGGAGAAAATAGATCAAAAACTAGAAGCCCATACAAGGCAGACACAAAAATCACTTAAAGAAATCCAGGAGAATATAGAGCAAAAAGTGAATCCCAATAAGGGGGAGAAACAAAAATCACCCAAAGAAATACAAGAGAACATGGGTCAACGAGTAGAAGTCATAAAGGAGGAAACACAAAAATCCCTCAAAGAATTACAGGAAAACACAAACAAGCAACTGAAAGATCTGAGCAAAACCATACAAAATCTAAAAACAGAAGTAGAAACAACTAAGCAATCGCAAAGGGAGAAAATGTTGGAGATAGAAAACCTTGGGAAGAAATCAGGAGTCATAGATGCAAATATCAACAATAGAATACAAGAGATAGAAGACAGAATCTCAGATGCTGAAGATACCATAGGAACCATGGATTCAACAATTAAAGAAAATGCAAAATGCAAAAAGCTGGTAACCCAAAACATTCAGGAAATCCAGGACACAATGAGAAGACCAAACCTAAGGATTATAGGGATAGATGAGAATGAAGATCTACAACTTAAAGGGCCAGCAAATATCTTCTACAAAATTATGGAAGAAAATTTCCCCAACCTAAAGAGAGAGATGCCCATGAATATACAAGAAGCCTATAGAACCCCAAATAGACTGGACCAGAACAGAAATACTTCCCGTCACATAATAGTCAAAACCCCAAATGTACTAAACAAAGAAAGAATATTAAAGGCAGTAAGAGAAAAAGGACAAGTAACATATAAAGGAAGACCTATCAGAATTACACCAGACTTCTCACCTGAGACCATGAAAGCTAGAAGATCCTGGGCAGACCTTATGCAGACCCTAAGAGAACACAAACTTCAGCCAAGACTACTATACCCAGCGAAACTCTCAATTGCCATAGATGGGGAAACCAAGATATTCCACGACAAAACCAAATTTGCAAGATACTTATCTACAAACCCAGCCCTACAAAGGATAATAGGGGAAAAATACCAACACAAGGGGGGAAACAACACCCCAGAAGAAACAAGATAGAAACCCCATCTCATCCAACCCAAAAGAAGAGAACCACTCAAATACAAATAATAATAAAATTCCCAAAATGTCAGGAAGTAATAATTACTATTCCTTAATATCTCTTAATATCAATGGACTCAATTCCCCAATCAAAAGACACAGACTAACAGACTGGATACGGAAACAGGACCCTACATTTTGCTGCATACAGGAAACACATCTCAGTGTCAAAGACAAACACCACCTTAGAGTAAAAGGCTGGAAGACAGTTCTACAAGCAAATGGTCCCAGGAAACAAGCTGGAGTAGCCATTCTAATATCAGATAAAATCGACTTTCAACCTAAAGTCATCAAAAGAGACACAGAAGGTCACTTCCTGCTTGTCAAAGGGAAAATCCACCAAGAAGAATTCTCAATACTGAACATCTATGCACCAAATGCAAGGGCACCCTCATTCGTAAAAGAAACTTTACTAAAACTTAAAGCACACATCGCACCTAACACAATGATTGTAGGTGACTTCAACACTCCACTCTCCTCAATGGACCGATCAGGAAAGCAGAAACTAAACAGGGACACAGTGAAACTAATTGAAGCTTTGGACCAATTGGATTTAACAGATATATATAGAACATTCCATCCTAAAACAAAAGAGTATACCTTTTTCTCAGCACCGCACGGTACCTTCTCAAAAATTGATCATATAATTGGTCAAAAGACAGACCTCAACAAATACAAGAAGACCGAACTAATCCCATGTCTCCTATCGGATCACTATGGAGTAAAAGTGGTCTTCAATAGCAAGAAGAACTACAGAAAGCCCACATACACATGGAAACTGAACAATACTCTACTCAATGACACCCTGGTCAAGGAAGAAATAAAGAAAGAAATCAAAGACTTTTTAGACTTCAATGAAAATGAAGGTACGACCTACCCAAATCTCTGGGATACAATGAAAGCAGTGCTAAGAGGAAAACTCATAGCCCTGAGTGCCTCCAAAAAGAAACTGGAAAGAGCATACACTAGCAACTTAACAGCACACCTGAAGGCGCTGGAACAAAAAGAAGCTAACTCACCCAGGAGGAGTAGAAGAGAGGAAATCATCAAACTAAGGGCTGAAATCAATCAAGCAGAAACAAAGAGAACCATACAAAGAATCAACCAAACCAAGAGCTGGTTCTTCGAGAAAATCAACAAGATAGATAAACCCTTAGCCTGACTAACCAAAGGGCACAGAGATAGTATCCAAATTAACAAAATTAAAAATGAAAAGGGGGATATAACAACAGAAACAGAGGAAATTCAAAAGATCATCAGATCCTACTACAAAGGCCTATACTCAAAACAACTGGAGAATCTGGAGGAAATGGACAATTTCCTAGACAGATACCAAATACCAAAATTAAATCAGCATCAAGTAGACCAGCTAAACAGTCCCATAACCCTTAAAGAAATAGAAGGGGTTATAGAAAGCCTCCCAACCAAAAAAAGTACGGGACCAGATGGTTTTAGTGCAGAATTCTACCAGACCTTCAAAGAAGACTTAACACCAATACTCTTCAAACTATTCCACAAAATAGAGACAGAAGGGACACTGCCCAACTCATTCTTCGAAACCACAATTACGCTGATACCTAAACCACAAAAAGATCCAACAAAGAAAGAGAACTACAGGCCAATTTCTCTTATGAATATAGATGCAAAAATACTAAATAAAATTCTTGGCAACCGAATCCAAGAGCATATCAAAACGATCATTCACCATGATCAAGTAGGCTTCATTCCAGGAATGCAGGGATGGTTCAATATACGGAAATCCATCAATGTAATCCATTACATAAACAAACTAAAAGAAAAAAACCACATGGTCATCTCATTAGATGCTGAAAAAGCATTTGACAAAATTCAGCATCCTTTCATGCTAAAAGTCTTGGAAAGAGCAGGAATTCAAGGCCCATACCTAAACATAGTAAAAGCAATCTACAGCAAACCAGTAGCCAACATCAAAATAAATGGAGAGAAACTTGAAGCAATTCCACTAAAATCAGGGACTAGACAAGGCTGTCCTCTCTCTCCATATCTTTTCAATATAGTACTTGAAGTTCTAGCGAGAGCAATCAGACAACATAAGGAAGTCAAAGGGATACAAATTGGAAAGGAAGAAGTCAAAGTATCATTATTTGCAGATGATATGATAGTCTACTTAAGCGATCCAAAAAACTCCACCAGAGAACTTCTACAGCTGATAAACAACTTCAGCAACGTGGCTGGTTATAAAATTAACTCAAGCAAATCAATAGCCTTCTTGTATTCAAAGGACAAGCAGGCTGAGAAAGAAGTTAGGGAAATAACACCCTTCACAATAGCCACAAACAACATAAAGTACCTTGGCGTAACTCTAACCAAACAAGTGAAAGATCTGTATGACAGGAACTTCAAGTCCCTGAAGAAAGAAATCGAAGAAGACCTCAGGAGATGGAAAAATATTTCTTGCTCCTGGATTGGCAGGATCAATATAGTAAAAATGGCCATCTTGCCAAAAGCAATCTACAGATTCAATGCAATCCCCATCAAAATCCCAAATCAATTCTTCATAGATCTAGAAAGAGCAATTCTCAAATTCATCTGGAGCAACAAAAAACCCAGGATAGCTAAAACTATTCTCAACAATAAAAGGACTTCTGGGGGAATCAATATCCCTGACCTCAAGCAGTACTACAGAGCAATTGTGTTAAAAACTGCATGGTATTGGTACAGCAACAGGCAGGTAGATCAATGGAATAGGATTGAAGACCCAGAAATGAACCCACAGACTTATGGTCACTTGATCTTTGATAAAGGAGCCACAACCATCCGGTGGAAAAAAGATAGCCTTTTCAACAAATGGTGCTGGTTCAACTGGATGTCAACATGCAGAAGAATGCAAATTGACCCACTCTTATCTCCTTGTACTAAGATCAACTCCAAGTGGATCAAGGACCTCCACATAAAACCAGACACACTGAAACTATTAGAAAAGAAACTTGGGAAGACCCTGGAGGACATGGGCACAGGGGTAAAGTTCCTAAACAGAACACCAATAGCTTATGCTCTAAGATCAAGAATGGACAAATGGGACCTCATAAAATTACAAAGTTTCTGTAAGGCAAAGGACACTGTCAGAAAGACAAAACGGCAACCAACAAAGTGGGAAAAGATCTTCACCAACCCCACATCCGACAGAGGGCTAATATCCAATATATACAAAGAACTCAAGAAGTTAGACCCCAAAGAACCAAATAACCCTATCAAAAAATGGGGCACAGAGCTAAACAAAGAATTTTCACCAGAAGAAATTCGGATGGCCGAGAAACACCTTAAGAGATGTTCAACATCATTAGTCATCAGGGAAATGCAAATCAAAACAACCCTGAGATTCCACCTCACTCCAGTCAGAATGGCTAAGATTAAAAACTCGAGAGACAACAAGTGCTGGCGAGGATGTGGAGAAAGAGGAACACTCCTCCACTGTTGGTGGGATTGCAAAATGGTAAAACCACTCTGGAAATCAGTGTGGCGGTTCCTCAGAAAATTGGGCATGCCACTCCCAGAGGACCCTGGCATACCACTCCTGGGCATATACCCAGAGGATTCCCCTGCATACAACAAAGACACATGCTCCACTATGTTTATAGCAGCCTTGTTTATAATAGCCAGAAATTGGAAGGAGCCCAGATATCCCTCAAAGGAGGAATGGATACAGAAAATGTGGTATATTTATACAATGGATTACTACTCAGCAATTAAAAATAATGAATTCATGCAATTTGTAGGTAAATGGTTAGATCTGGAAACTATCATCCTAAGTGAGCTAACCCAATCACAAAAGAATACACACGAAATGCAATCACTGATAAGTGGATATTAATGAGCCCAGAAGCCCTAAATACTCAAGGCACAATTAGCAAGTCAAATGACTCTCAAGAAGAAAAAAAGGAGAGGACCCTGGGCCTGTAAAGATTGGATCCAGTATTGTAGACCCAGAACAGAGAAATCGGGGGGGGGGGGAAAGAGTGGGGAATAGCATGGGGGGGGAGAGTAATTATGGGACATATGGTGGGGGGTACCTGGGAAAGGGGAAAGCCTTTGGAATGTAAACAAAGAATATAGAAAATAAAAAAAATGATTAAAAAAAATAAAAAAAAAAAAAGAAAGATATACCTTTGGTCACTTGATCTGTGACAAAGGAGCTAAAACCATCCAGTGGAAAAAAGATAGCCTTTTCAACATATTGTACTGGTTCAACTGGAGGTCAGGATGCAGAAGAATGCAAAATCAATCCATTCTTATCTCCTTGTACCAAGCTCAACTTCAAGTGGATCAAGGACCTCCACATAAAACCAGACACACTGGAACTAATTGAAAAGAAACTGGGGAAGACCCTTGAGGACATGGGCACAGGGGAAAAGTTCCTGAACAGAACACCAATAACTTATGCTCTAAGATCAAGAATTGACAAATGGGACCTCATAAAATTACAAAGTTTCTGTAAGGCAAATGACACTGTCAATAGGACAAAACAGCAACCAACAAATTGGGAAAAGATCTTCACCAATCCTATATCTTATAGAGGGCTAATATCCAATGTATACAAAGAACTCAAGAAGTTAGACCCCAGAAAACCAAATAACCCTATCAAAAAAGGGGGTACAGAGCTAAACAAAGACTTTTCACCTGAAGAATTTCGATTGGCTGAGAAGCATCTTAAGAAATGTTCAATATCATTAGTCCTTAGGGAAATGCAAATCAAAACTACCCTGAGATTTCACCTCACACCAGTCAGAGGAACTAACTGAAAGAGGAACACTCCTCCTCTGCTGGTGGGAATGAAAGTTGGTACAACCACTCTGGAAATCAATGTGGCGGGTCCTCAGAAAACTGGGCATGACACTTCCGGAGGACCCTGTTATACCACTCCTGGGCATATACCCAGAGGATTCCCCGGCATGGAATAAGGACACATGCTCCACTATGTTCATAGCAGCCTTATTTATAATAGCCAGAAGCTGGAAAGAACCCATATGTCCCTCAATAGAGGAATGGATACAGAAAATGTGGTATATTTACACAATGGAATACTACTCAGCAATTGAAAACAATGAATTCATGAAATTTTTAGGCAAATGGTCGCAACTGGAAAATTTCATTCTAAGTGAGGTAACCCAATCACAAAAGAACACACATAGAATGTAGTTACTGATAAGTGGATATTAGCCTAGAAAATCTGAAAACCCAATACAATTAACATATCAAATGATTCCCAAGAAGAAGAAAGGAGAGGACCAATATATACAAAGAACTCAAGAAGTTAGATGTGCAGAGAACCAAATACCCCTATTAAAAATGGGGTACAGAGCTAAACAAATAATTTTCACCTGAAAATTTTTGATTGGCTGAGAAGCATCAAGAAATGTTTAACATCATTAGCCATCAGGGAAATGCAAATCAAAACAATCCTGAGATTTCACCTCACACCAATCAGAATTGCTAAGATTAAAAACTCAGGAGACCTGGTCCTGGAAGGGCTTGATGCAGCATTGTAGGGGATTACCAGGGCAAAGAAGTGGGAGGGAGTTGATTGGGGAATAGGCAGAGGGAAGAGTGTTTATGTGACTTATGGGGAGTGGGGAATCAGGAAAGGAGAAATCATTTGGAAGGTAAACAAAGAATGTAGAAAATAAATAATAAATAAATAAATGAATGAATGAATGAATAAATAAATAAATGAATAAATAGAAAGACCAAATAAGTTTCATGGCTGTTGAGAGTCCCCAGGTGACAGTAACATATGAGAAGATGGTCAGTTCCCACAAGTTGACAGAGAGAGGAGGCAGACGCTTGATGGATGGTGATGTTATGGTTTATGCCATCACTTTCTGCTCCTATGTTGATTTGAATTTTACCCAAATACTAGTTTTTGGAAAAACGCTTTTGAACAACATTTTTTATTTTTTGTTTCTTTCCTTCAGTATTCTCTCTGTGACATGATCTCAAATGTTCTGTTTGAAACAAGCCCATGCACTGCATCCTAGTATAGGAAAAACCGATGCCATGAAGCTTCCATTTTCCCATTTTTAATAAGGACATTACAATCACTTTGGGGATACTCTTTACTTTTAATAAACCTCTGCAAATTGAATCATGTTATGTTTTTTCCTAGAAGCTGTCTGTGAGAGGATGTTTGGCTGAAGAAACTTGAGAGGATGTTATGTTGAAGCAGACATGTAGGAGGACATGTTAGAGAAGATGCTTGAGAGGTCACGTGAGGTGTGGAAAAAGTATAAATGGAACCCCCAACATAGTAAAAAAAAATGTTGCTGCTACTGATTCATGTTTGGTATTTGCTATTAAACTGGATTTCTAGTATCCTGACAACTAAGCGTAGAATTGGCCCAAAGAACTACTTATAAACAAATCCATAAGTCCCTTTTCCTACTAACCTTCTTTAGGCCCTCCCTCTGGTCAGTGAGCTAGAAGGGAGATTGAAGCATTTAAGAACCCTAAATGAAGTACGTTTAGAGAAAAATCTAAGCCTACATTAAACGTTAATAAAGATTACCAAATACTTTAATCTCTCTCTGTCTCTCTGTCTCTGTCTCTGTCTCTGTCTCTCTCTCTCTCTCTCTCTCTCTCTCTCTCTCTCATTTGGCTCTTTGTCTCTCTCTCTCATTTTAATTTTTCAGATTATTTCTTTCTTTCTTGGCCATTAGCAGTACTTTCCATGTAGTTCTCTTCAGTCTTTTTGTCAACATTTTAATTTTTTTCTTAAATCCAATTTGCTAACTTTTAATTGCTTTATCTACACTTTCTCATAGTGAAGAATCTTTGTCTACTGCCTCACTTATTTCTCCTATATTTTCTTCCAAACACGGTATAGTTTTAGATTATACATCACTCTTAATGCCTGATGCTGTTTCCTTGATAAAACTCACTTAATTGGTATGGCAGGGATTATCTATTATCCCTTCCTAAAATTTTTATTGATTTTCTGGGTGGGTTCTTTTTTCTTGCATTTTCATTCTGTTTGTTTGTTTCTTTATTCAGTTTAAATCCAAATATCAGCCCCTTTTCTTCCCAGTACCCCCCTCAAGCAAGTTCTACCCACATTTACACTTCTTTTTGTGTTTTGAGAAGAAGTACCCCTGTGGGTGTCACCCCCAACTAAACACCCCACAACCACACAGGCACATCAAGTCACTGTGGTTCTAGACATATCCTCTCCCAGTGACCTAAACAAGGCAATCCATTTAGGGAAGCACGATCCACAAGCAGTAAGGCCACAGGTTCAGAGACAACCCCTGGTCCAGCTGTAGGAGGTCCCACATTAAGACCACGCTGCTCGTGATACACATGTACAAGGTGCCGAGGTCTAGCCCATGTTCATTCTTTGGTTGGTGATTCACTGCAAGGCCCCAAGAGTCCAGAATAGTAGACTCTGTCGGTCTTCCTGTGGAATCCCAGTTCTCTTCAGGTTTTCGATCCTTTCCCCAGTTCTTCTGAAAAACTCCTAGAGCTCCATCTAATATTTGGGTATGAGTCTCTGCCTCTCTTTGGCTGCTGGGCAGAGCCTCTCAGAGGAGCGTTAGGCTAGGTTCCTGTCTGTAAGCAAAACAGAGTATTATTAATAGTGTCAGGAATTGGTTCTTGCCCACGGGAAGGGTTTTAGTTGGGTCAGTAATTGGTTGGCCATTCCCCAGTCTCTGCTCTATCTTTATACCTGCACATGTTGAAATTTTTCAATCCTTCACACTTTTTATACATTTTCTTTGGTGACTTCCTGCCTAGGCTGTTACTTTCATTTTGGTGTAGTGGTGTAGGGAAGGGATGAGGGTTATCACAGAAGCCTTCCATGCCCCTCTTTTTCAACTGTGTTCTGTAGCCATTTATATGAAGCAAAAGTAGCTTCCTTTTTCTTCAGTGAGCTGGAGTATGAGTTTTGGGCCTCGACTCAGTTTCTAGCAACAGAGCAAACCGCAAACATGGTTCCCTCCTGCAGCAGGACTGCAGAACCAGACAAGGCCCTCTGAGATTGCCTGGACCACACACAGTACGGTCTCAGATGGTAGCACAGGCCACCTATATTAATATAGGCCCTGGTGTCAGAATGGCCTACAGATGCCAGTGGTGCTATTTCAGACTACAGAGAACTGCATGGCCTTCATGATAACATACTCCCTGGAAAATAACACAAACTCCATTTGCAGCAGCACCTCAGACTCAGATGTAGTCCTTGGTGGCAGTGAAGACCCAGACCTGGATGTCATTATGTTCTCAGGGGGTGGGGGTGGGGGTGGAGCAGCTAAAGCCACAAATACCAACTAGAACCTGTCATCAGTCTGGCCAGTGGGTCTTGACATGGCCCCAGGCTTCAGCACAGACAATGAACATCTGCACAGTCCTCAGTGGAAACTTATGCCACAGATATCATCCCAGACCCCAGCCGAGACCAGCTGGGTGGGGCTCCGGCATTCTCATACCTGCCTGGCTCATGCTGCCTCGGGACCTAGCACTGGCACTGGCACCAGCTCTAGTATTCTTTTTCTTTGCTGACCTCCACAATCACACTTCTAATTTTTGCTACCCAGAAGTAGTTTGCATAAAAATAATTATTTTTGAAACACACTTATAGATATGAAATTCTTGACTGACCTTCATTTTCCCTAAAAGAGTTAAAGCTTTCATTTTAACTTTTTTGGGTTTCCAGTATTCCTGCAGAAAATCAGCTGTCAGTCTTAAGACTTATTGCTTCTTTGAAGCTAATCTGTCAGATTGGCTTTTCCATACCTGTTTTTAAAAATAATTTTTCTTTGATATTGACTTCCTATTTTTTTTTCTCTTTTAAGGTTAGTCCATGGGCTAGTTCACATTTACCATGCTTAGATACTTGGAAGCTTAAAAATTTATGATTTGGTTCATTTTATCAGTTTAGAAATGCATTTGCTTTTATAATATTCTATCTTCCTCACTCTCCATCCCTCCTTCCGTCTCTCTCTCTCTCTCTCTCTCTCTCTCTCTCTCTCTCTCTCTCCCTCCCTCCCTCTCTCTCTCTCTCTCTCTCTCTCTCTCTCTCTCTCTCTCTCTCTCTCTCTCCCCTCTCTCTCTCTCCCCCTCCCTCCCTCCCTCCCTCCCAGATAAATGCAAGTGATCACAAGTGATCATAGTGGCCAGGTGAGAGTACCAGATGCCCTGATCCTCTGGTGCTGCATATGGAAGTTATGAGCTTCCTAACCTGGATATTGGAATCAAATATTCTTCTAAAAGAGCAAGAAATCTATTTGCAACTTAGTAGCCCCATTAAAGTTAATTCCTAGGAAAGTTTTTTATATTGTTTCTTCTTTAATGTCTGTCTCTCTTCTCCTTATGTATATTGTATACAAGGTATATTTTATGTAATTACAGATTATGTTTACTAATATAGCATGTATAATTAATTTTCATTGTTTTCTTTGTAAGTTGTTATATTGTCTGTATTTATCTTTAACTTTCTCCATTTTTGCTTCTATATCTCTGTTGCAAGGTTAGCATTATTCAGTCTATCAACTGATACATGAAGAAAGCAGGTCAAGAAATGTATTTTTCCTTTTCCTCACTTACACTGCTCTATTTTATGTTTTACTCTTTTCTCCAGCAAACCAATGCTTTTCAGTTTCATTTTAGCTTTCCTTTCTTTTATCAATATTTGTCTATTTTTATTGTCTCAGTACTAATCAGCACTTGCTATAGGAATGACAACCTAATTATAAAGGATTTGGCTCACCATCTGCAGTGTTCTGTTTTATTTGAGCACTGCTTGTTATATTACCTTTTTTGACTGTCCTGTGTTTATTGATTAAAATAACAATTAGTTATTTTGAAAAAAACTTGTACAGAAGCATTCATTCTATGTTTGTCATCCTTGTGATTAGATCTTCTGATTACATGATATAGATGTAATAATCAACACCACATGGAAGTGTCTATACAGGTACCCAATTAATATATCCAATTAATTATATGATATTATTACATGATATTATATTACATGATATTATATCTACATTACATGATATAATACATAGATATATAGATATTATTAAATGATATTGTATTACATGATATTTTACATGATATTATATTACATGATATCATTCCTGTATTACATGATATAAATATAATAACACCACATGGAAGTGTCTATACTGGTATCCAATTAATATATCCAATTAATTATATTATTACTTTGTGTTCAAAGGTATACTGTTTATAATATCTTTCTACCTAACAGGTAAATAAATCTCTGAAGATCTGAAGATCAAAGCAAAGGATTATGCTGGCTGACACATGTGAAACCTATGAGAACATTGCTGACCCTGCACTTTAAACTGCTGAAAGCAGAAGTATAAGGCAAAGTGTGGAGCTAAGGTCATGGAAGCCAGGAAGGTAAACACACAAGGTAGGGCACTCTAGACTCAAACTTCCACTCATAGTCCTGATTCTGGTGACTCACTTTCTCCAAATGGGTTCTACCTTTAGTTCACAAACCTTCTGGTAACATTTGTGGATTAGGACTTAATTAATAAATCAATCTATTAACTAGGTAAAAAAATTACTGATAATTTACTTTCATAAAGTCTTATCTCTGAATACTATGTTTTAAACATAGCCTTCAATACTTGCAATTTCATGAAACATTTCATCTCAAACTATAATAATTTATAGAATGGATTTATAAATCTCCAGCTATGCTATGAACTCATTCTGTAGACAGAGGTTACTTTATAAATGTGATGAAGTGTTGTTGGATTTCTACCAAGCTTTTGTTCTATGTTTGCTGATTTTAATTTCAATGTGCCTGATATCCCATAAATGAGATTCCTTTTGCGTATTAGACTATTCTCTTATACATAGCAAGTTCTCACTGGGTGCTTACAGAACTTAAAAGAAGTACATTACAGTCCAACTAGACAGCATATGCTCATCATTATTATATGAACACAATTTTTTTTATTCTTCCACTTTTCTCCTTCGTTTTGTGGATTAAAAGGATGCATGCAGAAGTTAAGTGCATGAGGTGTGGGGTCAGTCAAATTTTATTTTTATCCATATACATTGTCTGTGATAATTCATTATAATTGAAGAAAGCATTAAAATATGGGGCAGGTCAGTCTAATTTTTAATTGTGTCTGACAAAATCTTGGCTTGATTATCATAGCATTATTTTGATTAATGAAGGTGGCACTACCTGTACTTTCATGTAGGCAATTGATACTGAAAAAAAGGAAAGCCCTCTGATGTGTATGTATACACTACTGCAAATTAAGAAAGTGTAGGAAGTACAGTACAACATCATACCCTGGTATGACATGCAGGAAGGCAGAAGGATTTAAAGTATCCATAAATTTCCATGTGACAATATTGCATTTTCACCACTATTATCTATAGCACCTTATTGGAGACTAGTACCTATGGTGAAGATCACGTGATTGCATTATAATTAAAATTATTTCGTTAATGAATTTGAATTCCTAAATTCAAAATTTATGAATATTGCAGAGAAAGAGGTCAATAGGGATAGAATGGTTGATTTGAAATGCCATTTAATTCACCTAATGAGAATAAGAGACTGGGTTTTCTTTTAAAGAGCATTGCTGTGTTTCATCTACCTACTTCTGTATTTGAAGCAGTAACTATCATTATTTATGAGTTTTATTCCCTGAAACAATATACCATGACCTATTAAACTTTAATGGAATAAGGATAACATCATATTTTGCTATATGAATGACTATACTTAATAAACAATGTATTATTTAGTTTGAATCAACTAACTAAAGGCAGTTGTGGTATAAAAACACACTTGTGCAGTAATAAGGGTAGGATATTTTATTGTTTTCTTCTTCAGATTTCAAGTTGCTCATCACATGCCTTCTGTCTGCTCTGAGTATTTTATTAAGGAAATTTAAAATTCTGAGACACAACACTATTTCATTACCAACCAACATGTTTATTGCAATGGGGAAAAAGCCAAATAGGATATCCAAGCTACAAATTCATCAAGTATAATCGTAAGTTTAAAAGTAGTAGAGTATAATGATCTTATTGGAAATCATGTAAAATACAAATTTAAAAACTGTTGAATTACTCATTAATATTCAATAGAAAACTGAGACATTATCCATGAAAAACACTGCCTTGACAAAACTAAAGGAGAAAGAAGATGCAACTTATAAAAGAATCCTTTCAATAATTCAGTAAAATAAAACTACAATATAATAATTAGCATGTATATATGCATTAATGTTGCAATACCTCTATGAAAAATATGTACAGTTTCCAATTAGCTTTCCAGTAGACTTCAATTTTCCTTCTAAAGTTTATTTTCAGAGAGAAGATGATGCTTAAGTCCATAATGTGTGAAAATTCCGACAAGTGATAGTGTGCTATTATTTTTTTATTGTATATATTTTATATTTACATTTCATCTCCCTTTTTCTGGTTCCCTGTCCCCCAAAGGTCCCACATGCCCTTTTCACTCCCTGTGTTCCCCCATCCACCCTTTCCCACTTCTCTGTTCTGGTATTCCCTTACACTGATGCTTTGAGCCTTTCCAGAACCAGGATCCACTCCTTCCTTCTTGTCAGACATCATTTGGTATGTGGATTTTGTCTTTGGTGTCCCAAGATTCTAGGCTAATATCCACTTATCAGTGAGTACATACCATGAGACTGGATTACCGCACTTAGCATGATGTTCTCCAGCTCCATCCATTTCTCTAAGAATTTCACGAATTCATTGATTCTAATGGCTGAATAGTACTCCATTGTGTATATATACCACATTTTTTTGTATCCATTCTTCTGTTGAGGGACATCTGGGTTCTTTCCAGCTTCTGGCTTTTATAAATAAGGCTGCTATGAACATAGTAGAGCATGTATCCTTATTGCATGCTGGGGAATCTTCTGGGTATATGCCCAGGAGTGGTATGGCTGGGTCCTCTGGAAGTATCATGTCCAGTTTTCTGAACCGCCAGACTGATTTCCAGAGTGGTTGTACCAGCTTGCAGTCCCACCAGCAGTGGAGGAGTGTTCCTCTTTCTCCAAATCCTTGCCAACACCTGCTGTTTCCTTAATTTTTAATCTTAGCCATTTTGACTGGTGTGAGGTGAAATCTCAGGGTTGTTTTGATTTGCATTTCTCTAATGACTAATGATGTTGAACATTTTTAAGGTGTTTCTCAGTCATCCGAATTTCTTCAGGTGAAAAGTCTTTGTTTAGCTCTGTACCCCCTTTTTTGATAGGGTTATTTGGTTTTCCGGGGATAGTGTGCTATTATGTAAGTCTTTATTTTAACATCATTTCAAAATGCAAAAAGGTCACAACTATTTCTAAAACATCAATAAACCCTATACCAAAATTTCTTAATGTTTTATCATTCTCCTTCAGTTCTTGTTACTTTTTCCTTATATATTGTAGTTTTTGAACTATGTAAAATTCCTGAAGACACTACTTCCAGAGGATTTCAAAATATAATGGGAAGAGCAATTACATTCTATTAATTGCTTCCCCTCATACACATACACATACATACACACACACACACACACACACACACACACACACACATGCACAATTACATGTACAACATAGAACTGAATTCCAAGTTAAACTATACCTTTATCAAAATCGAAGTTCATAATCAAATTCTTTAAATTGATGCATGAACGAATTTTATAACATACCACTCAAGATTACCATAGCCTTTGCATCTTTTAACTAGGAAGAGTTACTGTGCATTCTTGACCAATTTTGAGCTTTGCACTTTAGAGTTTAGGTAATAAAAATCTCAATTTGGTTTAATATTTACCTATGACTAGATTTAGATTTGTTTCTTTTATAGAAAACAGCACAGATGAGGTACCATGCTAAGCACCTCATAACTTTTCTGCCTCCTCTTCATCTTCCTCCTCCTCTTCCTCCTCCTGCTCCTCCTCCTTCTTTTGTAGTTGGTACCTAATACATGTGGATGTAGGTATGGCATTGTGAGACCTGTGTTAAGTCATGACAAGATACTGTTGGTCTATGGAGACAGTTTGTCAATAATCACAACCTTAGCTGTTGATTCTGTGAATTCTATCATGTTTATGTAAATATTAAAATCTATTGTAAGGAATAACTTTTTTCTATTCTATTTCATTAATTTGAATGAGATTTAGTCAATGCTTTATAACCAAGTATCATAATTTTTCACAGTTTCTATTTATCAAATTGATAAGGAGGATGAATTATCTAGCACATTTTACAGTTGAGTTATTGTGTTAGTTCTGGGTCTGGAGAATCTAATATAATACTGATTAAGTCAAATTAGGTAATATCACAACTATGTCCAAGGCTCTGAGGAGAACATTTAAAGTGTCTGGTCTTGAACAATTTTATATGAGGAAATCTCTTCAAGTTAAGGTACATATCTTCTTCTCCAAATACACGAGTGCATGCATGTGCACACACACAAACACACACACACACACACACACACACACACACACACACAGAAATATTGTAGCATTTCTCAGACACAACAGGGCTAATGCATGTATGTACTTAGAGAAGATACCACATGTACACAAGAACTGTAAAAGTTCAAACCTTGCAAACTCTAGGGATGTAGAAGAACTGGGTAAAATGTTCCACCATTAACCAAAAAGCTGTTTGGGATTGATAACTTCTGGGAGGGAAAAACACGTTTTCTTCCATGAAAAGACACTGTTGTAATAACCATACGGCAGGAAGGATAAGGAAGGAACAACTGGTCAACACAGATTAAAATCATGGTTTTATGGTTTCCTCTGTGTGTGTGTGTGTGTGTGTGTGTGTGTGTGTGTGTGTGTGTGTGTATAAGACAGAGAAAGAGAGGGAGTTTGTGTGTTTGTGTGCACATGTGTATGCACATACCTGCACACATATGCACATACATTTTTGTTTGCATATTTGTTTGTTTTAAGACAGAGAAAGACTGTAAAGCTGGGTAGGAAGAGAGATAAATCTGAAATAAGTTTAGGAAGAACTCAATATGGCCAGTATATATTTTATGAAAAATTTAAAAGCTAAACACCAATTTACCTAAATAAATTTTATAAATAGTTTTGCCATATCCCTGACACATCTTGTAGGTTTCCTTATGAAACCCTGCAACTCAACATAGTCATGCTGGGCAGTGGTGGCACACGCCTTTAATCCCAGCACTTGGGAGGCATAGGCAGGGGGATTTCTGAGTTCGAGGCCAGCCGGGTCTACAAAGTGAGTTCCAGGACAGCCCGAACTACACAGAGAAACCCTGTCTCGAAAAAAAAACAAAAATAAAAACAACAACAACAAAAAAAAACATATTCGTAAATACCTCTAAACTTGTGCACTGATTTTTAAATTGTGATTATCCCCAGCAATTAGATGATATACTTGGAAACCTTTGGATGTTTAGTCAATAATGATTAATAAAATATATACTATGTATAATATTTGACATAAGTAATGTCTGTATCTGTGGAAGAATTTATGCTGTATATTTTGAATGTATATAAAGTATGGTAGTATTAATAGTTTTTAGTATACTACATTTCATTGGCACAGGTAAACTTGTGTTCTTTTTCGTATCTGTGACTTGTTTGCTCAACAGAGATGCCACCACCCATAAACTCTATGCATTTACTGACTACAAATTGCTGATTTATACCAGCAAGTGTCTGACAAAAATTCAAAGTTTGTTTTAATTTATAGGTAAAACTTATGGGAGTGAATTTCAGAAACCACAAATGAATAATTATATATAAATTTTGAGAATGTTTGTGCTTATGAAACCCTTTTCTCACAAAATTAGAATATTTATGTTCATATGGAATAACAGAGTATGTCTCTGTTTGACTTTGTTCATGCAGTATAATATTGGTAAAATTTGTCCATATTGTTGTATGTATTAGGAATAGTTCCATTTTATTGCTGATTAGTATTCCTTTGCATAATTACAACTAATTTATTCATTCTCTTTTTAATGAACATGTGGGTTGTTTTCAGCATTTGGCTTTTATGAATAAAAATGCCAAAATCATTTTTTTAGAAGTCTTTTTGAAGACATATGTTTCTACTTTTATTTCAAAACACCTAAGAATGGAGTTACTGGGTCATATGGTAGGTATAAATCCAACTTTGGATGAAACTGCTAAAATCTTTCCCTGCACGGTTTATGTCATTTGTGAACTCCATGGTAATGTGCAAGTATTCCATTTGCTTCAGATCCTCTGTGACATTTGGTATTTCCATCTTAACATTTCAAGAATTTTAGGGGCTTCACAAGAAAGCATTATAATGACTACAATATGTATTTTCTAAGTAAATGATTCTTATTCATTTTATCTTCTTATAGTTACCATCTATTGTGCCCAAGAAATGTTGTCAAAATGCTCTCATTCTGTTGGATTAAGAATCATACCTTCATCAGTGGCATTTAGGCCACTATAACTCTGAAGTTAATTTTATGTATGGCCTTGGGAGGAGTTCAACCTTCAGGTTTTTCCATATGGATGCTCAGTTGATATACTTCATTGGTTGGCAAGACATTCCCCAATGGTTTTCTATGGGACTTTTATAAATATTCAGTTCTACTGTTTAAAATTAGGTCTGGTTCAATACTGCTTAGCTGATTTTTTTTCATTCAATTAACTACATTTAAAACACAGGAGCACATCAGGTATTGTAGAGTTATAGTTGATCTTGAAGGTTGAGGGTGTAAGTATTTTTCCTCAAGAAATTTTAGCTATGCTGGCTATTTATTATTTCCAAATAAATTTTAAATCACATTTTTATTTCTTTTGTAAGGTGTCCTATGATTTCCTTTGGGGTTATATTAATCCATAGATCATTTGTAAGTATGTGAAGAATTCTCTAACAATTTTGAGTAACATTGTTCCCATATTTGATGCATTTCATCATTCATTGTTTTCATTAATTTCTCTTAACAGTGTTTTATAAATTTCAACATAACCTTTTATCATACTTGTTATCATTTTATATTTTTAATACTACTGAGCACAGTACCAGTTTTCGAAAATCAATTTTGGAATTGTATACTACTAGTATATTAATCTTGTAGTCTGATATTCCACTAAAATTCATCCAATGGTTCTAGAATTTAAATATTTCACCACTATATATGATATTACCTATAAGATATATTGAGTATATATTTATAAAATTGAGAAAATAGATTCTTTCTATTCCTTCAGAGGATCTCAGGCTATTTCTCATTTAATCTGGTAATGTAAATTATAATAATTGATTTTCAAATGTTAAAATAGCTATATCACTTGAAGAAATCCCATTTGCTCAGTATATATTATCCTTTTTATATATTTCTGGCTTCATTTTGCTAGAAATTTTTCACATGTTTATTCATGAAGTATATTAGTCTTTCATGTTTGAAACTTTTTTAGTTTTTGAATAATGTAAGCCTCATATAATAAGCTTAAAAGTATCTCTCCATTTGTAAAAATGTTGAGAATGATTGGTATTTCCTATTCTCCAGTAAAAACGGAGGTATCCAGTGGCACCATACAGGACCTGAATTTTTTTATTAAAATGTTTAATTATATATCATAAAAAGTTAAGTAATACTTTTATATACATGCATGAGCTGTTCAGATTTTCTATTTCATATTAGGTTATATTTAGGAAGTTCTGTTTCCTCAAAGCTTTATCTATTTCATCTAAGTTGTCAAATGTATATAGTAAAGCTATTATTACTTTATTCATTAACTGTAAATATGTCATACCTTTCCTAATATACTGGTAAGATGGGTTTTCCTTATTTCTTCTTGGTTTTCCCAATCTTTTCCTATCTTTATGGCTTGTATTTATTTATTTAGTATGTTTGTTTATATGGATTCATCTGTGTGGGCTAGACTAGTATGCTCATCTAACAATAGCATACTCTTATCAATTCTCACCATTAGAGATCATTGCAGAGGAGGATATGGGAAGAACCTAAAAGAGGAACACTTGATAAACAAGATAATGTCTTTTGGGTAGCGTTCCATGCT
Organism: Apodemus agrarius; assembly: GCA_964023405.1. Taxonomy (NCBI): domain Eukaryota; kingdom Metazoa; phylum Chordata; class Mammalia; order Rodentia; family Muridae; genus Apodemus; species Apodemus agrarius. Next base: position 129,797,573 of record OZ030009.1, on the reverse strand, counting down.
AGAATTTGATTGGCTTAAATTTTTTCTTGGTCATTTCAGGCAGCCACGGATACTGCTAATTTGATTTGACAGTGTTTCAGGGTTCTTTCAATGGTCCATTTCAACCTTTGGAGGGGGTGGGAAGTTGATAAAGATATCCTACTCCTTGATGATGAGCACATCACTGACACTTTCTCTTTGTATGTTGTCCAGTCATAAGTTTCTCTATTAACTATCATCAACCACATAAACTCTCATATGAGATTTAAAAACTGAACTATTTGTGAATATAAAAACATAAACATATAGTGCAGTTTGATGCTGTACATTAATCTGTTAAAAACATAGTAATAAGTTCATCCCTTGAGCCTCAAAACTTCTTAACCCTGACTCATGACTATTTTAATATTATGTGTTATAAATTCCTTCCTATGAAGTAGGCCTTAAATACAATCAGAATGCAATCAGTTACCTTTATAACAGATATGCTACTATTGTACTCATGTGCATATCTTGGCACTCTGTTTATTACTGTGGTTTACATGTTTCATGACAGGTTGTGACTGGTAAAGTGTTTGCTTTAACAGCCTACATAAAACCTAGTTTTCAGCAAAGCTCTCAAGCCAGGCATAATTTTCCCAACAAGTATCCACCTGATTTCTCCATGATTTATGTAAAGTACTATGTGATGTCATATATAATCTACATAAATGATGTTGAAATAAGACACTATCAACTATGGTAAAAGACTACTCCTATTGCTATTTTAAAAATTAGCTTAAAATATGCCCTTTTCTTTGAATTAATTTAATTCTATGTCCCTTTCTTACTGAATAAAATTTGGTTTTGCTTATGTTTATTTTTTTTTAAATTCTTGTTCTTCAGTATTTTCTCTAGTTTGTATATGTAGGTATTTTTCTCTCTTTAAAAAGACTACTACTCTCATATCATCTCCAAATAGTGATATCTTATTTTCTTGGCCAATTTGTATCCCCATAATCTCACTTTGTTGTCCCTAGCCAAAACCTTGAGTACTATATAGAATAGATATGGGGAGAGTGAGCATCCTTGACTTGTTTCTTATTTTAGCGTCTCTCCATTTAATTTGGTATTATCTGTTGAATTATTATATATTGCTTTTATTATGTTTAGGTATGGGCTCTGAATTCCTGATCCCTCCAATACTTTTAACATGAAGAGGTATTGTGTTTTGTCAAATGTTTTTTAGCATCTAATGAGTTGATTATGTGATTTTTTTCCTTGATTTTGTTTATATAGTGGATTACATTGATGGATTTTAATACATTGAGACAACCTTGCATCCCTGGAATGAAGCATACTTGATCATGGTGATTGATGGCTTTGTTCTGTACTTGGGTTCAGTTTGTGAGAATTTTATTATTTTTGCATAAATAAAATTGGTCTGAAGTTCTCTTTTCTTGTTAGGTCCTTGTGTAGGTCAGATATATAATAATTGTGGCTTCATAGAATGAAGTAGGTAGTGTTCCTTCATTAGCAACCCCCAAAATTCAACCAGAGGAATTCTACAGCTGATAAACAACTTCAGCAAAGTGGTCAGATATAAAATTAACTCAAGTAAATCAATAGCCTTCCTTTATAAATGATAAATGGGCTGAGAAATAAATTGGAGAAATAACACCCTTCACAAATAATATAAACATATCACAAATAATATACATACAATATAAATACACATAGTCATCAATAATATACAATATCTTGGGGTAACTCTAACCAAACAAGTGAAAGGTCTGTATGACAAGAAATTCAAGACTCTCAAGAAAGAAATCAAAGAAGACCTCAGAAAATGGAGAGATCTCCCATAGTTATGGATTGGTAGAATTAACAATTGTAAAATTGGCTATCCTACCAAAAGCAATCTACGGATTCAATACAATCCCCAATAAAATCCCAACACAATTCTTCAAAGATATGAAAAGAGCAATTCTCAAATTCATCTGGAAAACAATAAACCCAGAACAGTGAAATAAAATCCTTAACAATAAAAGAATTTCTGGAGGGAATAACTATCCCTGACCTCAAGTTGTACTGTAGAAAAATTGTGATAAACAACAACAACAACAACAAAAACAGGGTATTGGTAGAGAGACAGGTTGATCAATGTAATAGAATTGCAGATTCAGTAAGACCAGAATATCTAATGAAATTATCATATGACTATTTCTTTCAGTTGGTTTATATGGTGGATGATGGTGATGCATTTTCATATATTGAACTATCCCTGCATCCCTAGAATTATGCCTACTTGGATGGTACTTTTATGTATTTTTGCATTGTGACTTTTTATTTAAAGTACTTTTGTATCAATGTTCATAAGAAAAATTGGTCTGAAATTCTTTCTTTATTGAGTCTTTCTGTGGTTTAGGTATCAGGATGACTTGGCCTTATAGAATGAGTTTGACAGTTCCTTTTGTTTCTGTTTTATGAAATATTTTGAGCAGAACTTTAGTAAAAAAAAAATCCAATGTCTCAGGCTCTAAGATCAAGAATTGATAAATGGAACCTCATGAAACTGATAAGCTTCTATAAGGCAAATGAGATAGTCACTAGGACAAACAGGCAACCTACATATTGGGAAAATATCTGCACTTACCCCACATCTGATAGGGGGCTAATATCCAAAATATATAAAGAACTTAAGAAGGTAACCTCCAAAAAACCACACAACCCAATGAAAAATGGGATATAGAGTTAAACAGAGAATTCACAACAGAGGAATCTCGAATGGCCTAGAAACTTTTAAAGAAATGTCCAAAGTCCTTAGTGATCATTGAAGTGCAAATCAAAATGACACTGATTCCACCTTACATCAATCAAATGGCTAAGATCAAAAGCTCATATGACAGCAGATGCAGGAGAGGATGGAGAAAGAGGAACACTTCTTCGTTGCTGGTGAGATTGCAAACTGGAACAACAACTCTGAAATCAATGTGGAGGTTCCTCAGAAAATTGGAAATAGATCTACCTGAAGATCCAGCTATAGCACTCTTGGGCATATATACTCAAAAGATATCCTATCATGACACAGGGGCACATGCCCTCCTATGTTCATACTGGTCTTATCTATGACAGCAAGAAGCTGGGAACAACCCAGATTTTCCACGATGGAAGTATGAGTAGAGAAAATGTGTTTCATTTACACAATGGAATAACATTTTTATTCCATATTTAGAACAAGGACATCATGAGTTTTTGCAGGCAAATGGGTGGAACTAGAATATGTAATCCTGAGTGAGGTCCTCAGATCCAAAAGGACATGCATGGTAGATATTCGCTAATAAGTAGATATTATAAAAACAAAGTACAGAATACCATGGATACAATCCTCAGAACTCAAGAAGGTTTACAAGCCAAAGGGCCTAAGTTGAGATATTTCAATCCCTCTTGGAAGGGAGAAGAAAGCAATCACAGGAGGCAAAAAGAGTGAGGGAACTGGGTATGAGTGAGGGGAAGAAAAGTGGAACAAGATCAGGTGTTGGAGAGGGGACAGGAGAGAAGCCCAGAAGACCAGCAGAAAGAATGGAAATATGCAACCTCTGGGGTGGGAGGTGATGGGGACAGTCTTGAATATATCAGAGACTTGGGGGGTGAGAGACTCTCAGTGCTCAAAAGGAGGGACCTTATATGTAATGCCCAAGAGTAGGGAGAGGGAACTTGCAGTGTCCACCTACAGTAGAAAGAGGAATGGGGTTGCCATCCCACAATCAAAAATATTGACTCAGAATTGTTTCTGCCTAAAAGAACTGCAGGATAAAATGGAGAAGAGCCTGAAGGAAAGAGGTCAAGTGACAGCCTCAAATTGGGAAGCAGCTCAAGGGAAGGCTCCAAAGCTTGACACGGTTAGTGATGTTATGGTGTGCTATAGACAGGAGCCTAGCATGGCTGTCCTCTGACTGAGAGGCCCAACAAGCAGCTGCCTGAGACAGATGCAGATACTTACCCCCAACGATTTGACTGAAGTCAGGGACCTCTGTGGTTGAAATAAGGAAAGACTAGAATAAGCTGAGGAGAAGGGCATTCTTATAGTAAGACCAGCAATCTCAACTAACCTGGACCCCTGAGATCTCTGATACTGAGCCACCAACCAGGCAGCATACACTAGTAGGTCTGAGGCCCCTGACACATATATAGCAGATGACTGACTTATCTGGCCTCAGTGAGAGGCACCTAACCACTGGAGACTTGAGGCCCTGGGAATGGAGAGGACTGACTGGGTTAGAGTAGGAGTGAGGTAAGGGCAGGGAGTGGGGACATCCTCTTGCAGACAGGATGGAGGAGGAATGGGATGTAGAATTGTAGGAGGGCAGATCAGAAGGAGGTAACAACTGGACTGCAAAAATATAAAATAAAACAAAAGACAGGTTCGTATACTAAAGTTAAGTAAAATGGTATTATAAATACTCTATATCACACTACAGCATATATAAATTTTACTGTATGCTAACCTTGGTTTTACTTAGTAAGAAATGAGTACTAATTGGCCATCAATTTATGTCACACATTTCTTAAATATCCATCAATATCATTGGGTTGTGTTACATGGCAAAGCCTTTGAAGAATGTATCTGGAACTAATAAGTAGTGAATTATTGTTTCTGTCTAGTGTTGTGAGTAATGAATTGCATTTATTATTTTACATTTTATATAGGGTACTGTGTATGTCTTTCAAAATTTAGGGTATGCTTAAGACTTGCTTTCAGGTTCAATACAACAGTCAACATAAACAACTGACAAGAGAATGCAGAAAAAATTCAAACCTCAGTGCCTTTGTCTAGAGATTTTTTAGTTGAAAACGTTTCCATTTTTACAAAATTTTTATTTAAGATAGATATAAACATTTATACTTTAAACAAATTAACAAATTGCGATAAATTTTTTCAATTTTTAATTTTTTTCTTTAACAAGCTTTCAGCTTAATATTATCTTAAAACTTTTCAATAATAATTCTTAATTGTAAAACACGTTATTCATTTACCAATTCAAAACTTTGGGAGGTGTTGTCAATTTTGGTGTCCTTTATTGCATTAAAAATGTATGTTTAGTTGTACTGTTTTCTAGGATTTAATGGCTACAATTATTTGTTTCATTATTTTTACCTGATAAAAACAATCCAAGTATGGTTTTAAATCCTGATAGGATTGAACATATTCCATACATATTGACAAGATATATTTCTATTTCTGTTTCAGAGCAAATTTAATTTTTTTTTGGTTTTAAGGGCTTTATTATAGATAATTTTAAAATGTCATAAGTATTTTGCATAAATTATTCCATGTGTTCTTTGGGTTAGAGAATATGATCCTTATTCCGCAGCTCTGTGTGAAGCTCAAATCAATGCTGTTTATACTCTGCTATTTGTATAAGATATATATATATATATATATATATATATATATATACGCATATTATTTTTATGTTATATCTCTTGCTTTAAAGTGATATGAAACTTTGTATCTTTCAGGTCTTTGCTTTTTTGCTTTTTATAAACTTAATCTTGGAATATTGTAAAGTATTTCAAAAATAGCACAAGACTATTATACAGAAATAATTATATTAGTGCATAAAATAAAATATTAACACATTAAATAAAAATAAACTTTCACATTTCAGATCATTAGTTTCACAGTTTAGGCCACTGGTACTGTGAATACAATTTCTCTTATGCAAACTTTTAAACTCTTATTCCAACTTAAAATTTAATGCTTAAGATAATTCTTTCTTTATACTAGAAAGGATATGATATTTTTACTGGTTTTGAAAATCTTAAGCAATCCACAGCTTAGTACATTACATTGTTATCGGAGATCATATTCCTCTAAGATTTTCATGTCTATTAATCTTCTCATTTATTTTTCTCAGTGTTTTCTACATATACTAGTTAGCTGATTTAATATGGTTTATATTTGGCTTTAAATTTGGCTGTTCTTTCAGTTTTACAATTGAACATCTACTGAATCTTACCTCAAACTCAGAAAATATATTAAATTCAGAAATTCACAAATTTGCAGGTGAAAAATGAGATAGAAGCTTTGTGTTGATTGAATACACAGAATGCACGAGCCCATCAAACAATCTGATGTGATTTCATGAGGTTAACTGTGATCAGTATCATTTGTTGAAAAGATTCTACTACTTGAATATTTTCTAGTCCACTTGTGGTATCAGGAGTTAGACTTAGTCCCTGAAAAAGAAACAAGTGTTTCCTTCTCAACACCTGTCAATATGGCAAAGGAGATTAAAGTAGAAGAAGGTAATCAATGAAAATAGGGAGTGAACAGCAGCAGAAGAAGAGTACAGGCAGCTGGAGCCTAGAAGACAAGGTGTGTGCTACAAAGGGCAGAGCTGGAGAAGTGACCCAAGCCCTTGGAGGAGCCTAGAAGATCGTGAGTGGCTCCCAGACATTGGACGATTGGAGTTTGATTTTGTTTTTGGTTGTGACCGTGCCCTGATATTTTTTCCCTCTTGAAGTAAGAATGTATTTTATTGGGGTCCACAATTAAGAGACTTTGAATTTTTAAAAAGACTTTGAATTTTAAAAGATATTGGATATTTTAAAGGGATTGAACTTTTAATATGTAAAGACTGTGAGACTTTTAAAATTATTTAGATCTTGGGGATGAATAAGTAAAGGCTCCCTGCTAGGGATCCATCCCATATACAGTTACAAAATCCAGACACTATTGTGGATGTCAACAAGTGCTTGCTGACCAGAGCTAATATAGCTGTCACTTGGAAGGCACTGCCAGTGCATGACAAATATAGAGGGGGACACTCTCAGGCAGCCACTGAACTGAGCACAGGATCCCCAATGGAGAAGCTAGAGAAAGGACCCAAGGAGCTGAAGGGATTTGCAGTGCCATAGGAGGAACAACAATATGAGCGACTCAGTACCCCCAGAGCTCCCAGGGACTAAACCGTCAACCAAAGAGTACACATGGAGGTACCCATACCTCCAGATGCATATGCAGCAGAGGATGGCCTTGTTGGCCATCAAAGAGAGGGGAGGCCCTTGATCCTGAGAAGGCTCGATGTTGCAGTGTCAGGTAATGCCAGGACCAGGAATCAGGATTGAGTGGATTGGTGAACAGGGGGAGGGAGAGGGGTAAGGGTATTTTCCGGGGAGAGGGAAACCAGGAAAGGGAACAACATTTGAAATATAAATAAAAAAATATATCTAATAAAATAAAAAGAAAGTAGGTGCTGAGGCTTAATAGTGATATGCTTGTGCATCAAGTTGACAAGGGGTCAATTGTACTGGCTGGATTTGTGTGTCAACTTGACACAAGGCTGGAGTTATAGAAAAAGGAGCTTCAGTTGGGGAAATGCCTCCCTGAGATCCAGCTGAAAGGCATTTTCTTAATTAGTGACAAGGGTCACCCCTTGTGGGTGGTGCTGTCCCTGGGCTGGTATTCTTGGGTTCTATAAGAGAGCAGGCTGAGCAAGCCAGGGGAAGCAAGCCAGTAAGGAACATCCCTCCATGGCCTTTGCATCAGATCCTGCTTCCTGACCTGCTTGAGTTCCAGTCCTGTCTTCCTTTGGTGTTGAACAGCAATGTGGAAATGTAAGCTCAATAAATCCTTTCCTCCCCAACTTGCTTCTTGGTCATGATGTTTGTGCAGGAATAGAAACCCTGACTAAAACAGGGAGATTACTCTAGATTACACCTGTGGGTTTGCTATTAATACAATGATTCCTAAAAACATACTTAGAGAACAGAGAGAAATGGATTTGAAGGTAGAGAAGGACTCAGCCCACTGTTCCCATACATTTTAAGCAGGAGAAAGACAGCCAAGTTTGATAGGGAAGAGATACAGATTACCACCATGGTGACTTTATTCCAGTAAGATCCATCTCAACCTTGATCTACAAAATGGAAAGACTGTTAAGGTTTAGTAAATACTTAAAGCAGGGATAAAAACTGAAAAACTATTGCACTAAATCACAAATACATATGAAAGACTGTAAAAAATTAGCTAAAGCAAATAATAACTGATCCATAAAATACAAAATAGGAAACTAATTAATAAATATAATTAATTTAAAGGAATCAGGAAAGAACAAAAACACATCATATTGAGGAAAATAAGGAAGAACATCTTATCAAGAGATCATTATACCAGCTAGAAGTTTTTAAAATGAATATCATCAATAAGAAATGAAATGAAAAAAATTGTGAGTGACATAAAATTGAATAATGACTTATGGTGACTTTTAAAAACAGGTTATAAAGGCGAACACATTTAATTAAATTATAAGGCCAGCCAATTCTACATAGCAAGTGCCAAGACAGTCATGGCTCATACATAGAAATATTCAATCTCATAAATAAAAAGTAAATGGCAAAAATAAAAAGTAAATCTAAAAGGCAAAACCATGAAGTAGATGTAAAAGCACAAGCATTATGCTAAATTAATGCACAAATATTTTTCTTCCAATAGAATAGATAAATGAAAATGCAAAAGCATTATCCAAAATTAATACAAATACATTAAAAACATGGAACAGAGCAGAGGAACAATTTGCCACAGGTCAGTATTTTCTTAAGGAGATCATAACCAAAACTAGTAAAGTCAAGATTTATAATCTATTTTCAGGTGTAGTACAGTAAATTATTTTCTGGAAAAAAAACCCCACAAACATAATGTATGCTTTTGAGTTGCTATTCCCATAAATAAATGAATGGATCCAGAATGAACAAGGAAGACATTGAATGATGAATACTAAAGAGCCCAGAAGCTCTGAATACTCAAGGCACAATTAGCAAAGCAAAAGATTCCCAAGAAGAAGGAAGGAGAGGACCCTGGTTCCCAAAAATGAAGATCCAGTTTTGTAGGAGAGTATCAGAACAGAGAAATGGTGGGGGCATGATTGGGGAATGGGTGGAGGGAAGAGGACTTATGGGACATATGGTGAGGGGCAACTGGGAAAGGGGAAAGCCTTTGGAATGTAAACAAAGAATATAAAAATTTAAAAAAATGTGAAAAAAAGGAAAAAAACTTAAGTAAAATGAATTTTGAAATGAATAAAAACAAGTCAAAATAGAATGAAGAGAAAGAATATGAAGAAGATGAGATGGTGAATAAAAAATGTGAGAGAAAGGAAGTTAATATCTAATAAATTTATTACATTTCTTTATGTTTGTAAGGTAGAGGCATATCCCATGGACAGCCATGAATATGGAGGTCAGAGAACAACGTGTGAGAGTTTTCTCTTTCCATCACAGGGGTTCAATGTATTGAACTACATATGACTACATGTCTGAACTATATATGATTACTTAGTATACACTTGGTGGCAAGCACCTTTACATGTTGAGTTAAAACACACTACTAGCTAATAAAATTTTACAAAAACATGACCATCACACATCAGTTTTTTTAAAAATAATAATTGTCAAGTAAAGCTACAGTGAGAGGTAAAAAGATGAGGAATTTGAAAAGGAGGGGGAAATGAGAGAAAGGGAATAGGATAGTAGGCTATTGATCTTTCCAGGATAATATGTTCAAGTGGATTTGATAGAAAACAAGCTTGGTTAAAAGTAGAAATACCAACATTAGACCAAAATAAAGCTTACTAAATCTAGTAGAAATATCAAACAGGAAGGGAAACATAATAAATTTTAATTAGTTTAACATCAGGAACCAGATAATGGTAGCAGATAAATATACTTGCTGCCAAGCATGAGGTCCTACTGTATTTCCTCCAGAACAACCATGGTTTAAATAAGAAATGGCTCCCACTAGTGGTATTCTGTCCTGCCTGCTGTTATCTGAGCATTCATACACACACACACACACACACACACACACACACACACACACATGTTTTTTTTTTTAATGATGTCAAATGAATGGCATATCCCTATACTTTCTGATAACAATTTCTCTGATGAAAGGGGGTTGCTGATTTAAAGACAAACATCATACTGTTGGGTCAAATAAAATGAGCCAAACAACCACAGTTAAAGTATCTTTTGGTTTACATTGTATTTCTGTGGAATATCAGCAGTTCATAAAATGCAGTAAATATGATGAGAATAGAGATACCTGCTTTCTTTAAACTGTGGCTCCAGATAGAACAAAACTGCTAAAATAATAATAAAGTAGATTAATAACATACAAATTATCAGGAAAGGACACAAGAACAAAGTGAATAATATAGTATTAAAAAACAGAACAGAAAAAAAGGAGACATTCACTCATTGATATATAACTGAATGATATCAGAATACTTCTATAAAAGCAAATAATGTACTTGAATTTTATATTGAGTAAATTTTGCTATGGTAAATAGCATCATGCTGACAAGATATAAAGTTATTGCAGAACAATGATAATACTGCTAATTACATTGCTGTATTAAAGCCTAATAACCATACTACCAGATTTTTAGTATCATGGTTTGTCCTTAAAACAAATTTAAAATAAATATTATGTACTTCTTTTCTTTTCTTTTCTCTTCTTTTCTTTTCTTTTCTTTTCTTTTCTTTTCTTTTCTTTTCTTTTCTTTTCTTCTCCCCCTCCTCCTCTTCTTCTCCTTCTTCTCCTCCTCCTCTTCCTCCTCCTCCTTCTCCTCCTCCTATTCCCTCCTCCCTCTTGTCCTCCTCCTCTTTCTTCTCCCTCTACTCCTCCTTCTCTTCTTCTTCCTCCTCCCTCCTTCTCTTCCTCCGCCTTCTTTGGGGAAACACCAAATGATGGTGAGACCTGTGCAGCAGGAGGTTCCGAAGGACCTGGGGCCCAGGATTAGGAGACTTCAGAAGAGGATTCTACAGCAGTCTCAGGGGCCGCAGCCACGGCTGAGGCAGTGGCAGTGTCAAGGCCACAGGGATTGTGAAGGGAAAGCAGAAGGCAAGGAGTGGGTCCCTTGTCACCAAGCTAGGCCGCCTGGTTAAGGACATGATCAAGTCCTTGGAGGAGATCCACCTGTTCTCCATGCCCATTAAGGAGTCTGAGATCATTGACTTTTTCTTGGGTGTATCCCTAAAGGATGAGGATCTGAAGACCATGGCAGCATAGAAACAGACTGGGTCAGCAGACCAGGTTCAAGGCTTTCATCGCTATTGGGGATTACAGTGGTCACATTGGTCTTGGTGTTCAGTCCTCCAAGGAGGTTGCCGCTGTCATCTGAGGGGCCATTATTTAGGCCAAATTTTCCATTGTCCATGTGTAGGGAGGCTACTTGGGGAAAAAGATTGGCAAGCCCCACACTGTTCCATGCAAGGTGACAGGCCGCTGTGGCCTGGTGTGTCTCATCTCTGCCCCCAGAGGCACTGGTGTTGTCTCTGCTCCTGTGCCCAAGAATGATGATGGCTGCTATAGATAACTGTTACACATCGACCAGAGGCTTCACTGCCACCCTGGGCAACTTTGCCAAGGCCTCCTTTGATGCCATCTTCAAGACCTACAGCTATCTGACCTCTGACCTCTGGAAAGAGCCTGTGTTCACCAAGTCTCCTTATCAGCAATTCACTGATCATCTTGTGAAAACCCACACAAGAGTCTCTGTTCAGAGGACCCAGACTCCAGCTGTGACTACAATAAGGGTTTTTATATAAGAAAATAAATTAAGTCTGTTAATTATAAAAAGAAGAGAGGAATTATTTTGTATTTTGAATATCCCAGAAAAGCATTAACATGTCATATCTAACGTGAAAGGGGAACAATAAGGTAAAGCCACTCAGATGACAGAAAAATCATATTTAGGCAGAACCATGCAAACTACAGTTTTATCAAGACCATTTATTGTTTTGAAAGTATTTAGTGAGGGTTTAACCAGTAAAGACCAGGCTTCATCAACTGTCTTCATAAATAGCTGAGGCTGACAGCACTTGGAGGAAACCTGTGGGAAGGTAAGAAGGTGTATTGAGTTAGCCTTGACAGAATGCCAGGACAGGGAAGCAGGAGTTGGTGGGGTGGGGTGGTGAGCATGGGGAGAGGGGATGGCATAGGGGGTTTTTGTAGGGGAAACCAGGAAAGGAGGTAACATTTGAAATGTCAATAAAGAAAATCTAATTTAAAAAGGAATCATTGATGACAGCTTGCCATTAGTTTATAAAATTTAAATGAAGATTTGTTAGAATCTATATGACAACTTGCCACTAATTTGTAAAATATAAATTAAGATTTGTTATAGAACCTACTATCACAGAGCATAATTTAATTACTACCTCTGGAAAGGATTACTGGATCTACAAAGTTAGATATACAGCAATATACACAAGTATAAACAAAAGCTGTGTGGTGCTTAAAATGTCTTAGCTTCCTTGGGTAACTCTTGAAGCACTTTTCTACCTTGCAGGTACCTGAAGGAAGTACAGATTGGAACATGATGAGAAGAAAAAAATAAAGTGGACCTTTGGTCGCTGCTGATTGTTTAAGATTTTGATTATGATTGTTTAAGAACCTATTCTCCCCATGCCTTCTCAATGGAAGATTCTGATGTTGTTTTCCCTATCTCCCGTTTAATCAGTTCTACTCCTCATAGATTAAAGAGCATCCAACCCCAAGAACAACATAGCACAAACTTCAAAGTATTTTATATGGTCTCCTACCTTTGGTAGAAAATGGACACCATAAGGAAGTTTAAAAAGTACTGACGATTCACCCTTCACATCTAGGGTTCTCCAAGATACCTACTGCACTTTTGACCTTCCCCTCCACAGTGTCTGTAAACCACGCAGGAGACTGAGAGAGACATATTAGAGTCCCTCTTCTAGACTTGGCAGAATATACTAGAATTTTCTCAACTGGGATGGACTCTGCTTGTTCTCTTGTAAAGCCTATAGCTGTTTTAAAACTAAACCCATGATTCACTCTCCTGTAGTATGATATATCAGAGTTGTGAAGGCTAGTAATGGGGTCAAAATGTTTGCCTCTAAATTACTGAAGACTCTAAAGGTAAACATGGGTGGAGGTGGCAGATAGGAAGTCAGGGAGGGTAACGGAGATTCCTGGTCTTTGATTTGTGCCAAGGCGGGAAGTTAATTACTGAATATATAAATACCTATCTGTCCAGAGAAGACAAGGGCAGATCCCACAGAAATCTGAAGGCAGTTTTACTTCATTAGTTTCTGTTTCCAATTTTCCCACTTTGAGAGACAGGAATTATTCTCTCCATCTTGTCAATGTTCTTTGACTTGCTGTCCCACTTGATTGTCTCTTCTAGTTTGTGTTTCAAGAGAGTGAAATTCATAGGAGGTCAGAGAAAAGTGGAATATTTTTATCTCTTTAAGGAGAAAATTATATAGTTTTGTTATTTCAGGTGCTTGAGATTGAAGCCAGAGCTTCATACATACTAAAGAGGCATTCTACCACTGAGGTGCACCCCACCTCAAATGACATAAGCTAATATTAATTGAGTATCTCCTATTGGAGATTATGGGATCAGAAGATGTTTATGTTGGAGATGTTTTATCTTGAAATATATGTATATTCATAGTGAGGTATGATTGGGGTGGGATGGAAGGCTGAATTCATGATTTATGTTTAAAAACTACTTTATTAATATAGGCAATGGATTTTTAAAATACATTCTTAATATGCCTGCATTATAACCTCAGTCTATCACGTGAGGATAAATACAAAATTTCCCATGGTGATATGATTTCAATAGTTGAACAGTTTCAAGTTTTGGAGCATTTGAGAATTCAGATTAGATATTGTCATCTACTGGCTAAATATGTTTAACCCATTTGTCATGTTTTAGCAATTTGAGAGCTGCTCTTGTTTGAGAAGACTCATTATTTTCTTGTTGGGGGACCTTTACAAGTGTTGGGGGAATGGAGCAGGTGGCACACAGGCTCATCCTGTGTGGGCAAGTCTATGGTGAAGACCTACTGGCTTCTTCCAGAGGTGATAATTGCTTAGTATATTGTTCCCTGAGAGACTTACCTTTTGCAAACCAACAAATAATTAGATGAGGGGAACAAGTGTGAACAGTTGTACTTTTCCCCAGTAAAGTCATCTTTTGCTCTTCTCTGATCTACAGAAGTGAGTGTAAAGTTAAAGAATGTAACATTATTACAATAGAAACCATTCTCCTAATGGCTCTCCAGCCATGTGTGAATTCTTTTACTTCTTGCATTTTCACTACAATGGGGTTAGATGACCATCCCAGGTTTTTAATTGTTTTCTGAAGCAATACATCAAATGTGTAAAAGTATTAAATTGAAAGTATTTCTACCTTATTCCACAAATAAACCACTTTCATAAATGCTTCTGAACTTGAAGGAATGATCCAAAAATAGTAAAACTGAAATGAAAATATTGTTCAATTTATTTCATGAGTAAAAACCAAAGCCATTTATCAGCAACTTAAGTTCAGTTTCCTTGATTGGATAATGGTTGCAGAGTGCACTATAAATATTCAATTTACAATAAATAGCAGAATGATGAAGTTATTTTTTTTTTTGGTATCTAGAATCCTTTGTGTCATTTTCTGTATTTTTAAAGTAAAAATTTTTTAAAGCAGTGCATTCTGATTTGCCCCCATCTGCCCTCACAACCTAACAGAAATTATCTCACACTTTTCTCCAGAGAGTAACTACAAAGGGTTAAAGAAAATCCACCCTGACAATGCTACAAACAATTCTCTCCCTGTGTGTTGGTTCACTGCTCCACAGGGCATAGCAGATGTTGTGTCTGGTAGTAAGAAGGGCCCAGGAGGTGTGGGCTGTCAATCACATGTTTGCTGCTTTTTTTCTCCTCTAACTACAGGCTATGCTATGGATATAAAATCCAACCAAAACAATCTGCCTCAGCTGGGGTGTAGGAGGTATCAATAACCCTGGCGGAGGTGTCAAGAGCCTTGCTGGATCTTGGGTACCCTGGTGACCAGACACTTAGCAAGTTAACATGATTCTGAACAGTCTCCACTCTTCTACCACAGCAATTAACACAACTGGAAAAAAAAATCACAGAATCAAAATCCTAAATAGAATCTCACCAAATTTTCCCTAAATGAAGCAGACGCTAAAACTGAACTACTGGATTACATTGGAGAAAATGTTGAAGCTTCAATTTGGACAGGGACTTGGGCTACCAAATGATGGAAATACAGAAATGTTCTCAAAACATTTTCTCTCAGGACATCCGTATGGAAAAATTTTAAATATATAAAAACAGTCCCATTCTGCCCTCAAAGATATGATGCTCTGCCTTTGGAAATAATGAATCAACATAATTCTCTCCAGTATTCACAACTCAAATTTTGTCAGAGGATTATACCAAACAGTGAAGGTTTATTAAAGGGAATAATAATTAGTCAGCAATATGCATTGAGTGTTCAAAAATTTACTCATTTAACAAAATTTATATATTTGTCAAAAATTTAAATATTTTTAAAAATTTGTCAATAATAGACTCAGGTTATCAGATGATTAAAAAATCCCATCTAAATGACACCATACAAAGTTAATAAATTCCCTGTCTTGCTTTATCTTGATCATGTTTGTTTTTCAACTTACATTGCATTTTGGTATTTCCTAAGCTTTTATTTATAATTTTATTAAATTACAATTATATATTTTTTCTGAGAAAAGCTATCACATGGTATTTCTAGAAAATGTATACTATACCAGAAAATATGAGTAATTGTTTAAACAGTTTAATGTTTTTGTCTTTGCTTTGAAATTCAATAATGCCATCAGCATGGAAGACCTCTCGGAACCCAGAATTTCACACAGTGCAAGCTGCTTTCTGTTACAAAAGACCAGCAGCTGTGGCTCCCACAGATACCCTTAAAGACAGATAGAATAAAACACTGGGAGGGGATAGGTCGACACAGGAGCATGAAATGGACGAGATGAAGCCCCTTTGTCACAGCCAAACAGACTATAAAGTTACTATAGTAACATACAGTGTTAAGCTCCATGAGGATTTGAGCTATTTTTCCTTAAACAAACAAACAAACAAGAACCCCCCCAAAAAAAAAACCCAAAGGTTAACAAAAAACAAACTATAATGATCACAATCATTCTGCCCAAGTATTTTTCACAAAGTTATTTTTGGTTTCATTTGGACAGACAAGGAACTGAATACCTGCTTTGATTTCAGTAAATAACCCTGGAGATTCACAGTATGGGAGAAAATGCAATTTTTGAATATCCCTACTAAATACAGTTATCTGTGTGTGCAGCAAGAACACCTAGGCTACAAAGGGAAGAAAATTAAGCAACAGTTTTCAAATCTTATGTTCTTTCTTCTCTATTTACCTTTCTTCCTTGTGTGTCCTTTCTTTCTCTTTCTCTTTCTCTTTCTCTTTCTCTTTCTCTTTCTCTTTCTCTTTCTCTTTCTCTTTCTCTTTCTCTTTCTTTCTTTCTTTCTTTCTTTTTTCCTTTCTTTCTTTCTTTCTTTCTTTCTTTCTTTCTTTCTTTCTTCCTTTCTTCCTTTCTTTCTCTTGACATTTTTTGCTGTCTGTTTATTTGGTTTTTTTATACATTCATCAAATTTTCATCAGGTGCAAAGAGTTTAATTGTCCATAACTCTGGATCCAATTCTACAGTCAAAAATGAATAAACCGGCTTTTCTTATCTGTGGCTGCAAAGTTTCTAGCTTTCTCTGTTTTAATCTTTTTCAGAGATGATTTAACGTAAGAGGTACAATAACTATAAAGTATGAATTGATGAAAACAAAAGTTGCAATACAAGCACCAAAGGGGGGAAGAAATAAGAACAATCACAGATAGAATTCTGATTTTGAAATTTCTTTCCCTGGTGGGCTGGATCAGTAACATAGGGTAGGTGTGGGTCCTGGCTATCCCTACCCCCTGCACAATACTGCCTGTCCCTGGTTGTGTACGACTGCTATCTATAAAGATGCTGCAGGTAAAACTTTGCAAGCTCTTTATTCCACCAAACACTCCTTGAACACAGTTTCTCACAACTTCATTCTAGTCTCATTTACTTTAATTGGTGCCCATTTTTGTGGTTTCATTTTCAAATATTAAATTTAAGTCTCAAACATCAGTGAATCCTTTGGATACTAAATAAACCTTAACATGCATGTCCCTTGTATTCAGGGTTAAATTAAGGATCACATAAATTGCTCTTCTTGAATGCTGCTCTAGTGATCTGAAAGAGTTAAGAGATGCCTCCTTACCCTTAATTTATGCCATGGTGTTGGGCACCAAGGCAGGCTGGACTCAATAGGAATATTTTTAGTGGGATTTAGCTAACAGTGTGAGACATACCTTTAATGGATTTAGTTTGGGTAAACAACCTTTGTCTAGACAGCCCAAATGTCATAGGTATTGGTGTTCATTTTAAGAGGTAACTGCTAGGTAAATAATTGCAAAGTTGCCTTACATTATTCATACTGATATTTTATGAATTAAGTTTTTTCCTTTATCAAAAAAAAAAAAAACCCTAGATGTACATTATTCGCAGTGGTTTTTAAGCACAGACGTTTTGCTGATCACTATTATCATTAGATAATATAGGGATACTTAGGTCTGAGATTGCGCTCTTTCCTGGTGAAGAGTGTTGAGGCTGCTTAAGACATGTCAGGATGAATATGGAAAGCAAAGTAAAAAGAGGAGTGGATAGCAGGTTTTTGGGGAAAGTAAAGAGCACAGTGATGTAGATATAAAAGATGAACAATTAACAGAACAGTACAGGAAGGTAAAAGACATTCATTTTGTGTGAAAAATATATGGGTTCACTAAACTTACCTTACATATCTTTGTGCATAAGAAATAAAAAATAAGTACTCTACGACAGCTGTGTCATTTTTCAAAAATGGAACAAAATTTAGTCCACTTCCTTATAAGAAAAAAATGACTTATCTTTTTAATTAATATAATATAATCTATATTTTAAATTTTATTTATGACTATATGTTTGTCTCTAAATATGGTAAATATACCTATAAAAGATTTTGTTCGTCATAATCTTTGCTGCAAACTCCTTATAAAGGGGTAGGGAACAGAGCTGAGCTTGTAGAGACCTCGGCACATAGAAGCATCTATGTCACCACTGTGAGGACTCTTCCCTCAAATTATAATCCACTAATTCATTCAGATTTCAATATTTTAATAATTCCTGCTCCATGTTTGCTTGGATCTTTATATTTTCTAATATTATAAAAATGAGTAATACAATATATCCTTCATCTCTAAAACAGTGAGTGTATAATTTTATAGGAAAAGTAAATTTTAAAAATCTTAAACGAAAAATGGGTTATAAAAACTGAGAAAGTGTGGGTAAGTGGTGTCTTTGCAAAACTTTAATTCTAAAGAAAATGTGATTATTGCATTAAGTACGAGGCAAAATTGTTACTTTTACATAAAGCATTCAAATTATTTATGCATGCAAATTTCTGTTCTTCATTGCTTTAATTTTGTTAAAAACAAGTGTCATCTGAGGATGTACTTTTTTGCTTATTCTTAACATTGTATTCTAACCCACAATACAAAATAAATGGGATATTGGACTGAAAGCAACAAGTACTGTATTAAATATTGCCTTAAATGAGAATGCATTGCAGATAATCCTATTTATATGTTGCATAATATATTATTTCTTTTGATTATGCTTTTTCTTCCAGAGTACATTGTACATTTTACTGGAAGGGCTATGAGGTCCAAACTAGTAAATTAGAAGCCTGGGGCTCTAATAATTTGACAAAGATAGTAAGTCTGAGCCATTGTATAAGTTGCTCAGAGAAAAGAAAAACGTAAATGGATTCTTTAAAAATAAATTAGTTTAATTCACAACTATCCACACAACAGGTAATAGTTCATATGGACCTATCCAGCCATTTTCATTCAGAGGAGCAAAGGAAGAGAGAGGGCATCTTTAAGTCACGGTGTCATTGCTATCAGCTGAAGTGTATGTCAGACTCTTGCAGTTGCTATAATTTTCACCTCAGGTAACACAAAGAGTTCTTCTGAAAACCTCATGGTACAATCTATGAGAATCCATAAGATCGAGCACCCTCCTTACCACACTGCAGGACCATGCAAAGAAGGTCTCCATCTTCTATGTAGTGGTTCAGACAACCCTGACCATTCCATCAGAGCAGCATGGCCATGCCTATCTGATTCTCTGTAGGAATAGGAAAGAGGAGGATCATGAAGTACTGGCAACAATCATTAAAATAATTTCCACACAGAACTATGTTTTTATTTTAAGTGTGTTTATTTTATGTATATGATTATTTTGTCTATATATACACATGTATATCATACGTGTGCAGTGTCAACTGGAGACCAGAGGAGGGCATTAGATATCCTGGAACTGGTTCTATTGGTGCTAGGGAAGGTCAAGGATGCCTGTCACCAATACAAGGTCCTTTACATGAGCAGCAAGTATTCTAAACTGCTGGGCCATCTCTCCAGCCCTCAGGACAAGTGTTTTAATGACGTTATAAACCTATAACTACATGTTCCCTGACTTCAAATAGAAGTCATCTGAGAAGAGGAGGCCAGCGCTGGACTCCCCACCTCCACCCCCAGGCACATCAAGTTACTACAGGCCTATGTATGTCCTCTCCCACTGAAGCCAGACACTGCAGCCCATCTAGGGGAACAAGATACACAGGCAGGCAACAGAGTCAGGGACAGCCCCCGCTTCAGTTGTTGGGGACTCTCATGAAGACCATGCTGCACTTCTGCTACTTACATTCAGGGCGCTTAGGTCAAACCTAAGCTTGCTCTTTGGCAGTTCATTCAGTCTCTGGGAGAGCCAAAGGGACCTGGTTAATTGATTCTGTTGGTCTTTCTTTATGTCCCTCTGTCCTGAGTACTTGTCGCCTTCATGTCCCTCCATACTTCAACCAATTCTTCCACAAGATTCCTTGAGCTCCATCTACTCTGTGGAAACATTGGCTGCTGGGTTGAGACTCTCAGGAGACAGTTATGCTAGGCTCATGTCTGCAAGCCTAACAAAATATGATTAATAGTGTCAATGGTTGGTTCCTGCCCATGTGCATACAACATACAAACAACACACACCCTTTCTCTCACACACTCATAAACACAAAAATCAAGTATGTAATCATGCTAGTGATCTTGTCTGTTTCATCTTAACAAATTTTCTCGAACTATGAAGAATTTAAGGGAAGTGTCAGTGACACTAACTCCTACAACATTCAGAGGAGGCTATGTTTCTCTTTGTTATAGAACAACCCGTTCCTGGGAGGTTGTATTTGTACAAAAGATCATCAAATAAAAACACTTAAATTAAAAAAAATACCTAAAAATAAAACACTACTTAAATTAAATATGAATTCCCAATTTTTACACATGTATAAAGTATATAAATTAATTGAGCCTACATCTGCTTTGCTCAGTTTTTAAATTTTTTTCAGTGATTAAAATTGTTTCTAGCATGCAATGTTTGATGTTTACTGACTGTAAAGATAGCAAAGTTCCTAAATTGTGCAACATTTTCTATGGTTTTATAAGTGTATGAACAGAAGTCAATCCTCAATATGAGATGTTAGATATATTTAAATCTAATTTGGAAGGAGTGTCAAGTGTTTGGTATTGAACAGTGTAAAAAGAATACAGAATGCACACATAACATTTATATTTTGTTGTTTATAAATTTGTGCTCCCTGTAGACTTATCACTGAATTCATTTCTGAGGAAAACCAGATGTAAATCTACACATATATAAAATTAAATAATTAATAAGGGAACTTTTCTGGGTAAAAATTTTTCATTGAAACACCCCAAATCCAAGATCAATAAAGTTGTATTCCACAACTGGAACACCATGTATTCCACAACTTTCATGGTACTTGAGATTTATAACCAGATTTGGCCAGAGTCCCAAAAACAATGGGTTGCCAGGTTCATTTCATTTTCCTTGTAAGCTGGCACTTTCAGAGACAGCACTAAAACTATGACTGATTGGAGAATGCTGCAAGTAGGAGCTTCTGGTCAGTTTAATTTCTCCATGATGCAATGGTTTTGCTTAGATGCATATTTTGAGTGTATCACTGACCGAATCATGAGTTCAACTATCATGGATAAAAGATACAATGTATGTTTAGCCTTTTTATATATTAGCAGTGAAATGTGAATTATTTAAAAGATATTCATTGCAGCCTCTGTCTGAAGATACAAATATCCTGAATGTTTAAGCAGCTGCTTCAGTAATGCTGAATTAAGAGAAAACCAGTAAACTAGGATACTCTGCCATGCTATTCTAGATTAGCTCTGCCTTCTAGCTATCAACCATAATTCTGCTAGTAACTCAATCTACCAAATTCTGAACTTACATTGCTTATCTCTGAACTACCTCCAAATCACTTCCCCAGTGTTTAGAAACCAGGGAGGACATTCTTGAATCTAGAATCACACTAATTTTTTGAAGTCAATTCTAACTTCTGGGTTTTCTGAACCTCAGTTTCTTCATTTATGAAATATCAATAACATACTTCAAGGGTACAGAATTAGTCATGATATTGCAAATATTTGCAAGAAGAATTTATGTCTGTGATTCCTGTCTCCGAGAAGTGATTCAGTTAACAGTCTCATACTATCTACATAGCCATAGGATATAGATACATATTTATTTTTGTTTTTACTTTGTATTGTAGTTTTTTAATATTTTAGACTTTTATGTAGACATGGTTTATACAGTACAAAATTCATTTTCTCACAACACTAGAACTCACATATATCTCTGATTGTGTGTGTGTGTGTGTGTGTGTGTGTGTGCGCGCACACACACACTCAAGCATGCATAGGGGACACACATATAATGATTTAGAGAACACATCGTGGGAGTTAATTGTTTACTTTCACCATGTGAGTACAGGGACTCAAAGTGAGTCATAAGGCTTGGAAACAGGAACCATTATCAATCCAGTCCTCTCCATGGCCCCCCTTTGACTTCTCAGTGCCTCCGAAGACACTTTTTTTTTTTAGTTTAAGTCCTACAACCACATCATGTTCTTGCTGCTGTCCCTAGATGGAGTGTTCACATGGGACAGACTGTGGCTGTGATACTGTAGTGAAACACACTTAATTTTCTCAATTATGGTTTCAACTTGATGCTTGCATACTACTGACCTGATCTCTGGCTGCTTTACCCATAGAATGTTCACTGAAATTTTGCCCCAGCATGGGAAGAAATAAATTGAATAATCTGAAGTACTTTCTGTGAAATATATTAATAGCCATTTTCTTATAATTATACTTAAAATGTTCCCAAGAATACTGAGTGTTTGTAGAACAAAATCTGTTAAACTATTCCACAAGAAGGGTAAAACTAGTCTATAAAACAAAGATAGAGTTCTAAGACAGGGTACTATGCCTCGATGAAAGACTGACAAGTACATCTATTAGGCTAAAGATAAAGGTAAATGCTCAGATTCAAAGACTACTATTTTATGAATTTAAATCTGCAATTTGTTATAATGGAAAATTCATTGATTTTTCTTAACATAATGGCATCATTTTAAAATGTTATTTTGATTATTCCTTCATAATTTCACACAAGTGCACAATATATTATAATCAAAATCAGCATTCCACTCCTTTCCTCCTAAATCTGCCCTCCCCACAATTTTGTGTTCTTTTTATTTTTTTAATGGACTCAGAGTTGAATTTGTGATTTCAGTAAATTTTAGGTGAAACACTGGAGCAAAGACAACTTTGCTCCAGGAATACCAACCAGGAATACCAACCTTTAAAAAAAACTCTTTCTTCTTCTTAACAGCCATAAACTTTCAAAATAGCTTCTCCAATATTTCATGCAGAAATGTTGACTATCTTTGTCTTGTGCCTGAAACCATAACTTTTGGAAGTTCACTGAAGCAATTGTCCTATCATTTCCAAATAAAAGTTTTTGTTTCAGTCCTTTCTCTCTCTCTCTCTCTCTCTCTCTCTCTCTCTCTCTTTCTCTCTTTGTGTGTATGTCTCATGTGTGCATGCTCTCTTGTTCTCTTTTTTCCTAAATGGACCCTGAGCTTTAATCCATCTTCTATACATAACTAGATTTTTATTTACATTTTTTACATTTTCATGGAAATATATTGAGATTATTTTATCTTATAGTACTGTACTATCACACAAAACATCAGACCATCAGAATCATGTGACCACCTATGATGGCCTGGTTCCTGCCCTATGAATAACTATTTAAGAAAATGCTTTTCAGACAATTTTTTTCAGATAACTCTAGTTTGTGTATTAAGTTGACACAAGACAAACCAATAAACCTTATAACCTTACAAATAATTAAAAGAAAGTACCCTATAACCCAATTCCAGAATGGGATGCTATTCTAGTTTGCATGAGCCTCACATAGAAATAGAAGTCTTAGAAATATATGTCTAAGACTGGTGATGATGTTTCTCTCCAATAGCTTGCAAGAGAATGTTCCAATGCTATGAAAGACAGAAACAATGTAGCTATCATTCCAGGTCAGTACCAGATTGCTTTCTCTATGTTCTAAGATTCAAGTATATGATTTTTGCAGGAAAAGGTCTTAGAGTCAAGGTTTGGAGTATAGGAAGGAGCAAAAGCAATTGCTTGTTATGTATGATAGGGTATGGGGGAGATATGAGACCTGACTAACCAACAACTCAAAATGAGGTAACATATATGTAGCACAGTTCTTGTTATTTTATTATATTAGATTCCATGATATCTAGGAGGGACATTGTTTCTCACAGTATAGAATATCTCTTTTTAAACTCCTTTTCTATGTGCATCTGTGTATATTTTAATAAGCTTCTGGACTAGTAGGATTTCATATAGCATTTTTAGCAATCATTAGAGTTAGTCATCCCTCCCTGTAGACACCCTCTAACATACCTTCCCATCCCCTACCCTATTTAACAATATATCTCCTTTACTATCTGTGTTTTGTTTTTCTTCTTTTCAAATCCACCAATATGGACCCTTATTCATTTCTTGATTTCTCTTTGCTCTCAAATTTCAACAATCATTAAAGGACAACCAATACCAGTGTGGATGTAAGGAGAAGGAAATGCGTATAAACTGTTGGCGGATATGGATATTGGTGAAGAAACGGCTAAAATAAGTGGAAGCTCCTTTACAAGCTAGAACTGGATCTCCCATATGGAACAGTTATCTCATTCCTGAGCATATTCCCAATGGACTCTGTGTCTTTTTTTTAATTTTTATTTTCTATATTCTTTGTTTACATTCCAAAGGCTTCCCCTTTCCCAGTCCCCCCCACCATACGTCCCATAATTCCTCTCCCCCCCAAACTATTCCACAATCATCCCCGCCCACACGAATTCTCTGTTCTGGGTCTACAAAACTGGATCCAATCTTTTCAGGCCCAGGGTCCTCTCCTTTCTTCTTCTTGGGAATCATTTGACTTGCTAATTGTGCCTCGAGTATTTAGGGCTCCTGGGCTCATTAATATCCACATGTCAGTGATTGCATTTCATGTGTATTCTTTTGTGATTCGGTTAACTCACTTAGGATGATATTTTCCAGATCTAACCATTTACCTACAAATTGCATGAATTCATTAATTTTAATTGCTGAGTAGTATTCTATTGTATAAATATACCACATTTTCTGTCTTAATATGAAGACACCCCACACTCATATTCATTACTGGTCCTTCTATAATAGCCAGAAAATGGAAGCAAACTATATGTGCATCAAGCTCTGAATTAATAATGAAGATATGGTTCATGTGCACAAGGAAATAGCCTTTAGCTGTAAAAAATTCACTTAGAAATGGATAGAGGTGTTCTGTTCAGGAACTGCTCTAAGAGCAAGAATAGACAAATGGGACCTCATAAAATTACAAAGTTTCTGTAAGGCAAAAGACACTGTCAGCCAGGCATGGTGGCGCATGCCTTTAATCCCAGCACTTGGGAGGCAGAGGCAGGCAGATTTCTGAGTTTGAGGCCAGCCTGGTCTACAGAGTGAGTTCCAGGACAGCCAGGGCTATACAGAGAAACCCTGTCTCAAATAACAAAAACAACAACAACAAAAAAGACACTGTCAAAAGGACAAATCTGCAACCAACAAATTGGGAAAAGATCTTCACCAACCCCACATCTGACAGAGGGCTAATATCCAATGTATACAAAGAACTCAAGAAGTTAGACCCCAGAAAACCAAATAACTTTATCCAAAAGTGGGGTACAGAGCTAAACAAAGACTTTTCACCTGAAGAAATTCGGATGGCTGAGAAACACCTTAAAAAATGTTCAACATCATTAGTCATTAGGGAAATGCAAATCAAAACAACCCTGAGATTTCACCTCACACCAGTCAGAATGGCTAAGATCAAAAACTCAGAAGACATCAGGTGTTGGCGAGGATGTGGAGAAAGAGGAACACTCCTCCACTGCTGGTGGGACTGCAAGCTGGTACAACCACTCTGGAAATCAGTCTGGTGGTTCCTCAGAAAAATGGACATGATATTTCTGGAGGACCCAGCCATACCACTCCTGGACATTTATCCAGAAGATTTCCCTGCATGCAATAAGGACACATGCTCCACTATGTTCATAGCAGCCTTATTTATAATAGCCAGAAGCTGGAAAGAACCCAGATGTCCCTCAACAGAGGAATGGATACAAAAAATGTGGTATATATACACAATGGAGTACTATTCAGCCATTAGAAACAATGAATTCATGAAATTCTTAGAGAAATGGATGGAGCTGGAGAATGTCATACTAAGTGAGGTGACCCAGTCTCAAAAGAATATCCATAGAATGCAGTCACTGATAAGTGGATATTAGCCTAGAATCTTGGAACACCAAAGACACAATTCACATACAAAATGATGTCTGACAAGAAGAAAGGAGTGGACACTGGTGCTGGAAAGGATCAAAACACCAGTGTAGGGGAATACAAGAACAGGGAAAAAGGAAGGGGTGGAAGAGGGAGCAGGGGGAGGGAAAAGGGCATGTGGGACCTTTGTGGGGTGGGGAACCAGAAAAAGGGAAATGAATTGTAAATATAGAATATATCCAATAAAAAAAGAAAAAAAAAGAAATAGATAGAGGTGGAAAAAATATTCTAAATGAGGTAACCTCCACCAAATAAAATAAACCCTGAGCATTCTTTCTTAAATGTAGATTCTGGCTTTGAATATTTCCATATGTGTGTTTAAACTGCAGTGTCCGTAGTAGTGAAGGAACTAACTTATTATCCTAAGTGTAGGATTAAATAAAAGTTGAAACACTGAAGAGTTTGTAAGTATGATGTGAAGATTCTTCCTGCCATAAGTGTGATTGATGGTTTTTAATTTTTTCTTAATTTCCAGTGTCATTTACAGATTGTGCCAATATTGTTTTATTCCAGCATTATTGCTCATGCTTTTGAAAAGTCGGGGACCATATAACACACATTGATTAGTAGGAAACAGAAAGGTTCTTTAGGTGTTCATAACATGGCTCAGAAAAAAATAGTTAATTTATGTCTAGTTGTACATGTTCACCCAATCAGTGTCTACAATAAAGACTTTTGTCTGTCATTGTCTCTCCCCTGAAATTTCAAGCTGATTCCTACAAGGTTATGATTTTGAGACTTCTAAAATTAACGGAAGTCATTAAAAGGGGACATAAGTCAGAATTCCTTCCAGATAAGAGTACAAATTACTAAATGAGAATTGTCCTTGGTCCATTGTTTAGCACAAAGACTCCAGTAGATCTGGAATACTAGCATTGGAATTTCCAAGGAGACTAATATTAGCTACAAGTATGGATGGGTTATTCATGTCTTGACCACAAAATTTCTGCAATAAAATCTTAGGAGATTTTTGATAGTCACTTGTAGGAAAAAACTATGATAAAGCAAACAGATTTTTAAATCCTGATGAAAATATTAAAAATGGATTAAATGATATTCAATAAATCTCCAGACCTCAAATATCTACATCTGTGCTTTTTAGTTCATAGAGTAGGAAATCACAAACATTCCAAATAATATTTAAATTTGTTTCCAATAGCAGTTTGTGAATTATGAGTAAGACACATATGAAAATGAAATTCATATAGAAATCTCCTATAATAAATGAATAATTTCTACTATACATATCAACCCAAGCAAATAATAACATTTGGGAAATGAATCTCATTCTTTCTATATAACACAATTCAAATACATATTTTATTATTATAATTTTATTATATCTCAATGCTATGATACACTTTCCTTTGTGTAGCAAGATAGCTTTCAAGTTCTGATTAATTACTTATCAAATCAGATTTATATTATGAAGGATTAATAAGAATAGTATAAAGTAGTTTTAAGAATGCATGAGTGTCCTTTATTGTTATTATTATTATTGTTGTTGTTGTTGTTGTTGTTATTCTTTAACCTGTTTGTACAGTCCAATCCTTATCCCTTCCCCAGTCCTCCCTTGAACAGTTCCTCATACCATTCCTATCCCCTGTCTCCAAGAGGATCTCCCCATTTCCCCACCCCAATCCCACCATATCTCCCTACTCCCTGGGGCCTCAAGTCTCTCAAGGGTTAGGTGCTTCTTCTCTCACTGAGGTCAGAAGAGGTAGTTCTTGGCTGTACATGTGTCAGGGGCCTCATATCAACTAGTGTATATTGCCTGGTTGTTGGCTCAGTGCCTGAGAGGTCTTAGGGGTCCTTTCAATTAGGAAGTATATACTTCTGCCACAGGTGAAACTTGATGAATACCAGAACAGGGAAGTGGGAAAGGGTGGATGCGGGAACACGGGGAGGGAAAAGGACATGTGGGACCTTTGGGGGGCAGGGAAACGGAAAAAGGGAAATGAAATGAAAATATAGAATATATACAATAAAAAGTTAAAAAAAAAGAAATTCAGACAGGTAAATCCATCTACTATGCTCTGTAGAACATTGTATAATTACATGAGTATGTAACTTTATAAAAAATATTTTAAAGTTTATAACACACAAATATTTTTAACTGTTCTCCAAGTACAATTTAGGTATTTTTAGTTCATTTATTAGTAGTATCTTGGAATACTAATACACATTATAATTTATAAATCACTTTCCTATCAACATATTTAAAAATTATCTTAATGATAATGTCAATAAATTTATTATTTTATTATGTTCTTTTTAATATTCTTATAGTAAGGAAACAAGTTGCACTGGCATTTAGCATTGGATAACCAACTGGTGTGCATTCCCTTGGGGAAGATTATTTTTCTTCTCAGAATTTCTTAGTGGCTGTAGATCTGCAAACATACATACTAGCAACATTATGAGCAGAATGGATTTATGAACTTGGGAATTTGTATGCATACACATACACTTGTATTTATGTGATAATTAAAACAAAAATAGATCATGAATTTGAAAAAGATCGAAGAGGGGTATGTGGGAGTGCTTAGAAAGAGAAAGGGACATGGAAATGTTCTAATTATATTATAAACTCATAAAATATAAGAAATAATTTTCTAAAAAGCAAAACAGCTTTTCTACATCCAGTTCAAGAGCTGATTTTGTTTTTTGTTGCTGTTGGCTTGATTTGCAGATGCATTGTTATTTACAACAAATTGGTTTTGAATCAGGGAAACTTAAAGAACAAAACACTGGTTCTGGCTTTCATATATGTTAACCTTTTTTCCCATTGTGGTGACTTCTCCCACCATTAAAAGCATGCTATTGACGATGTTCATACGTGTAAGACAAGAGATACTGCCTATAGACTTTATATCAGATTCATTACAAGTGTAAAACATTAGCAATAAAACAAAAATGAATCCAGACACTGGAAGCTTAACATTCTCCATTCAGGTAAAAAAAAAATTCATTTACATGGGATATAAAATCATAGTAAATTAGTTTTAAAATATAAAAGCATGAGTTCTTAGCATGTTGGTAGGTTAGGCTTATTCTGTTATACTTCTTACCAACAAAAACATTTGTCACAATATTGCGATTATGCTAACCCAGATGTTCTGAAAACAACACTAGTTTGCTCACATCTTTGAGTTTTCCCCATCTGCGGGGAGGGCGTGTGGGAGAGGAAGCATCTCTAGAAAAGCTACTTTGTTAATCTTTGAGACAACACTGCTTTTTATTCATTTGGATTTTATTTCATTCTTGTAGGCTTAACATCTCACTGCATGAACAAAGAAAATACCATGTGAAAAGGGCTTCAGGCTAGCTACTTCCAAAAGGATTCAACCTTCCAAGTGCTATCAATATCAGCTGCACACCCACACAGTTAGCACTTTTGAATACATTTACTGAAAACCATTAATAAAGCAACAATCTTACTCTGGTTCTTAACCATGTGTCACAGTGAAATAAGTTCATGTAAATCTGTGAACTGCACGACAACGATCAAATTAACAGTCATTTCAAGGGGAAAAAAATGCCCCTCAGGCTGAAAAATAATTAGTAGTCTCTCACTATCTTTTCTCCTAATAAAAGTCACGATATTATTGTTGACTGTGCTAATAAAACACCTCCCGTGACCCTGATGTAGCTTGATGTAAAATGTAAGGACTGTTCCATTGTGCAGCCTCACACATCTTTTATTGAACATTTCTATTTGGCTCTTCATCTGGGAACACAAGGGCTCGTAGACGCTGAAGAACTTCTGTCACAGTATAATACAACCCTCACTTGTTTGTTACCGCGGCTTTAAAACACCTGCTTTAAAATTCATTATCATTAAAACATAACTTTTAACTCCAAAGCAGAATACTGAGACCTACGACCATGGGGGGGAGCAAGAGGAAGAAACAGAGAAATCAGACAAGACAACTCCCGTTGGTGCAGAAGCATGGCAAAGCTATCAGAAACACTACTGGAACATAATTCCCAGGGTCTTGATACTTAGAAACATTAAATTTGTACAACATATTTTGGAGGCATGGCCTATCTGCTGTAAATACTTACTCTTATTATTTTGGACTAAACCATATTGTAGATCTCTTAGGGACAGAAGAAAGTAGGTACATAATTTTTCTCTTTAATTTACCAAAGACAGGAACTGGTAAGTTTTTTGTGTGGAAGTGGACAATAAGTTGGGTACTATTTATGTTTGGACTATGCAGAGTCGGTGTAACATCTGTTATCATTTTAAAAACACAAGATCCTAATAAATTTGGCAAAACACCGACATATATTAATCACGACTTTGCACAATACCTATATATCGGTAATCCTATTCATGAACATTCTTATTTCAAGATCTAATAGGACTTAACTGATGTATTTGGACATATGAAGATGTGAGCAGAATACTATCTTTGCTTGGTATCCAGTGGAAAAAATTCACAGCATAATTAAATACAACAAGAGCCAGGACATGACCAGTTTGCCTAATGATGACCTACTCTGAAGAAAATATGTTTATGGAATTCTGGCAAACTATTTTGGCATGTAATATTTTCATTTTTATTCTTCGGTGTATTTTTATTGGTTACTTTATTTATTTACATTTCAAATGTTATTCCCCTTACTGGTTTACCCTCTGCAGACTCCCTAGTCTACCCCCTCTCCCCCTGCTTCTAAGAGGGAGCTTCCCTACCCACCCACCTGCTCTGTCTCTATAGGACCAAGGACCTCATAGATAAGGCAATCCTCTGCTATATATGCAGCTGGAGCCATGGGTTCCTCCGTATGAACTCTTTGGTTGCTGTTTTAGTTCCCAGGAGCTCTGGAGAGTCTGGTTGGTTGATTTTGTTGTTCTTGCTATAGTAGTTTCAAACCCCTTCAGTTCCTTCAATTCTTCCCCTAACACCTCTACTGGGGTCCCAGTGCTGTCTGATGCTTGGCTGACAACATCTGCATCTGTATTGGTCATGCTAGACTTTTTAAGAAATGTGCAATATAGATGATCCTAAAACAAAACAAAACAAAATCAAACAAATAAAACAAAAGTGAGTATTTCAGTTGTGCATGTCTCCCCCAAAACACATAAGTTTAGAGGTATTTTATATCTTTGACAGCTTATCAAAAACCACATATAAATTAGAAGCATATAGTAAGCAGCACGTAATTGGATAGCAAAAATAAATGTCAAAAATACAGAAAATATTGCAGCAATTTCTAAAGAAATAAAATTCCCCAAATCAAAGGAAGTTGTGTGCTTTGCTTAATTTTTATGAACCTAATATTTTCACCATTCTGCTTGAACCCTACTTATTTAAGGGAATCTGCATTGAGTGCCTGTTATCTTACAAACTATGTTGAAGGTCTAATAGACTTGGAAACCTCAGATTTTGCCAAGATCAACATTTATAGGACTCTAATGTGGCCAGGAATACTTGAGACTCTCTGGGACGAAGCACAGTCTCGTGGTTGATGAGTAAAGACAAGATCTCAGACCTTCTCCCAGAAGGGCAGAGACTGGATGCTGTATTATTAAGGCTTCTGGGGGATTTTAGTGCAATTATACAGTGATAAAGTTTAAACTCATTTTGACAGTCTCACCTATTAATAAAGATAAACGCTTACATTTAGATGCTTCAGATGACTTCAAGCTCACAAACACTGCCACTATCAGAACACATTAAAACAGTTTCAATAAGCAGATGGAGATAACTGATGTCTATAATTTATCTGCTTTAGGGAAAATTCTATGACTATAATATAACTGACAATCTCTAAAGAATGATTTGCTTTGCTCCCATTTCTATACAGTCAGTGTCAAAAAACTTGACAGTCCCATTGGTACAAATTTGGGAATTTAGCTCAGAGTGAACAGTAACCCAGTGGTATGTGCATGAAGAAAGGCATCCTGTCTTGAAATAGGAAGCCAGAGACAGAGTACATAGTCCCAACTTCTTATCCAAAGGCATCTCCAAGTGACCTCCACTAAGACTCACACCTTGAGTTTCTCATCTCCCAACACTGTCACACTGTAGCCCAAGGTTATAATATATAAGCCCTTAAGATAAGAAAACCTATCTAAATCATAGAACACTCTTTTGGAACTTTGGGATTCTTTTATTCATTATGTTATGCTCTCTTTTACAACAAAACAATGCTCATATTTTGCAGGCAATGACTAGTTCTGGAATACTAGTTAGTGCATAAATTTTTCTATGTATTTATTACTAAATGTCCTAGCCATTAATTTTTTTCAGCATGAAGTGAACTCCACTGAGGTTTCCCTTTCTTCCCTTCCCACCATCTTCTTTTCCCTGCTTTTAAATACCGAAGCCTAATTAAAGAGAATCAGGCAGAGATGCACCATAGCTTTAGATATTACAAGCTGTTAGGTTTCTAAATAATAAGCACACCCTACTCAATATTGCTTTTGTATATAAAGTACATGGGTTGTTTTGACAAGCCATTTCTACTCTTTGAGTTTTATAACTTTAGTTTCACAAAAGTGATTTTTTAAAAAAAGAAAGAAGAAACAGATGCAACTGTCAAAGCAGACCAAGGGAACTATGCAAAAAGAAAAATGCACATTTTTTTGAAGAAACTAAACTTATAAATTCGCTTTTACATTCAACTATCTCTCTCCAGAAAGGTATGACTTTGTGTGAAAAATGTTATCAGGCACATAAAATGGAATGGACACTGTGTCCATTTAAAGTTAAAAATACCACTACAACTATGAAAACGAGTTAAGAAAAGATTTCTTATAAGGGGTTACTCTGCTCGTCGCCGTTCAGTCATTGTTTTCTCTCCTTTTACATTCCAGATTTACAAATGCTGACCACACTGGAAACCCTGTGTGTAACGGACGTGTTATGTAGCAAGCAGTATAATTTAGAGTTAATACAAAATTGTCACAAAGTCTGGTATCGTACTGCAGATCTTAAAGTGAACTGAACGGGTTCATTTTTAAAATGTCAAATTGATGGACCATTTGTGTTTCATCTTATAAGAAGTATCTGTTCAGATTATTTGTCCATTTTAATCTTAATTAATTACTTTTTTCCACTCAGGATCATTGGTACTGGTAGGGTTCAATATTATAATTCTCCAGACTTAGCCTTCTGAGTATTAGATTACTAAATCACAATTATATGATTCTGCTGCATTTTTTTTGTGTGTGTACAAATCCTTTGTCTTGAGAATTTTTGCAAATACATTTTCTACTCCATATGTCATTACTTCATCTGTTGAATGTATATCCTTTGTTACACAAAATCTTTTTAATATGATAATCCTACTTGAGGGAGCAGGACAATGGAAATCAAAGCTGTAATGATTTAGTTCCATTTAGTTCTTATTGTCTTTTGATAAAAGTGAAAAGTAAAGAGTGGCAGAAATGTATAAATTATCAAATTCTTAGATACTATCAGTAGGAGAGTATAGATTAATTCAAACTACACATGCATAAACACACACTCATACATATACAAATAAATCAGTATAACAGAGAGATATTTTAGATGCCAATATTTACTGTAGCTCTACTCAGAGTAGCCAAGATATTATAACAGACTAGGTGTTCATCAAAACACGAGTGGTTAAGGAAAAATGTGCTACACAGCATTATTTCATGATAAGGAGAAATAAAACATGCCATTCATATAATGGATGGAATCAGAGTATTTACACCAAGTGAAATAAACTACAAAGACCAACTGTATAGGTTTGCCTTGATTTGTGGAAACTAAGAATTTGATCTGATGGTAAATTTACTAAGGTTCCCAAGGGTGTATATGAGATGAAGAAATAAAATTGGAAGTTGGGTTTGATGGGTGTCTGCTCTATGATGTATAGAATATCTAAGGAACTCAATTAACATGCACAGTCCATACATTGTAAAGAAAAGTGAAAATAAGTTTTATTTTTAAGTACTCCTCTCATATGAAGTTTCCTTGAGTATAAATTTGATAATGATAGTGAGCTATTCAAAATCAATATACATTCAAGAATAAAAACTTTTTAATATACATAAACAAAAATAACTCCTATTCCTTGGTAGTAATTTAATGGAGGATGAATAAAGGTAAATAAAAATACGTGCAAGCACAATCCTTCCCTAAACTATTCAATGATGTTGAAATGAAAATTCTCTTAATTTGTCACTGAAAGCCAAAATTTCTATAGACTACTCATATGGATCATTTTATTATTATCCCATCAGTTTTCTTTATACAGAGAACCATTCATATCATATTGTTTTAGAACAATATTTTTTCCTCAACTGAGTAGTTTTTCCTAAAAGATGTTTATAGGTGTGTCCAAAAAAATTGATGCTTATATTACCCGAAGGTTGGATTGGGGCAAGCATTCAACATGGCAGGAAGTACACAATAAAAGCTATGGGTTGCTGAGCTAAGCCAGAAGACCAGAGCCTCCACAGGGGACATTTTGTAGAACTCGGATTCCTCAACATGTTCTTACTTTCAGAAAGTATCAGATAGCCACAGATCCAGGAGGAAGCTGCAAAGTTCAAAATGGCCTGATGGTAGATATCGCAGGGAATCATATAGCTACAGGAAAATCAAGGTGGCACATTCCAGTATGATTCAAGAGGAGAGAAATTGGACTCTATCTTTAGACCAAAGAAGCAGCATGCATATATATATATATATATATATATATATATATATATATATATATATATGTGTGTGTGTGTGTGTATGTGTGTGTGTGTGTGTGTGTATACACATATATACAGGGCAATAAGGGAGTGGTGGAATAGTGGTTATCTTTCACTATTGTAGGTTTGTAGTGTTTTTTCCCCTTTACACACACACACACACACACACACACACTCACACTCACACACACACATACACAAAGATACATACATAATGATGTCTCAGAATTATGATTTTTTGCCAGAAGAAAATAACAAAATATTTGATAGATCAAAATATTTTTAGTTGCTGTGAATATGGCAAATATTTGATAAACTACAAAGCAAAATGTAATACCTTTACTTTAACTACAGTAACAAACTGTTATATCAAATAAAGGTTCATACTCCTAATTACATATAGATTTGAATGGAAAAAATATTCCCAATTCTATTTTGCAGTTAAGACTTAAGTTGTTTGAGTGGTATGCATGTCTTTCACTTTAGTGGGGGATGGAGAACTTACCTTCTGCCTGAAGTTCCAAATTAAAAAGATACCAAACCAGGATTGCCTCCCTGGGTTTTTTCCATATTAAACATGCTATTCAGTAAACAATGCATTCTAAACACCCATGGAGCAATCAGTACTCCAAACAGGCGTGTAGGCAAGGAGAAGCAGTAAGAGATTGGTACACTCTAGTGAGAAGTCTTCACTCTACGCTACTCCAATAAAAATGTTTGGTCATCCTAACTTGCCAGAGTTACCATGTCTTACAGCATTCAGACTATTGGAAACACACACACACACACACACACACACACACACACACAAGAAAAAAACAGAACCTGGAGGCAGTGGAGAGAGAACAATGACGTGAGGTCATGGAACAGTTTGTCAGTGGGGCACAGAATGGCAAATAATGGTGCGTGGGAAACTGTGACAAGTGATGGCAGTGGTGTACGGGGTAGACAAGAGGGGTGAGATCTTCCCTCCCTCAGAGCTCACACCCCTGCTGCTGAGGAGACTTTGTTTGGGGTTTGTATAGGACTGGAGGGAGTCTGCGAAAGAGTTAAGAGATCAGCCGTGTGCTTCGTGCATGCATGGTGTACTCTGATTTTAAACAGAGAGCACGCCCATAGCAAAATGAGTTAATTAAAATTTTTGGTAAGGTAACAATTGAAATCCACTAATGCACACACACACACACACACACACACACACACACACACACACACATCTTTTTTGCTAAGGTTATAGTTTAGTCTTTAATATGGGAAAAATATGAGGAGCTACCACAACTTCACTTCATTCATTTCCCTAAGCAGTCTTTAATAGTTTTAGAATGGAGATAATTTTTCTAAGAAAACACTTTGGGAAAAAAAAAAACTAAGTAAAGGTATATAATAAAAGTGTTAAACCCCACCTATTATGTTGTGGTTCTTCTTTACAACTGACTTAAATATGTCACCAGTTACAAAACCAATCTAGCAAATGTTGTTTATTAGACTTGAAAATCGCATCATTAAAGCCTGTTTTTAAAACGCTGGAAAAAAATGAGCAACTTTTTAAATGTATTTTTAATGAGTTGGCTAATATGTTAAAATGATCTCGAATTGTTCTTGACAACTCTGGTATACCTTGTAGTTGAGGGGAATAAACTGTTTTATTAAAAGGAAATCGAATTGTAAAGGTATCCATTGCCCGTCTCTTGTCTATGCATCCATTTAAAATCCCCTCCATCCTATTACGAATGATACTTTCTAACTATTTTATGATCCACTTGTTTTGCTGCAAAATGCACAAAAGTAAACAGTCCAATGTGAAACAATTATAGAAAAACACTACTCAATAACTCAGTTTCCAAAAAAAGTTTTACTCTACCCTAAGGAATCAAAACCAAAAAAATGCCCATGCAGCAGAAATATCATTCCACATGTTACATTTAGCCCTGCAAGCCAACCAAGCTCAAATTAATTGTACTGACTAAACTTTCCTTCTCAGAGAAAATTAAAGATATGCTGTTGTCAACACTTGAGCACAACCTCATGACACTTAAATGCAGAGAAGGGTGTGACATCCTGCCCCGGCTGCCTCGCGCTAATTAATCACTCTGGTATTTAGGACCATTCAAGCAGACAAATTAATGGGGAATAATTAGTGTATCTTTGTTCCAGCTCAGCTTTGCACACCAGACACTCTTGGGGAGAGGGAGGCTTGTGGAGTGCAGCCATTAGCATGCACATAGTTTCACTTCTGTTCTGCAAGTTCTTCCGAGATTAAGAGAAAGGCCAAATTAGCAGACGTGTGACTGGGGTTAGGACACCCTTCTGGAAAGAAAGCTCTCTGGGCATCAGCCTTCAAATGCACATTGATCATCCAGACATTGAATTTCATGAAACCCAATTAAGCTTCAGGGAAAATACAATTTAAAACGAAAATAAGAAATATGGATGGAAAATCATTTTTATTTACACCACTTATATTTTCTTTATTTCTGTAACATAGAGCTGAATGCTAGCAAATTTATTTATTTATTTCTCTTATTTATTATATTGTTGACTTTCTGAGTTTTATTGAAGATGGATTTGATCAACAAACAGCACTTATACATTTCGCAATTAAATAATGTAATCCACTTAACCTCTTGCCATTTCCTAAGAACTCTCAGTAGGTAATCCCTATAGCCATAAAACTTAATTTATTTTTTTTCTTTTGATAGGAATCATAGACTAGAAAATTCAGACAGTCTCCATCCATAGCCACTGTGGCCAGCACAGTATTGATTATATTCTGTGCCACTCTACAGTGCTGACTGGTTTTTGGTCATGTAGAGTAAAGAACAGCATAGCCTTGTTTTAAACACTAAAACTTAAGTTCTGAAGTCAAATATCAATTAGTCTTACTACTGACAAATGACAAAAATGAAATCGAGTGGGTAACAAGTATTCAAATTTTCCTGAATTAAACAGCGCTTTTATTGGCTATATAAATTTCACTCCGCACCACACAAAAAGTCCCACATTTTTCTACAAATAAAACTTCAAACTACAGATTTCTTACTGATGATAAATTTTCTGAAGCACTGCTAACAGTGTGCTATATATATGCCTGTATGTAGTCTGTAAGCATACTACATATGGGTGATGTGCTTATATGCATGTTCCTTCATATAATCACACAGGTTTTGATGGCACACGTGTACAAGATTTTCAAATATTTCTTCTTTTATTTCTAATGCAATCTACAAAAGGGAGAATTGATGTCTGCCTCCCTAAGGTTGCTAAAGGTTTTACTTCCTACATTTTACGACTGTCTAGACAAAAATGATTGCACTCACCATACAGATAGCATTCCTAGAATCACCTGCCCGTTACAGAAAGTCTCACGCCCTGAAATCTTTACCTTGAAGGGTAAGTGTGCTGAATGTAAGGCTAGCCCTAGAGGCTCAGAGGCTGAGGAAATTAAAACCAGAGAAGTCAGAAAGCATCGTGCTCAAAGTAGGAGATCAAAAGTTTTCAAAAGATTTTTCCCACCTTAAATAAAAAGGTAAATTTAGTGTTTAGCACTCTGAATGAATTCATTCCTGTTAATAGCACATAACTAAAATGACATAAAAGAGTCATTTCCCCGCCTGCCCCAATCTAGGATGCTTTTTAACCACACTCAAGTTCCACATTTAATAAAAATGTACTTGTAAGCATATTGCTCTTGAATTTGTTCTGGTGAGGGAAGAGGGAGAGACAATAAATCACAAAACCACACATTCTCACAATTTCTTAGAGGCAAGGAATGAATCTTTCTTCAGTCTCCTGTGAGACACTAAATTACTGCCTACCCCAAGCACAGATGCCATTAGAAAGGCTTCCATCCTGGGAGTGGGTCCTCCTAGATCTTTGAAGGTGCCTAATCCTCATTAAAGGCAAACCCTGAGCTTAGGAGGGGCTGTGCTGCCATCAAGGCACCTGGCGATGACTAAAAGCGCTGTCCCCATGTGCGGCTGCTGCTGAGCAGCAGAATGTAATTTAGTCGCACCAGCAGGAGCAGGGGTCAATGATTTTATATTAATGGGGATCACGACAGTTCTAAGCTGTGGCGTGCTTTGAAATAAGTGTTTTACACCACGGCAGCAAAGAGAGCCGAGCTGGGGAAATGAGCTGTGTCACTGTCTCCTCATGCCTTGCAGCAAACACTGGAATGTTTTTAGTTGCTACAGACTGTGCCATCATAATATTTTATAAACAACAATTACCTTTTCCATTTCAAAAAAAAAAAAAAAAAAGCAAAACTCCTGAAATAATTCTGCTAAAGAAGGTATTGAGGATGAATGACTTCATTTCTAATCAAGCTACATCCCAAGCATGCAGCTGAGACAATGGGCACACGACCTATAGGATGCTCATAGTGTGCATGTATCCTTTGTAATTGTCAAAGATGTATCTTCACAGACCTTGACAGGCTATCAAAAGTGTCCACACCTAAAATAAAAAGACAAAAATGGAGTTTAGGATAATGATGTAAATTTTAGTCAGATTTCAACCTTTTTCCTGTGATAGAAAGTACCATTACCTCATTCTGTTGAAATATAACTAAAATTTAATATTATTTGTCATGAATACATTTTTCACCATATGTATGTTTTTTAGCACAGTGCTGTTTCCTCAAATTAGTAATTAGGAATAAAGACCAAAAATGTTATTTCTATGAGTAGCTGTGAATAAGCAAATTTTGAAGAATTGAGGGTTTCAGGTTTCTTGAAATGGTCATATGAAAAGGTATGTTGTATGTAGGGGAATATAGTTATTGCAAGGACGAAGTCTTCTTCAGTTTGCAAACTTTCTTTGAATTAACCAGGTCAAAGGTGTCAGAGACAGCAGGGATTAAACAGGAGTTGGTTCCAAATATGACTGACACATCTTCATTAAATGATAAATGGCTACCCAAAAGTTAATTAAAAAATAACTACTGGAAAAATGTGTGTTTGTTGACCATAAAAATAAAATCTATTCTTATACGTTAGATCTTGAAAAATTGATTAATTTTCAATATTTCTCTCATGCACAAGAATAGTCTTAGCTAGGCTTTGGGATTATTGAGCAATTACTGAGGAGCAAGGTAATATAATTAAAGACTGAATTACATGCCACCTCAAAAACACTTCAATAAAACAAAGCCCAAGCTTCACTAGTCTGTTAGAGATGCACATTCCAAAGATTATCTTTGAAACAATTAAGCTGTGACAGTTAGTCTATGCAAAGACCCATCTGCCCCCACCCAATGAGTTAGGGAAGAGAGTGTTCAATAATCAGGTGTGTTAAGAAGTACAGCATGTTATCATTTCTCTTAGAATGTCTGGATACAACATATTAAAGGGTCTGAGAAGTGTCAGTGTTCTTCAAATCTTCATTCAACACATTTCACATTTTATAATTACTTTTTTCCCTGAACTCACAGTCACTTCCCCCTTTAAAAACACGGTGTGGCAGAAAGTTCTGTCAGAGATACAAAATTTGCGAATATGCATTTTCATCAGGTGACACCAGTAGATCTAATCTGTATCCCAAGTTCATCCTTCTGTTTGCAGAAACTGGCTGAAGGTTTGGTGTTATGGAAATGTTAAGTTTTTAGATTGTGTGAAGGCAACATTATATTAAAAATTACTATCTCCCCAAATTGGAGAAATATTCCATTATTTCAATAACAAGAATGCAAAGGATGGTTGGTCTACTTTTATTTCCAAATCTGAAGATAGGGATCAGCACAGGTAGTGGTTTGATGTGGCGACTTGACTAATTCATCACACTGTTATGATTTGGAAAGTGAAATGTTTCGGTTATTCTTAGGCTAGAGTTGCATGGAGTCTGATGTGGGTAATCAGAGCCAAGATGGGAACAAGATGAATGAGGCTCTTTCATGGTCACAAAATATGAGGAGGAACCAAAAAAAATCCAGGAATCAAGATACATAACATTTTAATCGGATTTTTAAATTAAAATTTATGCAAATAAGCCCATGGTGAGCAAAATATCAAAATTTTAAATAAGGACAGGATTAGTGTTTCTCATGTATCATTTTGCTTCAGGCTCCACTGTGGCTAAGCATAGTATTGGGAATAAGAAATCACCAGGAGAAAAGCTGTGAAAGGGAGAGAAACGCTGGCTTGAAAGCTGACATTAGTTCTGATTCATTAACAGCTAAACAACTTCCACAAGCCCACAAGCATAACATGCTCAGCTCACTGACTGATGGAGACAAGAGGACTTCTCAAGTTGTTGTGGGAAACGTTGATTTGATGAGATCATATGTGCAAAAGGAACACAGAACTAGTGGCAATTTCATTTTTAAATCAGTTTGTGTTTTGTGCATCACATGTGTGTGCCTGGTACCCACAGAGGTCAGAAGAGGGAGTTGGATACCTTGCAATGGGAGATAAAGATGGCTGTGATGTGCCATATGGGTCCTGGGAACCAAACTTGGGTCCTCCTTAAGGACAAGCACTCTTAAGCATTAAGCTAATTCTCCAGAACCAGTAGTAATTTTTTTATGGCCAGTCATTCATTTATTTACTTATTTACTTACTTATTTATTTATTTATTTGATATATTCCTTATTTACATTTCATTTCCCTGTTCCTGGTTCCCTGCCGTCCCCAAAGGTCCCATATGCCCTTTTCCTCTCCCTGTACCCCCATTCACCCCTTTCCAATTCCCTGTTCTGGTATTTCCCCACACTGATGCTTTGAGCCTTTCCAGAACCAGGGTCCACTCCTTCCTTCTTGTTGGACAACATTTGGTATGTGGATTGTGTCTTTGGTTTTCCAAGATTCTAGGCTAATATCCACTTACCAGTGAGTGCATACCATGGGTATTCTTTGGAGACTGGGTTTCCTCACTTAGTATGATGTTCTCCAGGTCCATCCATTTGTCTAAGAAGTTCATGAATTCATTGTTTCTAATGGCTGAATAGTACTCCATTGTGTAT
The DNA here is from genome assembly GCA_964023405.1 of Apodemus agrarius. Taxonomy (NCBI): domain Eukaryota; kingdom Metazoa; phylum Chordata; class Mammalia; order Rodentia; family Muridae; genus Apodemus; species Apodemus agrarius. The sequence continues at coordinate 129,756,166 of OZ030009.1, read as the reverse complement.
ATATACCACATTTTTTGTATCCATTCCTCCGGTGAGGGACATCTGGGTTCTTTCCAGCTTCTGTTATATTAAATCTATTTAAGAAAACTAAACTGGATTTAATAAATTGTTTAGGGGCTTCCACCTTTCTCTTTAAATAGTCTTTAATTAGCATAGAAAATATCATTGAATCTTCAAACACAGCTTGTTTTTTCTTCATCTTCATACTTATTCATTTCTGCACTCTTATGCTTTCCACCCCACTAACCTCCTTTCTATTTTCTAGTCACACAAGTTCTTTTGCCTTACCTGATTTCTTAACACTTTTTTTTTCACTTTGGGTCTCCATTGTCCAGTTTCACGACTTATCCCAACCTCATGTACAAACATACATACATACATGCATACATACATATATACATACATGCCCGTATGTGTATATATGAACATATATGACTTAGTTTGGGTTTTCATTGCTGAGAAGAGACAGCACACCAAGGCAACTCTTCTAAAAGACAACATTAAATCAGGGCTGGATTACATGTTCTAAGATTCAGTCCACTGTTATCATAGCAGGAAGCATGGCACTATTCAGGCAGGCATGGCACTTGAGAAGCTGAGAGTACATCATCTTGTTCTAAAGACAAAGATGAAGACACTAACATTCTCAGGCAGCTAGAAGGAAGCTCTCTCAAACCCTTATGCCATAGTGCTACAGTTTCTCCAAGGCCACACCTGCTCTATGCCTTCTAATACTCCTAATAGTGCTAATCCCTAGGTATAATCTAACCTTCTGGGCATATATATATATATATATAATTAAAAGATCAATGTATTAGGACATACATATGATATTTGACTTTCTGGATTCTGTAACTTCATTTAGTATAAAGATGTCCAGATCCCTCTATTTTTCTTAAATTTCAGTTTCAGGTTTAGGGATGAAAAATAAATTCCACAAAATATATGTACCACATTTCATTATGTATTCATTTGTTGCTAGAGATCCACTCTCATTCTATTCCCTGGCTGTTATTAATAGAGTACAGGTCCCCCTGATAGAGAGGTCTTCTTTAACATGTTTGTTAAGGATTATATAGCCATAAGAGTATGAGTTTATTCCTGTGTTTCAATCATGTTCTAGCAATAAAAATGTATGTATGCTTTTGTACCTATACCATGCTGACTTTGACACTATGGATGTATGTGTGACATATGTCCTGTAATTTGAAGTGAGTTATTTTTATAACTTCAATGGTGTTCCTTCTGCTAAGGATTGTCTTGGCTATTTATGGTCTTTTACATTTCTATACAAAATTTTTTGGATTTATTCTTTTAGTTCTTTGAAGCATCTCATTAAGTTTTCAATTGGGATTTTATTTGAGTCCAAAAATTATTTTGTTAATAAAGCCTACTTCACAATAGTAATCCTCCCAATCCTTGACAATCAACATAATTTCTGTCATCTTGTAACTTTGATTTATTTTGTTAGTTTTTGGAATTTTCACTAAAATTATCTTAATTGCCTTGGTTAGGCTTTTTTAGGTACTGTTTTGAGTTATTGCAAATAAGATTCTTTTTCTACCTCATATATCCCTAACCCTAACCCTAACCCTAACCCTAACCCTAACCCTAACCCTAACCCTAACCCTAACCCCTAAACCCTAAACCCTAACCCTAACCCTAACCCTAACCCTAACCCTAACCCTAACCCTAACCCTAACCCTAACCCTAACCCCTAAACCCTAAACCCTAACCCTAACCCTAACCCTAACAAAGACTTATATGTTTGGAGTAGTATCAGACCACACAAGGGACACTCATTGAACTGGAAAATAAGACTTCTTCCTGGCCACATTGGGCTCCTGATATCCTTGTGTCAACAGACTAAGGAAGGAATAATAATACTAGGAGAGGTGAGTGTTTCAGACTATCCAGAGAAAAGGAAGTACTTCTCCATAGGAAGAACATGTCTCGAGTAGAAGAAACCTATTAGGTTGTTTCTTATTGATAACATGTCCTGTGGTTAAGACAAATGAGAGACTATAACATCCCAATCCAAACAAAATAATAAATGACTCAGACCCTCTAGATGACCATATACATAACTTTTTACCTTGATTCCTAACCCCATTAATCCTGGTTACAGGAGAAATAATACCGTATGTAGGATGTCGATTCAAAGAACATTCAAACCAAGAACTGATGGGATATTTATTGAGGATTTAGAAAATATAGATTGCATAGTAGATGAAAGTATTTGTAAATACTAGCTAATGCCTCATCAACAGATATAGAAATTAAAATTGCCACCAACATTTCTGTTCTATTTAGTTAAAATTATGCTTGAGAATAAATATATATGCATATATTAAAATAATATTTGTTATCTTTTTTCTATTTTTATTTCTATTTTTGTAACCTCAATTGAGATAATTATTAATGGTTAAGTGTTATAATTCTCTATTATCTTATTTAAAGCATGTGACATTAAAGAAGTAAGGATTCTTCAAGGAATTTTGCCACCTATTCTGGGTAAAAATAATGTGTTTTTGTTTTTTATGTAGAGTCATATTATATCATATTAGGCAAAATTATGACCTTGTTTCATTTGGTAATTAAGCATGATATAAGATTTGATTTTCTAACTCTACCTTTATGGGTTGTAGTTGTGGTCATTGATAATTATCAACTTGACAGGATCTAAAATCACCTGGTAGTTGGACTTCAGGCCATGCCTGAGGAACTACTTTTCTGTTAACTAAGGAGAGAAGTTTCCCCCTTATCAACTATGGGTGGGACCTTGCCCTGAGCATAACACTAGAAAATATACATTTGTTCCTTTCTCATTTTGTCAAAATTTGTTAGTTTATTGAGAATTCCATACAATGTGTTATCTTGTACATTGCCACAACTATTCCAAGATCCACATACTCTACACAAACTACCCAAATTTTCATCATTTTTAAATTTAATTAATGAACATGAAAGAGCAATTTGTGCTCCCAAATAATCATCCACTGGAACATGTTCTACACTTTTAAAGAAAACTGATGGTTCCTCTGTCTCAACTATCCTTAGTTGCCAATGAACTATCCTTCATTGGCTAAGGGTAGACCTTCTTGACCAACCCTTCTCAATGTTTGAGTTTTGGCTGGATTTGCCTTCAAATTTTGTGCATACTGTCACAACCTTTGTGAGTTTGTATTTGTAGCTGCAGTGATGTCTCTTGTGCTCAGCAGTTATTTCTTACCTATCAGTTTTGTCTAGCATTTGGATACCTCAATCTTTTCCCTTTTCTGTGTTATCTGTTCTATTGGTAGTATCATTATTCACATCTTGTTTAGATATACATTCCTAGAAGACATAGTCTCATAGTTCTCCTGTCTCTTCCAATCTTTCTGCCCATACTTCAGCAGTGTTTTCTCAGCCTTAGGATCAGAAGTTGTGTTCTAGATGAATCCCGTAGGTCTCTGCATTGGATACAATTGTGGTTTTGTTTTCTTTACTGTAAAAAGAATTTTTTGATGAAGGATAAGAACTATAGTTCTGAGTATAAAAAGGTAAATTTATAATATATTTATGAATCATGCTGATCTATCAAAGTGGTAGGTTCTCTTCTAGGATTAATGACATTAAAACTTAGGGATCTGGCTTTTTTCTAGTACTAAACAAGATGTCCCTCCTGTTGAATGCATTTGAACTCAACTAGACAGCTGCTACTTCCTATGCGAGTACTATTACTACACCTTGAGAAATGCCTTCATGTTGGTCATCACTGTGATTTAGAGTCATTATGAATCACATAGCTGGGTAGGGATATAGACTGTTCCTCTTAGTAGTTTGCATGCTAGTTTGTGATACTACAAAAGCTAGAGCACAGGAAGGACGTATTCAGGTTAGGTCTACTTAAAATCAACTGAATCCTGGATCCTCATTTTTGGTGTCTTCTGAAATTGCAATGCATCTTAAATGAAGGCAGCATCAGTAGCTTATGTTTTGAGAATAACTTGTACTACACTGACCTACAATCTAAATGAAGGTTTCTTATGTGTGGTAATTGGATTTTTGTTAGATATCATATGACTTGGGATTGTCGTGATCCAAGAGGCATAATTTCAGTTAAGACTGTGTGTACATTGTGCTGTCTTTGGATGTATTGTGTATAATTTTAGGAAAATAAAATTTTTGATGTTTTCTCAAAAATCTTTGCTGTTATTTGTCCTTATTCACGATTTCTATTGTATTGAACTTAATCTAAAATCTCCAATTATACATTCCCTTACTCTTTTACCATTTTCTGGTCAGTGTTTCCTATGCCCACTTATTCTTGTGACAAAATCTCCCTATTATTTTCCATTTATGTTTTCCTGCTTTCTTCAGTCATTTCCTATTATATATTCACATATGAAAATTTAGAGCTAAGAGAAAATGAGAGAAAAGATGTATTTGTTTTTCAGGGCTTGAGTGGTCTGACTCATTCTGATTCATTGGTTTACCTGAAAATATCATAATTGCATTTTTCATTATATTTGAGTAGTATTCTTTTATATTATGTACCACATCTTTATTATCCATTCATCTAGTGAAGCACATTTACATAGTTTCTATATTCTAACTATTGTGAATAAAGGAGCATAGCCATTCTGACTGGTCTGAGGTGAAATTTCAGGGTTGTTTTGATTTGCATTTCCCTGATGACTAAGGATGTTGAACATTTCTTTAGGTGCTTCTCAGCCATTCGATATAAGGACACATGCTCCACTATGTTCATTGCAGCCTTATTTATAATAGCCAGAAGCTGGAAAGAACCCAGATGTTCTTCAACGGAGGAATGTAGACAGAAAATGCAGTATATTTACATTATGGAATACTACTCAGCTATTAAAAAAATGAATTCACGAAATTCTTAGGCAAGTGTGAAACTGGAAAATATCATCCTGAGGTAACCCAATTACAAAAGAACACACATGGTATGCACTCACTGATAAGTGGATATCAGCTCAGAAGCTTGGAATACCCAAGAAACAATTCATATATCAAATGATGCCCAAGAAGAAGGAAGGAGATGCCCCTTGTCTTAGAAAGGCTCAGTGCAGCAGTGTAAGGGAATACCAGGTCAGAGAAGTGGAAGGGGGTTGGTTGGGGAACAGCGGGAGGGAAAAAGGCTTTTGGGACTTTTAGGGAGGGGAGATCTGGGAAAGGGGAAATCATTTGAAATGTAAATAAAAATATATCTAATAAAAAATAAATTAAAAACTAATAAAGGTTTGAAATTCAGGGGGAAAAATCCTCTGTCGGATGCATAGCTGGAGCTGATTCTTTTCTGCTCTGTGTACTTCCACGTCACTGGATCGATATTTTAAAGCTATAAAGAGAATTTTAGTTTGAGGCTCTACTGCCAATTGATGGCATTTATTCTTAGGCAAATGGAGTCCTAGTTCCTTTTCTGGGTTTGTGTCTTCTATTATATTACCTATGCTTTCCTCTCAAAATTTTAACATTTGAGGTTTCTAATTGATATATTAATCAACTTGGGCCTATATTTTCTGCAGACTTACAAAATAATCAAATTTCATTCTTCTGCATGTAGTCACTTTTCTCAGCATCATTAAAGATCCTATTTTGCTTTGTTTTGTTTTCCAGTACACATATTTGTAGTCATTTTCAAATATCAGATGTCCATAGTTACATACACTCATGTTTGGGTTTTCTACTGTATTTTATTATTTGATATGTCTATATTTATGCCTATACCTTATTGATTTCAATAGCTGTATCGTATATGTTGAAATATGGACAGGAAATCTCTCCAGAAATGTTCTTTTTGTCAAGATATTTCTGACTATATAAGCATTTTATAAGTGAATTTATGAGTGAACTTCATATTTCTTTTTTATATCTGTGAAGGACACAGATATATCATATAGATACCAGAACAGGGAAGTGAGAAGGGGCGAATGGGGGAACAGGGGGAGGGAAGAGGGCTTATGGGATTTTTGGGGAGGGGAGATCCAGGAAAGGGGAAATCATTTGAAATGTAAATAAAGAATATATCTAATTAAAAATTAAAAACAAGAATGTTATTGTCTTTGAGGTTATTGTGAATGGGGATGTTTCCCTGTTTTTATTATTATTATTATTATTATTATTATTATTATTATTATTATTAAAAAGGTCCAAGGGCCTCCCCTCCTATTGATGCCTGATAAGGTGGTCCTGTGGAGGCTTGATGCCCCAAGGTAGGGGGATGCTAGAGTTATGAAGCAGTAGAAGGTGGGTGGATGGAGGACCACTCTCTTAGAAACAAAGGGGACAGGGAATGGGATGGGGGTTTTGCAGAGAGGAGACCAGAAGTTAGACAACACTTGAAATGAAAATAAATAAAAAAGAAAAAAAGAAAAGGTCCTGATTTTATTTATAAGTTGATTTTTATCTCATATCACTTTGCTGATTGTATTATTTAATTATTCTAGAAATTTTCTGGTGGCATCATGGAATCTGTCATGTAAAATACCGTTTCATTTTGAAATAGGGATGGTTTGACCCCTTTTTCTACTTTTATTGCTTCAGTTTTTGTCTCTTGACTCATTTCTTTGGATTAAATACTTCGAGCCCTATATGGATAAGAAGTGTGGACAATAAGCCAGATTCATTCCAAGATTTGATGTAATTGCTTTCATTTTCTTCATTTAAGATCATTTAATAATGGACTCAAGGTGTCCTTTGCCTTACAGAAACTTGGTAATTTTATGAGGTCCCATTTGTCAATTCTTGATCTTAGAGCATAAGCTATTGGTGTTCTGTTTAGAAAAGTTAGGGGAAATTTTCCCCTGTGACCATGTCCTCCAGGGTCTTCCCCAATTTCTTTTCTATTAGTTTCAGTGTGTCTGGCTTTATGTAGAGGTCCTTGATCCACTTGGAGTTGATCTTAGTACAAAGAGATAAGAGTGGATCAATTCGCATTCTTCTGCATGCTGACCTCCAGTTGAACCAGCACCATTTGTTGAAGAGGCTATCTTTTTTTCCACTGGATGGTTGTGGCTCTTTTATCAAAGATCAAGTGACCATAAGTCTGTGGGTTCATTTCTGGGTCTTCGATTCTATTGCATTGATCTACTTGCCTGTTGTTGTACAAATACCATGCAGTTTTTAACACAATTGCTCTGTAGTACTGCTTGAGGTTGGGGATATTGATTCCCCCAGAAGTGCTTTTTATTTTTGAGAATAGTTTTAGCTATCTTGGGTTTTTTTGCTATTTCGGATGAATTTGAAAATTGCTCTTTCTAAATCTATGAAGAATTGAGTTGGGATTTTGATGGGGATTGCATTGAATCTGTAGATTGCTTTTGGCAAGATGGCCATTTTTACTATATTGATCCTGCCAATCCAAGAGCAAGAAATATTTTTTCATCTTCTGATGTCTTCTTCAATTTCTTTCTTCAAAGACTTGAAGTTCCTGTCATACAGATCTTTCACTTGTTTGGTTAGAGTCATGCCAAGATAATTTATATTGTTTGTGGCTATTGTGAAGGGTTTCATTTCCCTAACTTCTTTCTCAGCCTGCTTATCCTTTGAGTATAGGAAGGCTATTGATTTGCTTGAGGGGATTTGCAGCCACATAGGAGGAAAAATAATGTTCACCAGCCAGTACCCCCAGAGCTCCCAGGGACTGAACCACTAACCAAAGAGTACACATGGAGGGATCCAAGGATCTAGCTACATATGTAGCAGAGGATGGCCTGTTCAGACATCAATGAGAGGAGAGGCCATTGGTCCCGAAATGGATCAATGCCCCAGTGAAGGGGAATGCCAGGTCAGAAGAGTGGGAGGGGAGGGTTGGTAAGCAGGGAGAGGGGAGGGGTGATTTCAGAGGGGTAAAAAGGAGGAAAGTGGATAACATTTGAAATGTAAATGAAGCAAATATCTAAAAATTAAAAAGAAAAAATAAGATCATCTAATATAATCGCGGATGTGTGTTTGGCATACATAACTTTTATTTTATCTAGTCCCGATCTTTCTAGGACTTTTATCATGTTGGATTTGTCTTTTCTTTTTTCTTTTCTTTTCTTTTCTTTTCTTTTCTTTTCTTTTCTTTTCTTTTCTCTTCTCTTCTTTTCTTTTCTTTTCTTTTCTTTTCCTCTTTTCTTTCCTTTTCCTCTCTCTTTTTTTTTAATTCCTACTGAGGTCACCATGCATTATTTGTCTTTGTGTCCATGTATATGGTTTATTATATTTGTTGACTGCTATATCTTGATATGTTGATCATTCATTTCTCAGCTAAATCTAATGGAAAATAATATCTGATCTTCTTGATGTATGTCTGTATTTCAAGTTGCTACCATTTTATTGAAAAATTTTTAATCTATGTTATTTTCATATTGTTCTGTAGATTTGTTTTTTGTTCATTTTGGTTTGTTTTTGGTTTGTTTGGTTTTGTTTGCATTAGGGTTGTTTACTTTACCTAGTTATGGTTTTAGAGTAACACTGATTTTATAGAACAATTTGGAACGTGCTCCGTTTTTTCTTTTTCTTCCTTTTGTTTCTTCTTTTTCCCTTTTATTCTTTCCTCCTCCCTTCCTCCTCCCCTCCCCCTTTCTTCTCTTCCCTCCTCTGTGTCTTTCTTCTCTCTCTCTCTCTCTCTCTCTCTCTCTCTCTCTCTCTCCTTTTAACAAGAAGGATTAACTCTAGATACTCTTTTAAAGGGTGGTGGGTGTGTTGCTATAAATCTATCTAATTACTGCTTTGATCTTTTCATTTATTCTGCATCCATTTAGGGTCTGGCTCTTTTGGTTTAAATTTGAAATTTTGAATGAATCAAAAATTCCAACATCACCCTCCTGCAACATAAAACTAAACATATTGATAGCTTATTCATTTTAATATTCTAATTTTTTTATTAATTGCTTTTTTATTTAATTTTTATTTTCTATATTCTATGTTTACATTCCAAAGGCTTTCCTCTTTCCCAGTTCCCTCCCACCATATGTCCCATAATTCTTCTCTCCCCCAACTATTCCCCAATCATCCCCGCTCCCCCGATTTCTCTGTTCTGGGTCTACAATAATGGATCCAATCTTTACAGGCCCAGGGTCCTCTCCTTTCTTCTTCTTGGGAGTCATTTGACTTGATAATTGTGCCTTGAGCATTTAGGGCTTCTGGGCTCATTAATATCCACTTATCAGTGATTGCATTTCATGTGTATTCTTTTGTGATTGGGTTAGCTCACTTAGGATGATAGTTTCCAGATCTAACCATTTACCTACAAATTGCATGAGTTCATTATTTTTAATTGCTGAGTAGTACTCCATTGTATAAATATACCACATTTTCTGTATCCATTCCTCTTTTGAGGGATATCTGGGCTCCTTCCAATTTCTGGCTATTATAAACAAGGCTGCTATAAACATAGTGGAGCATGTGTCTTTATTGTATGCAGGGGAATCCTCTGGGTATATGCCCAGGAGTGGTATGCCAGGGTCCTCTGGAAGTGGCATGCCCAATTTTCTGAGGAACCGCCACACTGATTTCCAGAGCGGTTTTACCATTTTGCAATCCCACCAACAGTGGAGGAGTGTTCCTCTTTCTCCACATCTTTGCCAGCACTTGTTGTCTCTTGAGTTTTTAATCTTAGCCATTCTGACTGGTGTGAGGTGGAATCTCAGGGTTGTTTTGATTTGCATTTCCCTGATGACTAATGATGTTGAAGATCTCTTAAGGTGTTTCTCGGCCATCTGAATTTCTTCAGGTGAAAATTCTTTGTTTAGCTCTGTACCCCATTTTTGATAAGGTTATTTGGTTCTTTGGGGTCTAACTTCTTGAGTTCTTTGTATATATTGGATATTAGCCCTCTGTCGGATGTGGGGTTGGTGAAGATCATTTCCCACTTTGTTGGTTGCTGTTTTGTCCTTCTGACAGATTCTTTATCAGCTCTAATGCTAAAATGTTTGTCCTGAATTATGTTAATTTGGGCCATTTCTTTTTTTCTTTTGGTTAGTTAGACAGAGATTCTGTTTAGTCCCAATTTATTTTTCTTTCTTTTTTTTTTTTTCTTGGTTTTTCAAGACAGGTTTTCTCTGTGTAGCTCCAGCTGTCCTGGAACTCACTTGGTAGACCAGGCTGGCCTCGAACTCAGAAATCTGCCTGCCTCTGCCTCCCAAGTGCTGGGATTAAAGGCATACACCACCACTGCCTGGCCCAATTTATTTTTCAAATAACTAGCTCATACTGATATTTTTATTTTTTTATTTTTATTAGTCTTTTTTATTCATTTACATTTCAAATGTTATATTTTTCTTGGTTACCCCTCCATAATCCCTCATCTCTTCCCCTCTTTCCCACCTTCCCTTTCTCTCTGAGGGTGCTCCTCAACTCGGTCAAGCCTCACAAATCTAACATTCCCCTGTACTAGGGCATCAGACTTCCATAAGACCAAGGGCCTTCACTCCCATTGATGTAATGGGAATTGATATAATAATTTTGGAAAATATACAATTTTACTGATCACTATAATTTTCTATAAAATTAAAAACTAAGAACACTGAATTAAAATGTTCTAAGCTCATAATACAATATAACTTTTCCCTCACATTTTTTATGCAACAGATTTAATAATTGGTAATGAAATTATGCAAAGTAGAATTGAATTGAATACAAAACAATAAAACACCTCAAAAACAATTTTAATCAAATCATAATTAGTATGGTGAATACATGGTGAATTATTACTGTCTTATTGAAATCCTAATAATATAATCTGGAAAATAAAATAATCTGGATAAAAACTTTATTTTGATCTATTAACTTGACTGAAACAGTAAAGTTATAAATGATATCAACTGATTCTTAAATTAAAGTTTTTGAGATGGTTAATATATTCTCGTAATAAGTGGGTTTCTTAAATTTGGTATATATCTTAATACATTCATTACTCATTATATTGAAGGCAATATGTAAAACATTATTACATATTTTATACACTGATGTTACTTACTCAGATTGTTCTATTAGAACTCACTTTATATTATAATAAAAATATTCTGCATGATTAATATTTTGTGTAGCTGAAAATTACATATATTATTTCTACTCTCTAAATGTAATATTTTAAGCTGGTGTACAAATAAATAAATTATGGAAATTCTAAGGTTCTTTGAAATCAAAATTCAGAAAATCAAAGATTATGAAAAATTAGAAGGTAAACAAAATTTAATATACTTATAAACATAAAAAAGAATTTAAAGTATTAGCAACTCAAGTTCATGTTAATCAACAAAAGCATTAGTGGTTTAAATGAGATCTTTTAAGGTAAGAAGGAAACAGAGGCTTAATTAACACATGAAAACATTAAATAGATTTAAAATGGTGAAATACAAATTAAAGAAATATTTGTATTAAAGCTGTCTTTGAGGAGTCATTTCACCTCCTACCTTGCTTCTATCTTTTGTTCCCCCAGAGAGAAGACATTCAGTACATATTTTATGACATTCTTTATTCATGCATACTGAAGGCAATGTAGAGAATATGATTGATTACACATATACCTCCTGAAGTTAGTTTACTCAGATTGTTCTATCAGAACTCCCCCATTGCTATCTTCTACTGTCCATTGCTACCATAAAATGACAGTTTGTGCTTTATTTTGATCTATTAATGCTTATTTATTTTAGAAGTATATTTTCTATGAAATTGACTTCCCATCGCCTACCTTGCACATGCATGTGGGTTGGGTGCATTGTGTAAGTTGGAGACAAAAATGTAAATATAGTCTACCAGTTATTGGTAGACATAAATTAAGTTTTCTCAGTTTAATTTTCTCAAAATTTATTTATTGTTTTTATCTTATCCATGTGTTCCATTTGTGTGCAGTTTCAGAACAGCCTAAAGACAATGCAGGAAGCCTTTGAATTGAAGATATAGAAAGTTGTAAGCCACTGTTTGGGTGCTGAGATTAGAACCTGAGACTTCTGATAAAAGAACAAGTGCTCATAACCACTGTGCCATCTCTCCAACACATGGATATCCATTGAATAATCATAGTTAAGCATTTCAGAAAATCCCATAGGAAGAAAAACAGTAGCAACCAACCAGACCCCCCTCCCCCCCCCCCCCGCAAAGCTACCAGGGACTAAACCACCAACCAAAGAGAATGTGTCTCCATGGCTCCAGCTGCATATGTAATAGAGGATAGCTTTATCTGGCATGAATGGGAGGAGAAGCCCTTGTTCCTGTGAAGGCTTGATGCAGCCGTGAAGAGAAATGACAGGGCGGTGAGGTGGGAGTGAGTTGGTGGGTGGGAGAGTTCCCTCATAGAAGCAGTGGGAGAGAGGATGGAATGGGGGGAATAAGGAGGGGAAACAGGAAAGGGAATAACATTTGAAATGTAAATAAATAAAATATCCAATTTAAAAAAAAAAAAAGGAATGTCTGCTATGAGATGTAGGAATATTGAAGGCTTTTTTCCCCAGTCTGTAGGTTGCTGATTTGTCTTATTGGCTGTGTCCTTTGCCTTACAGAAGCTTTCCAGTTTCACGAGGTCTCATTTATCAATTCTTGGTCTTAGAGCATGAGCCATTGTAGTTCTGTTTAGAAAATTTCCCCCTGTGCCAATGATTTCAAGGCTCTTTCCCACTTTCTCTTCTACTAGATTCAGTGTTTCTGATTTTATGTTGAGGTCCTTGATCCTCTTGGACTTGAGCTTTGTTCAAGGTGACAAATAAGTGTTTAATTTTATTTTTTCTACATATAGCCAGCCAGTTAGACCAGTATCATTTATTGAAGACTTTCTTTTTTTCATTGTATGTTTTTGGCTTCTTTGTCAAAGATTAACTGTCCATAACTGTGGGACTTTATTTCTAGGTCTTCAATTGTTTTCCATTGATCAATGTGTCTGTCTCCATACCAGTACTATGCAGTTTTTATCACTATTGCTCTGTAGTATTGCTTGAGGTCAGGGATGGTGATTCCCGCTGAAGTTCTTTTACTTTTAAAAATTGTTTTTGCTATTCTATTTTTTGTTTTTTTTTGTTTTGTTTGTTTGTTTCTTGCCTTTCCAGATGAATTTTGAAAATTGCCCTTTCCATGTCTTTGAAGAATTGTGTTGTGATTTTGATGGAGAGTGCATTGAATCTATAGATTGCCTTACCACCAAAAGAAAAAAAAAAACCAACCCAATCAATAAACAATGTATAGAACTAAAGTGAGAATTCACAACAGAGGAATCTTTAATGGTTGAGAAGCACCTAAAGAAATGTTCAAAGTCCTTAGTAATCAGAGAAATGAAAAACCAAACTACCCTGAGATTCTACCTTATATCATTTTGAATGGCTAAGATCAAAACCTCAGGTGACAGCACATGTTGGTGAGGATGTGGAGAAAGAGGAAAGCTCCACCATTGTTGGTGAGATTGAAAACCACTCTGGAAATCAATCTGGAGGTTCCTCAGAAAAATGGAAATAGATCTATCTGAAGACTCAGCAATACAGGGAATATATTCAAAAGATGCCTCACCATGCTATAGGGCCATGTGTGTTCCACTGTGTTCATAGTGGCCTTGTTGTAATAGCCAGAAGCTGGAAACAACTCAGATATCCCACAACAGAAGAATGGATACAGAAAATGTCGAGATGCATATGCAGCAGAGAATGGACTTGTTGGACATCAAAGGGGGGAGAAGGCCTTGTTTTTGAGAAGCCTTGATACCCTAGTATAGGGGAATGCCATGACCAGGAAGCAGGAGTGGGTGGATTGGTGAGCGCGGGGGGGGGGGAGTGAGTTAGGGGATTTCCGATGGAAGGGACCAAGAAAGGGGACGTATATATATATATTTTATATATATATATATATATATATATATATATATATATATATATATATAATAAAAAATGTGGTTCATTTACACACTGGAATACTACTCAGCTATTAAGAATGAAGACATCGAGACACTGCCTGCGGAACCAGGTACCCGAGACAGCCCGAGTTTAAGACCTCCAGGGACTCAGGTCTGGAACAGGAGCTGTGCACAGAGTAGTGGTTTAGGGTACAGCGGCCGTGCCTGCGCTCTGCACTCTCAGGCCAGACCCTGAACCACCTGCAGGCAGCACCATCTTGCCTGCAGCATCCCATCCAGCCGGTGGCGGGGAAGCCAGACCCAACAAGCTTGCCAGGGGCTCAGACCCAGCTGGCGGAACCAGATAACTGAGATATCCCAACATTAAGACCCCTGGGGAAACAGGATACCAAACAGCAAACCCTGAGCAGGACAGTGCAGAGGAGCTGCCCAACAGGCAGAACCAAGTACCTGGGATATTCTGAGTTTAAGACCTCAGGAGACTCAGGCCACCTGTCAGCAATCTGTGAGCAGGAGCCCTACAGGGCAGTAGTTCAGGTGTCCTAGACGCTGGAAAATAGTCTTTCGAGCCCACAGGAGGGTCAAGCACCAGCTAGTAACTACAGGACCAACAAACACAGGAGTTAACCAGATGGCAAAAGGCAAACGTAAGATCGTTACTAACAGAAATCAAAGCAGTATGGCGGCATCTGAACCCAGTTCCCCAACAGCAATAAATCTTAGATACCCCGAAACACCAGAAAAACAAGACTCAGATCTAAAATCACTGGTCAGGTTGCTGATAGAGGAACACTTAGATAAATCTCTGAAAGTAATACATGAGAAAATAGATCAAAAGCTAGAAGCCCTTACAAGGCAAACACAATTAAACCTTGGATATCTCAACGCACCAGAAAAACAAGACTCAGATCTAAAATCACTGGTAAAGATGCAGATTGAGGATCACTTAGATAAATTTCTTAAAGTAATAGAGGAGAAAATAGATCAAAAACTAGAAGCCCATACAAGGCAGACACAAAAATCACTTAAAGAAATCCAGGAGAATATAGAGCAAAAAATGAATCCCAATGAGGGGGAGAAACAAAAATCACTTAAAGAAATACAAGAGAATATGGGTCATCAAGCAGAAGTCATAAAAGAGGAAACACAAACATCCCTTAAAGAATTACAGGAAAACACAAACAAGCAACTGAAAGATCTGAGCAAAACCATACAAAATCTAAAAACAGAAGTAGAAACAACTAAGCAATCACAAAGGGAGACAACTTTGGAGATAGAAAACCTTGGGAAGAAATCAGGAGTCATAGATGCAAATATCAACAATAGAATACAAGAGATAGAAGACAGAATCTCAGATGCTGAAGATACCATAGGAACCATGGATTCAACAATTAAAGAAAATGCAAAGTGCAAAAAGCTGGTAACCCAAAACATTCAGGAAATCCAGGACACAATGAGAAGACCAAACCTAAGTATTATAGGGATAGATGAGAATGAAGATCTACAACTTAAAGGGCCAGCAAATATCTTCTACAAAATTATGGAAGAAAACTTCCCCAACCTAAAGAAAGAGATACCCATGAATATAAAAGAAGCATATAGAAGCCCAAATAGACTGGACCAGAACAGAAATATTTCCCGTCACATAATAATCAAAACCCCAAATGTACTAAACAAAGAAAGAATATTAAAGGCAGCAAGAGAAAAAGGACAAGTAACATATAAAGGAAGACCTATCAGAATTACAGCAGACTTCTCACCTGAGACCATGAAAGCTAGAAGATCCTGGGCAGACCTCATGCAGACCCTAAGAGAACACAAACTTCAGCCAAAACTACTATACCCAGCAAAACTCTCAATCACCATAGATGGGGAAACCAAGGTATTCCTCAACAAAACCAAATTTGCACGATACTTATCTACAAACCCAGCCCTACAAAGGATAATAGGGGAAAAATACCAACACAAGGGGGGAAACAACACCCCAGAAGAAACAAAATAGAAACCCCATTTCATCCAATCCAAAAGAAGAGAAGCACTCAAATACAAACAAACAAACAAACAAACAAACAAAAAATAACGCCCAAAATGTCAGGAAGTAATAATTACTATTCCTTAATATCTCTTAATATCAATGGACTCAATTCCCCAATCAAAAGACACAGACTAACAGACTGGATACTGAAACAGGACCCTACATTTTGCTGCATACAGGAAACACATCTCAGTGTCAAAGACAAACACCACCTTAGAGTAAAAGGCTGGAAGACAGTTTTACAAGCAAATGGTCCCAGGAAACAAGCCAGAGTAGCCATTCTAATATCAGATAAAATTGACTTTCAACCTAAAGTCATCAAAAGAGAAACAGAAGGTCACTTCCTGCTTCTCAAAGGGAAGATCCACCAAGAAGAATTCTCAATACTGAACATCTATGCACCAAATGTAAGGGCACCCTCTTTCGTAAAAGAAACCTTACTTAAGCTTAAAGCACACATCGCACCTAACATAATAATTGTAGGTGACTTCAACACTCCACTCTCCTCAATGGACTGATCAGGAAAGCAGAAACTAAACTGAGACACAGTGAAACTAATTGAAGCTTTGGACCAATTTAACAGATATATATAGAACATTCCATCCTAAAGCAAAAGAATATTCCTTTTTCTCAGCACCGCACAGTACCTTCTCAACAATTGATCATATAATTGGTCACAAGACAGACCTCAACAAATACAAGAAGATCAAACTAATCCCATGTCTCCTATCGGGTCACTATGGAGTAAAAGTGGTCTTCAATAGCAAGAACAATAGAAAGCCCACATACACATGGAAACTGAACAATAATCTACTCAATGACACCTTGGTCAAGGAAGAAATAAAGAAAGAAATCAAACACTTTTTAGACTTCAATGAAAATGAAGGTACGACCTACCCAAATGATTGGGACACAATGAAAGCAGTACTAAGAGGAAAACTCATAGCCCTGAGTGCCTCCAAAAAGAAACTGGAGAGAGCATACACTAGCAACTTAACAGCACACCTGAAGGCCCTGGAACAAAAAGAAGCTAACTCACCCAGGAGGAGTAGGAGAGAGGAAATCTTCAAACTAAGGGCTGAAATCAATCAAGTAGAAACAAAGAGAACCATACAAAGAATCAACAAAACCAAGAGCTGGTTCTTTGAGAAAATCAACAAGATAGATAAACCCTTAGCTAGACTAACCAAAGGGCACAGAGACAGTATCCAAATTAACAAAATTAGAAATGAAAAGGGCGATATAACAACAGAAACGGAGGAAATTCAAAAGATCATCAGATCCTACTACAAAAGCCTATACTCAAAACAACTGGAGAATCTGGAGGAAATGGACAATTTCCTAGAGAGATACCAAATACCAAAATTAAATCAGCATCAAGTAGATCAGCTAAACAGTCCCATAACCCCCAAAGAAATAGAAGGGATTATAGAAAGCCTCCCCCCCAAAAAAATTCTGGACCAGATGGGTTTAGTGCAGAATTCTACCAGACCTTCAAAGAAGACTTAACACCAATACTCTTCAAACTATTCCACAAAATAGAGATAGAAGGGACACTGCCCAACTCGTTGTTCGAAACCACAATCACGCTGATACCTAAACCACAAAAAGATCCAACAAAGAAAGAGAACTACAGGCCAATTTCTCTTATGAATATTGACGCAAAAATACTAAATAAAATTCTTGCCAACCTAATCCAAGAACATATCAAAACGATCATTCACCATGATCAAGTAGGCTTCATTCCAGGGATGCAGGGATGGTTCAATATACGGAAATCCATCAATGTAATCCACTATATAAACAAACTAAAAGAAAAAAACCACATGGTCGTCTCATTAGATGCTGAAAAAGCATTCGACAAAATTCAGCATCCTTTCATGGTAAAAGTCTTGGAA
The DNA here is from genome assembly GCA_964023405.1 of Apodemus agrarius. Classification (NCBI taxonomy): domain Eukaryota; kingdom Metazoa; phylum Chordata; class Mammalia; order Rodentia; family Muridae; genus Apodemus; species Apodemus agrarius. The sequence goes on along the minus strand of OZ030009.1, from coordinate 129,738,405 downwards.
AGAGCAAGAATTCAAGGCCCATACCTAAACATAGTAAAAGCAATCTACAGCAAACCAGTAGCCAACATCAAAATAAATGGAGAGAAACTTGAAGCAATCCCACTAAAATCAGGGACTAGACAAGGCTGCCCTCTCTCTCCATATCTTTTCAATATAGTACTTGAAGTTCTAGCGAGAGCAATTAGAAAACATAAGGAAGTCAAAGGGATACAAATTGGAAAGGAAGAAGTCAAACTATCACTATTTGCAGACGATATGATAGTATACTTAAGTGACCCAAAAAACTCCACCAGAGAACTTCTACAGCTGATAAACAACTTCAGCAACGTGGCTGGTTATAAAATTAACTCAAGCAAATCAGTAGCCTTCTTGTACTCAAAGGACAAGCAGGCTGAGAAAGAAGTTAGGGAAATAACACCCTTCACAATAGCCACAAACAACATAAAGTACCTTGGCGTAACTCTAACCAAACAAGTGAAAGATCTGTATGACAGGAACTTCAAGTCCCTGAAGAAAGAAATCGAAGAAGACCTCAGGAGATGGAAAAATATTTCTTGCTCCTGGATTGGCAGGATCAATATAGTAAAAATGGCCATCTTGCCAAAAGCAATCTACAGATTCAATGCAATCCCCATCAAAATCCCAAATCAATTCTTCATAGATCTAGAAAGAGCAATTCTCAAATTCATCTGGAGCAATAAAAAACCCAGGATAGCTAAAACTATTCTCAACAATAAAAGGACTTCTGGGGGAATCAATATCCCTGACCTCAAGCAGTACTACAGAGCAATTGTGTTAAAAACTGCATGGTATTGGTACAGCAACAGGCAGGCAGATCAAGGCAATAGGATTGAAGACCCAGAAATGAACCCACAGAATTATGGTCACTTGATCTTTGATAAAGGAGCCACAACCATCCAGTGGAAAAAAGATAGCCTTTTCAACAAATGGTGATGGTTCAACTGGAGGTCAACATGGAGAAGAATGCGAATTGACCCAGTCTTAATTCCTTGTACTAAGATCAACTCCAAGTGGATTAAGGACCTCCAGATAAAACCAGACACACTGAAACTATTAGAAAAGAAACTTGGGAAGACCCTGGAGGACATGGGCACAGGGGTAAAGTTCCTGAACAGAACACCAATAGCTTATGCTCTAAGATCAAGAATTGACAAATGGGACCTCATAAAATTACAAAGTTTCTGTAAGGCAAAGGACACTGTCAGAAGGACAAAACGGCAACCAACAACGTGGGAAATGATCTTCACCAACCCCACATCCGACAGAGGGCTAATATCCAATATATACAAAGAACTCAAGAAGTTAGACCCCAAAGAACCAAATAACCCTATCAAAAAATGGGGTACAGAGCTCAACAAAGAATTTTCACCAGAAGAAATTCAGATGGCCGAGAAACACCTTAAGAGATGTTCAACATCATTTGTCATCAGGGAAATGCTAATCAAAACAACCCTGAGATTCCACCTCACACCAGTCAGAATGGCTAAGATTAAAAACTCAAGAGACAACAGGTGCTGGTGAGGATGTGGAGAAAGAGGAATACTCCTCCACTGTTGGTGGGATTGCAAAATGGTAAAACCGCTCTGGAGATCAGTGGGGGTGTTCCTCAGAAAATTGGGCATGTCCCTTCCAGAGGACCCTGGCATACCACTCCTGGGCATATACCCAGAGGATTCCTCTGCATACAATAAAGACACATGCTCCACTATGTTTATAGCAGCCCTGTTTATAATAGCCAGAAATTGGAAGGAGCCCAGATATCCCTCAAAAGAGGAATGGATACAGAAAATGTGGTATATTTATACAATGGAGTACTACTCAGCAATTAAAAATAATGAACTCATGCAATTTGTAGGTAAATGGTTAGATCTGGAAACTATCATCCTAAGTGAGCTCACCCAATCACAAAAGAATACACATGAAATGCAATCACTGATAAGTGGATATTAATGAGCCCAGAAGCCCTAAATTCTCAAGACACAATTAGCAAGTCAAATGACTTCCAAGAAGAAGAATGGAGAGGACCCTGGGCCTGTAAAGATTGGATCCAGTATTGTAGACCCAGAACAGAGAAATCGTGTGTGTGTGTGGGGGGAATAGCAGGGGGAGAGAGAGGAATTATGGGACATATGGTGGGGGGGGTAATTGGGAAAGGGGAAAACCTTTGGAATGTAAACATAGAATATAGAAAATAAAAAAAATAACTAAAAAAATATAGTATATGTTAACAATGGAATTTTATTCAGTCCTAAAGTAATAGTAAGATTATGTTATTCTTTATTCTTCAATAAATAAAATGATGAAGTGGATATGTCAAACAAAAAATCAGATTAAGAAGGACAGATACTATATATTTCTTCTCATGAAAAAATAAAATAGATTTAAACTTAAAAAAAAATAATAGCTAGAATTTGGAAACAGCCTAGATGGCCATCAGCTGATGAATGTATAATGAAAATGTGGCACATTTACACAATGGAATATTATTCACTTGTAAAAAAATGAGATTACAAAATTTGCAGACAAATGGGTAAAGCTATAAACAATCATAAGTGAGGTAACCCAGACCCATGATAACATTTTATGTTTTCTATTACACATGGATCTGATGCTTTAGACGTGTTTCATTTAGAATACTCACAGAGGTTTGGAAGGTAGAAGGGGAGCAGGGGGTATAAGGGGTCTTCTGAGGAAAGGGAAATATAATATATTGTTATACAGGGATAAAGCAGAAATTAGAACAGGGGGAATAAAAAGGGTAGGATGGGGCAAGAAAGTGGGGGGATTAAAGGGGGAAATTAACATTAAAGCTCTTTTGAAAAGCCAAAAAAAAAAAAATAGAAAAAGAATGAAGACATCCTGAGTTTTGTAGGCAAATGGATGAAACTAGAAAATATCATCCTGAGTGATATAGCTCAGACCCAAAAGTACATGCATACTGTGTACTTACTAAGTGAATATTGACCACACACACAAGAAAAAGTATAGAATACCCAAGATACAGTCCAAAGAACTCAAAAAGGTCAACAAGCTGATGATCCCAAGTGAGGACACCTCAGTCTCACTTGGGAGGGAGAATAAAACAATCACAAGTAGGGAGAGAGGGAGGGATCTGGGAGGGAAAGTAGACTAGGGAGAGTGCAGGGAGAAAGGGAACCTGAACTGGGACTGAGTGAGGGAAAAGGACTGAAGCTCTGAGGGCTTCAGAAAGAATGGAAACAGGTAACCTTGGGAGGTAGGAGTCTGGGGGGATCATCCAGAATGCACCAGACACCAGGAAGGTGAGAGACTCTCAGGACTCAACGGAAAGGACCTTAGATGAAATGCCTGACAGTAGGGAGATGGAACTTGTAGAGCCCACCTCCAGCAGGAAGACAGGGCATTAAGTGAGGGACAGGGTTGCCATCCCACAGTGAAAACACTGACCCACAATTGCTCCTGTTTGAAAGAACTGCAGCCATGGAAATGGAGAGGCTCCTGAGGAAAAGAAGGTCCAGTGACAGGCCCAAAGTGGGATCCAGCTCAAGGGGAGGCCCCAAGACCTGAAGCTATTACTGAGACTATGGAGCCCTCCCACAAAGGGACTTAACTGCCCTCTGGAAACTCCAACTAGTAGCTGAAAGAGTCAGTTGCAGATATTTGCCCCAAACCAAGGGACAGAAGCTGCTGATCCCTGTGTTTGAATTAGGGAAAAGCTAGAAGAAGCTGAGGAAGAGGGCAACTCAGTAGGAGGAGCAGCAGTCTCAGTTAACATGGCCCCTCCCCCACTCGAGATCTCTCAAACACTGGACCACCAACCATGCAGCATACGCCAGCTGATATGAGCCCCAACCCAACACATATACAGCAGAGGATGCCAAGTCTGGGTTCAGTGAGAGAAAACGGAGACCCCAGGGAGATTAGAGTTCTGGTTGGGTGAGGGGTAGGGAGTGGGGACATCCTTGTTGAGACAGGGGGTTCAGGAGGACTTATGGGATAAGGAAAAGTAGGAGGGTGGAGCTGCGGTGGGAAGGGGATAATATCTGTAGTGTAAATAAAAAATAAATACAAGATTTGTTTTTTAAAAAGGGAATGATAAAACAAATAAATTAATTCTAACATAATCACAAGCACCAAACTCTGAATAGCAAAATATCAAATGGTAGTAGTGAATGAATTTTAGATCAAACACTTATTGTTTAAAAACGAGTACATGTTTAATAACATGGTTATAAAAACAATTTCTGCTTTGAAAAGCAGTGCATTCAGCACAATATTTTTAAGATTTTTCAGTATATAGAAAAATCCACAAATAGGACAGTGTTATACATATAATAATGTTTCCTTTTAGAGGATTCTAGCAAAATTCTTTCTCTTTAAGCACTTTGTTTGTATTTATATAGAATTAAATGCATATTTATCACATTGAGAGTTTTTTTTATAAAAAACTGCCATGTTTTTAATATTCATATATTTATTATAGAGGTTTTCATGTCAAAAATTAGTTGTTGTATAAAGGGGAGTGCATAAGTTATGGAAATGTCTGGGTATAACAGAAGTTTTTAAATAATGTTCATTGAGTGAAGAATACACCTAATATTATTTTAGATTTCATAATCTATTTTCCTATTCTTTCTTTCTTAATATGTTGTTTCTTTTTTTTTCTTTTTTTTTCTATATTCTTTGTTTACATTCCAAAGGCTTTCCCCTTTCCCAGGTACCCCCCACCATATGTCCCATAATTCCTCTCCCCCCCCATGCTATTCCCCACTCTTCCCCCCCCCCACGATTTCTCTGTTCTGGGTCTACAATACTGGATCCAATCTTTACAGGCCCAGGGTCCTCTCCTTTTTTTCTTCTTGAGAGTCATTTGACTTGCTAATTGTGCCTTGAGTACTTAGGGCTTCTGGGCTCATTAATATCCACTTATCAGTGATTGCATTTTGTGTGTATTCTTTTGTGATTGGGTTAGCTCACTTAGGATGATAGTTTCCAGATCTAACCATTTACCTACAAATTGCATGAATTCATTATTTTTAATTGCTGAGTAGTACTCCATTGTATAAATATACCACATTTTCTGTATCCATTCCTCCTTTGAGGGATATCTGGGCTCCTTCCAATTTCTGGCTATTATAAACAAGGCTGCTATAAACATAGTGGAGCATGTGTCTTTGTTGTATGCAGAGGAATCCTCTGGGTATATGCCCAGGAGTGGTATGCCAGGGTCCTCTGGGAGTGGCATGCCCAATTTTCTGAGGAACTGCCACACGGATTTCCAGAGTGGTTTTACCATTTTGCAATCCCACCAACAGTGGAGGAGTGTTCCTCTTTCTCCACATCCTCGCCAGCAATTGTTGTCTCTCGAGTTTTTAATCTTAGCCATTCTGACTGGAGTGAGGTGGAATCTCAGGGTTGTTTTGATTTGCATTTCCCTGATGACTAATGATGTTGAACATCTCTTAAGGTGTTTCTCGGCCATCCGAATTTCTTCTGGTGAAAATTCTTTGTTGAGCTCTGTACCCCATTTTTTGATAGGGTTATTTGGTTCTTTGGGGTCTAACTTCTTAGGTTCTTTGCATATATTGGATATTAGCCCTCTGTCGGATGTGGGGTTGGTGAAGATCATTTCCCACGTTGTTGGTTGCCGTTTTGTCCTTCTGACAGTGTCCTTTGCCTTACAGAAACTTTGTAATTTTATGAGGTCCCATTTGTCAATTCTTGATCTTAGAGCATAAGCTATTGGTGTTCTGTTCAGGAACTTTACCCCTGTGCCCATGTCCTCCAGGGTCTTCCCAAGTTTCTTTTCTAATAGTTTCAGTGTGTCTGGTTTTATGTGGAGGTCCTTGATCCACTTGGAGTTGATCTTAGTACAAGGAGATAAGAGTGGGTCAATTCGCATTCTTCTGCATGTTGACCTCCAGTTGAACCAGCACCATTTGTTGAAAAGGCTATCTTTTTTCCACTGGATGGTTGTGGCTCCTTTATCAAAGATCAAGTGACCATAATTCTGTGGGTTCATTTCTGGGTCTTCAATCCTATTGCCTTGATCTACCTGCCTGTTGCTGTACCAATACCATGCAGTTTTTAACACAATTGCTCTGTAGTACTGCTTGAGGTCAGGGATATTGATTCCCCCAGAAGTCCTTTTATTGTTGAGAATAGTTTTAGTTATCCTGGGTTTTTTGTTGCTCCAGATGAATTTGAGAATTGCTCTTTCTAGATCTATGAAGAATTGATTTGGGATTTTGATGGGGATTGCATTGAATCTGTAGATTGCTTTTGGCAAGATGGCCATTTTTACTATATTGATCCTGCCAATCCAGGAGCAAGAAATATTTTTCCATCTCCTGAGGTCTTCTTCGATTTCTTTCTTCAGGGACTTGAAGTTCCTGTCATACAGATCTTTCACTTGTTTGGTTAGAGTTACGCCAAGGTACTTTATGTTGTTTGTGGCTATTGTGAAGGGTGTTATTTCCCTAACTTCTTTCTCAGCCTGCTTGTCCTTTGAGTACAAGAAGGCTACTGATTTGCTTGAGTTAATTTTATAACCAGCCACGTTGCTGAAGTTGTTTATCAGCTGTAGAAGTTCTCTGGTGGAGTTTTTTGGGTCACTTAAGTATACTATCATATCATCTGCAAATAATGATACTTTGACTTCTTCCTTTCCAATTTGTATCCCTTTGACTTCCTTATGTTGTCTGATTGCTCTCGCTAGAACTTCAAGTACTATATTGAAAAGATATGGAGAGAGAGTACAGCCTTGTCTAGTCCCTGATTTTAGTGGAATTGCTTCAAGTTTCTCTCCATTTATTTTGATGTTGGCTACTGGTTTGCTGTAGATTGCTTTTACTATGTTTAGGTATGGGCCTTGAATTAATATGTTGTTTCTGCATCCTGTTTTATAAATTATTTCTCTAACATCATTTCTAATTTTTCTCATTCAATTTACCATTAATTTGTCATTTCTGAAGATGTTTGGAAAGAAGACAACACTATATCAATTTTCAAGTGATTCTTCAATGTCTTCCTTTGGTCAAATATATTAACATTATTCTTGTACTTTTGTTTTCATATTTTAATCTCAAATCAAAAATGACATTTACACAGGTAAATGAATGAGGTGTATAGACATCTGAACCACAGATAAAGGTTCAAAAGAAGCATGTAGTGAAGACATAAGGTTTCAGGTATTTTAAGTATTTTTTAAAAAATTTAAATACAATAGATTAAATATATTTATAAACTATGTACCCTAAAATATAGAGCAATTTATATAAGTCAGTCTTAAGAAAAACTTTTTGGAAAAAAATCATAAATTTCAGTAATAATTTTTCCAGAACATTCCATAAAGTTATATGCAAAATATGGATATTGGCAGAAAATATGAATCAAAATTGATGTGCCTAACTTATCAAACACAAATAGTTGACATCAGTGAAAGTATGGTTATTGGAATTGCTCTAGGTGTAAATTCTTAATTATGTATCAAAGTTGAGCTTTGAAAATAAAGAAACATAAAACATTATGTGAAATATAAAAGTAAATATAGAAAATTTTGTCTGAGCAAAAATAAATCAGGGTTAAAAATTGATCTCCATACTGTTTTCTTACAAATGTGTAATGAGAGAAGCCAGTTGCCAGAAGTCCATGTTGGCCACCCACTAGGTGAACTCTCATTCTTAGGATCCCTCCACCTTAGCCCTAATCTGTTACTCATTGTGTTCCAGCCCCAAGTCAGGTGGAGACACCATACTCAACCTCAGGCCACACTGGCCAGAAAACCAGAAGAAAAATAGAAACCAAGGAACAAAACACCCATCTCACAAAGACAAGCACAGAAATTCGCACCTAAACCTGTAATCACTCCAAACCCAGATGCCTAAATGTCAGCATAAGAACACTCTCAACAATAGCCAAGTCAGTATTTCTCCAAAACCAAGCTATCCTATTTCATTAAACTCTGAATATTCCCATACAGCTAACACATAAGAAAAATACCTTAAAACCAACTTCATGAAGACAATAGAGGTCCTTAAAGAGGATTTGAATGAATCCCTTAAAAAAAAACAATAAGGAAAGATAAAGAATTAATAATTGAGACGTAATGAAAAGGTTCTGTAAAGGGCATTATCTAAAAGATAAGAGAGCATCCTAAAATCTTCACCAACCCTACATCTGAAAGAGTGCTTATATCATGTATACACACACACACACACACACACACACACACACACACATATGTACACATAGAAATCAATAACCAAATAATCCAATTAAAAATAGTGAGCAGTTCTAAACAGAGAATTCTCAACAGAGTAATCTCTAAAGGACAAGAAGCACTCAATGAAATGTTCAACATTCCTAGTCATCAGAAATGCAAATCAAAATGACTTTGAGATTTCATCTTACACCACGCAGAATGGCTAAGATCAAATACATAAGCAACCCCTTATGCTGAAGAAGATGTGCAGCAAGAGGAACACTCTTCCATTGATGGTAAGACTGCATAATTGTAATGCCACTTTGGAAATCAATTTGGTGGTTTCTTGGAAAAGTAGGAATATATCCACCTCAATACCTAGCTGTACCACTCCTGGAAATATACCCCCCAAAATGCTCTACCATACTACTGCCACGGACCGACTCAGTGGGAACACACGTGGGGGAATCAGGGTCTTTGGTATGCAGGAAGGCACTGGTCGCGGCGTGAAATGACAGACAGACACACACAAGATCTGAATGCGTCTGAATGCACTTTACTGTTCTGAGGCAGGCATTTTTATACACACTCAAGTTGATATTTCAGTGAAATGTTTACAAAGAATGGTTACCATGAGTAACTGGCACAAGGAAATACAAATGAATCAGGCATGAACATCAGAGATTACACACAAGGTTATCGCGTCCCTCTGTAGTCAATAATAAATTAGTAATTCAAGAGTCAGAGACTACACACAAGGTTATCGCGTCCCTCTGTAGTCAATAATAAATTAGTAATTCAAGAGTCAGAGACTACACTATGTTTTGTTTATCTTTTTGTGAGACTTTCTCAGGCTTATTTTGAAACTTTACTTAACTGAAGGTTTCCATGTCAGAGTGCCAAAGCCAGCTAACCATACAAATAATATAAATTGTTGGGAGGTTAATTCTTTAATGTATCTAAGTAATAACTGTACAGCTGATTAAAAGCAAAGCAATGGATCTCCAGAGGATAAATCATGGCCAGTACTGTAGTTCAAAGAATAAACTCTGAGTGAACTGTCACGCCTGGATGCTCGTACCTCCGGCTGGCAGGGACATCTCGTAAGTAAAAGAACAGGTCAGATAAGGGTTACACAGCTTGCCACAAGAAATTTCAGCTCAGCTCTATCTGCAGCCAAGGAGGCCCACAGCGGCATTCACCTTGAACAACCCTGCCAAACAAGGCTTTCCCCAGTAAATATCACACAGCCTTCGCCTGGATTGCAGCTTGGCTGCGTGAAATTACGGGGTTCAAGAGAAGCACGTGATATACTACCAAGACAATTGTTCAACTATGTTAATAGCTGCTTTATTTGGTTTTTTGTTGTTGTTGTTGTTGTTTTGTTTATAAAAATTTTTATTTTTTTTTAATTTTTATTTTCTATATTCTATGTTTACATTCCAAAGGCTTTCCCCTTTCCCAGTTACCCCGCACCATATATCCCATAATTCCTCTCCCCCCTGCTATTCCCCACTCATCCCCCCCCCCCACGATTTCTCTGTTCTGGGTCTACAATAATGGATCCAATCTTTACAGGCCCAGGGTCCTCTCCTTTCTTCTTCTTGGGAGTCATTTGACTTGATAATTGTGCCTTGAGCATTTAGGGCTTCTGGGCTCATTAATATCCACTTATCAGTGATTGCATTTCATGTGTATTCTTTTGTGATTGGGTTAGCTCACTTAGGATGATAGTTTCCAGATCTAACCATTTACCTACAAATTGCATGAGTTCATTATTTTTAATTGCTGAGTAGTACTCCATTGTATAAATATACCACATTTTCTGTATCCATTCCTCTTTTGAGGGATATCTGGGCTCCTTCCAATTTCTGGCTATTATAAACAAGGCTGTTATAAACATAGTGGAGCATGTGTCTTTATTGTATGGAGAGGAATGCTCTGGGTATATGCCCAGGAGTGGTTTGCCAGGGTCCTCTGGAAGTGGCATGCCCAATTTTCTGAGGAACCGCCACACTGATTTCCAGAGCGGTTTTACCATTTTGCAATCCCACCAACGGTGGAGGAGTGTTCCTCTTTCTCAACATCCTTGCCAGCACTTGTTGTCTCTCAAGTTTTTAATCTTAGCTATTCTGACTGGAGTGAGGTGGAATCTCAGGGTTGTTTTGATTTGCATTTCCCTGATGACTAATGATGTTGAACATCTCTTAAGGTGTTTCTCGGCCATCTGAATTTCTTCTGGTGAAAATTCTTTGTTTAGCTCTGTACCCCATTTTTTGATAGGGATATTTGGTTCTTTGGGGTCTAAGTTTTTGAGTTCTTTCTATATATTGGATATTAGTCCTCTGTCGGATGTGGGGTTGGTGAAGATCATTTCCCACGTTGTTGGTTGCCGTTTTGTCCTTCTGACAGTGTCCTTTGCCTTACAGAAACTTTGTAATTTTATGAGGTCCCATTTGTCAATTCTTGATCTTAGAGCATAAGCTATTGGTGTTCTGTTCAGGAACTTTCCCCCTGTGCCCATGTCCTCCAGGGTCTTCCCAAGTTTCTTTTCTAATAGTTTCAGTGTGTCTGGTTTTATGTGGAGGTCCTTGATCCACCTGGAGTTGATCTTAGTACAAGGAAATGAGAGTGGGTCAATTCACATTCTTCTGCATGTTGACCTCCAGTTGAACCAGCACCATTTGTTGAAAAGGCTATGTTTTTTCCACTGGATGGTTGTGGTTCCTTTAACAAAGATCAAGTGACCATAAGTCTCCGGGTTCATTTCTGGGTCTTCAATCCTATTCCATTGATCTACCTGCCTGTTGCTGTACCAATACCATGCAGTTTTTAACACAATTGCTCTGTAGTACTGCTTGAGGTCAGGGTTATTGATTCCCCCAGAAGTCCTTTTATTGTTGAGAATAGTTTTAGCTATCCTGGGTTTTTTGTTGCTCCAGATGAATTTGAGAATTGCTCTTTCTAGATCTATGAAGAATTGATTTGGGATTTTGATGGGGATTGCATTGAATCTGTAGATTGCTTTTGGCAAGATGGCCATTTTTACTATATTGATCCTGCCAATCCAGGAGCAAGAAATATTTTTCCATCTTCTGATGTCTTCTTTGATTTCGTTCTTCAAGGACTTGAAGTTCCTGTCATACAGATCTTTTGCTTGTTTGGTTAGAGTTACGCCAAGGTACTTTATGTTGTTTGTGGCTATTGTGAAGGGTGTTATTTCCCTAACTTCTTTCTCAGCCTGCTTGTCCTTTGAGTACAAGAAGGCTACTGATTTGCTTGAGTTAATTTTATAACCAGCCACTTTGCTGAAGTTGTTTATCCACTGTAGAAGTTCTCTGGTGAAGTTTTTTGGATCGCTTAATAGACTACCATATCGTCTGCAAATAATGATACTTTGACTTCTTCCTTTCCAATTTGTATCCCTTTGAGTTCCTTATGTTGTCTAATTGTTCTCGCTAGAACTTCAAGTACTATATTGAAAAGATATGGAGAGAGAGGGCAGCCTTGTCTAGTCCCTGATTTTAGTGGGATTGCTTCAAGTTTCTCTCCATTTATTTTGATGTTGGCTACTGGTTTGCTGTAGATTGCTTTTACTATGTTTAGGTATGGGCCTTGAATTCCTGCTCTGTCCAAGACTTTTAGCATGAAAGGATGCTGAATTTTGTCGAATGCTTTTTCAGCATCTAATGAGATGACCATGTGGTTTTTGTTCTTTTATTTTGTTTATGTAGTGGATTACATTGATGGATTTCCGTATATTGAACCATCCTTGAATCCCTGGAATGAAGCCTACTTGATCATGGTGAATGATCGTTTTGATATGCTCTTGGATTCGGTTGGCAAGAATTTTATTTAGTATTTTTACATCAATATTCATAAGAGAAATTGGCCTGTAGTTCTCTTTCTTTGTTGGATCTTTTTGTGGTTTAGGTATCAGCGTAATTGTGGTTTCGAAGAACGAGTTGGGCAGTGTCCCTTCTGTCTCTATTTTGTGGAATAGTTTGAAGAGTATTGGTGTTAGGTCTTCTTTGAAGGTCTGGTAGAATTCTGCACTAAAACCATCTGGTCCCGTACTTTTTTTGGTTGGGAGGCTTTCTATAACCCCTTCTATTTCTTTAGGGGTTATGGGACTTTTTAGCTGATCTACTTGATGCTGATTTAATTTTGGTGTTTGGTATCTGTCTAGGAAATTGTCCATTTCCTCCAGATTCTCCAGTTGTTTTGAGTATAGGCCTTTGTAGTAGGATCTGATGATCTTTTGAATTTCCTCCGTTTCAGTTGGTATATCCCCCTTTTCATTTCTAATTTTGTTAATTTGGATACTATCTCTGTGCCCTTTGGTTAGTCTAGCTAAGGGTTTATCTATCTTGTTGATTTTCTCAAAGAACCAGCTCTTGGTTTTGTTGATTCTTTGTATGGTTCTCTTTGTTTCTACTTGATTGATTTCAGCCCTTAGTTTGATGATTATCTCTATTCTACTCCTCCTGGGTGAGTTAGCTTCTTTTTGTTCCAGGGCCTTCAGGTGTGCTGTTAAGTTGCTAGTGTATGCTCTTTCCAGTTTCTTTTTGGAGGCACTCAGGGCTATGAGTTTTCCTCTTAGCACTGCTTTCATTGTGTCCCAGAGATTTGAGTAGGTCGTACCTTCATTTTCATTGAAGTCTAAAAAGTCTTTGATTTCATTCTTTATTTCTTCCTTGACCAAGGTGTCATTGAGTAGATTATTGTTCAGTTTCCATGTGTATGTGGGCTTTCTGTTGTTCTTCTTGCTATTGAAGACCACTTTTACTCCATAGTGATCCAATAGGAGACATGGGATTAGTTCAGTCTTTTTGTATTTGTTGAGGTCTGTCTTGTGACCAATTATATGATCAATTTTTGAGAAGGTACCTGCGGTGCTGAGAAAAAAGGTATACTCTTTTGCTTTAGGATGGAATTATATATATATATATATATATATATATATATATATATATATATATATATATATATATATATAAAAATCCAATTGGTCCAAAGCTTCAATTAGTTTCACTGTGTCCCTGTTTATTTTCTGCTTTCCTGATCGGTCCATTGAGGAGAGTGGAGTGTTGAAGTCACCTACAATCATTGTGTTAGGTGCGATGTGTGCTTTAAGCTTTAGTAAAGTTTCTTTTACGAATGAGGGTGCCCTTACATTTGGCGCATAGATGTTCAGTATTGAGAATTCTTCTTGGTGGATTTTCCCTTTGACAAGCAGGAAGAGACTTTCTGTGTCACTTTTGATGACTTTAGGTTGAAAGTCAATTTTATCTGATATTAGAGTGGCTACTCTGGCTTGTTTCCTGGGACCATTTGCTTGTAAAACTGTCTTCCAGCCTTTTACTCTAAGGTGGTGTTTGTCTTTGACACTGAGATGTGTTTCCTGTATGCAGCAAAATGTAGGGTCCTGTTTCCATATCCAGTCTGTTAGTCTGTGTCTTTTCATTGGGGAATTGAGTCCATTGATATTAAGAGATATTAAGGAATAGTAATTATTACTTCCTGACATTTTGGGCATTATTATTATTATTATTATTATTATTATTATTATTGTATTTGAGTGGTTCTCTTCTTTTGGGTTGGATGAGATGGGGTTTCTATCTTGTTTCTTCTGGGGTGTTGTTTTCCCCCTTGTGTTGGTATTTTTCCCCTATTATCCTTTGTAGGGCTGGGTTTGTAGATAAGTATCTTGCAAATTTGGTTTTGTTGTGGAATATCTTGGTCTCCCCATCTATGGCAATTGAGAGTTTTGCTGGGTATAGTAGTTTTGGCTGAAGTTTGTGTTCTCTTAGGGTCTGCATGAGGTCTGCCCAGGATCTTCTAGCTTTCATGGTCTCAGGTGAGAAGTCTGGTGTAATTCTGATAGGTCTTCCTTTATATGTTACTTGTCCTTTTTCTCTTGCTGCCTTTAATATTCTTTCTTTGTTTAGTACATTTGGGGTTTTGATTATTATGTGACGGGAAGTATTTCTATTCTGGTCCAGTCTATTTGGGGTTCTATAGGCTTCTTGTATATTCATGGGCATCTCTCTCTTTAGGTTGGGGAAGTTTTCTTCCATAATTTTGTAGAAGATATTTGCTGGCCCTTTAAGTTGTAGATCTTCATTCTCATCTATCCCTATAATCCTTAGGTTTGGTCTTCTCATTTTGTCCTGGATTTCTTGAATGTTTTGGGTTACCAGCTTTTTGCATTTTGCATTTTCTTTAATTGTTGAATCCATGGTTCCTATGGTATCTTCAGCATCTGAGATTCTGTCTTCTATCTCTTGTATTCTATTGTTGATATTTGCATCTATGACTCCTGATTTCTTCCCAAGGTTTTCTATCTCCAAAGTTGTCTCCCTTTGTGATTGCTTAGTTGTTTCTACTTCTGTTTTTAGATTTTGTATGGTTTTGCTCAGATCTTTCAGTTGCTTGTTTGTGTTTTCCTGTAATTCTTTAAGGGATTTTTCTGTTTCCTCTTTTATGACTTCTACTTGTTGACCCATGTTCTCTTGTATTTCTTTAAGTGATTTTTGTTTCTCCCCCTTATTGGGATTCATTTTTTGCTCTATATTCTCCTGGATTTCTTTAAGTGATTTTTGTGACTGCCTTGTATGGGCTTCTAGCTTTTGATCTATTTTCTCCTCTATTACTTTAAGAAATTTATCTAAGTGATCCTCAATCTGCATCTTTACCAGTGATTTTAGATCTGAGTCTTGTTTTTCTGGTGTGTTGAGATATCCGAGATTTAATTGTGTTTGCCTTGTAAGGGCTTCTAGTTTTTGATCTATTTTCTCATGTATTACTTTAAGAGATTTATCTAAGTGTTCCTCTATCAGCATCCTGACCAGTGATTTTAGATCTGAGTCTTGTTTTTCTGGTGTTTCGGGGTATCCAAGATTTATTGCTGTAGGGGAACTGGGTTCGGATGCTGCCATACTGCCTTGATTTCTGTTAGTAAAGATCTTACGTTTGCCTTTTGCCATCTGGTTAACTCTGGTGTTAGTTGGTCCTGTAGCTACTAGCTGGTTTTTGACCCTCCTGTGGGCTTGTAAGGCTATTTCCCAACGACTGGGACACCTGAACCACTGCCCTGCAGGGCTCCTGCTCACAGATTGCTGACAGGTGGCCTGAGTCCCCCCGAGGTCTTAAACTCAGGATATCTCAGGTACTTGGTTCTGCCTGTTGGGCGGCTGCTCTGCACTGCTCCTGCTCAGGGTTTGCTGTCTGTTATCCTGTTTCCCCAGGGGTCTTAAAGTTGGGATATCTCAGTTATCTGGTTCTGCCTGCTGGTCCAAATCTGCTGGGAAGCTGGCTGGGTCCGGCTTCCCTGCCACCGGCTGTATGGGAAGCTGCAGGCAAGATGGCAGCTGCCTACAGGGAGCTCAGGGTCGGCCCTGCGAGTGCAGAGCGCAGGCTCGGCCGCTGTGCCCCTAACCACTACTCTGTGCACAGCTCCCATTCCAGGCCTGAGTCCCTGAAGGTCTTTAACTCAGGCTATCTCGGGTACCTGGTTCCGCTGGCTGGGTCTGAGTACCTGGCAAGCTGGCTGGGTCCGGCTTCCCCGCCACCGGCTGGATCTGCTTTATTTGTTATAGCCAAAACCTGGAAGGAACCTAAATGTCCCTCAACTGAAGCATAGATTAAAAAAAATGTGGTAATTTACACAATGGATTGTTACTCAGCTATTAAAAAAAATGACATCAAGAAATCTGCAGGCAACTCAATGGAACTAAAATATTCTGAGTGAAGTAATGGAGACACAAAAAGACAAACAGTATGTACTCACTTATAAATGGATATTATCTGTAGAGTAAAGGATAACCATGCTACAATTCACAGACTCAAAGAAGCTAAATAACAAAAAGGGTCCAATTGAGTCTCATTGACAAGGGAAAATTGAATAGACATTATGTATGGACTTTGAGAGGGGACTGTATGAGGGAAGGGTGGGGATAGGAACAGCAGAGGATCAGGTTGCCAGAGGACAGGGGGAGAGAATACTTGGAGAGACATCTAGAACCAGGGATGGTAGGGCATCTCTGGGACAAGCTAGAAACCTAGGGCAATAAAAATTCTGAGGAATCTATGAGGCTGAACCTAACTAATATCACCAGTAGTGGGGCATACAGAATCTGAACTGGCTGTCTTCTATAAACCGGCAAGTTTCTCAGCAGTGAGTCTGGGACATCAACCTCACCACCGAACCTTTGTTGTAAAATCTGTCCTACCAGCAAAATGTGCTAAGGCAATGGTCATGCAGAACTTTTGGGAGTGGTCAACCAATGACTGATCTCATTAGAAGCCCATGCCACAATAGACACTGCCTAGATGACCAAGAACTGGAGTCTGTATAGCTTAAAGACCTAGAGTAGAAACATGACAGGCCATAAAAAATGTAGGAAAAAATCAATAAAATGTTTTCTAGTGATGTTCTGCTACACAGTGATGTCTTAGTCTAGTTTTTATTAACGTGGCTGCCTCTTGCACTTCTTGCAGCTGATTGTAAGGGTTGCAGAAACCCACAGCCAAATATTATGTGAAGAAAAAGCCTAAGTTGGAAGTCTTCATCCTTTATCAGGTCCATTCCCTCAAAGCACAGTAATTGCTTTATGATTTCCTTCACCCAGTCAAGGACTTGCAGGTACCAGAGGGATTCCATGGGAAGAGCAAAACCAAATCAACTGAGTATGGCTCATGGGGGCTCATAGAGACTAATGTGACAATTGAGGAGCCTGCATGGGTTTGTGCATGGGTTCTCTGCCTGGGTTCTCTGCATTGGTCCTCTGCATGGGTCCCCTGCATGGGTCCTCTGCATATACATTATGATTGTTGGCTTGTTTGGAGGAGGGGATTTCTGAGAGTGGAAATGGAAGTATACCTGACTCTCTTGCCTGGTTTTAGGATCCTTGTCCTCCTGCTGGGTTGCCTTGACCAGCCTTGATGCAGTTTTGTGCCTAGTCTTATTATACTTTGTTGTTCCATGCTTGGTTGATGTCCCTAGGAGAACTGATCTTTTGGGGGAGAGGCAGGGCACTGTATGCCCCAAGGAGAGTGAACTGCAGCACCATTTCAGGTGAGATGAATTGCATGAGAGATTGATGTATATAAAACTTTGTTATTTATTTAAATAAATATATAACAAATAACATTTATTGCTTTAGTATTTCCTTCATCCATTTAAGTCTGATTCTGACTGATGGGATTCAAAGTTGTCTATTCCATTTACTGAAAATATATTTAAATTGGTACAATGGACTAATAGCTGTTTGCAACAATGTCATTCTATCAGAGTCCATAGTGATACTTTACTATTGTTTACAACTTGAAAATCTTCTCTATTCCATTCATGTGTTTCTATGTGTATATGTGTGCAAATGTATGTAGTTATGTGTTTCTGTGTATATATGCAATTGGGTGTTTATGTGTTTGTGTGCATTTGTGTCTGTGTATTTGTCTGTGTTTATGTGTATGCCTGTGTGTATGTGTGTGCATGTGTGTGTAAATGTGTGTCTGTGTATAAATGTGTATCTGCATGTCTCTGTGTATATGTGTGACTGTGTGACTGTGTGTGTTCCTGTGTGCCTATCTATATGTCTGTGTGTCTATGTCTGTATGTGGGCATATGTGTCTGTGTCAGTATATAGGACTGCATGTTTGAGATACTGTGTGTTTGTGTGCTTATGTATCAGTATATGTGTATGTGTATATGAGTATGTATGTGTGTCTTTGTGTATGCCTATGTATGTTTGGTTGTGTGTTTGTGTGTCTTTTGTTTCCCATGTCTGTGTATTTGTTTGTATGTCTGTATATGTGCATGTCTGTTTTACTGTATATGTGTGTTTATATTTGAGTATGTGTGACTGTGTGTGTATCTATGTGTGTATGTATACCTATGTATGTATATGACTATATTTGTTTATATGTGTGTGTTTGAATGGATGTTTGTGTGTCTCTTTGTATGTCTGTGTGTGTGACTTTGGGTTTCTGCATTTGTGCTTTTATCTGTGTGTGTATATGTGTGTATGCTTGTGTATATCTTTGTATATATGTGTATGTATATATGTATACATGTCTGCATGTCCATTTGTGTGTGTCTTTGTATATGTGTATATGTGTGTATGTCTTTGTGCATATGATGTGTGTCTATGTATGTGTTGTGTCTGTGTGTGTGTGTGTGTGTGTGTGTGTGAATGTGTGTATGTGTGAAATGACCAAATCAGTAAGATTTTCACAGTAGGAGGAAAAAGAACAGGAGAAACAGAGAAGAAGAGAAAAGAATAAAAAAAAAGAAAATGAAATCTTTTCAGAAAATAAAACACATGTTTCTTGATATACATAGCAACTAGAACTTTTTTTAAAAATGTATTTTGAATATCTATGTATTTTATTTATATGTAAGATAAAGTCAAAAAAGTCATCAAATTGCCAAACATAGGCCAAAGCAATTCTTTGCCATGTCTCTAATGTCAGAATTTCACAGGTGTCTTTTACCTTGAGTCCTGGAGGTTTCCAGAGGCCACATGAATTCCTCATGTAGTTGAAAATGGAGTCATTGTGAATCCAAACAGAAATGACCCTTCTGAAGAGGGTAAAGGATGTCAAATGTACAGCTTGCCACTGTTGTTGGGCCAATGTTCCTTATGCTGGATCAGTGACCTCAGTGTCCAGGACTGTCAAGTAAGATGGTCTGAGTGACAACAGTTTTCCCAGAACCCTTGAACCTGGCTCAGACAGGAGACCTGGTGTGCCCTATGAACTGCACAGCAATGAAGTGAAGAAAACGGGCAGGTGCCAGGGGACTTTGTTGAGCTTTTTGACTAGCCATTTTATATTATCTTTCACCTCATTGGTGTTGAATATAAATTCATCCATAGAATTGAAGACCTGGGTTTATGGGTCTTAAAAGTCCTAACTTGGTTTCGAGTTATCAGCTTTATCTACTATCTTGTGGCATCATATTATTATGATCTTTTAACATATCTGTACATTACTATGAGATGAGTAAGAAAATTTTAACCACAAGATAAGATTATTAACCATGTTATATTATATTATATTATATTATATTATATTATATTATATTAATTATATTATATTTATTATATTATATTATATTATATTTTTAACCATAGTTTAAGTAAATTCCCTGGAAGGAATTACCTGAAAACCTGTTTACCCCCCAGGTTTTAAAAATCTGTATAAAAATCTAAAATTCAATAAAGTCATTATTAAACTTTTTTCAGAGCAAATAATAAATTTTTCTTCCCAGGATTTGGATTTGATACAGATAGAATATGAGACTTGAGTATGCGTTAAACAAAGAGAATTACTTAATTAACTCTTCAGTTAGTACTTACATGTGGACTTTGCCCCCAAGAAGTTAGCAGTTTACAAATAAATCATAAGGTGGGATGGTAGCAGAGGCTGCTGAGCTTGGGGCAGAAGGATTGCAACAAATTCAAGGTAAGCACTGATGACATAGAATGGTAATAACTTAGTCTGTGCATTAATAAATAAATTAAATGAAAAATAAATAAATAGTAAGAAATATTTACATCAAACATCTTTAAAACTCTGTATCACATTCCTTCTCCCCCTTCTTCTGTCACTGCCTACCTGTTAGTTTTGCTGTAGACCCCTGCCTTCTGCCACAGGGAAGACCCCATCTCCTGATACTTTCCAGAGAACCAGCAGCACTAAAGGCATTAAGTCAGAACCACCCCCACCTCTGGAGGCCTAGAGTAACTGGAACTCACTACCCAACAACCACCAAAACCCCACCCTTCCTATAGAATTCCACACCCCTTCCATTCCTTCTCCCCTACCTATGCCACCGCCTGCCCATAAGTTCTACTGTGGTAGACCCCTGCTAGTTCTGCCATAGGGAAGATCCCATCTCCTGATACTTTCTAGAGAACCAGCACCATGCACAGCATTCAAGAATAAGCAACATGCAGGGCATTTGAGAACCAGCAACATGCAGGGCATTCAACTCTTGCCAGGTCTCCCTTAGGGAAGACCCCATCTCCTGATAATTCCTGGAGAACCAGCTGTATGCAGGGCATTTGAGAAAATGGGAACCCCATGAGTTCAGATATGCAGGCTTTCAGGACAGAGAAGCCACAATCAGGGACAGTAAGACCAGCTAACACCCGAGATAACTAGATGGCAAAAGGCAAACACAAGATCATTGCCAAGAAAAACCAAGGCAAGATGGTAATATTAGAATCCAGTTCTCCCACTAGAGCAAATCCTGTATACCCCATCACATCAGAAAAGCAAGAGCTGGATTTAAAATCACATTCTCATGATGCTGATAGAGGACTTCAAGAGGGACATAAATAGCTCCCTCAAAGAAATATGGGAGAACATGGGTCAACAGAAGTCCTTATAGAGGAAACAAAAAATCCCTTAGGAAATTATGGAAAAACATGGGTCACAAGGTAGAATCCCTTAAAGAGGCAACATAGGAGAACATGGGATAACAGGTAGAAGCTCTTAAAGAGGAAACAAAAAAAATTGCTTAAAGAATTTTAGGAAAACAAAAAACAAATAAGTGAAGGAACTGAAAAAAAACTATCCAGGATCTAAAAATGGAAGTAGAAACAATAAAGAAATCAAAAAGTGAGACATCTCTGGAGATAGAAAACCTTGGAAAGAATTCAGGAGTCATAGATGCAAGCATCAACAACAGAATACAAGAGATAGAAATAAGAATCTCAGATGCTGGAGATTTCATAGAAAACATTGCCTCACCAGTCAAAGAAAATGCAAAATACAAGAAGCTTCTAACCCAAAACATCCAGGAAATTGAGGACACAATGAGAAGACCAAACCTAAGGATTATAGATATATAAAAGAGTGAAGATTTACAATTTAAAGGTCCAGTAAATATCTTCAAAAAAATTGTAGAAGAAAACTTCCATAACCTAAAGAAAGAGATGCCCATGAACATACAAGAAGTCTACAGAACTCTAAACAGACTGGACCAGAACAGAAATTCCTCCTGTAATATAATAATCAAAACACCAATTGCACTAAACAAAGAATATTAAAAGCAGTAGGGGCAAAAGGTCAAGTAACATAAAAAGGCAGACCTATCAGAATTATATCAGACTTCTCACCAGAAACTATGAAAGCTAGAAGATCCTAGGCAGATGCCATACAGACTTTAAGAGAATATAAATGTCAGCCCAGACTACTACACCCAACAAAACTCTCAATTACCATAGACAGAGAAAACAAGA
This sequence comes from Apodemus agrarius, assembly GCA_964023405.1. Taxonomy (NCBI): domain Eukaryota; kingdom Metazoa; phylum Chordata; class Mammalia; order Rodentia; family Muridae; genus Apodemus; species Apodemus agrarius. The sequence continues at coordinate 129,716,949 of OZ030009.1, read as the reverse complement.
CATTCCATGACAAAAGCAAATTTACACCATATCTTTCCACAAATCCAGCTCTATGAAGGATAATGGGTGAAAAATACCAACACAAGTTGGGAAACCACACCCTAGAAAAAGCAATAAAGTAATCTTTCAACAACCTCAAAAGAAGATAACCACACAAACAGAATGTTACCTTTAACAACAAAGATAACAGTAGGTAAAAAAAAAAATCAATTTTCCTTAATATCTCTTAACATCAGTGTCTCAATTCCCCAATAAAAAGACATAGACTAACAGACTGGATATGTTAATAGGACCCAACATTTTGCTGCATACAAGAAACCTATCTCAGTGACAAACGCAGTCACTACTTCAGAGTCAACGGTTGGAAAACAATTTTCCAAGCAAATGGTCCCAAGAAACAAGCTGAAGTAACTACTCTTAATAAAATTGACATTCAACCGAAAGTTGTCAAAAAAGATAAGGAGGGACACTTCATACTGGTCAAAGGAAAAGTCTACCAAGAGGAATTCTCAATTCTGAAAATCTATGCTCCAAATGCAAGGACACCTACATTTATAAAAGAAACATTATTTTTTTATTTATTGGATATATATTATATTTACATTTCATTTCCCTTTTTCTGGTTCCCCATCCCCCAAAGGTCTCACATGCCCTTTTCCCTCCCCCTGTTTCCCCATTCACCCCTTCCCACTTCCCTGTTCTGGTATTTCCTTACACTGATGTTTTGATCCTTTCTAGCACCAGTGTCCACTCCTTCCTTATTGTCAGATATCATTTGATATGTGGATTGTGTCTTTGCTGTCCCAAGAGTCTAGGCTAATATCCACTTATCAGTGAGTGCATACCATGGTATTCTTTTGAGCCTTGGTTACCTCACTTAGTATGATGTTCTCCAGCTCCATCCATTTCTCTAAGAATTTCATGAATTCATTGTTTCTAATGGCTGAATAGTACTCCATTGTGCATATATACGACAGTTTCTGTATCCATTCCTCTGTTGAAGGACATCTGGGTTCTTTCCAGCTTCTGGCTATTATAAATAAGGCTGCTATGAATATAGTGGAACATGTGTCCTTATTACATGTGGAGCATCTTCTGGGTATATGCCCGGGAGTGGTATACCTGGGTCCTCAGGTAGAACTATGTCTAATTTTCTGAGGAATCGCCAAACTGATTTCCAGAGTGGTTTTACCAAAATGGAGAATTCCTCTTTCCCCACATCCTATCCAGCATCTGCTGTCCCCTGAGATTTTCATCTTAGCCATTCTGACCAATGTGAGGTGGAATCTCAGTGTTGTTTTGATTTGCATTTCCCTGATAACTAAGGATCCTGAACATTTATTTAGGTGCTTCAGAATTATTGGAAGTTCCTCAGTTGAGAATTTCCTGTTTAGCTCTGTACCCCATTTTTAATAGTGTTATTTGACTCTATAGAATCTAACTTCTTGAGTTCTTTGTATAAATTGGATATTAGCCCTCTATCAGATGTAGGATTGGTAATGATCTTTTTCCAATCCATTGGTTGTCGTTTTGTCCTTTTGACAGTGTCATTTGCCTTACAGAAGCTTTGCAGTTTTATGAGGTCCCATTTGTCGATTCTTGTTCTTAGAGCATTAGCCATTGGTGTTCTATTCAGGAAATCTTCCCCTGTGCCCACGTGTTCAAGGTTCTTTCCCACTTTCTCCTCTATAAGCTTTAATGTGTCTGGTTTTATGTGTAGGTCCTTGATTCACTTGGATTTGAGCTTTGTACAAGGAGACAAAAATGGATCCATTTGCATTTTTCTGCATGCAGATCTCCAGTTGATCCAGCACCATTTGTTAAAAAATGCTTTCTTTTTTTCCACTGGATGTTTTTAGCTTTTTTGTCAAGTATCAAGTGACCATAGCTGTGTGGGTCCTTTTATGGTTCTTCAATTCTATTCCATTGATCTTCCTGACTGTCTCCATACCAATACCAAATAGTTTTTTTTTATCACTATTGCTCTGTAGTAGAGCTTGAGGTGAGGGATGGTGATTCCTCCAGGAGATCTTTTGTTGTGGAGAATAGTTTTGGCTATCCTGGGTTTTCCCCTTATTCCGGATGAATTTGAGAATTGCTCTTTCTAGCTCTATGAAGAATTAATTGATTTGGAAGTTTGATGGGGATTGCATTGAATCCGTAGACTGGCTTTCTGAAGGTGGCCATTTTATACTATTTGAATCCTGCTAATCCATGAGTATGGGAGATCTTCCCATCTTCTTCAATTTCTTTCTTCAGATGCTTGAAGTTCTTGTCGTACAGATCTTTCACTTGCTTAGTTAGAGTCACACCAGGATATGTAATATTATTTGCGACTATTGTGAAGGGTGTAATTTCTTTCTCTGCCTGTTTATCCTTTGAGTAGAGGAAGGCTACTGATTTGTTTGAGTTAATTTTATATCCAGCCACTTTGCTAAAGTTGTTTATCAGCTTTAGGAGTTCTCTGGTGGAAGTTTTGTCATCGCTTATATATACGATCATATCATCTGCAAATAGTGATATTTTGACTTCTTCCTTTCCAATTTGTATACGTTTGACCTCCTTTTGTTGTCCAATTGCTCTGGCTAGGACTTCAAGTACTATATTGAATAGATAGGGAGAGAATGGGCAGCCTTGTCTCGTGCCCCATTTTAGTGGGATTGCTTCAAGTTTCTCTCCATATACTTTGATACTGGCTACTAGTTTGCAGAGTATTGCTTTTACTATGTTTAGTTATGGCCTTGAATTCCTGATCTCTCCAAGACTTTTATCATGAAGGGATGCTGAATTTTGTCAAAAGCCTTTTCAGCATCTAAGGAAATGACCATGTGTCTTTTTTTTCCTTGAGTTTGTTTATGTAGTGGATTACATTGATGGATTTCAGTATATTGAACCATCCCAGTGTCCCTTAGATGAAGCCTACTTGATCATGGTGAATTATTGTTTTGATGCATTCTTGGATTCGATTGGCCAAAATTTTGTTGAGTATTTTTTTTGCATCAATATTCATACGGGAGATTGGTCTGAAGTACTTTTCCCTTGTTTGGTCTTAGTTTGGTGTAGATATAACCTTTATGGTGGCTTCATAGAATGAGTTGGGTAGTGTTCCTTGAGTTTCTATTTTGTGGAATAGTTTGAAGAGTATCAATACTAGTTCTTTGAGGATCTGATAGAATTCCCCCACTAAACCATCTGGTCCTGGGTTTTTTGTTTGTTTGTTTTTGTTTTTTTTTATTTTTTTTATGGGATACTGTTATCAACTGCTTCAATTTCCTCAGGACTTGTGGGACTATTGACATAGTTTAAATGATTGTGTTTTAATGTTGGCACCTGGTATGTATCTAGAAAGTTGTCCATTTCATCCAGATTTTCAAATTTTGTTGAGTATAAGCCCTTGTAGTAGGATCTGATGGTTTTTGGAATTTCCACAGTTTCTGTTGTTATATCTCCCTTCTTGTTTCTGATTTTATTAATTTGAATAGTGCCTCTGCTCTCTTGTTAGTCTGGCTTAGGGTTTATTTATCTTGTTGATTTTCTCAAAGAACCAGCTCCTGGCTTGGTTGATTCTTTGTATCGTTTTTTTTGTTTTTATTTGGTTGATTTTGGCCCTGAGTTTGATTTTTTTTTTTTTTTTCTGTCTAATCCTCTTGGGTGTATTTGCTTCTTTCTGTTCTAGAGCTTTCGGGAACACTGTCAAGTAGCTAGTGTAAACTTTCTCCATTTTCTTTTTGGAAGCACTTAGAACTATCAGTTTTCCTCTTAGCACTGCTTTCATTGTGTCCCATAAGTTTTGGTATGATGTATCTTCATTTTCATTACATTCTTAAAAAAGTCTTTAATCTTTCTTTATTTCTTCCTTGACAAAGCTATCATTGAGAAGAGCATTGTTCAAAGTCCACATGTATGTGTATTTTCCATTGTTTTTGTTTAAACTTAATACCAGCTTTAGACCGTAGTGATCTGATAAGGAGCATGGAATAATTTCAATATTCCTGTATGTGTTGAGGCCTGCTTTGTGACAAGTTATATGGTCAATTTTAGAGAAGTTTCCATGAGGTGCTGAGAAGTAGGTATATTCTTTTTGCTTTAGGATGGAATGTTCTATAAATATCTATAAGATTCATTTTGCACATAACTTCGGTTAGTTTCATTGTGTCTCTGTTTCGTTTCTGTTTCCATCATTTGTCCATTGTTGAGAGTGGGGTGTTGAAGTGTCCCACTATTATAGGGTGGGATGCAATGTGTGTTTTGAACTTTAATAACTCCAAGTGGATCAAGGACCTCCACATAAAACCAGACATACTGAAACTAATAGAAAAGAAACTGGGGAAGACCTGGAGGACATGGGCACGGGGGAAAGTTCCTGAACCGAACACCAATAGCTTATAAAATGTAAATATAGAATATATCCAATAAAAAAGTTTTTTTGATCCAAAAAAAAAGAATTGATAAATGGGACCTCATAAAATTACAAAGTTTCTGTAAGGCAAAAGACACTGTCAGAAGGACAAAACAGCAAATTGGGAAATGATATTCACCAACCCCACATCCGACAGAGGGCTAATATCCAATATATACAAATAACTCAAGAAGTTAGACCCCAAAGAACCAACTAACCCTATTAAAAATGGGGTACAGAGCTAAACAAAGAATTTTCACCTGAAGAAATTCAGATGGCAAAGAAGCACCTTAAGAAATGTTCAACATCGTGGCTGGAGAGATGGCTCAGCAGGTAAGAGCACCGCCTACTCTTCTAAAGGTCCTGAGTTCAAATCCCAGCACCCACATGGTGGCTCACAACCATCTGTAATTGGATCTGACGCCCTCTTCTGGTGTGTTTGAAGACAGCTACAGTGTACTTACATGTATTAATAAATAAGTAAATCTTTAAAAAACAAACAAACAAACAAAAAAGAGATGTTCAACATCATTAGTCATCAGGGAAATGCAAATCAAGACAACCCTGAGATTCTACCTCACACCAGTCAGAATGGCTAAGATTAAAAACTCAAGAGACAACAGGTGCTGGCGAGGATGTGGAGAAAGAGGAACATTCCTCCACTGTTGGTGGGTCTGCAGGATTGTACAACAGCTCTGGAAATCAGTCTGGCGGTTCCTCTGAAAATTGGGCATGACACTTCCAGAGGACCCTGTTATACCACTCCTGGGCATATACCCAGAGGATTCCCCTGCATGCAATAAAGACACATGTTCCACTATGTTCCTAGCAGCCTTATTTATAATAGCCAGAAGTTGGAAGGAGCCCAAATGTCCCTCAAAGGAGGAATGGATGCAGAAAATGTGGTATATTTATACAATGGAATACTACTCAGCAATTAAAAATAATGAATTCATGCAATTTGTAGGCAAATGCTTGGATCTGGAAAATGTCATCCTAAGTGAGTTAACCCAATCACAAAACAATACACATGAAATGCAATCACTGATACGTGGATATTAATGAGCCCAGAAGCTCTGAATACTCAAGGCACAATTAGCAAATCAAAAGTTTCCCAAGAAAAAGGAAGGAGAGGACCTTGGTCCTGAAAATACTGCTTCCAGTTTTGTAGGAGAGTACCAGAACAGAGAAATGGTTGGAGGAGTGATTGGGGAATGGGCGGGGGTAAGAGGACTTATGGTACATATGGTGAGTGGGGATCTGGGAATGGGGAAAGCCTTTGGAATGTAAACAAAGAATATAGAAAATAAAACAATTTTAAAAAAGGAAACTAAAACAGAACATTCACACAGATTCACACAGGACAGAGTAGGCTTTGTGTTATTTGCTATGCAGTCAGAATCAGAGTAGCAGTGATTTTTCCTAAGGCATAACTGGATGGAAAATGATAAAATGACAGAAATGACAAAACCAACTTTTGGAATCTATAATCAAGATAGGGGTCTGCCTTAGTTAGGATTCCTACTGTTGTGATGGAACACTATAACCCAAGCAACCTGGGGACAAAAGGGTTACCTTGGCTTATGCTTCCACATCATTAAAGGAAGTGAGGACAGTAATTCAAAGGGCAGGACCTGGGAGGCAGGAACAGATGCTATTGCCATGATGAACTGTTGCTTACTGGCTTGTTCCTCATGGTTTGTTCTGCCTGCTTTCTAAACTAGGACCAGCATCCCAATGATTTCCCATAGTGAGCCTCTCCCCCATCAATCACTAATTAAAAAAAAAAGTCCTACAGGCTTGCCTACATCTCCTATTTTATGTAGGCATTTTCTCAATTGATGCTCCCCCTTCTCTGAAGATTCAAGCTTGGGTCAAGTTGACAAAAAACTAGCCAGTATAAGTAAACACCTTGACTAAAGAAATTGGATTTAGAGAAATTTAGAGGATCTAAAGCAATCAGGCACCATGCTCTTAGAAGACTACCATAAGATTATTTTTAAAAGAAAGAAGCTGCCTAATATTTTACCTCCAGCTAATTATTTACATACACTTTAACAGAAGTAGTTAAACATGTATAACCCCCAGAGTCATGTTCAATTATTTTGAATTGCCTTTGCTAACATTGTGAAACCATAAATATCAACAATTTTGTTTCTTCCAAGATCAAAGCATCTGCCAAGTCAATTAACCATTTTTAGCATTTTTTCATGTATCCGGCACAAAAATTTTAGTTCTGGAGTTTTTTCTTTAAGGTCTTCACAAAAAAACAAAGGTTGGGACACAAGGATATTCTTCATAATATTGTTTATGGTACATTTGTTCACCAGAAAAAAAAAAACCTGGAAAACTTTCAATGTGCCAGGCAATGTATCTGCTGTTTAAAAGAATAATTAAAAACCATTAAAATAGCGTTAGTTAATTATGGTACAGGCATATGATGAGTTATCTAGTTATTAAATTGATGTTTATGGAAAGCTTAATGACAGAAAAATGCTAATGATTTAATATTGAGTGAAAATGTACTTATAAAATAGCACTTAGCATATTATCTGGAATATGTAAAAATGCATTAAAATTGAGGAATATGCCAAAATATAAATGATTTCCCTTTTGGTGGTAGAGCAAGGAATGTTTTTTCTCTTTGTACTACCTTTCACAAAAAAGTATTAATTTAATTATCATTAATGTACAACCAGATCTTTGATAAACTAATGATACTAAAGCCTGAACCAGCTTACCTGTAAGGATTTGATTGAAGTCTCACAGATCTCCAGACACCTTTTCTAGCCTCACTTCCCTAGAATGAGCAGCTGAACTCTCTGGATAATTTGGTTTGTGTTAGGTCTTTAACATGCTTGCATTCTTAAGAAAAATAAGATGTATTTAAGTTTTTTTTTCTAAAAATCAAAATCTTATCTTACAGGATGCCTGCTGTATTCTTTTTATTGTATATAACTTGCATGTAGCTATTTAAGTTTGAGTTTTATGAATTTTGGCACATATTTACACAAATGCAATCATTATTCTATTAAAGTAGAGATATTTTCTCTTATTCTCAAAGGTCCCTTGCATTTTTCTTCTTTGTAGATAATCTTTAGCCCTATGCCTAGCGCCAAATGGCAACCGGACTGCATTTTTGTGCTGTCAATTTTATTTCCCTTGGCAAATTTTGTAAAACTGGAATAGTAGAATAAATGTCTTTCTTGTTTGACTTAGCTCACATACAGTTTTGAGGTCTATCCTTGCTACATGCTCCTGTACAAGATTCCATTACAGATACTTTCTGGTTTTTTTATTTGTCCATTTTGAAGACCCTATCTCCTGTGTAAGGTTTCATCCAACAGTGGCTACTGTAAATGCTCTATCTTGCTGGGAATAATGTTATGTGACTGTGATTCTGTCATTCAAAATGCCTTCAATTTGAACTACCAACCTCCCTAGTACATGTATATAATATTACTGGCATGTACAGACCTAGCAAAACAGAACATTTATAATAACTACAGCTGGAAGAAGTTAGTCTAGATAAATGGATGAAATTACAAGTAAATTATTACATATGACCATAATGGGATACTACTCAGCATTTCGAAAGCACTGAGAGGTTGAGCGGAGAAGTGTACCCAACTTTGATCCCAAGCCAAGAAGCTATCTGTACTTGGCAACACTTGAAAGGAAAAATTAGTTGCCTCAATGGAGTTTTTGTAGAAATTTTTGTCTCATATTATGTTTTAAGAGGTGTTTGCTTTTTGTCTTAATAATTTTTGTTTGCATATTATGTTTTCTGATTTTGTGTTTTTTGGATTTTGTTTGCTTGTGTATGCATGTGTGTGTGAGACAGAGAAAAAGAAACAAACAAAATTGATTTGTATTTTCTTTATTGGTTTGTTTTGTTTTTTATCCTGCTTTTGTTATAATTATTTGTTTGCTTGCTTGCATTTCTTTTCTAAAAAAAGGGTGTGGAGTTTTGGAGAGGTAGGGATGATCTGAGAGGAACTGACACAATGGAAACCATGATCAGAATATATTACATTAATATTCAGTAAAAAGATTATATATGGAGGGAGCCATGGCTACAGATACATATGTGGCAGAGGAGGGCCTTATCTGGCATCGGTGGGAGGGAGGCCCTTGGTCCTGTGGCAGCTAGATGCCCCAGAGAAGGGGATGGCTAGAGCAGTGAGACAGGAATGGGTGAGTGGGTGGAGGAACACAGTCATTGAGGCAAAGGGGAAGGGGGAGCGGAGGGATGGGATGGAGGGTTCGTGGAGGGGGAACCAGGAAGGGGAATACCATTTGAAATGTAAATGAATAAAATGATTAATAAAAAAATTCAGGTAAATATGCACACATAAAACTGTCTTTTAAATAATAATAAAAAGCAAAGTTATTAAGTATGTAATTTGAAAGATAATCTTTATCAAAGTAACTTTTATATATGCTTGTTATATTTATGTGCACACATTATTCAGTACAAATATTTTAAAATGTAGTTAGTTTTAAAATGAGCTTCATCAGTGCTTAATTGTCACAGAGTTTTCAATTCAAAAGCACGTGTGTCTGTTTTCATTTTAATACTGTTATATTTGACAAGCGAAGTATTACATTGGTTAAAACAATCAGAAAAACTGAAATGAATATTTATTACACAAAACCTCATATGCTTTAAATAAAGTACCAAACTCCTACTGTGTAGCTTCCCACTAGTCTCTGGTTGAAACCTTTCTGAAACTCCAATAGTTAGAAATGAAATTGTTTCAGTTTTTTCTTTCATTTCGAACTTGAGTCCTGAACACAGAATTAGATATGGTCCCTACTCCGTGGGTTTCAGAATCCACAATGCCAGGCTAATTCTCTTTCTATTCAATCCTGTATTATACCACACACTTGGTAAAAGCTTGTTTACTGCTGCTGAGATAGACTCTTGTGCCCTGATATACCACTGAAAGAAAGTTCACAGTTCTTTGAAAAACCTAGGCCTTGGGCACTCTTGCAGGCCAGGAAAATAACACACATATGTATCATAAAAGCAGACTTCTGTGTGGAGTGGAATTCTAATAATGGACTGCCTCTTTCTAGTCAATATTTAGTAAAGCTTGCCAGAAAGTTAGCAGTCCAATTTTATGTATAACCCCATGAATTTCTATACCCCAAATACAAGATCTGAAACATTGTGTGCATTTGTTGCCTGGTATAACAAATTAAAATATGTAGTTGAGACAAAACATTTTACAACAACTGTAACCATTAGTAACCATACATATCTATGGTTTTTATATCCATAACTGACTCTTCATAGAAAATTTTGAACATTTTATTTTCTGATGTTTTTCCAGGGAGCATATTCTTTTTTTTTACTTACACAGAGGAAGAAATTCGTTTATCAGAAGAATTTACTTGTTTGGACAAAAGGGAAGATAACAAATTTTGTTAGAATTATTAGTAAAATACTATATCTCAAATAATGAGCAAAGTAAACTAACTGTTCTATTAAATAGAAGTTTTTTAAAAGCCTACTATGTGTTGTTTGGTAATGATATTTGAAATATTCAGAAAAGTTCCCAGAACCCATTGATAGTATATTCTAATGCAGGATTCAGTGTTTGAGATAGTAGAAAATGAGATGAGAAAATGTACAAATAACTTAATATATACTATGTCTGTTTATATTGTCCTATATTTATTCATTTGTAGCTTAACTATTTTTAGCTAAGGATATTGCAAGTTGGCTGTGTATTCTGTTTTCCTGAAACTCATTTTCAAGCAGGGTAATAATTTAACTCAGAATATTCTAACTGGATTTCTTCTCATGCATATTTGAATAAATGCTTGAGAAAACAGCATGTACTCTCAAAAATTATAACACAAACAGAAAGATGGTGCATAGCAAAGTACTTTAGAAGGAAGTAGGTATCTGTGTAAAGTCTTGGGATTGTTTCCCCTGTATCTATCTCTATGGAAAACGTAGCTGACAAAGACCTATAGCTATTGTGCTATAAAATCTCCTGTGACATTGACACAATCCCAACCACTACTCTCAAAGAGTGATGAAACACAGTAGGGAAAAATAAATGATGACCCTCATGGTGGCTTGAATAAGTATGGCACCTTAGACTTACGTGTTTGAATGCTTGTTTGACCTATAAGAAGTGGCACTATGAGGAGATGTGGTCCTGTTGGAGGAAGTGTGTCATCATGAAGGTGGGCTTTGTGGTCTTATATGCTCAAGGCATGCCAAGGGGCAGGGTTTCCTGCTGCCTGTGGTTCAAGATGTAGAACTCTCATGGTGCCTCCAAGACCACACCTGCCAGCTTACTTTCATGCCTCTTACCATGATGATAATGAACTAAAACTCTGAAACTATGCTCTAGCCCTAACTAAAACTTTTATAAGAGTTGCCATGGTCATGGTGTCTCTTCACAGCAGTGGAAACCCTAACTAAGCTAAACCTTTTCAGAATGATGGGATTTTCTGATGTCCAAGTTTGTGTTGCAGAAGTGTTGATATCTTGACTAAAACCTTCCTCCTCATCCCTGTTAAAGGCATTTTCTTTCTGATGATCTCTTACATTGTGTTCTGATGTACTCTCAGTCTTTCCAGCTCATGCATATTTTTCCCTAGGAAAAAATGATCTACCATGATTAATGTTTTATTTCATCTTGCAGTTTACTTCTTGCATGTAACAAAACATTTAGTAAGAAAATAGGTCTGTTCAATATGAGAAATAGTGTTGGGACTGAACTGATTCACTGTGTATCAAGCAACAAGGATATCATGTGGGTAGCTGTATTAGTCATGGTTCTCTACAGTGTTTTGGGCCAGCTTATAGTTTCAGAGTTTTAGGCTATTATCATCATGGTAAGAGGCATGGAGATAGATAGATAGATAGATAGATAGATAGATAGATAGATAGATAGATAGGTAGATACATACATACATACATACATACATAGTTTTTTTCCATGACTAGCTTACCTGGCTGCCTTACTGTTTTTCTTCATAGAGATGTGTCTTCTAATAAAAATCCTGGAATATTTTATCATAAATTCTCTATTGCCTGCCTTTTGAGATTCCCTGTGATAATATCTTTACATAGTATTAGATTTAGATTGTATCGATACTGCTTCATATCTCATTTTATAACATCTGGAAACTGTAAAAAACTAGCAAAAAGAGTATCTGAAACACAAGCAATATTAGTGTGTGCTATAATGAGATGATATGTAAAGGCATTTTAAGGAAACCAAAGTAATCATGTTTTCATTTGTGAAACTGTTTGCTCTCTGGCTGACTGGTATCAATAAGTACTTTTGGTATTTTTGCTTGTCACTGAGATATTCACAACAGAAATAAAGAGGCTAGTTAGGATTCAGTTCATTAGGTACTATAACCAAAGGACAGTGAAAACTTTTCTAAATTCTATCATGCTTATAAAGTGAGAAAAGAGAGTACATTTATTCTCCATATCAACACCCAGCAAACCAAACCAGTCAGTGAGTCCTTGGCATTACAACCCCCTCCTCTTCCACACAATTTTTTTAATATCCAACCATTGCCCCTGCCCTGCCAAGTACCACCTCCCACAATTTTTCATCCCATTCCTCCTCCCTTCTGTCTCTGTGGTGATACTCCCTCCACAAGACCTCTCCCCACCTGCCCTTGTGACTCAAGTCTCACCAGGTCACACCAGGCAGTCCTCTGCTATATATGTTCTGGGTGCAGAATAGGGTGGGGGTGGTACAGCTCTGAACAGTTCATGTATGCTGTCCTGTTTGTGGCTCCATCTCTGGGATCTCCGTGGATCCAGGTTAGTTGAGATTGCTGATCTTCCTATGGGGCCAACCTCCCCTTCAACTTCTTCAATACTTCTCCTCATTCAAACTTGTCCCTGACTTCAGTCCAATGGTTGGGTGTAAATAGCTGGATTGTATCCCATTGGGTAAATGAGCCACACTTTCTATATGCATTCTTCACTTGTATCCAGCTCCTGGCTATTACAAAGGCTGCTATGAAGATAGTGGAGCAGGTGTCCTTGTATTATGGTGGGGCATCATTTGTGCATATGCCCAAGAGTGGTATAGCTGGATCTTCAAGTAGAACTATTTCCAATTTTATGAGGAACCTCCAAATTGATTTACAGAATGGTTGTACCAGTTTGCAATCCTACTAGCAATGGAGGAGTGCTCCTCTTTCTACACATCCTCAACAGCATGCACTGCCACTGGAGTTTTTGAACTTAGCCATTCTGATTAGTTTAAGGTGGAATCTCAGGGTCAATTTGATTTGCATTTCCCTGATGACTGAGGGCATTGAACATTTCTTTAAGAGGTGTTTGTCCATTTGAGTTTTTTCTATTGTAAATTCTTTGTTTAGCTCTGTACCCAATATTTAACTGGTTTATTTAGGTTATGGGGAGTTCTTATTAAGTTCTTTATGTATTTTGGATATTAACCCTCTTTCAGATGTGGGATTAGTGAAGATTTTTTTCCCAATTTGTAGGTTACAATTAGCCTGTGTCTTTTGCCTTACAGAAGCATTTCAGTTCCATGAGGTCCCATTTGTCAATTGTTGATATTAGAGCCTGAGTCATTGGAGTTATGTTCAGAAAATTTCCCAGTGTGCCATTGAATTCTAGGCTCTTTCCCACTTTTTCTTCTATTCATTTCAGTATCTCTGGTTTTAGGTTGAGGTCCTTGGTCCACTTGGGCATGAGCCCTGTGCAAGGTGATAAATATGGATCTATTATTGTTTTTCTACATACAGAGTGCCAGTTTGACCAGTACCATTTATTGAAGATGCTTTCTTTCTCTCATTGTATGTTTTTGTTTCTTTGAAAAAATCAAGTGTCTATAGGTGTGTGGGTTATTTCTGGGTCTTCGATTGCTTGTATGAGATCTTGCCGATTTCTTTATGAAGGCACTTAGCACTATGGCGTTTCCTCTTAACACTACATTCATTGTGTCCCATAATTTTGGGTAACATGTGTCTTCATTTTCATTACATTCTATAAGGTCTTTGATTTCTCTTTTATTTGTTCCCAGACCAAGTTATCATTGAACAGAGATGTTCAGTTTCTACAATTTTGTGGGCTTTCTATTGTTTTTATTGTTATTGAAGTCTAGAATTTGGCCATGGTAATCTTATATAATGCATGGGATTTTCAATCTTCTTGCATCTGTTGAGGCTTGCTTTATGTCTGATTATATGGTCAATTTTGGAGAAGGATCCAGACATGCTGAGAAGAAGGTATATTCTCTGATTTTAGGGTAAAATGTTCTGTGGATATCTGTTAAATACATTTGGTTCATAACTCTTTTAGTGTCACTGTGTCTCTGTTTAGTTTCTGTTTCAATGACCTTTGCATTGGTAAGTGTGGGGTATTGAAGTCTCCCACTATTATTGTGTGAGGTTTAAGATTTGTTTTGAGCTTTAGTTAAATTTCTTTTATGAATGTGGGTGACATTGTATTTGGGGCATAGATGTTCAGAAGTAAAATTTCATTCTTTTGGATTTTTTCATTTGATGAGTATAAAGTGTCCTTCTCCACCTCTCTTGGTAAGTTTTACTTGAAAGTCTATTTTACTAGATATTAAAATAGCCACTTCAGATTGTTTCTAGGGACCATTTGCTTGGAAAATTTTCCAACCTTTTACCCTGAAGTAGTGTCTGTCTTTGCCATTCAGGTGTGTTTCTTGTACACAGCAAAATTGTGTATTTTGTTTGCATATTCATCTTGTTAGTTCATGTCTTTTTACTGGGAATTGAATCCATTGATGTCAAGAGTTATTAGAGAAAAGTGGTTGTTAATTCCTTCTTGTTGTTAGAGATGGTATTATGTGTGATTCTCTTCTTTTGGGTTTGTAGTAAGACTTTCAATTTCTTGTTTTTACTTGGGTATAGATAACCTCTTTTTGTTGTAGTTTTCTGTCTAGAATCCTCTGTAGGGCTGGATTAGTAGATAGATATTGTTTAAACTTAGTTAAGTGATAGAATATTTTGGTTTCTCCATCTATGATGATTGACAGTTTTGCTAGGTATAGTAGCCTGGGCTGGCATTTGTGTTTTCTTTGGGTCTAGATTACTTTTGTCCAGGATCTTCTCTGTTGAGTATGTATTGGTGTATTTCTTATAGGTCTGCCTTTATATGTTACTTGACATTTTTCCCTTACTGCTTTTAATATTCTTTCTTTGTTCTGTGCATTTAGTGTTTTGATTATTGTGTGAAAGGGATTTTTTTCCTGGTCCAGTCTATTTGATCTTCTAAAGACTTCCTGTACATTCTCTTACCTTTGGTTGGGAAAAAATTTCTTCTAAGGATGTGCTGAAGATGTTTTCTGATCTTTTGATCTGGGAATATTCACTCTTTTCTATTCCTGCTATGCTTGGGTTTGATCTTTTCATTGTATCCTTGATTTCCTGGGATTTTTGGCTTGTGAGATTATTTTTATGCTTTGTATTTTCTTTGACCATTGTGTCAATATCTTTTATGGTGTCTTCTATGCATGAGGTTCTCTCTTCTGTCTCTTTTATATGTTGGTTATACTTGCATCTGTAACTCCTCATCACTTTCCCAGTTTTCCATTTCCAGGGTTGCCTCCATTTGTTATTTCTTTACTATTTCTACTTCCCTTTTTAGGTCTTGGAGTATTTTATTCATTTTTTTACCTGTTTGATTGTGTTTTCCTGTATTCCTTTAAGAGATTTATTTGTTTCCTCTTCAAGGACTTCTACTTCTTTTGTTCTGTTTCCCTGTATTTCTTTAAGTGAGTTATTTGTATCCTCCTTAAGGAACTCTATTATCTTTATGAGATGAGATTTTATACCAGAATTGTGCTTTTCTGGTTTATTGGGTATCCAGGGCTTTCTGTGGTAGGAAAACTAGGTTCTGGTGGTGACAAAACATATTGTCTTCTGTTACTCATGTGCTTATGCTTGTCTTTCACCATCTGGTTATCTCTGGTGTTAACTGGCCTGGATGTCTCTGTCTCGAGCCTGCCTCATGTGTCCCTGGTTGCAGCAGTTCTCCTGGGAAACTTGTTTATCTGGCTGCAGGAGATCTCCCAGACCTGCAGACTGTCCAGTAGTGAGAAGGGCAGACATGGTGGTCTGGACCTATAGAGGTGGAGCTGCTGCCCTGATTGTACCAGATCTTCTAGGAGATCTTCAGACTTTGGGGCGGTGAGAGGAACACACACCAAACAGCCCTGATGGAGGTGCAGACCAGAAGAGAGATAGCGTTCACTCTGAGTGGAAAGATTTCAAATCCATGAAGCTCCTTGGGGGCCCCAGGTTGTGTGTTTATTTGGGTGGTGGTCTCACCTTTGTTCTTGCTGCAGCAAGTCTTCTAGGAGACCTGTGGAGTGGTGAGAAGGGCAGACAGGTCAATCTATGACAGTGGAGGTGGAGACAGAAGGGATTCCTCCTCCACACTCTTAATTGATCATATCTTCAAGCGCTTTTTCCCACCTGCTTTTTCTCTGACTTCCTCCTCCTTTCTTCTTTGTGGTCTTCATTCATTTTCATAAGAATGCATGGTTAAAGTTAAAAATGCCTTCAAGAAAGTACTAAAGGCATTTTTAACATTAGAAAAAATTGTTCAATAGTCATGAAGCGCCTGGAGTTGCCCAGTAGCTGAGAGCTCATCATTTGGAAGGCTTTGGAATTTCAAGAGAAATTCTCCTATTTCCTTGAGCTTTCTTTCTTTCTTCCTTTCTTTCTTCCTTCCTTTCTTTCTTTCTTTCTTTCTTTCTTTCTTTCTTTCTCTCTCTTTCTTTCTTTTGATAATTAATTTTATTCATTTACACTACATTTTTTATTGGCTACATTCTTTATTTACATTTCAAACATTATCCCCTTTTCTGGTTTCCCCCTCCCAGAAAACTTCTATCCCATCCTCCTTCCTCCTACTTCTATAAGGGTGCTCCTCCACTCACTCCACTCCCACCTTCCCGCCCTCAATTTCCCTATGCTGGAGCATCTATCAAGCCTTCATAGAACCAAGGACCTCTCCTCCCATTAATGACTAACAAGACAATCCTCTGTTACAAATGCAGCTGGAGCCATGTGTACACTTTGGTTGGTGGCTTAGTCCCTGCGAGCTCTGGGGAGTCTGGGTGGTTGTTATTGTTCCTCTGAAAAATCAATATTAGCCCAAAAGTTCTGAATACTTACGTGAAGCTCAAGAAGAAGGAAGACCAAAGTATGGGTGCTTTGGTTGCTCTGAGAGGGGGAATAAAATACTCACAGTAGCAAATATGGAGATAAAGTGTGGAGCAGAGACTGAAGGAAAGGCCATCCAGAGACTGTGGATTCATCCCATAAACAGTCACCAAACCCTGACACTATTGCAGGTGCCAAAAAATACTTTCTTTGAGCTTCATTTTCAGTGTTTGTATAAAACCCTTACAACCCTCTTTAAAGAGTTAAAATGATTGTCCTGAAGTGCCTTGGTAACACTGGAGAGAACCAGCAGTTTTTTAGTGTCAGGTTATCCTTTTGTTTACATTTACTTATTTTTTCCTATACAAAAAGCCTAAGATAAACTTAAATCTGTCAGTATTGTTAAACACTCTGAATCATCAATATCAAAATGAATGTTACACACACACACACACACACACACACACACACACACACACTGCTTTCAGTTCTCTTGTTGTTGTGTTAAGAGTTTTCTGATTCACAACTGAAAAAGCTTAGTGTAATTTGTTTTGAAGTAAATTACCACAGAATGTTCCTAAGGTTAATATGTTACTGTCAGAAAGGTAAAGTATTGAAAATCA
The DNA here is from genome assembly GCA_964023405.1 of Apodemus agrarius. Taxonomy (NCBI): domain Eukaryota; kingdom Metazoa; phylum Chordata; class Mammalia; order Rodentia; family Muridae; genus Apodemus; species Apodemus agrarius. Next base: position 129,699,765 of record OZ030009.1, on the reverse strand, counting down.
TTCCTCTTTGGTTCTTCATTGAGAGAAGTAGAAAACACAAGAAAAGAGACAGTACAGTTTTCTGCATAAAACATAACTTTTATTATCAGTTTCCATGCATCTGCACTTACCTTTTTTACAGTTTCACATAGGGTGTAATGGAATGGAATTTGCAGTAACCAAAAGGTACTGGAACTCAATCATAATTCATCTCATTTTTCAGATAACATTACCAAGAGAAACTCCAAGTCAAAAGTAAGTATAAGTATTTTTATTTTGCAGTGTTGTGAAGTCAGAACTTGCTCTTTACAGAGTTAAAATAAAAATATTTAAATGTCATGCATGAAAACACTGTGTGAACTTTTGTAATTTTAATCATTATTAATGCAAGAAGTGGATGAATTGAATGCCTTTTGTTTAAATACCGCTCACTTCCAACTAAAACATTCTTCATACTTACATAATAACTATTTTAATATATATGAATAGCTTATCAGATCAAATTATGTGTTATCAGTAACATTGATATGCACAAACACACATGCATATATCATTCTAAATATACCATTAAATATAATACGCATACACTTTTATGTCTGCATATCTATCAAACTTGAGATTTTCAGGTTTCAAACTATACTATGTATGTTAGTATGTAATAATATGTATTTTGAGTTATGTATGTTAGACCACTCTTATGCTTTCCTTTTATTTCTTTTTAAGTCATGTAAACACATTTTGTAGAGAGGATCTAGCATAACGTCACTTATCTTTGCATTGCCTTCATTTTTGCATAAAATGACCCTTCTCTTACATTTAGAGCATCCCCAAAATTCCATGACATTCTAAATAGCATTGACGTTTGTCTATAATTTGTTCATACCTTTCATCAAAATATATGTACTAATAAAAATTGTAACATGCAATATATACTATAAAGCTTCCAATGTTTTTCATACGTGTCTACTCTAAAAGCTACATAGTTCACTGAATGAATGAATGAAGCACTGGTGTATTTCTCCACAAAGAAGAATAGAAACCTACAATAAGAAATCCTCCCACTAATTCCATCCATTCTCAAATCACTTTGGAACAAAATTAAAGTTAAGTTTACATACATGTAGAAGAGAAAGTTTCAACCAGTTCACTGCATGAGGGCAGTGGGTTGGACAATAACTGTCCTGCTGCTAGGCAAGAGAAAAGTTTAAGTAGATGGATTACCACCCCCTTCCATGAGTGTCATGAAAATAGAAGAGTCAAAATAAATATAAACAGAAAGGAAGAAAAGAATAAGAGCTTTTAACAATTTGGAAATTTAATAATTTTTTCCAAAAGGTGAAACACATAGAAAAGATGACATGAAAAAAATATGTTAAAGGGAAAGCAAAGTAGTGGAACTGGAAAAGGGGTGCATTATTTCCACAAAATCCTGAGTTTTTGGAGTCTCAGAATCTGTGACATTTTAGGGACCCTTTAGTTGGGAAATGGAAATGTGTTCCTGCAAGATGACAGAATGAAGAAACATTTCCTAAAACACAGATCTCTAATCTGTCAATTTAGGTAAAGACTTCTAAGAAGACAAGAAGAGATCCTGGGGTGAGTTTGTGGTGATGGAAAAGCAACAAATAAAGTTTCTACTGGGGCACTAACTTCTTTTCAAAAAATGTGAAGGTTTGAGACAGTTTCTTCATTTTTTGTGGTTTGAAAGAACTAAACAATCTTTATAAATAGTCTCAAAAATGTTAATAAAACTAAAGAGTTTATCACATTTGTTGCCTGCCATAACTTTACAAATTGTCACTTTTGAAGCTGCTATGTGAAATAGCATTTGAGGTCAGCAAAAACTTCCTTAATTGTAAATCTTTGTGTAAATTTCATTGACTCCTCCTTTTCTCTTTTAAGAATGTATTTATTTATATTTTATGTGTATATGTGTATACATGCATGTATGTATGAACACCATGCATGTGCTGGTGTAGGTGTAGGTCAAAAGAGGGTATCAGATGATCTGGTGCTAGTACTATCAAATAGCTGCTGTGAGCTACTTGAAGTGGGTGCTAAAAACAGGTTGCACATTCTCTGCAACATCAGCTATTGCTCTTCACCTCTTGAGTCATTTGTCCAGATTCTCCTTTATCAAATTTCTTCTCATTTTACTGATTTATCTCCAGTCTTATTGTGTGGTCTTTAGTGGTTGAATCTGGGTTTACCTCTGACTATTCATATGTAAAAGTGCTGCTTTAGATACATCTAAAATCTCTGTATCTTAACCATTTCCACAGATTGACTCACGTAGCCCAGTCCAAGAGAGAGAAAACAGTGGGAAAATTGTTGCTTTAAGCTACGATATTTTGAGGTGGTTTGTTTTTCATTAATGCCCAGACAGAAGGTATTACAAATGGCTTCATGTGTGTTTCTACATCTGTTGATATATTTTTTAAATGTAAATCTATAGCATCTTCTGCAAGTTACTTTGTAAATTGTGCCTTATCATTTTATTTTAGTAATATATTTTATGACATTGGAATCTTTCAACATCATTAATGGTTCCAGTCTTTTAATTTCGATGTGTATATTGTTATCCAATAACAAAGATATACCCATTTAAGGTCTTACATTCAATATATCTTGGATCTCTTTTGTAGATAAACAAAAGATGGTTCTGGACATGGAAGTCTCAGCTATGTCCATTCTTTCACTTATTCTGTGAGTGATTACAAGACAAACCTACTGAATTAGATCAACCTGTATACTTTAAAGATGTTCAACATCAGAATGCAAATCAAGGGATGTCTTATGTTAGGGATGGTACAGCCCTGCATGGGACAGCTCAAAAGCCAGCTAAAGAAGAACAGATCATTCTGAACACTAGCTGACTGAAAACCTTGATGATTACATGGATATTTGCTAAGGAGAGATGATCTGGACTACAGTTATGAGCAATCATCACATCAAGGGCATATGAAGATCTTAATAAGGGCATATTGATTGTTAAGTATATGTGATTGCTAATTGTTTCTTTTGTAATAGTTAAGCTATATACAAGTTTTAGCTTAAATAGCAAGGGGGAAGATGTAGAGAAATTTTAATCTGGCAACATGGCTTCTCTGGCAAGGGGTTCACATCCAAAGAAGTCTGTGTGAATCAGCTGGAACGACACACTGTTAGTCCCTCAGGATGGAGCAGGGACATGCCCTTACTACCCATGTTTAACCCCAAACAATGTAGGTAAGGTTAGTTTGTAGAAGTATGCACCAATGTTGAAAGTGATGACTGGGGAGCAGACAAAGTAATGAATCAGAAAAAGATTTGACCAAATGAGTCAAAGATAGGATAAGTCCAACTCTTAGGCAGACAGGAAAGAATGAGAATGAGGAGGAGAGAGAGACAGAGAGAGACAGAGAAAGAGAGACAGAGACAGAGACAGACAGACAGACAGACAGACAGACAGACAGACAGAGACCAACAGAGACAGAGATAGCAGTTTTTGAAGACAGTTCACAGATGTAGACAGATCAAGCCAGAATATGAGAACATATTGCCAAGGTCAGTAGAAGGCCAAGCAGAGTAATTCAGTCAGAATCTGAGAAAAGCCAGTTTGAATTCATCAGCCTGGAGAGGAGTTTGAGCCAAACCAGTTGAGCTGAACCATCCATTCAGAGTTCAGAAAGAACTGAAAAGAGTGAACTTATTCAGTAGTAAGTCACTGATTTGAAAATTATAGCTGGTGAATAAAGTTACATTTATATGTGTCAGATGAATTATTACGCATTCCCAGACTCTGTTTTTACTATGGCTAATAAGAACAAGTGCTAGTATAAATGCTATATCAATATCTAGACAATTTCCTCTAATTCTTAAGTGGTTATTCTCAAGCCAGAACATTTTCCTCACTTTAACACAGTGGCTAGGATATTCTTGATTACTCCAAGGGCATCCTCTGCTGATTTCTGACATTTTCTCTGTGCTTATCTGGCTCTCTTTGAATCCATTCTACAGAGTGCAGTGTACCTTTGTTATCTTGCATCTCTAAGCATCAGGACAGACTCTGTGTTCCCTTTTGATGTTTCATTACCTACAAACTTTCTCTCAGCAGTAAAGTAGAACAATTCATTGGGTTCACTTTGTTTGATCCTTATTTCTCAGGAATCAGTGTCAGGCAATGCCTTTAAAACTACTTTCAAATACATTTTCCAGTTTTTGAATATTTTATGCAGGAACATGATTGAGAAACCCTATGAGTCCAGAATAAATTTTAGCTCATTAAAAAATTTTGTCACTTGGCTTACAATTTTACTTTCAGTAAAAATAGTTACTATTAATTTATACTATGAATTAGATGAAGTCAAGGAGAACTAAAACTTTTTTTTCTGTATTATTCTCTCTTCTAGAATCTGAATGGTTCTTATTCTCCTTGAATTAAAATAAATCACTAGAAATTAAGTTACTTAGCTAGTTATTGTGCTTATATAAGGAAAATAGTGTTTTCGTTGCATATAACTTTTTTTAAGTATACTGGGCAGGCCTATACTTCTGATGCTTGGAAGGCAAAGGAAAGAGATCTTTAGGGCAAAATGACTAGCTATACTAGCTTTTGCAGAGGTAAGCTTTGGTTTCAGTGGAGAGATGCTACTTCCATGGATATGTCGAAGACTAAGAAAGGTATCAGCATCAGGCATTCACACATAAATCACAAATATGTACCTATATACACATAGACAGACACACATGTACACCACACAGAGGGTGAGGGAGAGGAAGACAAGCAGACAGACAGACACAGACACACACAGAGTTAGAACATTTATTTGATTTTTTAATTTATTTTTAATTCATGTACATTGGTGTTTTTTTTCCTGCATGTATATCTGTGAAAGAGTACCGGATCCTCTGGAACTGCAGTTATAGACAGTTGTAAACTGCCATCTGGGTGCTTGGAATTCAAACCAAGTCCTAAGGAAGAGGAGCCTGTGCTCTTAAATGCTGAACCATCACTTCAGCCTACATTTGATTATTTTTAATGAGTTGAAATTTTGTTTTTCTTACAATGTCCATATGTGTGTAGAGATATATCTTATAGCCTAACACAGATTCCTGCAGTAGAGCTGCAGACAGAATTTTCACTTCTGTGAAGTTTTTATATGAAAAAGACTTGCGAGCACCAAAGGTCTTGCTCACAATTTGTTAACTCATTCTAAGATAAAAGATTAAAAGAAGAAGAAAGAAAGAAAGAAACATTATCAAGGCAACCTATAAGTCCTGCTACTTGGGGAAACTGAGGCAGATGGGTTGTACAGTAAGGCATACCTATGTCATATATATATATATATATATATATATATATATATATATATATATATAAACTCATCTGGAAAACAGCCAAAGAAAACAATCAGCAAGCATTTCAGATAAATGCCACACCCACAATTTCTGCATCACCTTTACCCCAGCATTTTACAGGCAGAACAAAATGTAGGTCAAATGTTATATGACTATGTTGGTCTCACAATCTCTCTATTAGAAGTCATGCCTGGTTACGGAAAATGGCTAATTCAGGCTCCACATCCCCCAGTGCCAGGAGGCTTAGCTCAGGTCACCCTCATAGATTCCTGGGAGCTCCCACTGCTCTGTTTCGCTCTAGTACTCAAAATGCTCTCCAAGTCCACCTGTCTTTCCCAGTACTCTCTCTGACCTAAGTTCTCTGCAACTATGCTACAGTTGTGTAGCTTCATCTTGTGGGACTCCTAAAAATAGTAGGAGGGGCTGTCTCTGACTCTTTTGCCATTTTGGGGGACACTTTTTCTAGATTGCCTAGTCCAGCCTTATTATGAGAGAAGGTGCCTAGTCTTACTGCTACTTGAGGTGCCAATTTTCGTTGCTATCCATGAGAGAGCTGCCCTTTTCTGAATAGAAGTGGGGGAAGAATAGAGGGGGCTGAGAGGAGATGAGAGGAAATGTAAACAAACGAAGCAAACCGTGCTTTCTTTAATTTCATCTATTTTTTATTGAATACCGTCTTTATTTACATTGCAAATGGTAAAACCTTTCCCGAATTCCCCCTCCCCAAAGACCCCCAATCCCTCTTCTCACTCCCTGCCTCCACAAGACACACTCCCACCTCCCCCCCTTTGGTTTCCCTTTGTTGGGGCCTCTATTGAGCCTTTACCTGACCAAGGACCACTTCTCCCACTGATGACCAACAAGGCCTTCCTTTGCCACATTTTTGGCTGGAAGCATGCGTAACCCTTGGTTGATGGTTCAGTCCCTGGGAGTCTTGGGGCATTTGGGTGGCCGAAATCATTGTTCTTCCCATGGGGTTGTAAACCCCTTCAGTTCCTCTGGACCACCCTCAAGCTCCTCCATTGGGGACCCCATGCCCAGTCCAATAGTTGGTTGTTAGCATCTGTCTCTGTATTTGTAAGACTCTGGCAGGGCCCCTCCGGAAACAACCATGGCATGCTCCTCAGTAAGGGAGACAAAGTGTGGAACAGAGACTGAAGTAAAGGCCACCCAGAGACTGCCCTACCTGGGAATTCATCCTATAAACAGTCACCAAACACTGACAATATGACAAGAAGTGTATACCTATTTTTTTTATTTTAAAAGTCAGAAAACTTAACTATTAATATATGTATTTCAATTTTTTATTTTCTTTGAGCAACCTATCATGTCAACTTTGGTAGTCATGGCTTATTGCCTCTCAGGATTGCTGGAGCATGTATTTATTATTCTTTTACAATTATAACCTGTATAGTGTTAATGCAGATTAACTTTAGAATACTTGCTAACAATGTAAAACAGGTTTGTTTGTCAGATGTAGATGGATGAAAAAATAAGAAAGAGAAATAAATCATAGCTTGGATTTTTAGAAGCTTGTCAATACCTTGTCTGAACTCATCTGCGTCCATCCCTAATTTCGTGTAGTGCTATGAAACCCTCTCTGAAAGCTGCTAAACCAAGGCAGGCATGCAGGGTCACTCCTGCTCACTTGCCCCTCTCTGACACATCATTAGTAAGAGCTTTGCATCGCAGGAAAATGAAAAGCAGATTTGGACAGTTACTTGTGTGCTCTTCTTTGGAATCATTATTAGCTGCTAAAGTTTAAATGAATATTTGATGAATACTCCTTTTTTTTTTTTTTTTTAAAAAAGGAAACGTGAAAGTCTTGGGCGTAAATGTATACTTTTAAAAACTTTTCCACAATAAATGTGATGCTTTGAAATGACTCTCAGAGACCCACATATTTGAATGCTTTATCATCCACAGATGGGGCTATTTGAAAACAAACAGGAGGTAGGGCCTTGTTGGAGGAAGTATGTCTTTGGGTGGTGGGCTTTGAGATTACAAAAGCCCACAGCAGCCCCGACCTCTCTGCCTATGGATTCAGATATCTCTCTTCAGTACTCCAGTACCAGGATTGCTGGCTACCATTACTTCCCACCATGATGACAATGGCCTAAACTCTGAAACCATTATTAAGCTTCCAAGTAAATAGCTTCTTTTTTTTTTTATAAGAGTTGCTTTGCCTTGGTGTCTCTTCACAGCAATTGAATAGTAATCCAGACAATAAAATATATTTAAAAAAAAAAAGAGCATTTTTGCAAACTGAACAATGTGTAGCTTTTCTGCCTGCAGCTATGGCCCCTGTACCATCCGGTTAAGAGATTGTGCCTGGCAGAATACATATTTATTCCAACAACTCTGCCTGCCATACCCTGGTCTTGAATGGCTTAGGTATTGTGATGAGGCCCTGACGATAATGCATTGCAGGCTGCCAGGGCACAGCCAGGCTCCTCTGCCCCAGGACGTCAGTGTATTCAAGGTTCTCCTGTACAGTACTTTAGCATCCTCCTGTTTGAAAAAAGCCCATCTATTAGGGTCTATAACTCTCTACTGATTTTTATTTTCTTCTATTTTCCATCTTTTCCTGGTGGTAGTTCCTCTAAAATAGCAGACTTAATTATTTTCAGCATGATTAGAATGGTCCAGACTGGTTGTAAACAATGTGAAATCCATTTTTTTTTAATTTAGAGTTTACTGTTGTGATAACACACTGGGACCAAAAGCAATTTGGAGATCAAAGTTTGCTTCTAAGTTACAATTGCACTATCGATTATCAATGGAAGTTACAACAACTGGATGCCAAAAATTAAGAAGACACTGTGAAAGAGTGCTTCTTACTGGCTTGCTCATCTTTCTTTCCTATGCATCCAGGACCACCAACCTCGGGTGGCACTGATTGCAGTGAGTTCAGCCCTCCCGTATCAATAATTAATCAAGAAACTGTTCCTTCCACAAGTGTGGCCATAGGCCAATCTGGTATGGGTGTTTTCTCAGTGAGATTCTGTCTTGTCTTCCCAAATGATTCTAGACTGTGTTTAGCTTGCATGAAAATCTCCTTCAGATTTATATTCAATGCTAGCCCAGTGATTATATGAGGGGAAACTTGGATGCATGGATACTTTTCTTTCTGATATGACAATATTTCCACAGAGTTTGCCATGTAAAGTTGGAATGTTTATGTCATTTGAATACATTCCTGTTGGCTTAATCGGAATGTCTCTATTGGTCTATAAATCTTCAGGGTCCAACCATTTCTGACTTAGATATACCCACTATAGAGCTTTGTTCATATAACATAGAAACATATATTTAATATTCACTTTCAGGTTCCAGGAGTATGTATATAAAGTAAAATTAAAAGTCAATGTTTTTCTTATTTGAAGAGGACACAAAATGTGTTGAAGGCAAAAGAAAGAAAGGAACAGAGTAAAACAATCTAATGCATTCTGACTCATATATAGTTATCAGGGTTCTTGTCCTTGCTTTGAAATGGCTATGACTTGGCTGTCACCTGCCTGCTACCTAATGCCCAGCACGCTTGAATCTCCCATGTTAAGGACTTCCTCTCTGGTCTGTTGCATCATAAAGCACTCATCCTGACAACCCCTGTAACCACATGTGAAACTACCACGAGGACCAGATACTGAACATCAAGAGCACATTCCTCTAGTTACTGTGCTATTCTCACAAGTGGTCAGGCTTGTTCTGAAGAAGGGTATGTTATACTTCTAATTTGTTCCTGCCAAAATCTACATCATTTCACATCATCAAGGCACATATTTTACAAAGTCTTCAAATATGTGCCAAAGAACTACACTTAAGAAAAAAAAAGTAAACTTGTAGACATTTCACATGCTGGTTTTAAGTTTATAAAGATTTTTTTGCATCACTTATGATGATGCAAATGGAGATTTCTGTCCTACTGCCACATAGAGGAGATGCAGTTAAGGACTGGATATTAGTATAAATCCAAAAATTATTTTTAAGTAGGATATGGGAAATGTAGTCAACTCAGGGTTCACTCAGAACTCATACGGGCTTGTTTAGGGACACTTAGAAAGAGACTTCAGAAGGGCATTTATACTTATATTTGGAGATAGAAACATTTTCCTAATAATAAATCATTAATAGGAAACTCCTATGGGTATATGCCCAGGAGTGGTATGACAGTATCCTCTGGAAGTGTCATGCCCAATTTTCTGAGGAATATCCAGACTGATTTCCAGAGTGGTTGTACCATCTTGTAATCCCATCAACAGTGTAGGAGTGTTCCTTTTTCTCTACATCCTCGCCAGCACCTGTTGTCCCTTGAGTTTTTAATCTTAGCCGTTCTGACTGGCATGAGGTGGAATCTCAGGGTTGTTTTGATACACATGCTCCACTATGTTCACAGCAACCTTATTTATAATAGCCATAAGCTATAAGGAGCCCAGATGTCCCTCAAAGGAGGAATGGATACAGAAAATATGGTATATTTACACAATGGAATACTACTCGGCAATTAAAAATAATGAATTCATGCAATTTGTAGGTAAATGGTTGGATCTGGAAAATATCATCCTAAGTGAGTTAACCCAATCACCAAAGAACACACATGGAATGCAATCACTGATAAGTGGATATTAATTAGCCCAGAAGCTCTGAATACTCAAGGCACAATTAGCAAATCAAAAGATTCCCAAGAAGAAGGAAGGAGAGGACCCTGGGCCTGAAAAGACTGGATCCAGTTTTGTAGGAGAGTATCAGAACAGAGAAATGGTGGTGGTGTGTGTGTGTGGGGGGGGGTGATTGGGGAATGGGCGGGGGAAGAGGACTTATGGGACATATGGTGAGGGCGGAACTGGGAAAGGGGAAAGCCTTTGGAATGTAAACAAAGAATATAGAAAATAAAAAAAAATACGAAACTTCCTTTTTTATCATATTGCACCATTCCTCACAAGTGGTGCAGTGTTCTCTATCCTTAGTGCCTAGATATTTCAACATTATGAGAAACAAAGTCTCACTAACTTCTACATGATATATGCATAGACTTAAAAATGAATCAAGGTTAAGTATTATTGATATATGGGACACAAGTTAGTCATCACAGTATCATGTAGAACCAGAGATGTGAATAACAACATTTTCTTAATGCATTCTGGAAAAGTATCTCTTGCCTGAAGCTTTACTTGGGACTTCATTCAAAATCAAGTTAAAAATTGCATCATGTATCTCCAGAGCATTTAGGTTCAAACAGACGTCACAAATCCTGGGAAGAAGTTTAAACCATTTTAGAATTATTGCAGATATGGAAATAGTTTGAAGATTGACCTTCCTTCTTCCATCTAAGTATCTGAAGGACTTTCACAGTTTTCAAAGTTCAGAGAATGTAATTTTATTAATACTCATGTACACTGAATACATGTCCTTTAACCAAAAAGCAAATAATAAAGGGTGTAAATGACTTGAATTAACACAGGGATAGGGAGTGAAGAATAATTTCACCTAAGTCACTTATTAAAATGTTATTTTCTATAAATGTCATCATAATATTGGGTAGTGATTGGATTGCCCATACAGTTAGAAAATGTATACTATTATGATAATTTAAACATACTAGGTATCAAGTTGCATATTATTCAACAATGGGTATTGACTCAGAAACATGATTCAGGCAGAAACTCTACCCTAGAGGAGTTTAAAGTAACTTATGAGTACAGCTCAGCAAGATCATCTTAGGTATGCAGTGGTAACAGAAAAGCACATTCTTGAACATCATCATCAGTTCCCATAAAGATAAATGACAGATGATTGTTATTGTAAAACATTCAGGTTATGATGAGTAGTGGTAGAAACAGGGCCCAGGGGGCATGGCAACACTCCCCTCATTACCATACAATATTCTGTTAACAATGAGGCTTAAAAAAATGACAAAACTACAAATCTGTGTGCAAAATAGTCAAGATAAAGACAAAGCAATCATAAATGTATGAATTATAAGTTAAAACTTCAATTAAGAAAACAGCAAAATATGAGAAACTGATGTTTCCCCCATGATTTAAGATTTCCACCTGACACTAAAACATTAACTCACTTTGTTTATGATAGGAAAACGCCAAGCATCTTTTCTTTGTCAATCTGGTTGATTGGTTTCCTGCTGACTTTTTATATGCATCTCCTAAATATGTCCAGGTGATAGTAAACAGCGTCACTGTGCCCAATCTTCAGGACAACATTCCATTGACTCAAAGTGAACCATGTCACTGTCTTTCTCTCCTTGTCAATATATTCTGCTTACAGTGTACTTTTGCAGTGAACTGGTGATTGTGATTTGAAAAATGCTTTTCTAGCTTAGACAGTTCTTTAAGGAACTAGAGAAAAGCAAAAGAAGGAAATATGCATATGTGTAATTATTATTATATAATATATATGATATATGGGACAGAAATTAATTTGTTCTTGGTCTTATGTAGTGTTATGTAGCTATTTCCTCAGGAAAAAAATCCCCTTCTGGAGAGAGAAGGAAGGCAAGGATACTCCAGGAAGGAGTCAAATCATATAAGGCCCAGAAAATAAACAAAATCTGGGGAAACTTCTGAATGTTAAAATACTCAAAAACTCCTCATCCCTATTCCCAGAGGTTAAGTCGCTAGTAACAGTTGCTAGGGAGAGGAGAGGAGAGGAGAGGAGAGGAGAGGAGAGGAGAGGAGAGGAGAGGAGAGGAGAGGAGAGGAGAGGAGAGGAGAGGAGAGGAGAGGAGAGGAGAGGAGAGGAGAGGCTCTCCTCAGCACAACTACTTACCTGCAAGCTCTGAGCAGGGAGCTCCTGACATAGAGCTTTTGAGTCATCATCTATTCTGTGGTGGGCCATTTAGTGATATAGTTGGCTTAGAGGCACCCCACATTCTCTTGGAAGTCTTTTCTTAAGCTACAATTAACCCTAACAAATGTTCTGGATCATGAAACTGGCCTTTGGTAGACTTGTTTCTTTACTTTTTTATTGATGCCTTTTTTTGGGGTGAACTGGTATTTCTTCATACTCCCCCAAGGAAAGCCTTGGAACATATAAGTAAAAATCTTTTTCTCTCCGAATTTTTGACTGATAAATATGTACAGATTTTAAAAATGCAAGACTAATTTAAGTCTATCTTGTTTTATGTACCAAACCATTAGAAAGGCTTCAACAATACATATTTTCATCTCAGGGTAAGAAATACTAGGTCATAGAGTAGCAACTGCTTTAGCTCTTGAGAGAGCAAAATGGCAAAATAAAAAACATTCTAACAACATGAAATTATTTGCCCTCAGCTTATGTGCGTTCAAAAAGTTTTTACATATTTACCTTGCTGAACACATGAAAGAAAGGGTGAGTCTTAGTTGGAAAATAGTCATTGATCAAATGAAAGATACTTTTTTATAATTTACAAAGAATAATAAATTGAACTGAGGTTAGGATTTGAAAAGACAACAGTTTGTTAAAATAAGCAGTGAAACTCCAGCCAGTCGCCCAAGGCAGTGAAACACAGGCAGCAGGGCTGTGCTGTAGTAACACAGAAGCCATATGCATGGAAGAAACGGTGTTCCCTCTGCCTTTTCCTAGTCCTTTTATTTTAGTCTTTGATAGATATATAATAATTATATTTTATAAGAATGCCAGTGGTGACGGAAGTGCTTCTCCTAATGCAGAGGCTGTAAAACTATCAGAAGAGCTTTAAGCAAATGTTATCTGTTTTACAGAAGAAATCAATTACCCACAGATTGCTTAAACCAGTGACAGGCATGGTAAGGAATAAAATGTGTTAAGTAGAAAAGTTACAGCCATAAACATGCAGGAATTACATGATATATGAAAGCAATCACTTGTTCAATTTACCTTCAAGACTAAAACAAGTTCTTCTGCTTTGGAAATAAACAGGAAGCTCTCTTTGAAGAGGGAACAATTTCCAACTCAATAGGGAAAGTACTGTATAAATTTTAGCCAGGAATAGTGCTGTTAGGAACATACAAGCAAGTCTTCAGAGATGAAGTATGTGACCCATTTAACATACTTATTTCAGAGTAGGTATCAGTTTATCTTCATCTTCCTGCAAGTCAGCATTACATAATTTTCCATATACACTTGGAATAAAAATAGTCTGCCAAAAAAATGCTCCACACAATACAACTCACCTTATACCTATATCAAACAGCAAAATATGTTGCCCAATCAAAAAGCTCCCTTTGCACATGTAAATTCTAATTCTTGTCATTCTCCATTGACACATATGTTGTACTTCTAATGCTTAGAAATACTATAGAGTCCACCTTTCCGAGACTTAAGGCAGAAAAAACTGTTTCAATGAATCCAAGGCTTGTTTGAATAGATGCATCATGGTACAGATATTCACCAAGCTGTGAAGTACTGAGCTGAGTTGCACACTTGCTTCTGAGGCACGATCATATTTTTTTTTTTTAGCTCCTTCTCTAGCATTCCTTGAGGAATCTTTCGACTGCCTCATTGGGAGTTTCAAGTGAACTATTTCAAATCACATATAACATAATAAAAGTTATTTCTTAATATTGCAAAACAGACGTGTCTTCCGAAGACATCACAACATAGCCATCATGTGTGCGTTCGAATCATCACGTGCAATGACAGCCATGAAAAGAGATACCTGCCTAATGAAGAACTTATGTTTTCTTTCTGCCTTTTTCATTTTCTTTAAGCTGAGAAGTGTTTAGAAGAATTTCCTCATGTGATATTTTAATGGAATCAGGAGTAATATACTGGCTGGTGCACATCATTTTTTTTTAAAAAAAGAGATTCTAAAGGAGAATTGTATACTAATTTAATTTCTTGGGAATTAAATACGTATAGTCAGGTTTTATGCAAACCAGTTGTCCATTTGAACAAGTGTTAATGATAAATTCAAAATACTATATTTTGGTAACATAGTTTAGTGACATTTTTAAGTAGGATCTTATTAGTACACTATAACCCAGAAAACAGCATTGAGGAAATTTCCCAATGAGACTCAGCACTGCTAATGCTCTTTCCTCTGCAAATGATCAGGTTGATATACTGAGGATGTCCTGCTGATTATTCACCACAGACCTTCCTGCAAGATAATGCATTCTGAAAATATGAACTTGAAGCTAAAATATTAAATATGCATTTCCTCCTCTTACAGGACATGTTGCAATACCACATGCTGCTGGGGAGAATGACCCATAAGTGCTGGGTTTCTCTCCCCCTTGCTCTGCTTTTCCTGAAACAGTTTAGTGTGATGTGCAGTGAACCAAATCAACAATGTGATTCAAGCTGTCTCCATAGCTTGGCAAAAGAAAGGGTAAACTATAAAAAACCCCTCCTACTGCTTTCAGCTCTTGCTTCCCACACTTTAACATCTTCTGTCACCTCTGGCGCTGTTACTGACCCATGCTAAGCTAAACTAAAGGATGATAAGTTTGCTGCCTTTGCCCTTGTCCTAAGGGGCTGCACATTATCCTATCAAGTATCAGTAGCCATTTTAGTGGGATATTTGTCAGCCCACGAAGGCCCTGGAACAAATGAAATGGGCAGCGAATTACAAAAATGTCATTCTTTAAAGGAAATGGATGAAGGCTTTTGTTCTCTAGTAATAAATAGATGCCATAGGCCTATAACACTATTTTTATATTAAATTTGACAGGGTTACTATTTCCAGTTCATTATAGGAACAGCTTGAAAACTATTTCTTTCTGTACTTTTAAAAATAACACAGAGCACCTTTCCTTTCCAGTAATAAATATAAACCATGTGGTAATAGATCCAAGAGATCATAGATCATGAAGAACTTCTAAATTTCATTAATGTTTATCTTTAAAAAAAATGTACCAATGTCATTTGGGAGGGTCATGTGATTATAAATGGATTATATAAGAGGTACCTGTGAATGGATTTTAAAGTCTGATTTATTCCTTTCCTCCTGTCTTTATAAATCACAAATATATGACTTCTGTTCTTCACTTTCCTCACACATTAGTTTTACAGGGCATTGTGATAAATATGCCATGGACAAAGGTCTAGCAAAGGGTAATAACTCAAGCCCTTAAATGAAAGCCTCACAGTAAATCCTCCGTGCTTAGCAGCGGTATACAAGGGTCAAGATGACAATGTCCCAGACTAGAGAATAAAGTGTGCTTTAGCACCTTTGGGCCTCAGTACCTTTGTTAATGGGTACATTTGGATTGGCAAATAAACGTGCCTTTGAAGTGTAACATACGCAAGATAAACAATATAAGAAAACAAATTAGATTGTACCATATACTTGACAGTAATCTTGGATTTTATGATTTATTAAGGTAACATTCAGGGAATTTCCAGAGTAGTTATTAGCAATATCCAATATATACTAGACATATTTTAGTAGTTTTCTATTAAGTGATTTTTGGAGTTAAGCTCTATTTTTGGTTAATATTTATTAAGCATATCCAGAAAATTAATTAGTGCATGTAGTTCATGGGGAATTTTAAATGACAGTTGGACCCATTTGCATATCAATAGACCAGTACTAGTTGTGATATACTGTGGGTAATATTTATTAACATTTCTGATTATATTTTAAAACTGAGTCTAGAGTTTGCCTTAAGTTTCATGTCTATATGACCATAAGTTGTTAGACCTGATAAAGAAAAGTGTTCAAAACTGGCTAAATGATTTGGTTTTCAGTTAAGAAATCAACGGACTTATAAATCAAACTCAGTTCTAAGTACTATCAATGGAAATTCACATTTTGATTTTTCTTTATTTCTCAACATAAGAACACATTCTGGGTGTTTAGAAAGCTACTGGTTGTATAAGCTTTGGTATTGTCACTATTAGAACCAGCAGTCTAACACAGTATATCCTAGTGTGTGGTTTTGCATCTATTAATTTAACACATGAACTTAAGCTCTAAGTCATTAACACATATTTTTATCTCTAATTTGGTCACTCTCATGACAAAACCTGAGTGTCCCAATGTCAATTCCTTTGTATCTTTTTCATATATAGAATCTGTCCAATCATTATGAATTACTCAAAGATTTGGATATATTTGCTTTTTTACTGATATTTAAAAATAAAGCATACTCAACTTTATTGAATTTTCCTACACTGGCAACAGACATATGGAATAATATGTACACTATTGGCAATTATTCCATTATGTAAAAACTTATTTAAATTGTGAATTTCATCTCTGATCTTAAGACATTTTTCAAATTTTCTGTTTCTTTTAAGGATCAAATGCAAACACTATTTTATTTTTTTGTATATTACTCTTTTATTTATGGAATGCATTTACTCTTTTATTACTATGGAAAACATAATAATTTTTAAAATGAAAAACTTTTAAGAACAATACTGTCTATGTAAATCATTTGAAACAATGTTGATACCTTCTGTATCTTGGCTAAAATTAAACAACATAAGGATATATTTTATTTAGAAGTGTTTACAATAAGGTATCAATAATGCTTGTTAAAACATGATGGATAGAGCATTATAAACATGTGATTTAAATTGCTTGGCAAACACTATTTTAAATCGCATGGGGTATAAAATGGGTTTAATGTCTCCTAATTCCAATAATATCTCATCTTAAATTTCTCCTTTTTATAAACTTTATGTTGTAAATAGATGCCTATGCCCATTGGATTGTGGGAAATCCAAGAGGAAGAATCCCTGTTTTTCCTATAGGAAAGGAAAGGACAATAAAACAAAAGGAATTAGGTCCTCCACCTACTAGTGAAATTTGTTCACCTACTAGTGAAGATTGTTCAGTCAGTTTAACCCATAATCCACACATGGCAGATCAGAGAATTGATCACTTACAGCCCCTATAAAAGCTGGAGGAAGTCCGTGGCTTCAGCACTGTTGCCAAAAGGAAGACCATGTCCATAGCTCTCTACCGTTGACAGCCAGCTCATATACAGCCACAAAGGTCTTGTCACTTCAGCACAGGGAACGAGAGTGGTTCAGTGTGTCTTATCAGTTATTTGATATTATATTAAGTAAATCATCTATTTATTGACTTAACTTTACTTGTGGCAAAGGTGTATATTTTTATATAGTTGTATTTCATACAAAAAAGAACCATAAAAGTTATAATGTTAACTTGGAAATATTTTATACAAGTAAATTACAGGATATTTACTCCCTCTTCCCAAAAATTGATGAATGTTTTCTACCAGATACAACGTGGCATTGAATTAAGTCCAGAGGGAAAACTGGGTCTTGTTTCTTTCTTGTTTTCTCTTTGTTTATTCAAGCATAGCAGGTAAAATAGCTTTATTTGATTTCATTGTCTTAGCTACCCAAGGACCATGTCAGATTACTCAGAATTTGAGTAATTTCCATTTGAGTTCATATTTTAAAATAGTGGAAACTCTGCTTTGTTTAAACAGTTATCCTCAGCCTTGTTAAATTAATTTCTTTCATTCCTGTCCAGTTATTATCCTCTTCCTATTTTTAGTGTCATTTGAGTCCTCTTCTCTGTCTCTCTGTGTCTCTGTCTCTCTCTGTGTGTCTCTGTCTCTGTCCTGTCTCTCTCTCTCTCTCCCTCCCTCCCTCTCCCTCCCTCCCTCTCCCTCCCTCCCACCCTCCCCTCTCTCTCTCTCTCTCTCTCTCTCTCTCTCTCTCTCTCTCTCTCTCTCCCCCCCCCCCCCCGCTCTCTGCACATGTTATAAACAAAAGCAGAAAGGCAGAGAAGCTCTCCTAACTCATGCTCACACACCAGGCTTGCCAGCACCTCAGTGCCGAGAGTTAGAGTTAGACTTCTGCATTCCCACAAGCCAGGCTGTTGAAGCTCTCAAGGACTCCCATTCCTTGTTCAGAGACACAGAACTAATAATAGATCCTCCTTCAAAGGACGGATATTTTGAAAACAGTTAAAGAGTTTGCAAAAAGTTTGCTCAAGCTATGTGTCACAATTTTTCCAAGATACAGACTTGGGTGGGTGTGTTTCCTAACAACATCCAAATATTATAAAGTATAAAATATGTTATCCTTCTCATTGTCTAGAAATTAGAACACTTGCAATAATCTCTTTGAAATGTGTTATTTCCAAAATGATTAATATTTCTTCTAAAACATAATAAATACTAATTGTACCATTTCATACTTATATGTTGTATTATAAGTTGTTTATAAATGTATAAATGTAAGTGGCTTAAGAGTCATGTATATGAAAATAAATCTAGGTTATATTTTTAATAATTTTTGTTTGATAAAATAATATATTTATATCATTTTCACTATCTCTTTTCTCCCTCCCATTACCATGTCCTTGCTCTCACGGTTTCTACTTCCTTAATTGTTGCTGTGCATGTGTGTGCATATATATGTGTATTTATATGTGTATGCACATACAAGTACACACATGTGTATGTATATGTGTATGTGCATGTGCGTGCATGTGTGTTTCTAAATGCATGAATAAAGCCTATTCAGCCCATAGAGTATTACTTATATAAATATTTTTAGGCTCTGCAACTCTATATTGTGATCAGTCATGTTTTTGTAATTTCTTCTTCTATTACAAAGAGAATTTTCTTTGGTAAGTGAGGATTACACTTATCTGTGGGAATGAAGACAAATATTCAGAATGTAATTAGTAATTATGTTGGTTTAGTAGTGGTATATTAAAACACCTTTGGATTAAATTTTCGATGAATTATCTTCTAAAACTGGGTCTGGTACCCAGCAAAGTAGTTCACTTGGCAAAACCATTTGCCACCAAGTCTGACAATCTGACTTCTGGTAAAGCACTGGTTACTCTCACAAGTTGGTCTTTGACTTCCAGATGTGTGTGCTATGTAGTTCTACCATCCTATGCTCCAAATAGTGGTAAAACATGATTAATAAATTAAAACAAACACTAAAAACAAGATCGGGATGGATGTAACTAAGTGGTAGAGTCCTTGTCCATTACATGCAAGGCTCCACACTATACCACAGCATTGGAAAAAAAAATTAGGTAAAATAAACCAACAAAAAGCTAGTAAATATTTATGGAATCTGGACCTGCTTGTGATTAATATTCAAGTGTTAGTGTAGTACTCTAACAGCAGGAGATTTAACTGCCCTTTTACAGTGACACGAGTATAATTTCTGTGAAGAATGTAGTAACCACCACATTCACTGCATCCTGAGGAAAAATCATGAAGGGTGATTTTTTTACCACAATCTTAATTTTAAGATGGCAACATTAAAGTGGGGCCACAAATGTGTGCCATTGTCATCTAGTAAAATTAAATGTGATTTTAATCCATACTGCATGATTTTTTAAAAGGGAAGTATAGTACTAGTTTTATATGTCTCGGTTCGTATTGGTAAAAGTTGGCACAAACTGTTAATTTTTTTAAAGTTTACGTTCCAAATTTAACTGTAAGCTGCAACAATCTCTGACTCTAAAAAAAATTGCTTTGCAAAATCAGCCATAAAATGTGTGTTATATATACATTTAATATAAAAAAGGAGTTCTTCAAATCATAATATACTAATTAGCTCCATGGTATAGCAAGCCGTGCTTAGGTTACTTATTGAACTAATTTAATTTGCACAGTGGCAGCTCATTTAAAGTAAGCATCCTCTGGCCAAGTTTGTTTCTTATTGTTTTATGAGCAATTATGTAAAGATTATTAGTCGTAGAATTGAAAATAATATTTTCCTGTCATTTCTTCCATTTTGGAAAGAGACTGTGGAACTTTTTGTTTTGGGAGTTAGTAGTGTAAGTATTTAGTAATTATTAGGAATAAACTTAAGAGTGAAAAACATTACTAAGCTATAATACCTAGTTTCTAAGAAGAACTCACACTTTATATTTTCTGGTATTTTCAAAGACTCTTCCTGTTAATAAGAAAATTATACAATATACAAAAATCCTAAGTATTTTCATGGAATATATTAAAAACACACAAATGAAAGCTGAGCCCTACAATTTTATGGTCCTATATCTTTGTTCCAATAAATCACCCACCACACAGATAAAAATATAAGAATATGATTCAAAGATATAAACTATAGAAAAATCTAAGAGGAGAAAGGGGGCTTGATCCAAATAATTTAGCAAGCTATAAGAATAAAGATGGCACAAAATTATTTATATGATTATTTATTTAGTTGAGACTAATGTACAAATTACCATAAAAAGCTCATGATGAAGAATAAATAACCCAACTACATTAATGCCATAAAATATACATATTTGTTATATCTTAAAACCTGCTTTAAATAAGATCACTCCAGTGTTGGTGTAATTGTATTTTGCAAGATATTCTGGTTAAACAACATTTCTTTATTCCAATTGTATCAATGAGTTCAGCACTGGAAACAAACAATAAACATAATGGAAAATAGAAAAATATATTATCTTTGATATAGAAATATTGAATATATTCAGAATAAAATGAAATTGTTAAAATAAGTAATATGCTTGCAAAACAGTCATAATAACTTAAAAATTATTTGAGATTTAATTTTAAGTTTAAACTTAAAATACCTTACAGAATATTTTTGGAAAAATGACAGCATCAAACTCATATCTAAGATAGGATATTATTGTTGATGTTATATGCATAATTAGCTCTTCAGAAATTCATGAACTCATAGTCTTTCATGGTCATTTACCAGAGCACCATTTGTTTTCCTATAACATTTTATTAACAAGTCATTCTTTTCAAAGAAAGGTACTCCTGCTTAACCCTTTCTTGTCTAAAAGTCATATCACAAAAGCAAGTAAGTAAAACAGAGGGAAAAAAAGATTCTGTTTATAAAGAAGGAAAGAAATCATAAGGTACTAGGTCAGCCTTCTAAAGTCAAGGATATTGACAAGCTCGCCCACTTCTCATTTTTAATTTCTTTCTTTGAGAACATAATCATGTGGTATCTATTTACTTACACCATACCAGACTAGAATTCTTTTATACTTTAAATGTTTATATTTTACATTTCAGGATAAGCTTCTCAGCATTCTACTGTGTTATTCTCACGTCTTATACTTCATACCTCAATGTCTCCCATCTAAGTTAAATTAGAAATAAGATTTATAATAGCAAAACTATAAATACAGATACTGACAAAAAAAGGAATGATGTAAAGAATGATGTTACAGCTAGATTTGAAAATTAATAAGTCTATAGCTTTCTGTCTACCCCTTTCAAATAGACCTAACCCCAAAAGAAATCATGAGGCATTCATTCCATTAAAAAAAAAAAAAAACGGTCACCTATGAAAAGCTGTATTAAAAGACACTGTATATCTGTCAAGGGAAAGATGCCTTCAAGATATTTGAAAGCTGTAACAAAAGAGGAGCAAGAACCATACAGTGTAAGGCCTGGTCTGGACTTGTTGAAGATAACCCAGGAAGCCTGAAACTTTTAACACTCACTTGGAAACCTGGATAAGCTATGTAGTAAGGCAAAAGAAATTATTTTTATATTGTTTAATATGTTTTTAATTGAAATTGAATTATATCACCCCCTTCCTTTGCTTCCTAGAGATACTTCCCAATGTGTGTGTATGTGCATGTGTCTGTGTGTATGTGTATGTGTGTGTCTATGACCTACTGAGTCTATTTTTGTTGTTTGTATATGTTTCAAAATCATTCTACTATGAGCTCTGTCCTTTTCATTCCTTCACTTTGAAAGGTGCCTCATCAGAAAGTAAGAATCCGTGAATCTAGGACCTTGGAGATTTTTGTCAATCTTTTTACCTGTGCCTTCAACAGGTAATAGTTATATAAGGAACTGGACCTGAAAATACGTGGCAATAAAATCGATTCAAAGAACACTCATTTCTCTTTAATAGAACAGCTTTTCATTCTTAGGAAAAACTATCTGTAATGAACAAAGTAAGTCACTCAAAAAAAGAAGTTAAAATGAAGGTATGGCAAACAGCCACTGGAAATCACAGAAGGCTCCTCAAGAGACACTGTCTTCCACTACTCATGCATACTCTTCATCCCTCTTCCATGTCTAGATATCTGTCCATGAATGAGTATAGAAAAACATTTTCATCATTTCTGATAGTTTAAGAATTTGGAGGATTGTAGGAGATATCTGATTATTCTTTAAAGAGAAATTTAATCAGAAAGGAATTGCTCCAAAAAAAGCATGGTGGGTTGTAGAACCTTCTTGTTTGATCAAGAAGATGTACTGTTGTTTGCTTGGTTTCTTGGGAAGAATTTTGCCATCTTAGACTGCTCATTTGTTTACATTCCAAATGATTTTTCCTTTCCCAGTTCCCCCCTCCCACTAAGTCCCATAGTTCCCCAAAGTCTTCCCTCTGCCCATTCCCCAATCAACCCCCTCCCACTCCTCTGTCCTGGCAATCCCCTACAATGCTACATCAAGCCTCCCCAGGACCAGGGCCCTCTCCTTCCTTCTTCTTGGGAATGATTTGATATGTGGGTTGTGTTTTGGGTATTCTGAGCTTCTGGACTAATATCAACTTATCAGTGACTGCATTCTATGTGTGTTCTTTTGTGAATGAGTTACCTCACTTAGTATGATATTTTCCAGTTCTAACCATTTGCCTAGGAATTTCATGAATTCATTGTTTTAATTGCTGAGTAGTATTCCATTGTGTAAATATAACACAAACAGGGCCTTCACTTCTATTTAATACTAAGAAACCTGAGACTCAACAAGCCCTCACTTTTCTCTTTTTCTTTGAATGCTCTTCAACCCTGTTTTGCAAGTACAGAGAAGTTATTTAAAGGAGAATCATTTAAACTATCAGCTATTATATATTTCTTTTAAATGAAAGATCTGTTTACTCGAGATCTAGACTACTGGAAATACAGATAGAATAAAAGAGATTTTTTATGAGCGAAATATCAATTTAAAAAGAAAGTCTTACCGGGATCTGCACCATCTTGGACCCTGCAGCCCAACTGGGGGAGCTCCGGACCCACAGAGAACCCGCGGTTAGACAGAGCTCCACAGTCCAACACTATCCCAGAGAAAAGAGCTCAAACCCAGCCCTACAAAGGATAATAGAGGGAAAACACCAACACAAGGAGGAAAACTACACCCCAGAAGAAGCAAGATAGAAACCTCCTCTCATCAAACACAAAAGAAGATAACCACTCAGATGTAAAAAGTAATTTCAAAAATTTCAGGAACTAATAGTTACTATTCCTTAATATCTCTTAACATCAAAGGACTCAATTCCCCAATAAAAAGACATAGACTAACAGACTGGATATGGAAACAGGACACTACATTTTGCTGCATACAGGAAACACATATCAGTGTCAACGACAAACACTACCTTAGATTAAAATGCTGGAAGATAATTTTACAAGCAAATGGTCTCAGGAAACAAGCCTGAGTAGCCACTCTAATATCGGATAAAATTGACTTTCAACCTAAAGTCATCAAAAGAGACACTGAAGGTCACTACTTGCTGGTCAAAGGGAAAATCCACCAAGAAGAACTCTCAATACTGAACATCTATGCTCCAAATGCAAGGGAACGCTCATTCATGAAAGAAACTTTACTAAAGCTTAAAGCACACATTGCAACTAACACAATAATTGTGGGTGACTTCAAGACTCCACTATCCTCAATGGACTGATCAGGAAACCAGAAACTAAAGAGGAACACAGTGAAACTAATTGAAACTTTGGACCAATTGGATTTAACAGATATACATAGAACATTTCATCCTAAAGCAAAAGAATATACCTTTTTCTCAACACCACACAGTATCTTCTCCAATCATATAATTGGTCACAAGACAGATGGCAACAAATACAAGAAGATCAAACTAATCCCTTGTCCCATATCAGATCACTATGGAGTAAAGGTGGTCTTCAACAGCAAGAAAAACAACAGAAAGCCCACATACACATGGAAACTGAACAATACTCTACTCAATGACACCTTGGTCAAGGAAGAAATAAGGGAAGAAATCAAAGACTTTTTAGAATTCAATGAAAATGAAGGTAGAACCTACCCAAATCTTTGGGACACAATGAAAGCAGTGCTAAGAGGAAAACTCATAGCCCTGAGCGCCTCCCAAAAGAAACAGGAGAGAGCATACACTAGCAGATTAATGGCACACCTGAAAGCCCTGGAACAAAAAGAAGCTAATTCACACAGGAGGAGTAGAAGACAGGAAATCATCAAACTAAGGGCTGAAATCAATCAAATAGAAACAAAGAGAACCATACAAAGAATCAACAAAACCAGGCAGGAGCTGGTTCTTTGAGAAAATCAACAAGATAGATAAACTCTTAGTCAGACTAACCAAAGGGCACAGAGATGGTATTCAAGTTAATAAAATTAGAAATGAAAAGGGGGATTTAACAACAGAGACTGAGGAAATTCAAAAGATCATCAGATCCTACTACAAAAGTCTATAGTCAACACAACTGGAGAATCTGGAGGAAATGGAAAATTTCCTAGACAGATACCAAATACCAAAATTAAATCAGGATCAATTAGATCAGCTACACAGTCCCATAACCTCTAGGGAAATAGAAGAGGTTATAGAAAGTCTCGCAACCAAAAAAAGTACGGGACCAGATGGTTTTAGTGCAGAATTCTATCAGGCCTTCAAAGAAGACACAACACCAATACTCTTCAAACTATTCCACAAAATAGAAACAGAAGGGACACTGCCCAACTCATTCTATGAAGCCACAATTATGCTGATACCAAAACAACACAAAGATCCAACAAAGAAAGAGAACTACAGGCCAATTTCACTTATGAATATCAATGGACAAATACTAAACAAAATTCTTGCCAACTGAATCCAAGAGCACATTAAAACGATCATTCACCATGATCAAGTAGACTTCATCCCAGGGATGCAGGGATGGTTCAATATAGGGAAATCCATCAATGTAATCCACTACATAAACAAACTAAAAGAAAAAAAACACATGGTCATCTCATTAGATGCAGAAAAAGCATTTGACACAATTCAGCATCCTTTCATGTTAAAAGTCCTGGAAAGAACAGGAATTCAAGGCCCATACCTAAACATAGTAAAGGCAATATACAGCAAACTAGTAGCCAACATCAAAATAAATGGAGAGAAACTTGAAGCAATCCCACTAAAATCAGGGCCTAGACAAGGCTGCCCTCTCTCTCCATATCTTTTCAATATTGTACTTGAAGTTCTAGTAAGAGCAATTAGAAATATAAGGAAGTCAAAGTCATACAAATTGGAAAGGAAGAAGTCAAACTATCATTATTTGCAGATGATATGGTAGTATATGTAAGTGACCCTAAAAACTCCACCAGAGAACTCCTACAGCTGATAAACAACTTCAGCAAAGTGCCTGGTTATAAAATCAACTCAAACAAATCAGTAGCCTTCCTGTACTCAAAGGACAAGCAAGCAGAGAAAGAAGTTAGGGAAATAACACCCTTCACAATAGCCACAAACAATATAAAGTATCTTGGTGTGACTCTAAACAAGCAAGTGAAAGATCTGTATGACAGGAACTTCAAGTCCTTTAAGAAAGAAAATGAAGAAGACCTCAGGAAATGGAAAAATATTTCATGCTCTTGGATTGGCAGTATCAATATAGTAAAAATGGCCATCTTGCCAAAAGCAATCCACAGATTCAATGCAATCACCATCAAAATCCCAAATCAATTCTTCATAGATTTAGAATGAGCAATTCTCAAATTCATTTGGAGTAACAAAAAACCCAGGATAGCTAAAACTATTCTCAACAATAAAAGGACTTCTGGGGGAATCAATATCCCTGACCTCAAGCAGTACTATAGAGCAATGTGTTAAAAACTGCATGGTATTGGTACAGCAACAGGCAAGTAGATCAATGGAATAGAATTGAAGACCCAGAAATGAACCCACAGACTTATGGTCACTTGATCTTTGATAAAGGCGCTACAACCATCCAGTGGAAAAAAGATAGCCTCTTTAACAAATGGTGCTGGTTCAACTGGAGGTCAACATGCAGAAGAATGCGAATTGACCCACTCTCATTTCCTTGTACTAAGATCAACTCCAAGTGGATCAAGGACCCACACATAAAACCAGACACACTGAAACTATTAGAAAAGAAACTGGAGAACACCTTGGAGGACATGGGCACAGCGGGAAAATTCCTGAACAGAACACCAATAGCTTATGCTCTAAGATCAAGAATTGACAAATGGGACCTCTTAAAATTATAAAGTTTCTATAAGGCAAAAGACACTGTCAGAAGGACAAAACAGCAACCAACAAATTGGGAAAAGATCGTCACCAACCCCACATCTGACAGAGGGCTAATATCTAACATATACAAAGAACTCAAGAAGTTAGACCCCAAAGAACCAAATAACCCTATTAAAAAATGGGGTACAGAGCTGTCTTAGTCAGGGTTTCTATTCCTGCACAAACATCATGACCAAGAAGCAAGTTGGGGAGGAAAGGGTTTATTGAGCTTACACTTCCACACAGCTGTTCATCACCAAAGGAAGTCAGGACTGGAACTCAAGCAGGTCAGAAGCAGGAGCTGGTGCAGAGGCCATGGAGGGATGTTACTTACTGTCTTGCTTCCCCTGGCTTGCTTAGCCTGCTCTCTTATAGAACCCAAGAATACAAGGCCAGAGATGGTACCACCCACAAGGGGCTCTCCTCAACTTGATCACTAATTGAGAAAATGCCCCACAGCTGGATCTCATGGAGGCACTTCCCCAACTGAAGCTCCTTTTCCTATGATAACTCCAGCCTATGTCAAGTTGACACACAAAACTAGCCAGTACAATTGACCCCTTGTCAACTTGACACACCAACATATCACTATTAAGCCTCAACCCTTACTTTCTTATTCATCCCCAAGATGTAAATAATGTAAAAAGTCCCACAGTCTTTACATATTAAAAGTTCAACCCCTTTAAAATGTCCAATATCTTAAAATTCCAAGTTTTTTAAAAAATTCAAAGTCTCTTAACTGTGGGCTCCACTAAAATACCTTCTTTCAAGAGGGAAAAATATCAGGGCACAGTCACAATCAAAAGCAAAACTCAAACTCCAATGGTTCAATGTCTGGGATCCAACTCACGATCTTCTGGGCTCCTCCAAGGGCTTGAGTCACTTCTCCAGCTCTGCCCTTTGTAGCACACACCTTGTCTTCTAGGCTCCAGCTGCCTGTACTCCACTGCTGCTGCTGTCCTTGGTGGTCATTGCATAGAATCTCCAAGCCTCAACTCTTTTGCATGACCCCTTCAGTCCTGGGCCATCAATTACAACTGAGGGTACACTTTCACCAATGGCCTTCCGTGGCCTCTCAGCGTACCAAGCCTCAGCTGTTCTTCATGATGCCTTCATGCCTTCAAAAGCAGTACCACCTGGGTGACTCTTACACAGTACTAAGTCCTGCTACAGCACGAGGCACAACCTTGGCTATCTGGAACACACTCTCTGTGCTCTCAGAAAACACATCCCAGAAGATTTCACCTCAGTGATGCTGGTCTCTTCTTACTCACTGCTAATTTCTTAGCTCCAGCTAACCAGCATCAATAGTCCCAGTAACACAACGGCTCACTTTAGTGGTTCTGGTATCTTGTTAATCACAGCTGATTCTTCAGCCCCAGCTAACCAAGAACCACAGAATCTTCATGGCCCTGATAAGAGTCTTTAATCTTCCCTCTTAAATTTCACAAGCCAGGCCTCCATCTTCTCCACTGTTCTCAACATAATCTTCCAAGCTCCTCCACATCTCACAGAGGTCTCATCACTGAATGGACCATCTAGCCCAAAGTTCCAAAGTCCTTCCACAGTCCTCCCCAAAACATGGTCAGGTTGTCACAGGAATACCCCACTATGCTGGTACCGATTTGTCTTAGTCAGGGATTCTATTCCTGCACAAACATCATGACCAAGAAGCAAGTTGGGGAGGAAAGGGTTTATTGAGCTTACACTTCCACACAGCTGTTCATCACCAAAGGAAGTCAGGACTGGAACTCAAGCAGGTCAGAAGCAGGAGCTGGTGCAGAGGCCATGGAGGGATGTTACTTACTGGCTTGCTTCCCCTGGCTTGCTCAGCCTGCTCTCTTATAGAACCCAAGAATACAAGGCCAGAGATGGTACCACCCACAAGGGGCTCTCCCCAACTTGATCACTAATTGAGAAAATGCCCCACAGCTGGATCTCATGGAGGCACTTCCCAAACTGAAGCTACTTTTCCTATGATAACTCCAGCCTGTGTCAAATTGACACGCAAAACTAGCCAGTACAAGAGCTAAACAAGGAATTTTCACCAGAAGAAATTTGGATGGCTGACAAGCACCTTAAGAGATGTTCAACATCATTAGTCATCAGGGAAATGCAAATCAAAACAACTCTGAGATTCCACTTCTTGCCAGTCAGAATGGCTAAGATTAAAAACTCGAGAGACAACAGGTATTGGCAAGGATGTGGAGAAAGAGGATCACTCCTCCATTGTTGATGGGATTGCAAGATGGTACAACCGCTCTGGAAATCTGTATGGCGGTTCCTCAGAAAATTGGGCATGACACTTCCAGAGGACCCTGTCATACCATTCCTGGGCATAAACCCAGAGGATTCCCCTGCATGCAATAAAGATACATGTTTCACTATGTTCATAGCAGCCTTATTTATAATAGCCAGAAGCTGGAAAGAACCCGGATGTCCCTCAACAGAGGAATGGATACAGAAAATGTGGTATATTTATACAATGGAATACTACTCAGCAATTAAAAAATAATGAATTCATGCCATTTGTAGGCAAATGGTTAGATCTGGAAAATATCATCCTAAGTGAGTCAACCCAAACACAAAAGAATACACATGAATTGCAATCACTGATAAGTGGATATTAATGAGCCCAGAAGCTCTGAATACTCAAGACACAATTAGCTAAGCAAAAGATTCCCAAGAAAAAGGATGGAGAGGACCCTGGTCCCGAAAAGACTAAATCCAGTTTTGTAGGAGAGTACCAGAACAGAGAAATGGTTGGGAGGGGGGTGATTGGGGAATGGGGGTGGGAGGAGGACTTATGGGACATATGGTGAGGTGGGAACTGGAAAGGGGAAAGCCTTTGGAATGTAAACAAAGAATATAGAAAATAATAAAAACAAAAGAAAAAAAAGAAACTCTTAGAGTGAACAAACTAGCAGTTTTCTACCCTGAAGGATGGGCATCAATGAAATACTTTGAGCCAACAGAAACTCTTCAGGAGCCCTGGAATGTCTACTCATTCTAGAGAACTTCCTCCACTCCCATTCCATTCTGTCCAGGGGGCTGTCTATGTGATCTTGAGGCTGTTCTCAGGCCTGAAAGATTTACAATGGACACTTTATGTCCTTAATTTAAATGGAAGAAAATGCATGAGAGACAGAGACACAGATACAAAGAGAGTCAGAGACAGACAGTGAGAATGAGAGAAACAGACACACACAGCAAAACAGAGACAGAAAGAAACAGAAACAGAGACAAAGAGACAGTGAGAAAAGAGAGAGAGGCAGTGTAGGGAGAGAGCTAGTGATACAAAATATCACTTTTTTCCTTCTAACAGATGAGTGATGACCAAGAGATTCTGAAGAGTTGTTCAGGGTGCCTGTCAGCAATGGCAAAATTATGAGTTACTGGCCTCTTCTGAGAGAGATGCTTAAGCACCAGAGAAATAATAAAACTGGCCTAAATGCTTGGCAGACAGAATTTATTCTCTCCACATACAATTTTGCACACAAGAAAATATATAAAATTAGGTTTCCAACTAAGATTCAATTAGCATTTAGGAAGTATGTGGTTACAACTTCTACACAACAAAACACTATTGTAGTAGATGCCAAAGGGTTATAAATCAGTAAATGGATGTAAATTAAATTGGGCTTTGGCACCTTGCAAATCCATGCTCCCACTCGCAGATTCTTGTGCTTGAATTTAGCTTGAGTCTGGAGATCCTCTTTGTTGAGCCTATTTCCTCCCCTTTGTGATGGGAACAATAAGAGAGGAGGGAGGGGATAGGTGAACAAAGGTAACAACTGGTCACTTAATCAGGGATTCTGTGGCTCCGGTTCTCCCTGAGTCCCTTCTGCCTTTGCATAGGACTTGGCAAACATTGCTGGTTCCGTGTCAATGTAGGGAATGTTACAGGCATGGTCCTAGAGTTAAGAGCAGCCCGATATCAGTTCCACATAGTGACTGCTTGATGCACACCAGAAACCAACAGAAAAAGCTACAAAATTAGGCCCACTGCAACAATTATTGCTTTGATTTCCTACAAAGGGTTAAAACAGCTTTGATCATTCAAATCACCTCTATGTTTCACATGGTATTTCCTGAGGAAGAAAGGGAAATCCTTTAGCTTCTTCCCTTGGGTAAACTCTGCAACCTGGGCATGACTTTCTAGGCAGCTGCTTGGAAGGTAGTGCAGTGTGTATAATATGAAAAGTGTGACTGTAAGATGCAAAGACACAAGTGTTTTGCAGTATATATGGGATATGTATACATATATTCATAGAATATGTGTATTCATAGAATATGCATATGAATTTAAAATGAAAATAATTACTGATTAATTTTGTTTATATAATCTCTATACCTACAGAACATTTCCTGGAGAAAATTAGATTAAGTGGTAATTTGGCATCCCATAGAACAAACATCTGGCTCCTTGACTGGAATTGCATTTATGAATCAGCAGATTTATCAGCAAGTTACAGGCACAATCAGAGGTCAATTTTATGACATGCTCTGAGGGTGTTTGTTCTTCATCTTAAAACCTAGGCAAATGTCCAAGGGTTTGAGAGATTCCACTGATGTTGTCATAACTCTGTCCAGTGAGTATATCATGTAAATAGTAATAGGGAAGATCATAGAAACACTAATCGGTGCCATATTCATAGTCTGCAGAGTATTTCCCAATGTGGCATGCATGGCAGCAATTCTCATCCCAAACCCTGGTAAACAGGGAGAGAGTTTCAATTTCATAGTTAAAGAAACAGACCCTGAGAACTTTTTAAAACTTAAACTTGAAAAAAGGTCATCTGAATGCAATTCAGGTAGGTGTTCATTTCAACTGATTATGGATAGGAAGATGCTACATGAAAGAAAGATGTGTTTGGAGTAGGACCACGTTTTTAAAAAAATGAAAAAATAGAACCTCACAATTTAGAGTTTGCTATTGCTGAGCTGCTGTGTGGGTTTGACAGACACAATATGTAGAAATGCAAATTTGACCCAGAAGTGGAAGAACTTTAAAAAAAAAAAGTAAGAAAGAAAAAAGCAAGCCAGCAAGAAACAAAGACACTCTCAAAATCCAGAATTTAATATAACCCAGTTTTAGAGGGAGAGAACAAATATACTGTGTAAATATACACTTTTGCATTTTGTATGTAGCCATGCTACAAATATTGGCCAGTGTTCAGATGCAGTGTAAAATGTATTGGTGTATCTGGTTTTCTTAGTCGCCATGATGTTCATAATTCACATCCTGATGTACATCTAAGCACTGTTAGAGTCTTTAGGATGATATAAAAACAGAAATGCACAAGATGTTGAAGCAATGAAGAACGCCGTCACTGACCCATCATATGCTCTGGTTAGGAAATAGCCTTGAGTCCTCATCACTTCTGAAATCAGAAATAAAAGTCCCGGTTGTAATATTTGAAAAAGGAGGTGAGCCATATGTTTATTTCAATGTGTTTATGAATATGCTGCCTTCATTTTTTTTTTAAAAAAAAAAGTTCTAAAATATACAATTATGCAAGGCAAGAGCGGTATTCTGGATGTTCTATGAATTCCAGACTGAATCTGAATGTATTTCTTTTTCCTAAAACTCAATTTAGAAAGGAAAAAAAAAAGTCAATTTAGAAAATTGAGGAAAGCAACTTCCCATGTATGCACCTGAAAACATTTAAACCCGTGTTCGGCAGAGGTAACAAGGGAAAGGTAAGAACTAGAAACACCACAAAGCATGCTCTGTTACATAGGACCCCCTTTTTAATTCCAGACAGTTTTATGGTTCAAGAATAAAACAAAGAACACGCGAACAAGCGGAGATTAATGCAGGAAAGGAGGCTCTTCCCCAGACGGTCTGCTGTTTTATCCCACTGTCTGGAAAACGAATCGAGGGTCCCGAAACTATCGGTGGTTCTGCATTTCTCTTCATTAGGAAGTGTATTTGTAAAACAAGCTCCAAATTCTTGCTCTTCACAATTCCTGGCCGCGGGGTAATATTCTTCAGTGCCACAGTTTTCAATACATATGAGTCAGAGGATCATTTCTTACCCAGAGCACAGGACAGAGAGCTAAGACACAGCTGAAACCAGCCCTCCCACCGGCTCCCCTCCAACAACAGCAGCGGCTCATTATCAGAAGCATTTGCAGAGGGCGGTGCAAGCACAAAAAAATCAATCTGATTGCCAGTGTAGCTCTGCAAAATCATTCCCAGGGAGGGGAAAAAAAAAAAGAGTCAGACTAAGAAGAGAAGCCCGGAAGGGTGGGAGCAAGCAGGAATGGGGACATAAACCCTCATAGGTCCATAAGGACTCAAGTTTAATGGCTGAGTGCTTGTTTTGAACTGTGACCTGAGGTTTGGCTGGGCACTAACAGTGGCATGCCTCATCAGCCACTGTCATGGCCACCCCAGGGTACACTTCCAGCGGGGAGTCAGCTCCATATCCTGAATTCTCAACTACCAGATACCCACTGCCTCCTCCGCACGCACTGCTGAGACCCTGCAGAGAAATCAGCATGCAGCCCAAGGAAGCTTCCTTTCCTCTGGAATAAAAATTAATATTACTTGTCATATTTCATGTCTGAGCTCTTTTCATGCTTTATCCTCTGGTAATGAGGGCTAAATTACCAATATTAGTAGATTTTCATGGCTAGCACAGAAAGAGCTGTTACCAGAATAAATGTTTGCCTTGCTTCTGTTGGACACAGGCTTTGCTAAGGCAGCTTCGCTAATTATTTCTAAATAGGCAATAATCTGCATCCCCTAGTGCTGGATAGTGGATTGGCCACGTACCTGCTATTTCCCTTATTTACATGTTTTACAACTTTATCAACTACACTAATTACACTCTGAGCACTGTTTAAAATTTTCTGTTAATAGAGATACAATGATTCACCAGAGGATGTGTATTTATGCCATAATTGCGCCTCTGTTCCTACGATGCAGTCTCCAATTAGCTGTCTACGGTGGCACAAGCAGCTGCCTGATATTCTAAAGCAGCGAAACATCTGCACGGCGGATGATACGCTCACATGGATTTTTTTTTTTTTAAGCCTAGAAATTTACACCCAAGGGAGCACAGACAAATAGGAGCCTGTCATGTGTAGGGATGATTAGAAATCCTCACCATGGCAACATTGGAGCAGCCATGTCACAGAGTGAGGGGACACATGTCTAGATGAAGGCGCTAAAAACATTTGCCATTTTTTTTTAGCTTCAGTCTTCCAAACTTCCCTCCTCCCCCCCTTTCTTTTTTTTTTTTCATATTCTTCTCTTTGCATCTAAAGCCAACCAAAACAGCAGGTGAGAAGGGCAGAGTCTGCAGCCGTACAAGGCGTGTGACATGCTATATTCAGTGTTAGGAAAAACAGTGAGCAATCAGAAATGTTAGACCTAGGAGACATGCAGGGCCTGGAATGGGTGGATGGATTTCATCTGAAAATATTATCATTATAATTTTTAGAAGTAGGTTGTGTTAAGATCAAGAGGTAAGAAGGGGGAAAAATTAGACAGGATATAACAGTTGAGATACCTTAGTCGAAAGATGACACCTAATTTAAAATTTCCTTTTAACCCTCATTAACAGTTACAATTTCTGCATGAACAGTTGGCTAACACACATTAGTGGGACTAGGGAAGACACACAAATGTCTTCTACCCTGATAGCGAATATATTTCTTAATGGCTGTTTCTTCAATGGCTTATCCAAGACTGACTGCCCTTTTCACCTGCTGTTTTGGTGTGCTTTAGATGCAAAGAGAAGACTATGAAAAGAAGAAAGGAGGGAGGGACGTTTGGAAGATTGAAGCTAAAGAAATTATCAGGCTTGCTTGTTTAAGGATAGTAACAAGCATATCTAGCCATATGCAAAATAGATTATCTAGCCCTATAAAAATATAGAAGAAAAGACAAAAGACACATCATTAGGTTTTCTAGAATTATACTAATTTTCATATTCGCTTGATTACCTTGTCCATTGAAATAACACTGTCTTGTCTATGAGTTGACAGAAAGGTATGTCTGGTGATAATATGTGATGCTTGCACCACATGGTATCTTACTTCGTATATGACAATACTTAGGTGTAAGTTATCATTTAAATTGGTCTTCCGAACAATTATTTTATTATACGGTCATGGCAACATTTCACAATTCATAACAGAGTCCTGTTTAAAATCATTTAATTAGCAGAGAGGTGAAGTTGGAACTAGTAGTGAAATAATTTGAGAGGAAATGCTTTAATATAAAGAGTAATTATAGGTAGGAGCAAAACCTTAGCCTATGTGCTAAATTATAAAAGGACCCCAGGAAACTGCAGGAAGGATGGGGCTCTTCATTTTAAATCAGCCACTGCTTCATGGTGATGCCCCACCCTCAGCAGACACTATGTTACCCATACATACCTGCTTCATGAGTTTCACTTGACGTCAACTTGAGAATTTCAAAGATCTCAAGGCAGGGTGCGTACTGTTCTACAATCACTGAACTTCTCTTGAGAATAAATTCCAAGGGATTACACTCCAAGAAATCATTTAAATCATTCCTTCGGAAAGAAATATATTAGTAAATGTCTTAGTTGCAAGAAATAATTACTTAAGTATTAGATATACATAGATCAAACAAACCCTACATACTTTCAAAATAGTTTCATAATACTGCATATGTCCACAGTCTACAATCTCAAAATTATAGTTTGTGTTTTACAAAGTGGATTAGTACCTTCTCAAAAAGCTAAAAAAATCTTCATGAAATTCTAATAACAATTCCAAGAAAAGATCACTTTGAATTAACAGACTATATTAGCATTATTTTAGGTTAATTGCAGATAAGTCTCCTAAGCCCAGTCTTCTAATTTCCCAGCATCCTGGTACCACTGGGTACAAGATGATCAATATTTCCATCAGCCCCCTCAGGCTCCTGGCTTTTATCAGACCACGGGACTGAGGCACCTAACAGTGTTTACCAATGACTTCTCTAGCATTAAGCTAACAGTGAAAATACCTTTCCTCTCTCTCTCTGTTTAACACTTTCATAACATGAGAATTACCTGTTCTGTTCAAAAAAGAAACCAAGAGGTGAGTTTCCTTTCATGCACTGCATGTACATTCTGAGTGTGCTGGCTTAGTCGTTTCAAAAGCAATTCTTGTGGTTTGGTCAGTGGGTCTCATTGCCCTGCCCCTCAGCATACCATATTTTATACATTTCTTATATTAGAGAATATGATACTTAAGACCCAACGTCTACCACATCTGTCAGAATAAGGAGAGTTTCTCTGATAAACAAGTCATTTTTGGGAACTGCAGATGCTCCCACTGTGAGATATTAAATGTGGCCCTACTCAGATACGTAGAATGGGGTTCCAGTTGACTGAACACGGGCTGATAAGCTCTGCACAGCTCAGATGCTGTTTGCCCACATACTAATGTTAAACAAAAGAACCCCAGACTGCAGAGAAAGGATGCTGGTCAGACCAGTAAATTGCTTAAACCCTAAGGCAGCCTTCTGAAAGAAGAGGCATGAAAAAAAAAAAAGCTGATATGAGCTTTTATGCAGAATTGTTCTGTTTATTACCCCTGTTAAGAAAATGATGGCAAATGTTTTGTTAAACCATATATTTTCAATAAGACACAAGGACAGACTTTCTCTAAACAAGATGCAATATACCACTGGTCATCCTTGATAAACCACACATCTCTGCTAGGTTGTTGCCAGATTATGAACACAATAAAAATACAATAATAAAGTTGTACACATAAAACCATAAAGGCTATTAGATTATGTCTTAGTATCACACAACCTGATTTGTCACTGGGAATTCCAGGCTAATAACAATCTGTCATGGAAGAGATCCATTTTGTATAAAAAATTTCACTCCCATCTATTAAAACACTGTTAGTTCTCAGTTATGATAAATCTATTTCAAGTGAATTGCAAAGACAATTTAATAATGAAACGAGAATAAAGTATATCTTTGTTACAACATGTAAACTTATCCTGAATTATAATTTTATTACTAACATTCTCCAGTGGGTAACATGACAGTCAGTATTGAATCTTCTCCATGTCAGGGGTTAGAGCTGAGGGATATGGAGAGGAAGAATCTAGAGTTTGCCAGACTTTTACTACTTTTCCTCAGGTTTCTCTTGTTTTACCCCAGTCTCCTCTCTTCTCCCTTGCCTCCTGCAGAGACACTCCCTTTCTGATCCCTATGTTGGGACAAAGGAAATGAGGGAAGATCCCAGGGCTTAGGGAAAATCTGATGAGAAACTCCTAACAGATAAGCAATCTTTCCTTTCTAAACCACAAAGCAAGAAAAGATTTAACATCAAAGGGCTTCTTCCAGGAGGAAGAAATAAAACTACAAGAGGTAAGGGCAGAATAAAGAAAAACACACACAGGCGATTGTTGCAACAATAAAAAATTAAAAATTACCCTTTGCTTAAATCCAGTATTACATGTCACTCGGTACTACTTTGACATTTCCCTGCGGCTTTTCTCAACAGGAAACAAATGAAAACAGTCTTGACAGCACTCTTTGAAAGGCTCAGTGCAGGAGGCATGGCCACACTTCTGTCATCAGACAATCTTACTGAGGAGGTCAGCGTTAGGTTTTTACACCAATAAAGCCAGTAGGCTTTTAATAGAAAGTACTCAACTCTCAGCTCTGGTCCCAG
Organism: Apodemus agrarius; assembly: GCA_964023405.1. Lineage (NCBI taxonomy): Eukaryota > Metazoa > Chordata > Mammalia > Rodentia > Muridae > Apodemus > Apodemus agrarius. The sequence continues at coordinate 129,662,613 of OZ030009.1, read as the reverse complement.
TGTTTGTCAAACAACCAACCAAATTGAAAATTGAAGACAGATGCATACACACTTCTGTAAGTTTTCCATATTAAAAATAAAATGTAGAGGAAATGGGGTACTTTTGGAAGGAATGCAAGAAGCTAAGCATTAAAGGGATAATCTGCACGCCCTCCAGAGATCAGTGGAGCAGGCTGGGGAAGGGCCCAGTACTGCAGACTACAAGGCTACACTGGACTTACTGCTCAAAACAAATTCTAGTGGAGGAAAGAGGTACATGAAGGTTGAAAAAGATTAGAAGTCTCTAGACCTGAAAATAGACATACAAATCAAAACAAAATTCTCCTCATAAACAAAATTAAAACTCAGATGATATCGAGATACTGACACTATGACATTGCAACTCCAATGAATGGTCCATGGAGGGAGCTGTTGACACAAGTTCCTGGGTGGATATCCATGAAAACAGCAGAAGGAAAGGAGAAGGAACTTAACCAAATCACACATTTGCAATGAATTGGCTGAAGGTAACATAGTCACTCCTAGACCTTTCTACCTGGCCCGTCTGGGAAAGATCAGAGCACAAGTTACAGTTTCTAACTTTTCAGGACGGGGGTTAGACATTCTGACAGATTACACAAATAACACACTCCACCAAAGAGGAAAGCAAGCACAGGCAAAGTGGATGAGAATTAGCTCCAACAGTAGTCAGCTGCTGTGTCTAGAAAGTCTTGAAGGCAGGCAATTCACTCAGTATATACACTAGAACAATGCTCTCAGAATATAGCATCAGCAAGCTGCTTCAAAACTTCTTTGGGGAAGGCTTGTAGAAAGCTCAGGTGAGATTCTAGATTGCACTATACAGACAAAGCAAGCAGCTACCTTTTTGCAGAAATGTCTGATTCCAGAATACATAAAGGGTGCATCCTTTCAAATATTTTCTATCTCACACATTTTCCTGTGCAGAACTTTTGCAGAGTAAGCTACTCTTTTTCTTCTTTTTCCCTGGCAAGAGGCACTGACAGGCTTTAGAAGATGAAAGTGGAAGATGTTATCTGCGGGCTGAGGATCCCATCTGCTCACAATTTTTACCCCAAGACCTTCATTCTCTAATATGGAAACTGTTGCAGAGTGAAAGGATCTCCACTGTATCTCAAATGTTGCCTGTAACCGAGGGTAGGCTTGACGTAGGGCAAGACCCCCAAATTGTATGTCTTCTACTGCATTATGCTTCAGCCCTCCATTGTAAAGGGTGTTGTGAAGGGCACGCACTTCTTCCAGTCTTGTACAGTATGGATACAATTTGTACAGTTGGAGTTTCTTTTTGGAAGAAAAAAAATGGCGGACTTTCTCGCTGCCCTTTATTTTCCTTATACCTCCATGTGAAAGATGAACAATCAGCTCAATATGAATATTATGTAACTTGGTATATTTATGTGATTTGAAGCTACTCTTTGAGAAATACATTTTGAAAACATAAAGATATATACTATTGCATATAACTATAAATACTTTCAGTTTCATATTTCATAGTCTATGACTCAAATTTCTGTCAAGAGGCCCTTAGTATCAATTCTAGAAGGTAATAATAGCATTGGCAGTAGCCTATTATGTTTGGAGTCTAAAGGACCTCAGTGCCAGATGCATTAGTTAATTTTCTGTGGATGTGGAGATACCATGAACAAGGAAACTTAATGAAGACACAGTTTATTGGGGGTTTACAGTTTCACGGGGTTGAGTCCATGATCATCATGATGGGAAGCATGGCAGGAGGTAGGTAGGCGGAGAGGCATGGTGCAGGAGCTGAGAGCTCACATCTTGAGACAATAACCACAGGCATAAAGAGTTGATTGTGGATGGGGAAGCAGATTTTGAAGCCTCAAAGCCCACCCTCAGTGACACATTGCCACCAACAATGCCAATACTGTCTAATCCTTTCTAAACAGTTCTAAGTGAGAACCAAGTCCTCAAATATATAAGTCTATAGGGGCTGTTCTCATTCAAATGTCCACAGCTGATAACTCCAAAATCAGTAACCCCATCTGGACCACTAGGAACTTTATTTGCTGGCTTGTGATCAAGTGAAGGGTTTGTTGTCTCATTAGAGGATGACTCTACTTCATCTAGTGTATTTTTTTAAAATATTCATCTCATATTTATTGCCAAGGATATGAGGTAATCAATCTGTATCACAGGCCCTCTTTCAAGGCTGAGATCATTGCAGAAGAGAGGAAGGAAACACTGGGGCAGGCAGAGGTATTAGATGGCTATAAAGGCATGTTGTCTTTTGGACACATCAGGGCAACTTCACAGGGCTGGCTATGCTCAAACCAAGCAAACTCCCAATAAGCCAAGATTATTTACCAATGGCTAATGGCTGAGGAGAGGGAAAGATTCAGTTTTATTTATCAATATTGTCCCTTGTAAGTTAACTTTGCTCCAGGAGAAATCCACACATTTGAGAATGAGCAACACAAATTGTATTTGATGCATACAAAACTAAATATATAAATAAATGGGATATAAAGATTCCACCAATAGGGGATGGGCATGACCTGGGAGAAGTGGCAGGAGAAGAAGAGTATGATGAAACACACTGAACAAAATTCCCAAAGAATTAACTTAAAAAAAAAAAAAAAAAAAAGCCGGGCGTGATGGCGCACACCTGTAATCCCAGCACTTGGGAGGCAGAGGCAGGCGGATTTCTGAGTTCGAGGCCAGCCTGGTCTACAGAGTGAGTTCCAGGACAGCCAGGACTACACAGAGAAACCCTGTCTCAAAAAACAAACAAACAAACAAACAAACAATAAATAAATAAATAATAAAAAATGCATAGAATGCATAAAATGGTTTTGGACTCAGGAGACAGCTCAGTGGCCGAGCACAGTGTTTATTTATCTTTTTTCTTACAATTATTTTATTTATGCACTTTATATCCCTCTCACTGACCCCCTCTAAGTTACCCCCTCCCACAATCCTTTCCCCATCCTACAATCCTTCTCCCATTCTCCTTCCAGTTCTCCTCCGTATGGGTGGGGGGCCCCCTGAGTATCCCCTAACCTTGGTGCTTCAAGTTTCTGCCAGGCTAGGTGCAGAGACTGCCCCTGAGGCCAGACAAGGCAGCCCAGCTAGAAGACCATATCCCACAGACAGGCAACAGCTTTTGGGACAGGTCCGTTCCGCTTGTTCAGGACCCACAGGAAGAGCAAGCTGCACATCTGCTACATATGTGCGGGAAGGCTATGCTCAGCCCACGTATGTTCTTTGGTTGGTGGTTCAGTCATAGTTTATTTCTTAATAAATAGAAAAGAAAAAGAAAATCTACCATGAAGGTTTCAGCTGAGATCGAAAAGCCTTTGAAGCACTTAAGATGAAATGAGAAAAAGCAAAACAGACTTTTTTGTTCTTTTTTCAGCACAGCTCAGAGCAATGCACTTGCAGATCCTAGGTTTATGTGCACATTTTGAGGAATATGAAATTCTGTCAAAGTGACTAAAATTAATAAAGACAAAAATATCAAAATTATGTTTCAATCTTATAAATGCCTGAGATTGTATTCCATAGGATTTTGATAAAAATCTATGGTGACCCAAATGGAATGTTTAAGAACTACCTTGGTTATCATATACCTTGTGTATGTTCATTGTATTCATGATGTGGTAGAGCATTTTGCATTAAATATGGGTTAAATTTGGAAAATTGTGGGAAAAAAGAAGATAATGAGCATTAATTATTGTTTTGATTACTGGTAGGAAATTTTCTATGTTTGATTTTTTTATTTAATTTTTATTTTCTATATTCTATGTTTATATTCCAAAGGCTTTCCCCTTTCCCAGTTCCCCCCCACCATATGATTTTTTTTTAGTAGGTTTGGCTTTTTGGCAAAGTGATTACACATAGTTGAAAAAAAATCCTATATGTAACTTTTGATGTACCTCCCAATGCTGGTTCACAAAAGCACATCTATGAAGTTGGCCCTCCCTCACTCAGTGTTATTAAATATGATTTATCGCACAGTGTTGACAAGGTAGATCACCGATCTATCACTGTTTTCATTTACAACTAGAAAATTCTCAGACTGATACACTTGTGTGGAATCATGGAGGTGCTCCTGCAATTGGTCCATACAAACATTTTCTTCTGTTAGTTATGTTAACCTAATCATGTTTAAGAAAGGGTGGAGCAATAGAAAAAGACAATAAAATGGTAATGAGTTAAAAGTCAGTGAAGGTAACAGAGGGACAATTCACCTATTTTCTATCAATACAAATATATTTTGACATTAAACATTTTTGAAAGTGGAATAAAAATTAAATGACATATTCTTAGATCTTAAAGATGTATCTATTGATTTGTCATCAGCAGTGATGTGCATGTCAGAGACACAGCTCCAAGAAGCAAAAGTGCTCAGCTTCTGGCTGGGATCCTCCATAGCTGTAGAAAAGAACCAGGCCTGGCCAGCATGAGGCGGACTGAGAGTTTCTGAGAAGGCGTTTTACCATACATTTAAGCTCAAGGGTATCTAGAGATGGAAACACTGAGAAAGACAAGACTTGCACAGTATGAGCCTGGGTTTCTCAGAGCAGAGTCACAAGCCTTTGTCTTGGCGGTCATCATTCAAATGATTCAGATAGATGATGCAAAGCTATTGATCACAATCTTCAGCAATCCAGACAACTAAGGATTCCCTATTGAATTGACTTGATATTTGGATGTTATTTATAGCTATTGGAGATAAGAAATTAACTATTAAATAAAAACAATGTGGCTGTAACTAACAAAGGTGATTATATCTAAAGTGAACCCTTAAACCATCTTTTTCTAAAAATGATAGAAGAGAGTTGTAGGTATGTTTAGGTCACAGCCCGAGTTTCTCTTTAGGAGGACATCCTGCTTCTCTCTTTTCTTGGTATTCTCTTTCTTTCCTTCACTCCCCTTTTCCTCCACCCCTCAGTAGTTCCCTTTCTCCACTACAGGAGTAACTCACTGCCAATAATAGCCCATGCTTTGAAATTGGGTATCTCCATTGGGATGCTGTTGCTTTGATTTATAGGTTTGTCATGAGCATGGTATGCTGTATTTAAGAGGAAACACACTGAAAAGTCACTCTACATCATGAGGAGCGTCACTCATTGATAAACAATTTGATTATTAAATGAACACAACAAACAAAAATATTTTTCTCTTATCACACGCTTCTTAACTGTGTTATATAGTGGGGCATGAAGTATATCTATGTTAAGAGGAATTTTTGTCATTATATTTCTTAAATGAAATGTGTGTATATGTTTGTATGCATATATGTAATAGTTTATAAAACAGACTATTTTATAGAATTGAGAGAGTTGTTTACAGAGGAGTTTGCAGAGTTCAACTCCAGGGAAATACACAGTCGTTTTTACCCAATTTCTAAAGGGTTTACAACTCTAACATTAGTACGTATTGATTTTTGTCTTATTTTTAAAACACAAACCATTATAGACTATTGATGAGGTTCCTGTTTGTATCTCTTTGATGATTATCTCCATCACATTTAATGTGTGCAGAGGTTCTGAACAACATTCTATGCACATCATAATGATGATGTAACAATGTGTCCCAGGTAGGATTGGTAAAAATTGTGCTCATGAGGAGAACTGAAGCTGGATGTTAAGATCGTCCCGCTATCAAGTGTGACCCAGCACAGTCCAAAGCACTTGATATACGCGCTGTAGTGACTAAGGCTAAACTCTTGATCAATATGTCAGATTTCAAAAGCGATTGCAGCAAAGTCGACTCTGGTGTATGAAGACACTGAAGGCGCGGAGGAAGTGGAGAACACACCAAGCAGGGCTGCCTGTGCTTTATATGGTCAAATACAGAGAGTACATTGCCCAATCTACAGATAACCTCGCACTGCAGAAGGCAGTAGTCAGTGGGACACTCTAAGAACTAAAAATGTTAAACCTTGCAAGGTAATAATGAGGAAAAGGCAGACTAGCCTGAGCCCAAACAGTAAACCCCCATAATTCTTCTCAGGCTGTGACTTGCTCAGGCCTCACCTAAGTATCCATTAACATGATAATGCTCATTAATCCTGCCAAACACAACTCATCTGTCATCCTCTGTGGCACCCCATCTGTGTGCATGGTGAGAGAGAAAATTCACAGTTTTAACTGCCCAGGGATTAACTGGGGAGGAAAGGCTGATTTTTTCCCCCTAATTCTTTGCTAGGAAAGCACTCATTTGTTTGCATTTACTGAAGCACCTGTTTACTTTTCGGCTTTCACCAGCTCACCAACATCTTAAGCAGCAGCTAAGCAGAGATGGATCACATGGAAATAAAAAAAACGCCTCAGAACAATCCATTGAAGTCTAGTGTAGTTCCTAAACTTGGAGATTCCATTTTTTATGCCTTGGGTGGCTAGAAATGAAAGGGGTGTGTTTCTATATATTTAGTTGCTGCTCAATAATGGAGTATGCTCTGCTAATATTGTCTTTAAGTGATATGAAATGTGCAAAAGAAACTATGTGTTTCTTGGACAACCAATATGTGTATACATATACACATACACATACACATACACATACATATACATATACATATACATATACATATACATATACATATACATATACATCATATGCAGTACATATACATTACATGCACATACATACACACACACGCGCACACACACACACACACACACATAGCACATCAGAGTACTTAAGAAAGCAGATGCATAGGGGCAGGAGAGATGGCACAGAGTTCAGAGAGCACTGGCTGCTCTTCCTGAGAACTCAGGTTTAATAACAGGTACCTGTAAAAGAGCTCACCGCCCTCTGTAACTGCTTCCTGTGCTCCATGGTCATCAGGCACACAGCATGTGGCGCAGGCAAAGCATCCACACCCATATATTTTCAAAATACAATCAGTTTACTTTTTTTTTTTTTACTAATTATTAGAAAGGTGTACAGACTTCTCATTTTGCTATGAATAATTTCACTCAAATTATATGAGCTATAGGACTGCTGAAGAAAATTACATATGTGTAATTTACAAACACAAACTCTACAGTACTGCAAATATTTAACAAAAGTAAATAAGCAGTTATAGAAAAATGCAGTTAATAAAAAATATATAATACTACCAGAGGCATTAGCAAAATAAATATAATCAAAATATTTAGAGGACAAAGCAACACTGTAATCATACTCTCAAATGAGAATAAAAATGAGTCCCAACACATCCAGACTGTATGTCTCACTTACGCCTCAGTTCTCAGTTATGTTGGAGTGATAGATCACTGAGCTGCTATGGATAAAGTCAGCATTCAAGTAAATATTTTTAAAAGCCATCCTCAAGCAATCTGCCTGGCTGATATGAGTTCAAAATAATATATCATTTTGCTAAACTGATTAAAATTAAGAATTCATTTTCTCTGTTTGAGCATAGTCATTATTAAATATAATATAAAGCTCTATATTTTATTACATATAAAATTTTATCTTATACAAAATAATGTAAGAGGAAGTATTATATCTTTTAAATACATCATTAAACCATTAAAATATCCTAAAGTGTTTTGGGGTTGATGTTAAAAGGAATTAGATGCAAAGTGTTCCGTAACAAATTGGTCTTAGTAAGAATTGGATTGTAGGAAGTGTACCAGGTTAACTCACAATAAGATTTAATGAACAGACAGCTTCTGTGAAGTAAAGCATGGTAGGTACTGAAGTATTCCAGACTCTAGATTCTTTCTCTTTCTCTGTAAGATGAAGATGTGTGGGGACTCAAATAGGTAATGTGATCTGAGCCTTTACAAGTGCTATATGCAGAAGAAGCAGGCCATCAAAGGTAATTCACATTATTAGCACATACATTTTCTAAACTTGATTACCACACATAATTTCTCGCAGAGTAACTATACGAAATTAAATTCGCAGAATTCACTCCGAGGAGCTGGTGGATTAAAATCGGAATGTTTTCATTGTTAGAAATAGCTATAATATAATATCTCCAACAATAAATGTCAGGGTGTAATAATGATATTTTTTTAAAAAAATATGTATTAAGAATAATTAAAATGAAACCAATATATACAAGAAAAAGGTTAAATATTAAAAACAAAATACTCGTTATTTGGGCGACTTGCTTCTGGGTAGCTACTTCGGAACATCCGGAAACAGCCCTGCCTCCGCTGTGGAAAACAAACAGCTGTGAGGAAGTGGACACAGTCGGGCAGGCGCTGCCATTTAGCCTTTGTTTCCCTCTCATCCCTCATTCAACATGCTCCTAATAGAAACGACACCAAAAATCTGTTTATGGCAGCAGTTCTGAGATGCAGCGTCTATGGAAATAGAGCATGAAGGAATCCAGCAAGCGCTATTTGGGTCTTTAGCACTAATAGCCCAGATTTGGCTCTCAGATGTTCATGCAGGAGGTGATGCTAAATTGGACTGGCGCGCTACGCAGACAGTCCGAAAGCGAAATGAGCACACTGCTTTATGTCTAGAAAGTTGGAAGTGCAATTCCTACCCGAGGAAGTCACAGGAAAGCTGTTGATACAAAAGAGGAAACGTTCTCTTACCTCCTCGGAATGAAAAGACATTTTATAAGAAATGTTTAGGTTCTGGTTTTGTTCTCCCTTAAGACAACAACGACAACAACAACAAACCTAATGATCAGATGTATTTTACAAAGATTCTATAAATCCATAAAAATCAGATCTTGTGAAGTGAAACACATTTCACTTGAGTCACTTAAAATATGTGGGCGGGCAAGATCTATCAAAGTCAGGGAAAGACTTGAAACTTGCAAGAGCGTTCAGAACTTCAGCTGCACTAAAGTAGAGCCAGTGCGTTTGCCTGAATATGCAGTGATGCAATCACTAAAATAAATGTTCTTGCTGCACTCAATTAAGCATTGTATTGTACATGTGTGTTTATTCAATTGTGTGACGATACAGTGATTGAAACACACACGCTCAGCACATTTGTCTCAATCTGTAGTGCGTTTATTTAAATGTACAATCAATCACAGGTCCCCCGCTTTTAGCTTTCCCCTTGTATTTTGAAAGCACACTGAAGACGAGGCATTGTAAGTATGCCATAAAATGGTAAGACAGTGAAATGCACGTTAAATATAGCAATATAAAATTTAAAATTTAAGGAAAAATATATGTGAATGGACACCTGCTGTCAACATACACACGCATGCGCACGCATGCACACACATGCTTACACATACACGAGCATGCACACACATACACATATACACATACACACATTCATGCCCATACATACACATGCACACATACACACGTGCACACACATACACACATTATACACAAACATACGTATAAACATACACACACATACACATCACAAACATGACTTCAATGTTGTATCTACTGCACTGCTCCTTTTGATACATGGCTGTGCATATAGCAGTACTAACACTTATTTAATCATAATTTTCAAAAACATTCTCCATATTAAAATATATGGCACTTGAATTTTATTATCTAAGACATGCTTCTTATTACCCTCATCATGTTTGATTTCCCCAATTTTTGTGACCCTTTGTCTTCTTTCTGTCCAGTCTTCGGACTCACATTTGGGAGACAAAAGAGCATATCTTATAATTATAAGTGCGATCTGAGAGGAATCTTTAATTAACTCTTCCATGCGGACTAACGTGAAGAAAATAGCCTGCGAGAGCAACTTGTCTCTTCCCTGATGTTTAACCTGGATCCACTTATCTTAAAAGAAATCAACTGTAATAACATTACTAATATTCATAAAAGACATTTTTCCACAAGAACCTAATAGAGACAAACATCCTTTCCCCTTCTAAATTTTTGGCCATGCCATTTCCTGCCCAGCAAGCAGATTGCTTCTATAATGAACATTACCAAGATTTCACATCTTTGCAATCTTATATTGTTTTTTCCACTATTTTGAGTAGTTATCCGTAACGATCGCTATATGCTTTTTAAAATTTATCCACTTAACGCAATTAGAATTATTTACAGAACTCAATATTTCAGGTCCTCAGGACAAAGATGAGCAGGGGCAGGGCCGATACAGCCCTTCTATCCAGGGAATAAATAAATTGAAATAGTAAATTTACACCTTTCCGGTCAGGCCCATTGTTTGCCTAGCACAATCTTCAATTTGTGAATTTGTTTACATTTTTTATTTATTTTTCTCTGTTTCTTGGTACTCCACATTTCCTGAGGATTAGCCCAATGTCTCTCTTTCTCAACATTTTTCTCTGCACCCAGGAAAGTGCCTAGCACAGATAGGTATCACAAGATACCAATAAAATAGTCACAAGATAGCAGTAAATACGTTTAGTCCTTATAATAAACCAAAGCAACTACTACTGCACAGTGAGCCACAAGAAACAGATCGTACAAGTGGCATATTCAATGCAGTCTACAGTCTTGTAAGTTTTAGATCGGCAAGTTTTAGTCCAGTCAAGATGATTCACAGTTAAGAATCTCGGCTTTTGGGTTCTCTTATTGTGCTTTTTAGTGTAGTATATGAGTGGACTCCAAAAAGAGGCAAGCACAAATTCTGAAGAGGTCGTTATTTTCCCTTAGTTTCCTCACTTATAAGTACTTTGGCTATTAAACTACCTGTACCCAGCTATACCACTCCTGGGCATATACCCAGGAGATGCTCCAATGTGAAATAAGGACACATGCTCCACTATGTTCATAGCAGCCTTATTTGCAATAGCCAGAAGCTAGAAAGAACGCAGATGTCCCTCAACAGAGGAATGGACACAGAAAATATGGTACATTTACACAAAGGAGTACTACTCAGATATTAAAAATAATGAACTCATGAAATTCATAGGCAAATGTTTGGAACTAGAAAATATCATCCTGAGTGAAGCAACCCAATCACAAAAGAACACACAAGGTAAGTGTTCTTACACTGATAAGTGGATATTAGCCCAGAAGCTCGAAATACCCAAGATACAATTCACAGACCACATGAAGCTTAAGAAGAAGGAAAACCAAAGTGTGGATATTTCAGTCCTTCTTAGAAAGGGGATCAAAACACTCATGGGAGGAGAAACAGAGACAAAGTGTGGAGCAGAGACTGAAGAAAAGGCCACCCAGATACTGCCACATCTGGGGATCCATACCATATACAGTCACCAAACCCAGACATTATTGTGGATGCCAAAAGGTGCTTGCTGACAGGAGCCTGATATAGCTGTCTCCTGTGAGGCTTTACCAGTGCCTGACAAATACAGAGGTGGATGCTCTCAACCAACCATTGGACTGAGCACAGGATCCCCAATGGAGGAGCTAGAGAAAGAACCCAAGGAGCTGAAGGGGTTTGCAGCCCCATAAAAGGAACAACAGTATAAGCCAGCCAGTACCCACCCCCAGAGCTCCCAGGGACTACATCACCAATCAAAGAGTACACATGGAAGGACTCATGGCTCCAGCCACAAACATAGCAGAGGATGGCCTTGTCGGACATCAGTGAGACAATAGTCCCTTCGTCCTGTTACGGCGCGATGCCCCAGTGTAGGAGAATGTTAGGAGAGGGAAGCAGGAGTGGGTGGGTTGGTAAGCAGTGGGACAAGGGATGGTATAGGGGGTTTTTGGAGGGGAAAAGAAGAAAGGGGATAACAGAAATGTAAATAAAGAAAATAATAAAAAAGAAAAGCAAATGCTGTGGTAGTTTAAATAAAAAATTTCCCCACAGGAATCTTTTAGTGATGGGTCCCCAGTTGACTGAACACTTTGGGAAGGAATAGGTGTGTCCCTGGTGGGAGATGCTTGTCACTGGAGCCAGCTTTGACATTACAAAGTCATGCACGTTCCCCGCTGACACACTCGGCATCCCGCTGGCAGTTGGAGGCACATGCTCTCAGTTCTAGCTGCTGTGCCTTAGGGCTCTCAGTTCTAGCTGCTGTGCCTTAGGGCCACCATCATGGACTCTCAATGTGTGGAATTCTAAGCAGCCACTTCCGTTTACAAGGAACCTTGGTCATGGTGTTTTATCAAAGTAACAGAAAACACCTGATACAAATATGAATATTTTTTCCAGTTGTAGTTATTATCACTATAATACTGAGGTCAAGAATGTCTTATTTTTGAGGAGATCTAGTGAGAATGTTTTGAATGACAGTCATTTTTATAAAAGGGCTAAAGCAAAGTTTTCATGTTCTCTTTTTTTTTCTAAAGTGGCAAATAAGTGTGTCTCATTTCTGAAAACAAATAAAGGTGTTTTATCTGCGTAAGTTGGTAGACAAATAAGAATCAATTCCGTTGCTGAGGGAAGCTCTTAAAAATAAGTCTGTACTGTAAAAAACACTAAAAATTATTAATTAGCAATTATTTATATGGTGAGACAGGATTTCACTATTTAATTCTGGCTAGCTTGGAATGCAGTATGTAGGTCAGTTTGACCTTTAACTCATAGAGATCTGTGTGCCTCTGCATAAAAAATACTAAGACCATATGCCACCATTCCCCGTTCAAGCACTTGATATTTAAGATGTTTTTCCAATATTAGATTAATGTGGTTTTAACTACAGAGAAAACTCAAATGTAGGCACCAGAATAATCCAGAAAATTAGTTTAGATTTTACCCTTACCTCTCTCCCATACATTATCATATCAATGTCTATACTATAGCAATACTAGTGTTTGAAAGATAATACTTGTAAAACATCACATAAAGCCTAAAAGACTTAGGACAGATGCAAATGTCCATACTTGTAATCATGGAATTTACAAGTTTGAGAAAAAGAGCTTCGCAGGCCAGTCTGGATTAGACAGAGTTACATGCCATACTGGGCCACACAGTAAGACTGTACTTCAAAATGATAAACCAGTTAAAGTGGTTATACTTTACTTGAGCATATTACACACAAGGTAGTCATGATTAGTTTAGCAATGACTATTAAATACATTAATTAATGTAAAGGAAAAAATGATTGACTGTCCTGTCCCTGAGACTTGTTCATTACTTTATTTACACTAACTTGAACGTTTTAATCTATTTTGCCTTGTGATCTGGATGAGAATGAGGACTCTGCCCAGGTATGGTTGAAGAGAATGATTTTATTGCAGATCTGAGGGAGGGAACAGGCAGAAGCATCTTAAGGAGTCCAAACTAAATATAGCCAGCCGAACAGACTGTATCAGGAGAGGAGAGAAGGGTTTAGGAAGACAGGGAAGAGAAGAGAGATGAGTACAGCAGATGAAGAAAGAAGTCATTGTCTAAGAGTCTAAAAGCAGCCAAGAGATGAGAGCCAATATATATAAATCAGAAGCTAAGGGCAAGGAACAGAAGTCCAGCCTCTGGGATGGAGAGGTTTAGTGTAGGATGCAGTCTAAGAAGCTCTTGGAGAACCTACAGATGCTGAGGGAAACAAGTCCCAGGGTTCTTTGCTAACTGACTTGACCTCTCCTCTATTAGGATATGTCAAGGTTTGATCTGTTGCTATGTATTGTAAGGTTAAATTCTGTTCCTAAAGGTCTAAGCTGGCAGTGGATTCTCACATTTACAAGCTTTTGCTGTGTGAACCTTGACCCTTGATTTAAAACTATTGGTTAAATAAACTTGGCTACAGCCAGTTTCTGGAGAGATTGGAAGTAGGTGAGCTCTGAGTGCCATGATGGAGAGGATAGAGAATGAGGAAGAAAGAGAGAACAGGAGGAAGCCATCCTGAGGGAGATGGACCATGAGAGTATAGACTCTGCCCACCACTGATGTCATCTCATCCAGGTACTTATTTCTATGCCATTATTTTGGCATAGGCACTGCACTACTGATATTACCTCCTTCATATTCTTTCATATTTTTAGATTTATTATGTATATGGTGTTCTGCCTGCAGGTTAGAAGAGGATACCAGATCTCACTATAAATGGTTATGATCTACCATGTGGTTGCTTGGAATTAAACTCAGGTGTCTCAGAAGAGCAAACAGCATTCCTAATCTCTGAGCCATCTCTCCAGCCCCCTCCTCCATATTCTCTAAGTGCTTCTAACAAAGTCCTTCCTGATGACTGGTTTAATATGTGCTACCATGAAACTAAAAACAATTCTGGTTTTACAGAGTCTCTCTACATGATATGTGCATACTTACTTCACTTTCAAACAAGTTCTGTTGTGTACCAGAAATATGAACATATATAGAGTGAGTATAAGAGAACCTGTCTTCCTATTCCTTAAGAAGAGAAAGGCTTCAGTAGATATGCAGAATTATCAATTCCTGTATTAGTTTATGGCCTATAGAAGGGTCTGGCCTGATCTTGGCTATGCAGATAGCACAGAAGTCATTTGGGCTATTAGCCACCTCTGGTCCTGGTTATGGGACCTTGGGAGATCCGTTAGCTATACAGACTATGTAAGGGTCATTTAGATTGATCGATATGTCTCGACCTGGTTGTGGGAGCTTAGAGCGGCAGGCTGAAAGGGTCATTTAAATTACTGCCTTCTCTCATTCTTTTTGTAGGAACTTGATAAGGTCCAGTCTAACAGATAACAGAGATCACCAGACTGTTAATCAGCTTACAATTCCCAGCCTTCTAAATGGAAGAACTGTATTCCCTTCTTTAAGGAGATACCCCTGTCTCATTAAAATTCCAGGTTTCCCTGGATGTCTGTGGGTTCACAGACCTTTGACCTGTGTACCCAACAACTTCTAGTGCCATAACATTTATCATGGGCTTGCATACTGAACATACTTTGTTCATAACTGCAATATAAATTCAACAGTAGTGGGAGTTTTCTGTTTTGTTGACTACTCTATCTTTGCATTGAAGATTATTAATATTCCAGCACTAGATGAGTACATGTAAATAAATAAATGAGCAAGTAAATAAGTAAACAATAAAGGAATAAAGTTAAAGTAGCAGATTTCAAACTTCAGAGCTTTTATATCCTAACAATAACCTTACAGTATGCATGAATATATTGTAGAGATTTAAAAATAAGCAAGGAAACAAACAAATAATAACAACAACAACAAGAAATTAAAAAAAATAGCAGATGTCCTAAAGCAGTGTGCTGGCACAGGACATTAAAATGGACTCTGGCAAGTTAAGCCATTAAATCATCCTTTAGTACTTTTTTTTTTCCTTTTACTTTCAAATGCATCGTGGGCATAGAAGTACCCAAGTCCATTTTTGTTCTAGCAGATAATAGAATTCAAACTTATGATATATTTTTTAAAAAATCTGATAGTATATATACTTTGCTTATTCAAAAAAAATAGATTAAAACCTTTTCTGGCTCCCAAGTGTAGAGTGGTTCCTGAAAACCCTATTTCAGTGTTCCTCTTGGATATGAGAATCAAGCAGCACTGTCTGCTCTGTCAGCATCTGAGACAGCAGAGGGAACTGTTAGTACATTTAGGAGCGGAACACTTAAAACCAGGCAAAAAGAGATAGGACCAGTTTTGGTTTATAAAACAGGCTTGGATCCCTTCTCCCTTTAAACACTTCATTGTATTGCAAACTTCCACCCTGTGAAACTTCTATCCTTCTAGCTGCTTGGGAATGATATCTCTAAAAGGTTGGCTTTGCATGATAAAGAACCTTTTCTCATTTCTTTACTTTCTTTCTGGGAATGTCATTGTCATTCTGATGCAGTGTAAGTTACCTGTCCAAGTCCCTAAGGGTGTTCACTTCTCTCCTCTCTCCTTCTCTCCAGACATCTCCTCTTCTAACCTCTCCAGCTCCTTCTCACAATCTCAACCATCTGGAACAATTTCTTATTCTCCCTTGACAAGTATCATATCTTACTTAAAACTCCTTAAAACTGTTCTTGTGTGAGACGTAATTCTGAGACTTTATGGATGAATTCGTGAGAAACCTTGTCATGACATCTACCTCAGTGTTAATGGACATCAGGGGCTGATGGCTCAATCTGCTGTCTAACCTACAAACTCCTCTTATCTCACTACTGTCTACATTCCTTCTCCTAAAAATTACAGGAAATCACAGAGAGCTACAGGCCATTAAAAGAAACATCAGAATTCTCCTGTGACAACTTAGAAAACAGCCATAATCACTACAAGTAGTAACAGCATTCAGTGACAACCCCAGTGCATAGCTTTGTAACTTATCTGGTTCATGTGGTTTTTAGGCAGTGGGGTAAATTATCCCATCAGAATTCCATATGGATCATTTAGAGCTGAGAGGTAAAGCTGCTTACAATTTCAATAGAGAATTGAGTAGCATATAAGACATAAGACAGATGATAACAACAAGAAAACAAGAACAAGAACAAGAACAACAACAACAACAACAATAATAATAATAATAATAATAATAATAATTTTCATAAGATCCTGATGGCAGGAAATATAAATCATAAACATTTTGTGGCCACACAGACTGGAGTACAGTACAAAAAATATCTACCATGGAAATACATGATAAAGATTACAAGGAAGTTATGAATGGCCCTGTCAAAACAATCTCTTTGATTTTATTAGTATTTTCCAAATTTGTGCCTCTATAAAATTCTTCTTTTTACTACATGGCTAACTATTACGTAGCGGGAATATCGACTATAAGTTTTAGATGATACATATCTGTTAATCTATATACAATATTTTTGTGAGATATCAGATTTCTCTCTCTCAAACACACACACACACACACATACACATGCACACACACAAGCACATAGACAAAAACAAACTGCATAGCAGTTATGGTAATCAATAAGAGAAAAAGATAATTTCGCTTTGGGGCTGAAACATTCTAACAATCTATAATCATGAAGCTCTAGTCAATCAATAAGGCAGTTTTTAATGGAATAAGATTATCTTTTTTATTATTTCCTATGATCTGTTTATAGCAGAGTATATCTTACAAATTAATACAATATCATATATTTTAATTTATTAATATTGTTTAGGATAAAATCCCTATGAAAATCCATCATTTTCTAACCCCTGTTTCAGTTATTTTTAAAAATTTTAATTAAAACATAATCACATTATTTTTTCCTTCCATTTTGTTCCTTCAACCTTTCCCAGTTAATCCATCCATGTTTAGGGATTCTAGCTTTCTTTTTTACATATGTATTTATTTGTCTAAATTATATCACATATAATTTAATATATTACATATATTCATTTATGCTACAATATTGTTCATATTACAGATATATTTACAATATATCTGCATTTAAGCATATATATTTAAGCATATATATGTATAAAATTATATATATGGTTGGTCCATTTAATGCTGATTCTTTGTATATGGCTTTAGGAACAATACAGGTCCTGCATCTAACACTCAGAAAGCAGCAGGTGGAAAGACTTCAAGAGATAGAAATACAGGATATCTACTATGAGAGTGTTTCTAATAGAAAAAACAGGAAGCTACACCTATAAGGTCTCAACAACAGTGGTCCCTAAACATGACCTGAACAAGCATGACAAAAAGATACGTGCCCACATGGAAGGGGGAGTCTATGGACCTCATTCTTAGACAATAAACAGATGTTCAACATCATTAGTCATCAGGGAAATGCAAATCAAAACAACCCTGAGATTCCACCTCACACCAGTCAGGATGGCTAAGATTAAAAACTCAAGAGACAGCAGGTGTTGGCGAGGATGTGGAGAAACAGGAACACTCCTCCACTGTTGGTGGGATTGCAAGATGGTACAACCACTCTGGAAATCAGTTTTGCAGTTCCTCAGAAAATTGGGCATGACATTTCCAGAGGACCCTGTCATACCACTCCTGGGCATATACTCAGAGGATTCCCCTGCATGCAAAAAAGACATATGCTCCACTATGTTCATAGTAGTTATATTTATAATAGCTAGAAGCTGGAAAGAACCCAGATGTCCCTCAATGGAGGAATGGATACAGAAAATGTGGTATATTTATACAATGGGATACTACTCAGCAATTAAAAACAATAAATTCATGAAATTTGTAGGCAAATGGTTGGATCAGGAAAATATCATGCTAAATGAGCTAACCCAATCATAAAAGAATACACATGAAATGCAATCACTGATAAGTAGATATTAATTAGCCCAGAAGCTCTGAATACTCAAGGCACAATTACCAAATCAAAAGAGTCCCAAGAAGAAGGAAGGAGAGACTTGATCCAATATTGTAGGAAAGTACCAGAACAGAGAAATGTGTGGGGGGGGTGATTGGGGAATGGGTGGAGGGAAGAGGACTTATGGGACATATGGTGAGGGGGGACCTGGGAAAGGGGAAAGCCTTTGGAATGTAAACAAAGAATATAGAAAATAAAAAAAATCTGTTTCTTTAAAAAAATTAAAAAAAAAAAAGAAAATCTAGAGCTGGGGAAAATGCTCTTTCCCATGGAAGTGACTTTTAAGTTATCATTTGAAGTCAAGGTTAAATGACTCAAAATGATCTCATTGCCATAGCTTAAAATCTACTGTCCTTACAAAGATTTCCATAGGCTGGATGAACTAGATGCATGATTTCAGAATAAATAATCTATTGTACGTACCTGTTAAATGTGCCCACATTCACCCAAAATATATAACTGCTTTCTGAAGTCCTGCTCAGCCCTCCCACCCTACAAATCTGCTTATGTGGGATGACTTAAAACCTATCCATACCCTAAGGCTGTTCATTGGTACTTTCTAGGCAAGGGCTTCTTATATACCTCTTGCTGTGTTCTACATTTTATCAGGTCCCCTAAATGTAACTTTATTTCACTCAAATATAACTGATTATAATTTATTGTATATGCAGAGACTTCCTGAAAGTGTCTGTGGGACAGAAAACTCCTGATAGAGTTTGCATGTGGTCTGTTCCAGAATATTCCAAATAAAGGAATGTCATGGAAAGTATTTCTGGTTAAATTACATTGGCCCTATACAGACATGAATGGCAGGGTGAAGAATAGATCCAGCCACATTTGAGGAAGTGTGAAACACAATACAGCAAAGAAAATAGGGATTTAGGTCCAGTGCACCTCCTCTTCCTTATGCTCATAGGAATCACAGGGTGGCATCAGTTTCTCTATTGCTGTGCATTGCAGTGTTTTGTTGCTGCAATACTTTCATAATGAGAAATGATATGTGAAATTCCTGTGCAACTAAAGACCTGTGCTATTTTTGGATTAATCTCATAAAAGGAAGAACTATGGAAATTATCGTCCTCATAAATAATTAATATTAGAATGATGAACAGGGTTCTGCATGAGACTGAGTTGAATGTGACTTGATTCCTTCCTTTGGGGAAACCCTAATTCTATGATCACTGTCAACTCTCCAGACCTCTGCTTTTTTACTGTAAAAGGTCAAAGAACATTTATACTGGGTATTAGCATTGTGGTGTTGAGTAGTATCATATAAAAATCTTTAAATTTTTATATAAATCTATGGGGTAAATAGTCCCATTTTATATGTAAGTAATATTAAATCAGAAAATTTTAAATGACTTGACTAAAGATTTATGAGTAACTTCAATTCAGCTAACTCACTAACAGCGAAAGTATTTTCCTAGAATTCAAAACACAAAACAAGACCAACAAAAAAACCTAAGTATGAAATCACGTGCTACAGTGCGAAACAGTAGGCTTACTGCCACAGAAGTTCCTTTCTCATTTCCTTCTTTCCTCACCAGAAATGGAAATTGAACTAAATCAACATGGAGAAACCTATACAAAATGCGACTGTGCTTTCAAAGTGCCTTCAAACTTCAAAGCCATAATGAATGTAAGTCTTTGTCCCTTGTTAAATACATATGTTCCTAAGTGCTTGCTTAATAGTCTCAGATAATCATTCTGAAGAGACCTGACATTTTATGTGAGTGTTCAGATGTACATGTCCGCTTAAATTATTTTTTTAAAATAATATGTATATTGGTTTGACTTTTCTTTTTGAACCTAGATAAAATGCTATGAGAATACATTGATTCTAACCAGATAGCCCTTGATTGCTTTCCTGAGAGTTATGTCTGGGGTCTGCCGATAGATATTTGAGTTATATAGTAGAAGACTGTGATGTTTTTCCATACTTTGTCACAGTCGTTCAGAAATGTTCACATTTGAGCATCAGCATGCATGCCTCCTTTCAGATTTGAAAGTTCAGAGACATGTGATCACACACAAAGCCCAATGCTCTTTTCTTCAGGCAAGTTTTGTCAGTCACTAGAAACTTTCTATCTCTTCAGCGTACACATGCAAATGTGTAAGCTCAGCATAAGTATTCACAAAGTGCCAAAACTAGGCGGATGAAATATGAAAACCCAGCCAATCTTCTACATATTTGAAAAAATATCCAGATGTTAAATATGATATAGATAAAACATCTGGTACCTCTGCTTTATTTTTACTTTTTATCCAGCTGTTGTATATCCCGGAAGGACAACCTCATTCTGTGCTTACACTTAAACAGAGAAAAATGGCTGACACATTAGCACTGCCGGTCCTACAGAAAGCACTTCCAATGCTATGTGTTTTGACTTGATTAGTATTTGTCAGAGATCAAAACAAATTTTCCCTCACAATGTATGTCACTTGGAAGTGCTCCTTTCAAAGCACATGTTGTAGGACACAGAAACTGGCAGACTGCAAGGAGCACTGTATCCCATCAATTGATAGACTAGAAGATGTTCCGTAGACCTGACTGCCCCTGCTCTTGCACCAGCAAATGAAATGCCATGAGACACCCAGATCAATTCCAACAGCAAAAGAGGTCTGGTCTTTAGAAACTAAGTCTTACTTGAAACTACCTTAGAAAACTCTTCATTGGCTTCAACTTCCCTGTAGCTGAGCGAGCTTGAGTGCTTCAATGTGTGGTGCTTTGTGTGCTATTGCAGTTGTTCTGTCAGGGGAGCTCAAGCAAGCTCTGAAGTTGTGACATGCAAATACCTTCTGGTCGCCATCTGCACTCTGGATCCAGATAGATTCACAGCCATCTGCACACAGACCACAGCAGAAGAAAGCTGGTCTCCCAGGAGTGCTGACAGAGGCTTACAGGTCCACAGGAGAAACAAGGTCCAGCCAGAGACAACAAGACCAACTAACACCAGAGGTAACCAGATGGCAAAAGGCAAGAACAAGAACCCCACCAACAGAAACCAAGGCTTCACGGCATCAAAAGAACCCCATTCTCCAACCACAGGAAGTCCTGGATACCCCCAACACACCAGAAAAGTAAGAGTTTTATTTAAAATCACATCTCACGATGCTGATAGAGGATTTTAAGGACACAAACAACTCCCTTAAAGAAATACCAGAGAACATAGATAAACAATAGAAGCCCTTAAAGAGGAAATACAAAAATCCCTAAGAATTACAGGAAAACACAACCAAACAGGTGAAGGATATGAACAAAACCATCCAGGATCTAAAAATGGAAGTAGAAACAATAAAGATATCACAAGGGGAGAAAACTCTGGAAATAGAAAACCTTGGAAAGAGATCAGGGGTCATAGATGCAATCATCACCAACAGACTACAAGAGATTGAAGAGAGAATCTCAGGTGCAGAAGATTCCATAGAAAACATGGGAAATGGCAAAAGAAAATGCAAAAACCTCTTGACCCCAAACAGCCAGGAAATCCAGGACACAATGAGAAGACCAAACCTAAGAATAATAGGTATAGAAGAAAGCAAAGACTCCCAAATTAAAGGACTAGTAAATATCTTCAACAAAATTATAGAAGAAAAGTTTCCTAACCAAAAGAAAGATACCCACAGATATACGAGAAGTCAACAGAACTCCAAATACATTGAATCAGAAAAGAAATTCCTCCCATCACATAATAGTCAAAACACCAAATGTAAAACAAAGAAACAAAAAAAAAAGAAAAGAAAAGAAAACTAAAAGCAGAAAGGGGAAAAGGTCAAGTATCATAAAAGGCAGGCCTATCAGAATTATAGAAGACTATGAAAGCTAGAAGGTCCTGGGCCGACGTCATACAGACCCTAAGAGAACACAAATACCATCTCATGCTACTAAACCCAGCAAAAAGTCTCAATCACTATAGATGGAGAAACCAAGATATTCCATGACAAAACCTAATTTACACAATATCTTTCCACAAATCCAACCCTTCAAAGGATAATAAATGGAAAACTCCAACACAAGGAGGGAGACTACACCCTAGAAAAAGTAAAAAAGTAATCTTGCATTAACAAACCAAAAAGAAGAAAGCTACATAAACATAACACCAACTTTAAAAACAAAAATACCAGGAAGCAAGAATCACTTTTCTTTAATATCTCTTAATATCAATGGACTCAATTCCCCAATAAAAAGACATAGACTAACAGATTGTATATGTAAACAGGACCCAGCATTTTGCTGCATACAGGAAAACCACCTCAGTGACAAAGACAAATACTACCTCAAACTGAAAGACTGGAAAATAATTTTCAAAGGAAATAGGCACAAGAAACAAGCTAGAGTAGCCATCCTAATATAGAATAAAATCAATTTCCAACCAACACCATTAGTCATTAGAGAAATGCAAATCAAAACAACCCTGAGATTTCACCTCACACCAGGTAGAATGGCTAAGATTAAAAACTCAGGTAACAGCAGGTGTTGGCAAGGATGTGGAGAAAGAACACGCCTTCACTGCTGGTGGGACTGTAAGCTGGTATAACCACTCTGGATATCAGTCTGGCGGTTCCTCAGAAAACTGGACATGATACTTCCGGAGGATCCAGCCATACTACTCCTGGCCATATACCCAGAAGATTCCCCAGCATGCAATAAGGATACATGTTCCACTATGTTCATAGAAGCCTTATTTATAATAGCCAGAAGCTGGAAAGAACCCAGATGTCCCTCAACGGAAGAATGGATACAAAAAATGTGGTATATATATACAGTGGAGTACTACTCAGCCATTAGAAACAGTGAATTCATGAAATTCTTAGAGAAATGGATGGAGCTGGAGAACATCATACTATGTGAGATAACCAGTCTCAAAAAAATACCCATGGTATGCACTCACTGAAAAGTGGATATTATCCTAGAATCTTGGTACACCAAAGACACAATCCACATACCAAATGATGTCCGACAAGAAGGAAGGAGTGGACCCTGGTTCTGGAAAGGTTCAAAGCATCAGTGTAAGGGAATACCAGAACAAGGAAGTGGGAAAAGGTGGATGGGGGAACACGGGAAGGGAAAAGGGCATGTGGGACCTTTGGGAGGCAGGGAACCAGAAAAATGGAAATGAAATGTAAATATATACTATATCCAATAAAAAAGTTATCAAAAAGGATAAGAAAGAACACTTCATATTCATCAAAGGAAAAATATACCAAGAAGTACTCTCAATTATGAACATCTATGCTCCAAATGCAAAGGCATCCATATTCATAAAAGAAACTTTACTAAAGCTCAAAGCACACATTGTACCTCACATGATAATAGTGGGATACTTCAACACCCCACTCTAATCTGTGGACAGATCAGGGAAACAGTATCTAAATAGAGAAACAGTGAAACTAACAGAAGTTATGAACCAAATTGATTTAACAGATATGTATAGAACACTTTATCCTAAAACAAAAGACTACACTTTCTTTTCAGCATCTCATGGTACCTTCTACAAATTGAACATATAATTGGTCACAAAACAGGCCTCAGCAGATACAAGATTGAAATAATCTTATGCATCCTATCAGGTCATCACAGATTAAGGCTTGTCTTCAGTGACAACAAAAACAATAGAAAGCCCACATACATGAGGAAGCAGAACAATACTCTCTCAATGACAACTTGGTCAAAAATGAAATTAAAGACTTTTTAGAATTTAATGAAAATGAAGCCACAACATACCCAAACCTATGGGACACACTGAAAGCAGTCCTCAGAGGAAAAGTCATAGGTCTCAGTCCCTTCTAAAAGAAACTGGAGAGAGCACACAATAGCATCTTGACAGGACATTTGAAAGCTTTAGAACAAAAAGAAACAAATACACCCAAGAGGAGTAGAAGGCAGGAAATAATCAAACTCAGGGCTGAAATCAACCAAGGAAAAACAAAAAAGAACTATATAAAGAAGCAACCAATCCAGGAGCTAATCAACAAGATAGATAAACCCTTATTCAGATGAACTAGAGGACATAGAGACAATATCCCAATTAACAAAATCAGAAATGAAAAGGGAGACATAACAACAGAAACCAGGGAAATACAAAGTACAAAAATACAAAATACAAAAAATCATCAGATCCTATTACAAAAGCCTTTACTCAACAAAACTGGAAAATTTGGATGAAATGGACAATTTCCTAGACAGATACCAAGTGGCAAAGTTAAATCAGGATCAGATAAATGATCAAAACAGTCCCATAACCCCTATTGAAATAGAAGCAGTCATCAATAGAATCTCAACTTAGAAAAACTCAGGACCAGATGAATTTAATGCAGAGTTCTATCAGACTTTCAAAGAAGACCTAATACCAATAGTCTCCAAACTATTCCGCAATTACTCTGATACCTAAACAACACAAAGACCCTACAAAGAAGAACTTCAATCCAATTTCCCTTATGAATATTGATGCAAAAAATACTCAGTAAAATTCTTGCCAACCAAATCTAAGAACACATCAAAATGACCATCCATCATGATCAAGAAGGCTTCATCCCAGTGATGCAGGGATGGTTCAACATAAGAAAATCCATCGACATAATCCACTATATAAACAAACTCAAAGAAAAAAACACATTATCATTTCATTAGATGCTGAGAAAGCATTTGACAAAATCCAACACCCCTTCATGATAAAAGTCTTGGAAAGATTAGGAATACAAGGCCTATCTATATATAGTAAGAGCAATATGCAGAAAACATAGAAAACATTAGCCAACACCAAACTAAATTGAGAGAAACTTGAAGCAATCCCAATCCCACTGTAATCAGGGACTAGACAAGGCTGCCTACTCTCTCCATATCTATTCAATATAATACTCAAAATCCTACCAGAGCAATTAGGAAAACAACAACAACAAAACAATAACAACAACAAAATGAAGTCAGAGTGATACAAATTGGAAAAGAAGTCAAAATATCACTATATGCAGATGATATGATCATATACTTAAGTGACCCCAAAAATTCTACCAGAGAACTCCTAAACCTGATAATCAACTTCAGCAATGTGGATTAATATAAAATTCAATTAAAAAAAACAGTGGCCTTCCTCCCTCTACTCAAAGGATAAAAAGGTTGAGAAAGAAATTAGAGAAACAGCTCACTTCACAATAGTCACAAATAATATAAAATACCTTGGTGTGACTCTAAACAAGTCAAAGATCTGTATGACAAGAACTTCAAGTGCCTGAAGAAAGAACTCAAAGATCTCAGAAGATTGAAAGATCTCCCATGCTCTTGGATTGTCAGGATTAATATGGTGAAAGTGGCTATCATACCGAAAATAATCTAAAGATTCAATGCAATCCCTATCAAAATTCAAACTCAGTTCTTCAAGGAGCTAGAAGGAGCAATTTTCAGTTTCATCTGGAATAACAAAAAACCTAGCAAAAACTATTCTCAGCAATAAAAATACTTTTGGTGGAATCACCATCCCTGTACCTCGAGCTGTACTACAGAGCAATAGTGATAAAAAACTGCATGGTATTAGTACAGTGACAGGCAGATAAATTAATGCGATTGAAGACCCAGAAATGAACTACACCTATGGTCACTTGATCTTTAACCAAGGAGCTAAAACCATCCAGTGGACAAAAGACAGTATTTTTAACAAAAAGTGCTGGTTTAGCATATAAAAATGCAAATTGATCCATTCTTATCCCCTGTAAAAAGCTCAAGTCCAAGTGAATAAAGGACCTCCACAAAAACCATATATACTGAAACTAATAGAAAAGAAAGTAGAGAAGAGCTTCAAGCACATGGGCACAGGGGAAAATTTCCTGAACAGAACACCAATAGCTTATGCTTTAAGATTAAGAATTGACAAATGGGACCTCATAAAATTGCAAAGCTTCTATTAGGTAAAGGACACTGTCAGTGGGGTAAAATGGTAACCAACAGATTGGGAAAAGATCTTTACCAATCCTACATCCGATAGAGGACCCAATATATACAAAGAACACAAGAAGTTAGAATCCAAAGAACCAAATAACCCTATTAAAATGGGGTACAGAGATAAAGAATTCTCAACTGATTAACACAGAGTGGCTGAGAAGCTCCTAAAGAAATGTTCAACTTCCTCAGTCATCAGGAAAATGCAAATCAAAACAACCCTTAGATGCTTCAACATGTAATAAGAACACATACTTCACTATGTTCATAGCAGCCTTATTTATGATAGCCAGAAGCTGAGAAGAATCCAGATGTCCCTCAACAGAGGAATGGATATGGAGATGTGGTACATTTACACAATGGATTACTACTCAGCTATTAAAAACAATGAATAGATGGAACTAGAAAATATCTTCCTGACTGAGGTAACCCAATCACAAAAGAACACACAGAATATGCTCTCACTGATAAGTGGATATTAGTCCAGAAGCTCAGAATACCCAAGATACCATTCACAGAATACATGAAGCTCAAGAAGAAGGAAGACCCAAGTGTGGATACTTTGATCCTCCTTAGAAGGGGTAAAAAATACCCATGGGAGGAGATACAGAGACAAAGTTTGGAACAGAGACTGAAGGAAAGACAGTCCAGAGACTGCCCAAACTGGGGATCCATCCCGTATACAGTTACCAAACCCAGACACTATTGTGTATGCCAACAAAGTTTAGCTGACAGGAGCCTGATATAGCTGTCTCATGAGAGGCCCTGCCAGTGCCTGACAAGTACAGTGGGGGATGCTGTCAGCCAAACATTGAACTGAGCACAGTGTCCCTGATGGAGGAGCTAAAGAAAGGACCCAAAGAGCTGAGCGGGTTTATAGCCCCTTAGGAGGAACAATAATATGAATCAAGCAGTACCCTGAGAAAGAACTCCCAGGGACTTAACCATCAACCAAAGTGTACACATGAAGGGACCCATGACTCCAGTCTCATGGGTAGCAGAGATGGACTGGTCAGCCATCAGTGAGAGGAGAGGCACTTGAACCTATGAAGGTTCATTGCCCCAGTGTAGGGGAATGCCAGGACAGAGGCAGGAATGGGTGGGTTAACAAGCAGTGGGAGGGAGGATGGGAAAAGCAGTTTCCCCTCCAAAAACACCCTATCCCCCCTCCCCCTCCTCATTAACCCCCCTCCCATTTTCCTGACCTGGCATTCCCTTACACTGGGGCATCAAGCCTTCACAGAATCAGTTGTCTCTCCTCTCACTGATGTCTGAAAAAGCCATCCTTTGCTACATATGTAGGTGGAGCCTCCGTGTGTACTCTAAAAACTAAAAAACTAAAAAGAAAAAAAAAACTCTTGTTTTACTACAAGTATCATGATTCAGTTTAAAATCCATATCCAAAATTAAAGAGCATCACATTTTTGACATATCAATTCTTACTTATATTTTAATATACTTTTTGAAATATAACTATTAAAAACAATAATGAAAAAAAATAGTTTCCTTTTTCTTAGTTTCAGAGTGGATCAATTTTTCATACTTTATACTTAAAAGATATATAAAAATAGGTAAGACAAAGCATAAAGTGAAAATGAAAAGATACAGCAAATATTGTGTTAGCTATAAAAGCACCACCAAGTCACCATATATGCAATGCCCTTGTGAAAGATGTTATAGAATACCATGAGTGAAAGCAGAAAGCCATTGTGGGGGAATCATTGGGAAAAGCACCAAGGTGAAGATGGGCATTAAATTTACAGGCAGTCTGTGGGTAGGTTTTCAAAGTGGCATGTGACAGAGCCAAGCACAAATCCTCTTACTTATTAACAAGATTTGACCCTGTGCCTGTCAAACATTGCTTTGAAATTACCTGCTTTTTTGAAAGTTATACTGCTTTTTCCTGCCAGGTTCACTCCTGAGAGATTAATGTACAATCTCCTTAGGACATGTCTTTCCATTTCTGTTCTTATGACAAATTGTTTTGAACACTTCATACATGCACAGAAGAATATAGGCACTAATTGCTTATTGGGACATGTTTAAAACCACAAGAGACACTATTTTCATTATTGGAAAAAAATTATTCTATCAAAATAATCTGTAGATATACCATCACAGTTTTACAATGAATGCATTTGTGCCTTGATACTAATAAGGTGATTGTTTTAAATCTTAACAGATCTGCTATCTTCTTTCAACAAGTATTTTACAATTTATTTACCACTGTGAAGTGAAATTCATAGATACTACAGTCATGTAGAGACTATCATTAAAAGACTCAATTACATGCCTGTGTTTAAACTATAAAATAAAGGAGCTGATATAAAAAGAAAGCACATCAGAGTAAAATAGTGCATATTTTTAAATGTGTACATGCAAACCCTCCTATGTAAAGAAGAAAACATGAAATCTAGCACTGCTATATAAGCAAGAATAGGATTGTTGAAAGCATTAGTTACCAATTAAACTGAAGCAAGGACATTATTTTCATGCAACAGTACTGCAAACATTTGCCATTGTGACCAATGATTGATAAAGTTCAAAATATTGTTTTCAATTTATGTGTTAGTTTGATTTCTAGAAAACTGAAGATATATTAAACAGTTTAAAAAGCTTATAATTATGGAGCTGGAAAGATAACTCAGCACTTAAGAGTATGCACGGTTGCAGAGGATCTAAATTTGTTTCCCAGCCCTACATTGTACTGCTTATAACTGCATGTATCTCCATCTCCCTTCTTCTGGAATACATGGGTACTTACTTTCAAACATGCACTGACCTACACACACACACACACACACACACACACACACACATACACACACACACTCACACACAGAGACACACACACCACATAATTAAAAACAAAATGAAATATAACTTAAAAATCTTCAAAATAAAATGGAAATGGGGTATAAGATTAGATAATGACAAATGGCTGTTTCAACTAAATGCATATCTGTCTCCTAAGATGCTCAAAAGTCCTCATACAAGGGACAAATGATATCTCATTTAGTTAGACTTTTTCTGCAGTCCACAAATGTAGCTTCTCTTGGACAGACCAAGTCAATGGTTGCCCTACATACAATCTATTTCCTAAAAAGGTGTAATACATCCCACATACTCACAAAACTCTATACAATCTATCCTGCTTCCTCTATGGAAACACTCTGTAGTCTTAGAGAGCTGAAAAAAATCAGATCTATTTCATTTATGATGTAATATTGATCAGAGACCAAAACCAATGTTTAAGTCCACATAACTTTTAATATTCACCAATGTTTTCATTCTAACTTGTAAACATGTAGAGGTTAAGCACTTGGGCTTACCATATAGGCTGGGGTCATTTGAGTGAAACTAAACCACATATCACACATGCTAGAAGTCACTATTGGGGTGAAAAAGAAAAATAGACTTTAATAGGACTAACATGCCATAGGCATAAAGACTCTAGAAACACACTATATAATGTGCAAAGCATCAATGAAATAAAATGCAGAAAGTATGGGCAGAGGAGAAAAACTGGCACAAGCTCTTGTTTCAGAGGAAAAGATGTTGCCATATGACATGATACAGTACTAGATTTATTATTCCATTTATCCATTTATCCTTAAAACAAACCAACCGTAGATATTTACCTTTGAAATATAAAGTTGCTATTTCTGTGAAGCACAGTTTTACAGAACCATGGATTTACGGTTTCACAAGGTATCAGTCACACTTCCATGGCATTTGCTGATATAAATATAAAAGCTTCATTTTAAAGGATAAATAAAGCTACACTATTATCTAAACAGGGTAAAATTTAACATCCTTGTGGTTTGTGGAAATTTTTGATGTGCCTGCTGGCTTTTCAATAAAAATCAATTATGCCTTAAACGCAAGCGGTAGTCAACATACTACAGACTATAAATTCAATTTCATACTCAGAAATATGGATTAGCTGAACTTGATGCCCTTCCATTGATTTCAGAAAGCAAAAGCTGATAAGGTAAATAATAGTAAGAGGCTCTCTGACACTCCACATCAAGTTCTGGATTTCCATATTATTTTTGCAAGAACTTTGCAGTCACCATAATATCCTCCTTGTGAAATATGTATGATGAATAGATATTATATGGATTGCTGATTCATCTCTCCTTACAGAATGAATGGATATTTAGCTTTCATAAGTCAAGGAAAGTGCTGCAAGGGGAGAAAAAAAAAGAATATGCTTATTTCCCTAGGCTCAGCATGATGGGTATGTCAAACAATTGTGAATAAATCCTGGGAGTAATTAGAACATGGATTAAACAGTGAGACTCCTCCTACAAATAAAATTTGTGTAAACACAGGACTCATGTGTTCTTCAACACACCACACACACACACATGCACAGATATATACATATATATATATATATATATATATATAAAATCAAAAAGAGACAGAGGAAGAGAGGGAAGAGAATATTTAAACACCAAAAATAAAGATACAATTGTTCTTCTTACCCAAAAGAATACCTTAAATAGATAAGAAAACTCAAAGGGGGCAGAATCTTCAGAGGGGAGAGGAACAGATTTGGCAATAAGAATTCTAAGAAATTATGGTTGTGTGGTAGAAATGTTCAACAGTTTCCAACTTAATGGAAAAAATCCAGACACATCTGCAACAATTTCCTTCTTACTTCCTTTAATGTGCAAAATACTTAGTTTTAGAGAACTGTCCGTGTCCACACAAGGCGCACTGCATGACTTTGCTGATCTCTTCTCAATAGGCCTAGAGAACTCAGCTTAAATCCCAATCTCTGAAGATTTCCTCCCTAGGACTAGTCTCACCACTCCCCAGGACACAACTCTGCTTTCCTCACAGGAGGATTGCTTTGTCCCTTATCAGGCATGAGACTAAAAAACAAAACTATGATCCTATCAGATACAGAGATGAACATTCTTCAAACAATGGTCCCATAGACTTCCTAGAAGGCAAGTCTGAGTGATGACTATGAGATTTCACAGTCATATTTTCATAAAAACCCTGCTTCAAAAATTTACACTTGTATTTCTCAAGACAGAGATGACAGAATTACAAGAGGCTGCATTATGGACATTATCCATGAAAGTAGTCTGCACAAAATAATAAGACCACAAAGAGAGATGGACCCTGAAGAAAAAACATTCTAATTATAAAATGTTTTCCTTATTTCCTGTAGAATATCAGTTATTCTTTCTGATGTATTTCTAGAGAAACCATACGGGAACATTTCAACAATTATTGTGGGCTACCTTTAAAAACATGTATTCTTCACAAGTAAATTGTTTACATGAGAAAATCATTAAAATAACCGAAATATGATAGTCTCACTCTCTGTGGCATTCATTTCAATTATTAACTTGTTGTAGGGGAAAAGTCAAGAAGTGTTTCTTCTCTGCAATTCCTAGAAATCGCTGTGCACGCCTGCCCACTTATGAATACACTGTGTTCCCAGAGCAGGAAATATGGGGGACATCTCCCACCATGGTGCTTTCTATTGTATTCAAGAACAGAACTATAAATCCTATTTGTCTTATATATCTGAGTACTCGTATTTCTGTAAAACACAAGGTTCTGATACATATTTGCTATGGAAATTCCAAAATTTTTATCTTTTAACTTTGAGTATCTGGAATAAATATCATTTTAGAAACCCATCTAATACAAAAATAGCCCTGCTAACCATTTTCTTCCTATGTTGCAATGCAGCTGGAGCACGTGAGGAAGAAGCACACATTGTTTATGAAAAACAATTCTTGTAGATACACTTGGAAAGCTGCAAACATTCATAAACAGCTACTCTTTGGGGATAGAGAAAAACTGCCATTAAACAGGTGTTAGAATTTAAATGACATCTCATTAGTGACTCCTTTTTGCAGCTCAGAGACAAATAAAACCTTCATTTAAAAGCATTAGTGCTATTCCTAAGGGTTTCTGGTATCATAATGTTTTGTTTTATGAAGATGTTTAGCTTCTTCCAGCATTCTTGCTTATTTATACAAAATAAACCAATTGCATTTGCAAGTTTATCTGAGTGTGAAGTCAGGGGGTGCATCAGACCTCCTCTAGTACTTTCTATTCCTTTCCCCCTCCCTCATCTACAGCAAGTCCATGATGTTGTCACACAGCATTTTAAACAAAGGTGTATTTGGGCTGCACTTCCCAACAGAGATTTAGTCTTTGCTCACTTGTCCTCAGTTAAACAACTTACATTTTCTTGGTGTCAATGGCATTAACTATTTTGCCAATTGCTCTCGTAAAATGTTAGGCTGACTCTATAATTCAATAATTATAGCTGAACACATGTCTACTGAAAACTCACCTGCTAATTTTGAAATTCATCTCCTGAACACTGTTTAATTCATTCAGAGACACGACTATCTGAGGTGACAAAATATGAATCCAACGAACAGCATTCAGAATGTAAGTCTCAATCAACGGTGTGAGATTGTAAGCAGTCACTGGCTTCACAGTTTGGAGAACTCATGGTCCATAATTTCATTCAGCTTTTAATCCTGCTTATTATAACTTACCATTGCATTGAGGAAGCATTTACTAAGGCAAACATTGAGGTTTGATAATACTTTGTATTAATATAATAATCATTGAGTATTGCTGATAAATCATGGTTCTGTGTTTGGATAATGTAAAAATTACGGAATCATATCTGGCTCACAAAGAGTATAAAGTTAAATGGGGACAAAGTTTCTGGAGGAACTATTGAACAAAAAATGCTTGCTTTGTTCCACAGATGGAACAAAGGACTGTATGAGAGAATTAGAAGAGATGACATCTGTATTGCCTGTCTGAGCATGTAAAAACTTCTGAAAAGGGGGTAGACAGTCACAATGACACTTACCTGTGTGTACAAGGAAAAATGATTATTAATTGTTGTTAGGGATTATGCTCACACAGCCCATGTCTTAGTTGAGGTTTCTATTGCTGTGAAGAGACACTGTGACTATGTGAATTTTTATAAGAAAAACATTTAAATGGGCTTATAGGTTCAGAGGCTCAGTCTGTTATCATCATGGCAGAAAGCATGGCGGTGCACAGACTGACAGTGCTGCAGTAAAGAGCCAATGAGTCTGCAGGCAGGATGCTGGCAGGTGGAGTGAGAGAGAGAGAGAGAGAGAGAGAGAGAGAGAGAGAGAGAGAGAGAGAGAGAGAGAGAGAGAGAGAGAGAGACTGGACTGGTTTGAGCTTCTCAAATTTCAAATCCCATCCCCCAGTCAAACACTGCCTCCACAAGGTCGTCTCTACTCCAACAAGACCTCATATCAACTAACACTTCTCTCTATGAGCTGATGGGAGCTATTTTTATTCAAACCACCACAGCCTAGTAACATAACACAGTAACTTAGTGATTGTAGTTTCTCTTCCATGACTTCACTATCATTAAGTAGTTAGGTTTACAGTACTAGGCATGCTAATCCTTCTTGTTGAGCAAACTTCAAGCACCACTAGAGAGCTGTTGGTCATGTAGTGACTTCTCCAGATAGTGCTAGCATTCTAATGCTAATATTGGGCCCCCTAGACTAGTTGCACGAGAGATGAAAGAATCTGAACATAGATGCTAAAGGACCCTATTCTTAAGTTACTTTTGATTGGTAAATTAAGACTCCAACAGCCAATACCTGAACAGTCGAGGCATAGACTTGGTTTAGGTTTTGTGGGCTTTGGTTTGGGGGAGGACCATGAGGAAGGAAGAAGGAGCAGGAGAAGAAGCCACCATGTGTTAGGAGTAAAGAAAACATGGCCCTGAGGGCTGGCCAATTAGAGTTAAGAGCAGCTCAGATTAGGAAACTGGTGTGGCAGTTCCTTGGAAGGTTCTGCCAGCAACTGACCAATGCAGATGTGGATGCTTGGAGCCAACCATCAGACTGAGCTTAGGGACCCCAGTAGAAGAGATGGCAGAAGGATTGGAGGAGCAGAGGGGGGATTGTAACCCCATAGGAAGAACAACATTGGCTGGCCCTGACCATGCAGTGCTCCCAAGGACTAGACCACTTTCCAACGAGTGTGTAGGGAGGCATACTTGGCTGCAGATACATGTGTAGCAGAGGATGTCCTTGTCTGACACCAATGGGAAAGGAGACCCTTGGTCCTGTGGAGGTTTGATGCCACAGTGTAGAGGGGATGCTGGAGCAGTGTAGTGGGAGAGAGTGGGTGGGTGGGGGAGTGCCCTCAGAGAGGCAAAGGGGACAGAGGAGAGGGCAGAGAGGGCAGTTGTGGGACAGAGGCTTTGTGGAGGAGTGTCCAGGAAGTGGATATCATTTGAAATATAAATGAATGGAATGATTAAAGAAAAAAAAAAAGAGCAGCTCGGATGAAACCTAGGAAGCAATAATTGGGGGTTATCTGTAGAAAAGTAGATTCTAATAACACGAAGAGTAGATATTTGCCCTTATCTTGTGTTGTTTAAGGCTTATTGTAAATACAAAGGCTGTAAATACAGGCAAAGTGAGCAGACTCTGGGCCATGGGTTGCAAGGTCCTAGCTACTGGTAGCAAAGGTGTGTATGCACAAAGCCAGAGTCTGCTCACTGGACATAGTTTATGCTCTGACTTTAGAAAGCATTCTTACTTAGTTTTGGTAGGCAAACTAGAACAGCTGGATAGAAGATCATCCTATCAGTTGTGTTACCTTTTAGTGTTCTGTGCCCAAAGTTCCAGGTCCTCTTGCAGGATCTGCATCTGTTGGCCCTACCCTTTGCCTTGATAATGCTGAAAATGCTAGAAAGGAGAATTGAAATTTGTAACCCTGAAGCCAGAAAAACTCATCCCAAAGCCATGGTCAAAAGTCATTTGTTGTCATCATCCATACAATCTTTCTCCCATGTATGTAGTAATGAAAACATCAGGCTGACATAAGCTGGTTCCACATTATTCAGATAGCAGGTCTCATAGTGAAGTTTCAATGTGAATATGATTATCTGTAAGTCCCATGTTTTCCTTCCATTCCATAGGCTCAAATCACCAATGGTGTCTACCTTACCCAAGCCACTTTTCATAACAAATTGCAAGTCAGCATAATCATCTTTAAATAAATACAAAATAATCATAAAATGGAAGCAAAATGTAATCATGTTGCCGAATCGACAGATAATTCACAGACCCTGAACTAAGCACATGCACACCAACTTCATCCGGCTTCCTGAAGTGCTGTTTTGGAAGGAAGCAGAAAGCTGCCAAATAAAACAAATACAAGTCCTGATGCACCTTTCACCCTTGAGGACATTAACAAACAGTGCCAGTTTCTGCCATCCTACACCCCTGCATTTTATGTCTCACCATTGTTTTACATATGGGCAAATGCACCTTTGAGCATGTCAAAAGTTTTTAGCATGTGAGAGTGTTTGCCTTCATATGGGTCTATGCACCACAAGGATGGAATGGTTGTCCAGGACTTTGGGACCCTACTGAAACTGGAGTTAAGGTTGTTGTAAGCTGCCATGATGTCCTGGATATGAACCCTAATCCTAGCCCTGGGCAGGAGCAGGAAGTGTTTTTAACAGCTAACTCAACTCTATAGCCAGGACCAAACATGTTTCAAAATACAGTCAAATGTATACTAGTCCATGAAAAGTTTCCACATGCCTATACATCTATCTCACACCTTAGATATTCACACCACTGATCTTTCCTGCTTTTCTTGTACAAGGGGAAATATGCACAAAAATTACTAGCACATTGGAAATTCTGTTTTAGGTACAATGAGTTTGCAAGCACTGCCCTGCAAGCTTGGTGACAAGATTCCTACCAGAAATAAAGGGTGTTTTTTCTGCTTAATGGTTGGATTAAAAATAATCCCTTCTAGGCTGGATCAGCCTTTTAAGTAATTATTACAAAAAATGTATTTTTCAAATTTTAAAAATGAAATTCAATTCTGCATCTTATTGATTCTAAATACACAGACCTAAAATGACCCAATAATCTGTTAAAAATACGAATGAAACTATGGATAAAAAAGTAGTAAAAGCAATCAATCACTGTTTAAAAACATTTCTTTTATTCTAAACTCTGCCACAGTCTAGAATCTCTATAAAAACAGATTTAATAATATTAGTACAGAATTGAATATTTCTTGCATTATTCAAAGCACTCATTTTAAATGTTGTGATAGTGGACCATTCTCATGATATTTATTTATTCATTCACAATTATTTATATATATTATAAGAAATTCCCAAATTCCCAAGAAGAAAAGCAATAATCATTTCAGCATCCAGTGAACGCGAAATGCTATGTTATATGTTTAATAAATAAGTGTCTGCATTGGTGACCATTGTCTTGTACTCCAGGCTCACCAAGTTCTTAAATATGAGACCTGTATAGAGATCTCTGCATTACATCACAAATCAGTCCCAACCCATTCCAAGCAGGGTTTTTGCTTTTCTCCCCCTTTCTTTCTTGCTCTTTTATAAAGGGGTAAAACTGCTTTATATCGACAACCATCTGTGAGCCTGTCTTTCAGGCCATCAAACTCTCCCATCCATTACGGAGCCTTCCTCACCTCCGCTGCATGACAGCACAATAAAGATGACATACTAATTCAATGACTTGTAATTTCGGCTAAACAAAGGCAAGTGCTGCAGCTCCTTCCTTTGTGTTAACAGTGCCATATCGGTGAAGCCAGCTATGCAAACATAGCACTGGGAGGGTTTTATGACAGCAGTTGAATGGGGAGACTAGCTTGGTGTTGCTTTTTATGGTTTTTGGCTCCATAATTTTTGGCTCTGTGCTGCTGGCCATGGCTATTGTGTCTGGATTCTGTGTCAGCAGCAGCTAATTGTTCCAATAATGTTTATCATAGGGATCCACCAGGGAGCTGTATATGTGCAGATAAGCTACAGGGCAATGATACACACTATCTTACTGATCTCTATACACAGTGCTTTTGCCTCATGCCAAAAAGCCTTTTAGTTTCCCAGTCTTAAAAAAAAAATAACAGCTTAATCATCGTGCCAACAATAGTGTCTAAGGGGATGTAATCAGGTTCCTCTGATAATCTTAGCAACACATGAAAG
Source organism: Apodemus agrarius (assembly GCA_964023405.1). Lineage (NCBI taxonomy): Eukaryota > Metazoa > Chordata > Mammalia > Rodentia > Muridae > Apodemus > Apodemus agrarius. Next base: position 129,625,598 of record OZ030009.1, on the reverse strand, counting down.
TCATGCGCAAAAGCAGTAATTGAAGCAGTTGGTTCATTCTACCACCTGCTGTTGAAGTCACAGGTTAATCTAAATGAGGTCCTCTTCCGATGAAGCAGTATGCAAAGCATTTTTTATATCATAAATGTGCATTACAGAAGCTTTACAAAATAATAAAGTAACAGTTCATTAAATGAACTGTGTGAAGTATCTTAGGCTTGTCCAGCTTCTCCCGCTGCTGTTGGATGGTAAATCCAAGTGCCAATTCTGTTCTCATGTCTATACCCCAAAGCACACTTCAGTTTGCATATGGTTGCAGACAATGGGAGTTCCTGAGACAGATGCCCAAATGTAACTAAACGTCAGGCAATCAGGGAGTCAGCTGCAGGAAAGTGAAACATTTTTCTTTGTCTGCTTTTGATGCTATTTCCCCCAAGATTACTAAATAGAATGTTGACAATGTAAAATAGCCTGAGAATTGAAAATTAAGCAGCTTGCCATAGTCTGCTTTAGCCCATGTGCACAGGATGAATTTTCTAATTAAACTTTTAACACCTGATTGCCATTAAAATATTTTTCTTAAATAGTTTCAACCAGTCTTCATCTTCCCAGCAAACCTCAATGGCTATGTACTATCCTGTTCTTCTAATAAGCAATTTCTTCACAAAATAAATGAATAAATAAAATTTGTGGAAAGTATTTAAATAAGATTCTAATGAAAAATTTTAAGTATAAAGGAAATTCTACTTTCATTAATTGCAAAGTCTTATTTTAAGTAATTTCCTTAAAAACAGTTAACTGTCATTTCTGGAACATTGATCCAGCACTGGGTGCCTAAATAGGCAACATTATCTCATTTAGGACTCAGGGATTCTTAGAAATTGTAATGGCATCTAGAATAAACAGAAGTGACACTAAGAGAGAGGCTGAAATTCAGTGGGTGAGGAATCAGCAAAGCTAAAAGAGAAAACTACCCCATCTGAGTTCAAAGCACACACCCAACTAAGACAATGTATTTCATTTAGAGTAAAAGAAGTTTAAAAACAATGTTGCTGGTATGAGGGCCATGGAGGCCACAACTGCAGTTTCACCCCTCCCAAGAGTGAGGGAGGACCTTCTCCCAGGCTTGCCTATAAAAGCCAGTCTCAGACAGAAATAACAACAGCAAATTTGAATTAGTAACTCACAATAACTAGCAACTCACAATAAATATAAACTGACATATTCATAAATGTACCAATGTGTGGGTCACGTGGTTGAAAAAATACTGTTATAAAACCAGACACATTTTAAAGTTTGGTGTGTTTTTAATTTTTTTTCTGTGTTGGTATGTGTATGTGCACATATGCACATGTATATACCATAGCACATGTGTGGAGACATTTTGTAGGAGGCTGTTCTCTCCATGTAGGTTCTGGGATTACACTCAAGTTGTTCATAAAGTTTCCCAGCAAGCTCTTTTACCCACTGAACCATCTTGGCATAGTTTTGTTGGGTTTTGTTTGTTTGTTGTTTGTTTTAATAATGGATAAAATAGCCTAAAGTGGTAAAAGATGACAATATGCAATAAACACAATGAATATACAATTAAAAGAACTAAACTTGGTTGTAAACTTGATTAAATCTGTAGTAAACTAAACTAAGGAGCTGTGACTATGATGAAGGATTTTTCTTGATTGGATTATTAGAATAAAATTGACTTTCAACCTAATGTAAACAAAAAAGATAAGGAAGGACACATCATACTCTTCAAAGTAAAAATATACCAAGAAGGACTCTCAATTTTGAACATCTATGCTCCAAAAAAAATCAAACCAGGAGCTGGTTCTTTGAAAACAACAAGATAGATAAACCCTTAGCCAAACTAACCAGAGGGCACAGAGATAGTATCCAAATTAGCAAAATCAGAAATGAAAATGGAGACATAACAAGAGATACTGAGGAAATATAAAAAGTCATCAGATCCCACTACAAAAGCCTTTACTCAACAAAACTGGAAAATCTAGTTGAAATAGATAATTTTGTAGACAGATACCACGTACCAAAGTTAAATCAGGATCAGATAAATGATCTAAACAATCCCATATCTCCTAAAGAAATAGAAGCAGTCATTAATAATCTCCAAACCAAAAAAGCCCAGGACCAGATGTGTTTAATGCACAGTTCTATCAGATCTTCAAAGAAGATATAATATTGATATTCTTCAAACTATTCCACCAAATAGAAACAGAAGGAACACTACCCAATTCATTCTATCAAGACACAACTACTCTGATACCTAAACTACACAAAGACCCAACAAAGAAAGAGTACCTTAGACCAATTTCCCTTATGAATATTGATGAAAAATACTCAATAAAATTTTTGCCAACCAAATCCAAGAACATATCAAAATTATCATTCAGTCTTCATCCCAGGGATGAAGGGATGGTTCCATATACAGAAATCTATGAATATAATCCACTATATAAACAAACTCAAAGAAAAAAAAACACATGATCATTTCAATATGCTGAGAAAGCATTTGACAAAACCCAACACCTCTTCTTGACAAACATCTTGGAAAGATCAGGAATGCAAGGCCCATACCTAAATATAGTAGATCCAATATACAGCAAACCAGTAGCCAACATTAAACTAAATGGAGAGAAACTTGAAGCAATCTCACTGAAATCAGGGACTCAACAAGGCTGCTTACTCTCTCCCTATCTGTTTAATATAGTACTCAAAGTCCTAACTAGACCAATTAGACAACAAAAGGAGGTCAAAGGGATACAACTGGAAAGGAAGAAGTCAAATTATCATGACTTGCAATGATATGATAGCATACTTAAGTGACCCCAAAAATTCCACCAGAGAACTCCTAAACCTGATAAAGAACTTCAGCAAAGTGGTTGGATATAAAATTAACTCAAACAAATAAGTAGCCTTCCTATACTCAAAGGATAAATAGGCTGAGAGAGAAATTAGGGAAATGACATCCTTCAAGATAGTCACAAATAGTATAAAATAACTTGGTGTGACTCTAACCAAGTAACTGAAAGATCTATATGACAGGGACTTTAGGTCTCTGAAGAACAAAATTGAAGAAGATCTCAGAAGATGGAAAGATCTCCCATGCTCATGAATTGGCAGAGTTAATATGTAAAAATGGCCATCTTGCCTAAAGCAATCGACAGATTCAATACAATCCCTGTCAAAATTCCAACTCAATTCTTCATAAAGTTAGAACAACTTCCAAATTTGTCTGGAATATAAAAACATCCCACAATAGCAAAAAATTCTTCTCAACAATAAAAGATCCTCTGGTGGAATCACCATCCCTACTGTCAAGCTGTACTATAGAGCAACAGTGATAAAAACTGCATAGTATTGATACAGTGACAAGCAGGTAGATAAATGGAATAGAATTTATGACGCAGAAATAAACCCATACACTTAAGGTCAGTTGACAAAGGAGCTAAAACCATCCAGTGGAAAAAAGACAGCATTTTCAACAACTTATGCTGGGTCAACTGGCAGTCAACATGTAGAAGAATGCAAATTGGTCCATTCTTATCTCCCTGAACAAAGCTCAAGTCCAAGTAGATCAAGGACCTCTACATAAAACACTGAATACTAGACACACTGAATCTAATAGAAGAGAAAGTGGGGAAGAACCTGGAGCACATGGGAACAGGGGAAAATTTTCTGAATAGAACACCTATAGCTTATGCTCTAAGATCAAAAATTGACAATTGGATTTCATAAAATTACAAAGTTTCTGTAAGGCGAATGACACTTTCACTAGGACAACATGGCAACCAACATATTGGGAAAAGATCTTTACTAATTCTACATCTGTGATAGAGGACTAATATCCAATATATACAAGGAACTCAAGAAGTTAGAGAACCAAACAACTCTATTAAAAATGGGGTGCAGAGCTAAACAATGAATCTTCAACTGAGGAATAACATATAGCTGAGAGACACCGAAAGAAATGTTCAAAATCCCTAATCATCAAGGAAATACATATCAACCCTGAGATTCTACCTCATACCAGTCAGAATGGCCAAGATAAAAAACTCAGGGGACAGCAAATGCTGGAGAGGATGTGGAGAAAGAGGAACACTCCTCCATTGCTGGTGGGATTACAAGCTGGTAAAACTGCTCTCGAAATCAATTTGGCGTTTCCTCAGAAAATTGTACATATTACTACCTGAGGACCCAGCTATACCACTCCTGGGCATATACCTAGAAGATGTTCCAACATGTAAAAAGGACACCTGCTCCACGATGTTCATAGCAGGCTTATTTATAAAAGCCAGAAGCTGAAAAGAACCCAGATATTTCTCAAGAGAGGAGTGGATGCTGAAAATGTGGTACATTAACACAGTGGAGTACTACTCAGCTATTAAAATCAATGAATTCATGAAATTCTTTTTTTTAATGTTCTATATTCTTTGTTTACATTCCAAAGGCTTTCCCCTTTCCCAGTTACCCCCCACCATATGTCCCATAATTCCTCTCCCCCCCATGCTATTCCCCACTCTTCCCCCCCCCCCACGATTTCTCTGTTCTGGGTCTACAATACTGGATCCAATCTTTACAGGCCCAGGGTCCTCTCCTTTTTTTCTTCTTGAGAGTCATTTGACTTGCTAATTGTGCCTTGAGTATTTAGGGCTTCTGGGCTCATTAATATCCACTTATCAGTGATTGCATTTCATGTGTATTCTTTTGTGATTGGGTTAGCTCACTTAGGATGATAGTTTCCAGATCTAACCATTTACCTACAAATTGCATGAATTCATTATTTTTAATTGCTGAGTAGTACTCCATTGTATAAATATACCACATTTTCTGTATCCATTCCTCCTTTGAGGGATATCTGGGCTCCTTCCAATTTCTGGCTATTATAAACAAGGCTGCTATAAACATAGTAGAGCATGTGTCTTTGTTGTATGCAGAGGAATCCTCTGGGTATATGCCCAGGAGTGGTATGCCAGGGTCCTCTGGGAGTGGCATGCCCAATTTTCTGAGGAACCGCCACACTGATTTCCAGAGCGGTTTTACCATTTTGCAATCCCACCAACAGTGGAGGAGTGTTCCTCTTTCTCCACATCCTCGCCAGCACTTGTTGTCTCTCGAGTTTTTAATCTTAGCCATTCTGACTGGAGTGAGGTGGAATCTCAGGGTTGTTTTGATTTGCATTTCCCTGATGACTAATGATGTTGAACATCTCTTAAGGTGTTTCTCGGCTATCTGAATTTCTTCTGGTGAAAATTCTTTGTTTAGCTCTGTACCCCATTTTTTGATAGGGTTATTTGGTTCTTTGGGGTCTAACTTCTTGAGTTCTTTGTATATATTAGATATTAGCCCTCTGTCGGATGTGGGGTTGGTGAAGATCATTTCCCACGTTGTTGGTTGCCGTTTTGTCCTTCTGACAGTGTCCTTTGCCTTACAGAAACTTTGTAATTTTATGAGGTCCCATTGTCAATTCTTGATCTTAGAGCATAAGCTATTGGTGTTCTGTTCAGGAACTTTACCCCTGTGCCCATGTCCTCCAGGGTCTTCCCAAGTTTCTTTTCTAATAGTTTCCGTGTGTCTGGTTTTATGTGGAGGTCCTTGATCCACTTGGAGTTGATCTTAGTACAAGGAGATAAGAGTGGGTCAATTCGCATTCTTCTGCATGTTGACCTCCAGTTGAACCAGCACCATTTGTTGAAAAGGCTATCTTTTTTCCACCGGATGGTTGTGGCTCCTTTATCAAAGATCAAGTGACCATAAGTCTGTGGGTTCATTTCTGGGTCTTCAATCCTATTCCATTGATCTACCTGCCTGTTGCTGTACCAATACCATGCAGTTTTTAACACAATTGCTCTGTAGTACTGCTTGAGGTCAGGGATATTGATTCCCCCAGAAGTCCTTTTATTGTTGAGAATAGTTTTAGCTATCCTGGGTTTTTTGTTGCTCCAGATGAATTTGAGAATTGCTCTTTCTAGATCTATGAAGAATTGATTTGGGATTTTGATGGGGATTGCATTGAATCTGTAGATTGCTTTTGGCAAGATGGCCATTTTTACTATATTGATCCTGCCAATCCAGGAGCAAGAAATATTTTTCCATCTCCTGAGGTCTTCTTCGATTTCTTTCTTCAGGGACTTGAAGTTGCTGTCATAAAGATCTTTCACTTGTTTGGTTAGAGTTATGCCAAGGTACTTTATGTTGTTTGTGGCTATTGTGAAGGGTGTTATTTCCCTAACTTCTTTCTCAGCCTGCTTGTCCTTTGAGTACAAGAAGGCTACTGATTTGCTTGAGTTAATTTTATAACCAGCCACGTTGCTGAAGTTGTTTATCAGTTGTAGAAGTTCTCTGGTGGTGTTTTTTGGATCGCTTAAGTAGACTATCATATCATCTGCAAATAATGATACTTTGACTTCTTCCTTTCCAATTTGTATCCCTTTGACTTCCTTATGTTGTCTGATTGCTCTCGCTAGAACTTCAAGTACTATATTGAAAAGATATGGAGAGAGAGGACAGCCTTGTCTAGTCCCTGATTTTAGTGGAATTGCTTCAAGTTTCTCTCCATTTATTTTGATGCTGGCTACTGGTTTGCTGTAGATTGCTTTTACTATGTTTAGGTATGGGCCTTGAATTCCTGCTCTTTCCAAGACTTTTAGCATGAAAGGATGCTGAATTTTGTCAAATGCTTTTTCAGCATCTAATGAGATGACCATGTGGTTTTTTTCTTTTAGTTTGTTTATGTAGTGGATTACATTGATGGATTTCCGTATATTGAACCATCCCTGCATTCCTGGAATGAAGCCTACTTGATCATGGTGAATGATCGTTTTGATATGCTCTTGGATTCGGTTGGCAAGAATTTTATTTAGTATTTTTGCATCTATATTCATAAGAGAAATTGGCCTGTAGTTCTCTTTCTTTGTTGGATCTTTTTGTGGTTTAGGTATCAGCGTAATTGTGGTTTCGAAGAACGAGTTGGGCAGTGTCCCTTCTGTCTCTATTTTGTGGAATAGTTTGAAGAGTATTGGTGTTAAGTCTTCTTTGAAGGTCTGGTAGAATTCTGCACTAAAACCATCTGGTCCCGTACTTTTTTTGGTTGGGAGGCTTTCTATAACCCCTTCTATTTCTTTAAGGGTTATGGGACTGTTTAGCTGGTCTACTTGATGCTGATTTAATTTTGGTATTTGGTATCTGTCTAGGAAATTGTCCATTTCCTCCAGATTCTCCAGTTGTTTTGAGTATAGGCCTTTGTAGTAGGATCTGATGATCTTTTGAATTTCCTCAGTTTCTGTTGTTATATCCCCCTTTTCATTTTTAATTTTGTTAATTTGGATACTATCTCTGTGCCCTTTGGTTAGTCTAGCTAAGGGTTTATCTATCTTGTTGATTTTCTCGAAGAACCAGCTCTTGGTTTTGTTGATTCTTTGTATGGTTCTCTTTGTTTCTGCTTGATTGATTTCAGCCCTTAGTTTGATGATTTCCTCTCTTCTACTCCTCCTGGGTGAGTTAGCTTCTTTTTGTTCCAGGGCCTTCAGGTGTGTTGTTAAGTTGCTAGTGTATGCTCTCTCCAGTTTCTTTTTGGAGGCACTCAGGGCTATGAGTTTTCCTCTTAGCACTGCTTTCATTGTATCCCAGAGATTTGGGTAGGTCGTACCTTCATTTTCATTGAAGTCTAAAAAGTCTTTGATTTCTTTCTTTATTTCTTCCTTGACCAGGGTGTCATTGAGTAGAGTATTGTTCAGTTTCCATGTGTATGTGGGCTTTCTGTTGTTCTTCTTGCTATTGAAGACCACTTTTACTCCATAGTGATCCGATAGGAGACATGGGATTAGTTCGGTCTTCTTGTATTTGTTGAGGTCTGTCTTGTGACCAATTATATGATCAATTTTTGAGAAGGTACCGTGCGGTGCTGAGAAAAAGGTATACTCTTCTGTTTTAGGATGGAATGTTCTATATATATCTGTTAAATCCAATTGGTCCAAAGCTTCAATTAGTTTCACTGTGTCCCTGTTTAGTTTCTGCTTTCCTGATCGGTCCATTGAGGAGAGTGGAGTGTTGAAGTCACCTACAATCATTGTGTTAGGTGTGATGTGTGCTTTAAGCTTTAGTAAAGTTTCTTTTACGAATGAGGGTGCCCTTACATTTGGCGCATAGATGTTCAGTATTGAGAATTCTTCTTGGTGGATTTTCCCTTTGACAAGCAGGAAGTGACCTTCTGTGTCTCTTTTCATGACTTTAGGTTGAAAGTCGATTTTATCTGATATTAGAATGGCTATTCCAGCTTGTTTCCTGGGACCATTTGCTTGTAAAACTGTCTTCCAGCCTTTTACTCTAAGGTGGTGTTTGTCTTTGACACTGAGATGTGTTTCCTGTATGCAGCAAAATGTAGGGTCCTGTTTCCGTATCCAGTCTGTTAGTCTGTGTCTTTTCATTGGGGAATTGAGTCCATTGATATTAAGAGATATTAAGGAATAGTAATTGTTACTTCCTGACATTTTGTGCATTGTTATTATTATTTGTATTTGAGTGGTTCTCTTCTTTTGGGTTGGATGAGATGGGGTTTCTATCTTGTTTCTTTTGGGGTGTTGTTTCCCCCCCTGTGTTGGTATTTTTCCCCTATTATCCTTTGTAGGGCTGGGTTTGTAGATAAGTATCTTGCAAATTTGGTTTTGTCGTGGAATATCTTGGTTTCCCCATCTATGGCAATTGAGAGTTTTGCTGGGTATAGTAGTCTTGGCTGAAGTTTGTGTTCTCTTAGGGTTTGCATGAGGTCTGCCCAGGATCTTCTAGCTTTCATGGTCTCAGGTGAGAAGTCTGGTGTAATTCTGATAGGTCTTCCTTTATATGTTACTTGTCCTTTTTCTCTTACTGCCTTTAATATTCTTTCTTTGTTTAGTACATTTGGGGTTTTGATTATTATGTGACGGGAAGTATTTCTGTTCTGGTCCAGTCTATTTGGGGTTCTATAGGCTTCTTGTATATTCATGGGCATCTCTCTCTTTAGGTTGGGGAAGTTTTCTTCCATAATTTTGTAGAAGATATTTGCTGGTCCTTTAAGTTGTAGATCTTCATTCTCATCTATCCCTATAATCCTTAGGTTTGGTCTTCTCATTGTGTCCTAGATTTCCTGAATGTTTTGGGTTACCAGCTTTTTGCATTTTGCATTTTCTTTAATTGTTGAATCCATGGTTCCTATGGTATCTTCAGCATCTGAGATTCTGTCTTCTATCTCTTGTATTCTATTGTTGATATTTGCATCTATGACTCCTGATTTCTTCCCAAGGTTTTCTATCTCCAACATTGTCTCCCTTTGCAATTGCTTAGTTGTTTCTACTTCTGTTTTTAGATTTTGTATGGTTTTGCTCAGATCTTTCAGTTGCTTGTTTGTGTTTTCCTGTAATTCTTTAAGGGATTTTTGTGTTTCCTCTTTTATGACTTCTACTCGTTGACCCATGTTCTCTTGTATTTCTTTAGGTGATTTTTGTTTCTCCCCCTTATTGGGATTCATTTTTTGCTCTATATTCTCCTGGATTTCTTTAAGTGATTTTTGTGTCTGCCTTGTATGGGCTTCTAGTTTTTGATCTATTTTCTCCTCTATTACTTTAAGAAATTTATCTAAGTGATCCTCAATCTGCATCTTTACCAGTGATTTTAGATCTGAGTCTTGTTTTTCTGGTGTGTTGGGATATCTGGGATTTAATTGTGTTTGCCTTGCAATGGCTTCTAGCGTTTGATCTATTTTCTCATGTATTACTTTAAGAGATTTATCTAAGTGTTCCTCTATCAGCATCCTGAGCAGTGATTTTAGATCTGAGTCTTGTTTTTCTCGTTTTTCGGGGTATCCAATATTTATTGCTGTTGGGGAACTGGGTTCGGATGCCGCCATACTGCCTTGATTTTTGTTAGTAGCGATCTTAAGTTTGCCTTTTGCCATCTGGTTAACTCTGGTGTTAGTTGGTCCTGTAGATACTAGCTGGTGCTTGACCCTCCTGTGGGGTTGTAAGGCTATTTCCCAGCGACTGGGATACCTGAATCACTGTCCTGTGGGGGTCTTGCTCACAGATTGCTGACAGGTGGCCTGAGTCCCCCGAGGTCTTAAACTCAGGATATCCCTGGTACTTGGTTCCGCCTGTTGGGCGGCTGCTCTGCACTGCTCCTGCTCAGGGTTTGCTGTCTGATATCCTGTTTCCCCAGGGGTCTTAAAGTTGGGATATCTCAGTTATCTGGTTCTGCCTGCTGGTCCCAAGCTGCTGGGAAAGTGGCTGGGTCTGGTTTCCGGCTTCCCTGCCACCGGCTGGATGGGAGGCTGGTTCTGCCTCCGGCTGGGTCTGGCACGCTGGCTGACTCCAGCTTCCCCACCACCAGCTGGACGGGCAGCTGCAGGCAATATGGCAGCTGCCTGCAGGGAGCTCGGGGTCCGCCCCGCGAGTGCAGAGTGCAGCAGCTACTCTGTGCCCAACTCCCACTCCAGGCCTGAGTCCCCGAAGGTCTTAAGCTTGGGCTGTCTCGGGTACCTGGTTCCGCCGACGACGACTGGGTCTGAGCACCTGGCACGCTGGCTGACACTCCGGCTTCCCCACCACCAGCTGGACGGGAAGCTGCAGGCAATATCATGAAATTCTTGATAAGTGATATCCACTTATCAAGATATCACTTGTAACTGGATATTTTGCCCAAAAGCTCAGAATACCCAAGATACAACTCACAGGACACATGAGGCTCAAGAGGAAGGAAGACCAAAGTGTGGATACTTTGATCCTTCTTGGAAGATGGATCAAAATATCCATGACTTACAGCCAACCAATAGACTGAGCATAGGGTCTCCAATGGAGGACCTAGAGAAAGGACCAAAGGAGCTGAAGAGGTTTGCAACCTCACAGAAGGAACAATAATATGTACCAACCAGTACCCCAAGAGCTCCCAGGGTTAAACCACCAACCAAAGAGTACACATAGACAGATTCATGGCTCCAGCTACATATGTAGCAGAGGATGGTCATTTCAGACATCAACTAGAGGAGAGGCCGTTGTTCCTATGTAGGGGAATGCCAAGTCAGGAAAGTGGAGGCTTGAGGTTGGTAAGCAGGGGGAGGGGGACGGGATAGGTGGTTTTCGGAGGGGTAATGAGGAGAGTGGATACGTTTTGAAATGCAAATAAAGCAAATATGTAAATAAAAAATAAATAAAAGATAGAAACAAAAAACTGAACAAGGAGTAACTGAAAAGCAGTTCCATATTCTTTTTTTTAAATTTTCTTTATTTTTTTGTTTACATTCCAAAGGCTTTCTCCTTTTCCAGTTCCCCCTTTACCATATGTCCCATAAGTCCTCTTCCCCCCACCCATTCCCCAAACTAAAACACCAGTTTAAAATACTTTGGGATTCTATCTCAGTAGAAGGAGAATGGCTTACATCAAGAAGCAAATGAAAAAAATAAAAAAGCCGGTGAGAATGTGGGGAGGAAATAAGAAAACCTTTATTTACTTCTAGTATTGGTATAAATATAGCCACTAAGCAAATCGGCATGGAATGTCCTCAAAAATAAAAACAATTATATATGTTTATTATACTATCATACTCTTGGTTACACACGCAGTGGAGGTCAAGTCCTACAACAAAGGCTTTCGCATATCCATGTTTAGCTATGGTCTCTAGACACCATAGCTAAAATTTGAACGAGTTTAGGTGTTCACAAGCAGATGAGATAAAGACACTATAGTACACAAGCACAAAGGAAATCGATTTAGCTATAAAGAAGAATAAAAACACAATATATACTGGAATTGAATTAAATGAAACATATATTAATCTAAAGAACATAGACTCAGGCAAATAACACGTATGCTTTGTATGTGGGTCCTAAATTTTAGTGTGAGTATATATGTGTGTGTGGGAGAGTATAGAACTATGGAACGTAGAAAAGGACAGCTATTCTGGGGGTGGGGATGGTAACGGAACATATGTAACACGAGAGCAAATGCAGGAAAGAGCTGGGAGATGAATACAGACCAGAAAGTGAGGGGATGGGCACGGCTTATAGGAGCAGGAGAGCAGAAGAGTAGCCACAAGTATGCATGGAGTGCCCATAACCCGTTGCTATGCCAACTCAAAAAATAAAACAATGGTGATCAAAATAGACAAATAAACAAGATTTGGAGTTTTAGTCCAGGAAAAATTCAGATTTATTCATTGGTATACATACATTTGCATACGGTTGCAATTCATGCCATCGGTTATAACTGAGCCAGTCACCATGTTGATAACGACAAGCTAATAATAAAAAGTCAGCTAAAGCTGTTAACCACATAAGAGTGTGCAGATAAAAAATAAAATCACTAGCAATTTTCAATAAGAACCATCCCTTAAGGTTCTCCCTGACCATCATAAAACACCATACAGAGGTGCTCAGTGGAATATTCTCAAGATAGATCTTTATATATTGATTATATATACTTGTGGAAAATATTTCAAAACAAAAAAGTAATATAGAAAGATAAGCTTTAAAATTCATTTCCATTTCTAAGGGCTAGGGAAATAGATTCAAGGGTAAAGATGCCTGCTGTCAAGCCTGAGGAAGTTAAGTTTGAGAAACATTTCCTGATTCATTCTCTCTCTCTCTCTCTCTCTCTCTCTCTCTCTCTCTCTCTCTCTCTCTCTCTTTCTCACTCTCTTGCTCATATGCCCCAGCACACATGCATGTAATTTAATTTACAAAAAAGAAAATAAATAAATTGTCTCCATAAAACCAAACCAAACAAAACAACAACAACAACAACAACAACAACAACAACAAAAAACCCCATACTTCCTCAGAATCCCAATGTAAATCCAAGACTAGCTTCTCTGTAGGAATTCCCTGGGACTCCAGCACCAGATTGAGATTCTGAGACATACAGCCTCAATGACAGAACAATTACTGGATTCTTCACCCTTCTGTCAGGAGACAGTTTTTGGACTTTCTGAATCACACTAGATAAGCCACTCTAGTATATTTATAGAGATAGACATAAATAGACAATATAAAATGATAGAGATACAGGTAAGAGCATATACATTTACTAATACTATTCCTTTAGAGATCTCTGATTAATTCAGTACCTAATTAATATTTTAAAATGTAAATTACAAATAATAAATGAAACCACACCAGTGAGCATGTTTTGGAGTGCTTAATTATTTTAGATACTTACCAGTACACTTGTGCTTTCCAGTGCATTCCATAACAGTCTTCAAAGTTTGGAATTATCCTCATCTTTCAAGTGAGAGACTTATGGCTATGAGACTTTACATATTTATGATGGCATAATTTGAAAGGAAGAAACGTATGGATTTGAGCCCAAGATAATCTAACTCCTTACAGAGAAATTCCCTGAACCAATTAATAATATGTTTTGAAAATCAAACTTCTTCTAATTGTCAATAGTTTTTTTTTTTTTTACATTGTTTGCCAGGATAGAAATTCTGCATTTATAAGATTTTGCAGAAGAATTGCTATCAACTGCATAACAATATCTTATTTTTACCAAGTGTTAATCCTTCCTAACATCAAGGATTATTAAGAAAACAATACCGTGATATTGTTGAGATCTTTGGAACAGATTGTACTTGTATTTGTGAAATCTGGAAGAGTTGGCGAGGTGATACTTAAAGATGCATTTAGCATAGGGTTGCTGTAATAATAGAAGGTAACATTTTTTAGAATATGTTTCATGGTAATGTATCCAAGTATGCAAATGCCTCTAATGCATTGTCTCTAGCTTTCAATACCATATCAGTGGAAGTGGCAGGAAATATACATGCTTTTAATGCATGTCTGATGAAGATTCCTGATGAAATTAAGCTTGAAAGGAACAAAAAGCAAAAACAAAAAGAGAGACTCAGTGATATTATTATTATTTAATATATTTATTTTTATTTGATTTTGTTTATAGTAACTTAGACCTCATGTAAAGTCCAGTGGCATTTTTCAAGAGTTCATAGAATTGGTTAAATTATAGAACTTAACAAAAAGGTTTTAATTTTATATAACTAATCCCTATAAGACATGTAATAAGACTCAGCTTTTTCAATCATTCACTATCTGGTCTGTTCAACTGTGTTGTTACTAGAATAATATACTTAATGGAATTTATAAAATGACAGTCTCATTTTTATTTTCTGTTCATAAGAAAATACTATCTTTTTAAAACCCTACTGTACTATCAGAGTTTTGAGTTTCCAGGTCATCATGCAAAATCTAACAAGTGCTAATTGATAGACTGAAAAATCAACAACTATTGGAATTAACAGAAAAGATCAGTCATAAATCAAACCTCTATTACCAAAACTGAAAAGAAAAATTGGTGTCTATAGAAGGCTATCTCATCCTTATAAGGAGAAATGTGTATAGAGGAATTTTCATCCAGCAAGATGACTAAAGCAAAGACCTATGTCCGTGTGCTCTGCCTGCAATACAGATAAACACTCATTACACATTTTTAGTACTTCTAGCTGAAATACAGAAATACCTTTAATCCCTCCGGCTAGAATAAAGACATACCTTTATTCTCAATTTTGTAGACTAAAACAGCCATGTTTGAAAATGACGTCTAAATGAAGGGCAAAGTGACAAATCAGAGAAAGATTTGACAGACTGAACTAGAGATAGGGTAAGCACAATTCTCAGACATGAGGGAGAGGCTCCTTAAGAGCAAAACAAAATGAGTCAGGGATGGAAGGCAATTCAGTGAGTGCAGTTCAGTTGAGTTCAGTTCAATGCAGTTCTGTACAGTTCAGTGGAATACAGTTGAGTTCACTGAGTTTGTTCAGTTCTGTGCAGTCAGTACAGTTCTGTTTGTGTAATTCAGAGTCAGTTTTTCCAAACAGAGAAATTCACTGAGAAGCTAAGAAAAGTCAGTTTGAATCAGTCCAGCTTGGAGAGGAGTTTGGGCCAGAACAGCTGTATTGAACCAGCCAGTCAGAGTTTAGAAAGAACTATAAAGGGAGAGTTTATGTAGCAGTAAGCCTATGAGATGATAATTATACCTGGTAAGTAAAACCTATTTTTTTACAAATGTGTGTGTGTTATTTGGTTCTGGTGGAAAAATAAGTGTTAATTTGAAGATATTATTTTGCTGACAAAACTAAAAGTTAAACCTCATTGGCTTCTACATTCTAGCATGACTGGTTCAGAAATTCTGAAGAAGGGCACTAAGAGAATGGAGAAAAGATAAGCACATGGAGACTTCAATAAGTACCTGAAATCATGTATGGGCTCTTTGATGGGGAAGATGCTGGAGTCTCGTAGCTTACCATGTGTATTATATACCACTAAAAAGAGAGATGGCTTCTTTCATTTAGCAGAACAAAAAGGCAGGGATTATGGTATATACCTGAATATGGGAGAAAAGTCTTTAGTTTATAAATATCTAAGGGAAAAAAGCTATAGTGGACATTTTCTGCTCACACTGAAAACAGGCAGACACTGACAAAAGCTCTGCTATCCCTATGAGCTATACCTCTGTGAAAAGCTTTAACAATTGCCCATGTGTCTAAGGCTTTGGTCCTTCATATGCCTGGCACATGTCAACAAAATGTATTTGCTCATGGCTTGGTGTCCTGAGGGATTTCTCCATTCCCACAAAGGGACAGCCAGTCTTGCAATAGAATAAAGAACACATGTGTATGGGTTTTTACTTCCAAAAATTCTACCAGGTCTTTTGGTAGAATGTTCCTCATATTACTGTAACAAGAAAAATTATCACAGTTTTAAGAAGATCAATGCATAATTTTTAAGGAGCCAATTCCCATAACAATAATATAAACAAGAAGCTCGAGAGATGGCTCAGTGTATTGATTGCTCTTTCAGATGACTCAGGTTCAATTTCCAGCACACATGTCTGCTAAGAACTGTCTGTAACTCCAGTTCCAAGGGATCTGATGTTCTGTTCTATCCTTTATGGCAGCAGGAATGCATTCAGTACACATACATCATACGTACATACATACATACATACATACATACATACATACAGGTACTTCCCATCCCACCAACCCACTCCTTCCTCCCTGCCCTCTCATTCACTTACACTGGGGTATTGAGCCTTATTAGGACCAAGAGCTTCTCCTCCCATTGATGTCCAACAAGGACATCCTCTGCTATATATGTAGGTGGAACCATAGGTCCCTCCTTGTACTCTTTGTACAAGGTAGTTTAGTACCTGGAAGCTCAGGGGGAGGGGATCTGCTTGGTTGATATTGTTGTTCTTCTTATGGGATGCAAACCTCTTCAGCTCCTTCAGTCCTTTCTCTAACTCCTCCGTTGGGGAACCTGTGGTCAGTCCAATGGGTGACTGAGAGCACCCACCACTATATTTGTCAAGCTCTGGCAGAGCCTCTCAGGAGACAGCTATATCAGGCTCCTGTCAGCAAGCACTTCTTGACATCTGCAAGAGTGTCCAGGTTTGGTGTCTGTATATGGGATGTATCCCTAGGTGGGGCAGTCTCTGGATGGCCTTTCCTTCAGTCTCAGCTCCACAATTTGTCTCCATATTTCCTCCTGTATTTTATTTCCCTTTCTAAGAAGGACAGAAGCACCCACACTTTGGTCTTCCTTCTTGAGCTTCATGTGGTCTGTGAATTGTATCTTGGGTATTCTGAGGAAAAGAATCATTTTGAAACAAACAAATATATCCCAAATAAGGAAAGTTCAATTAATAGACCTGATCACATCAACAATCCAAAGAAGAAAAAATAATATGATCATATCAAAGGATGCATGAAACAATTAACAAAATGTGGAATCCATTTTGTAATTAAATCTACCCAGCAAGGGCACAGGCTATAACTCAGCTGTTAAGAGGACTCAGATTCTTTCAGAGGACCTGGTTTTAGATCTTAGCACTCACAAGTCAGTTCACAGAACTTGAAGTTCCAACACTCTCTTCTGTACTCTGTGGGCAATATATACATGCAGTGTATGCACATTCAAACAGGTGTGTACACACATATACATAAAGAAAATGAATACAATATTTTCAAGAATATACCTTAGAATACACACATATACATAAAGAAAATGAATACAATATTTTCAAGAATATACCTTAGAATATCAAAATTAAAATGAAAGTCATCAAATTGATGTAAGAAATCTGTAAGATCATATGCATGACTAGCACCACTCTTTTGATATTTATTTTATTTTATAGGAATGAGTGTTTTGCCTGTGTGAAAACAAGTATACTCGAAACAAGCCTGATGCCTGGGAAGGACAGAAGATATTATCAGATCAGCTGAAACTGGAGTTATAAACAGTTTTGAACCACTATGTGGGTGCTGGGAAGCAAGTCTCAGTGTTCTATAAGAGTATTCAGTGCTCTCAACTGCTGAGCTATCTCTTTATCCCACTAACATTTTTCTTTTTTTTTTTAAAAAACTCAAAATATTTTTCTTTTATTTATTAACTAGTCATCAATTTTTTTTATTGTATATATTCTATATTTACAATTCATTTCCCTTTTTCTGGTTCCCCACCCCCAAAGGTCCCACATGTCCTTTTCCCTCCCCCTGCTCCCGCATCCACCCCCTCCCACTTTACTGTTCTTGTACTCTCCCACAATGATGTTTTGGTCCATTCTAGCACCAGTGTCCACTCCTTTCTTCTTGTGAGACATCACTTGATATGTGATTTGTGTCTTTGGTGTTCCAAGCTTCTAGGCTAATATCCACTTATCAGTGACTGTATACCATGGGTATTCTTTTGAGACTGGGTCACCTCACTTAGTATGACATTCTCCAGCTCCATCCATTTCTCTAAGAATTTCATGAATTCATTGTTTCTAATGGCTGAATAGTACTCCATTGTGTATATATACCACATTTTTTGTATCCATTCCTCTGTTGAGGGACATCTGGGTTCTTTCCAGCTTCTGGCTATTATATATAAGGCTGCTATGAACATAGTGGAGCATGTATCCTTATTGCATGCTGGTGAATCTTCTGGGTATATTCCCAGGAGTGGTATGGCTGGGTCCTCCAGAAGTATCACGCCCAGTTTTCTGAGGAAACGCCATACTGATTTCCAGAGTGGTTGTACCAGCTTGCATTCCCACCAGCAGTGGAGGAGTGTTCCTCTTTCTCCACATCCTCGCCAACACCTGATGTCTTCTGAGTTTTTAATCTTAGCCATTCTGACTGGTGTGAGGTGAAATCTCAGGGTTGTTTTAATTTGCATTTCCCTAATGACTAGTGATGTTGAACATTTTTTAAGGTGTTTCTCAGCCATCCGATTTTCTTCAGGTGAAAAGACTCTGTTTAGCTCTGTACCCCATTTTTGGATAGGGTTATTTGGTTTTCTGGGGTCTAACCTCTTGAGTTCTTTGTATACATTGGAGATTAGCCCTCTGTCGGATGTGGGGTTGGTGAAGATTTTTTCCCAATTTGTTGGTTGCCGATTTATCCTTTTGACAGTGTCTTTTGCCTTACAGAAACTTTGTAGTTTTATGAGGTCCCATTTGTCTATTCTTGCTCTTAGAGCATAAGCAATTGGTGTTCTGTTCAGGAATTTTTCCCCTGAGCCAATGTCCTCAAGGGTCTTCCCCAGTTTCTTTTCTATTAGTTTTAGTGTGTCTGGTTTTATGTGGAGGTCTTTGATCCACTTGGAGTTGAGCTTAGTGCAAGGAGATAAGAGTGGATCAATTCTCATTCTTCTGCATGTTGACCTCCAGTTGAGCCAGCACCATCTGTTGAAAAGGCTATCTTTTTTCCACTGGATGTTTTCAGCTCCTTTGTCGAAGATCAATTGGCCATAGATGTGTGGGTTCAATTCTGGGTCTTCGATCCTATTCCATTGATCCGCTTCCCTGTCACTGAACCAATACCATGCAGTTTTTAATACCACTGCTCTGTAATATTGCTTGAGGTCCGGGATATTGATTCCCCCAGAAGTTCTTTTGCTGTTGATGATAGTTTTAGCTATTCTGGGTTTTTTGTTATTCCAGATGAATTTGAGAATTGCTCTTTCTAGCTCTATGAAGAACTGAGTTGGGATTTTGATGGGAATTGCATTGAATCTGTATATTGCTTTGGGCAAGATTGCCATTTTGACTATATTAGTCCTGCCAACCCACGAGCATGGAAGATTTTCCCATTTTCTGATGTCTTCTTCAATTTCCCTCTTCAGAGACCTGAAGTTTTTGTCGTATAAATCTTTCACATGTTTGGTTAGCGTCACTCCAAGATACTTTATATCATTTGTGGCTATTGTGAAGGGTGTCATTTCCCTAATTTCTTTCTCGGCCTGCTTATCCTTCGCGTATAGGAAGGCTACTGATTTACTTGAGTTGATTTTATAGCCAGCCACTTTGCTGAAGTTGTTTATCAGTTGCAGGAGTTCTCTGGTGGAGGTTTTTGGGTCACTTAAGTAAACTATCATATCATCTGCAAATAGTGATAGTTTGACTTCTTCCTTTCCGATTTGTATCCCTTTGACTTCCCTCTGTTGTCGAATTGCTCTAGCTAGTACCTCAAGTACTATATTGAAGAGATATGGCGAGAGGGGACAGCCTTGTCTAGTCCCTGATTTTAGAGGGATTGCTTCGAGTTTTTCTCCGTTTACCTTAATGTTGGCTACTGGTCTGCTGTATATTGCTTTTACTATGTTTAGATATGGGCCTTGAATTCCTGTTCTTTCTAGGACCTTTAGCATGAAAGGATGCTGAATTTTGTCAAATGCTTTTTCAGCATCTAATGAGATGACCATGTGGTTTTTTTCTTTGAGTTTGTTTATGTAGTGGATTACGTTGATGGATTTCCGTATATTGAACCATCCCTGCATCCCTGGGATGAAGCCAACTTGATCATGGTGAATGATCGTTTTGATGTGTTCTTGGATGCGGTTGGCAAGTATTTTGTTTAGTATTTTTGCATCGATATTCATAAGAGAAATTGGCCTGTAGTTCTCTTTCTTAGTTGGATCTTTGTGAGGTTTTGGTATCAGGGTAATTGTGGCTTCATAGAATGAGTTGGGTAGTGTTCCTTCAGTTTCTATTTTGTGGAATAATTTGAAGAGTATCAGTATCAGGACTTCTTTGAAGGTCTGATAGAATTCTGCACTAAAACCGTCTGGTCCTGTGCTCTTTTTGGTTGGAAGACTGTCTATGACCCCTTCTATTTCTTTGGGGGTTATGGGTCTGTTTAGACTATCTATTTGATCCTGGTTTAATTTTGGTATTTGGTAGCTGTTGAGGAAATTGTCCATTTCCTCCAGATTCTCCAGTTGTGTTGAGTATAGGTTTTTGTAGTAGGATCTGATGATTTTTTGAATTTCCTCAGTTTCTGTTGTTATATCTCCCTTTTCATTTCTAATTTTGTTAATTTGAATACTGTCTCTGTGCCCTTTAGTAAGTCTGGCTAAGGGTTTATCTATCTTGTTGATCTTCTCAAAGAACCAGCTCCTGGTTTTGTTGATTCTTTGTATGGTTCTTTTTGTTTCAACTTGATTGATTTCAGCCCTGAGTTTGATGATTTCCTGTCTTCTACTCCTCCTGGGTGAAATTGCTTCTTTTTGTTCCAGAGCTTT
This sequence comes from Apodemus agrarius, assembly GCA_964023405.1. NCBI lineage: Eukaryota > Metazoa > Chordata > Mammalia > Rodentia > Muridae > Apodemus > Apodemus agrarius. The sequence goes on along the minus strand of OZ030009.1, from coordinate 129,605,055 downwards.
CAAGTGCGCCATTAAGTTGCTGGTATATGCTCTCTCCTGTTTCTTTTTGGAGACACTCAGGGCTATGAGTTTTCCTCTAAGCACTGCTTTCATTGTGTCCCATAGATTTGGGTATGTTGTGCCTTCATTTTCATTAAGTTCTAAGAATTCTTTGATTTCTTTCTTTATTTCTTCCTGGACTAAGGTATCATTGAGTAGAATATTGTTCAGCCTCCAAGCGTATGGGGATTTTCTGTTGTTTTTGTTGCTATTGAAGAACACTCTTACTTCATGGTGATCTGATAAGAGGCATGGGATTAGTTCGATCTTTTTATATTTGTTGAGATCTGTCTTGTGTCCAATTATATGGTCGATTTTGGAGAAGGTACCATGAGGGGCTGAGAAAAAGGTATAGTCTTTTGCTTTAGGGTGAAATGTTCTATATATATATCTGTTAAATCCAATTGCTCCAAAGTTTCGATGAGTTTCTCCGTGTCTCTGTTTAGTTTCTGTTTTCCTGGTCGGTCCACTGTAGATAGAGGAGTATTGAGGTCCCCCACAATCATTGTGTTAGGTGCAATGTGTGCTTTGAGCTTTAGTAAGGTTTCTTTTACAAATGAGGGTGCCCTTACATTTGGAGCATAGATGTTTAGAATTGTGAGTTCCTCTTGGTGGATTCTTCCTTTGACTAGCAGGAAGTGACCTTCTGTGTCTCTTTTGATGACTTTGGGTTGAAAGTCAATTTTATCTGATATTAAAATGGCTATTCCAGCTTGCTTCCTGTGACCATTTGCTTGCAAAATTGTCTTCCATCCTTTTACTCTAAGGTAGTGTTTGTCTTTGACTCTGAGGTGTGTTTCCTGTAAGCAGCAAAATGTAGGGTCCTGTTTCTGTATCCAGTCTGTTAGTCTATGTCTTTTTATTGGGGAGTTGAGTCCATTGATGTTAAGAGATATTAAGGAATAGAGATTATTACTTCCTGACATTTTTTATGTTATTTTTGTTTTTGAGCAGTTATCTTCCTTTCAGTTTGATGGAAGAAGTTTACTGTCTTGCTTTTTCTTGGGTGCCATTTCCTTCCTTGTGTTGGAGTTTTCCTCCTATTATCCTTTGTAGAGCTGGGTTAGTGGAAAGATATTGTGTAAATTTGGTTCTGTCATGGAATATTTTGATTTCTCCATCTATGTTGATTGAGAGTTTTGCTGGGTATAGTAGTCTTGGCTGACATTTGTTTTCTCTTAGGGTCTGCATGAGGTCTGCCCAGGATCTTCTAGCTTTCATGGTTTCTGGAGAGAAGTCTGGTGTGATTCTGATAGGTCTTCCTTTATATGTTACTTGGCCCTTTTCTCTTACTGCCTTTAATATTCTTTCTTTGTTTAGTACATTTGGGGTTTTGATTATTATGTGATGGGAGGTGTTTCTGTTCTGGTCCAGTCTGTTTGGAGTTCTGTAGGCTTCTTGTACATTCATGGGCATCTCTCTCTTTAAGTTAGGAAAGTTTTCTTTCATAATTTTGTTAAAGATATTTGCTGGCCCTTTAAGTTGTAGATCTTCACTCTCATCTATCCCTATAATCCTTAGGTTTGGTCTTCTCATTGTGTCCTGGATTTCCTGGATGTTTTGGGTTACAAGCCTTTTGGATTTTGCATTTTCTTTGACTGTGGAGTCAATGGTTACTATGTTATCTTCAGCATCGAAGATTCTTATTTCTATCTCTTGTATTCTGTTGTTTATGTTTGCATCTACGACCCCTGTTTTCTTCCCAAGGTTTTCTATCTCCAAGGTTGCCTCCTTTTGTGATTTCTTAGTTGTTTCTACCTCTGTGTTCAGATCTTGGATGGTTTTGCTCAGTTCCATCATTTGTTTGTTTGTGTTTTCATGTAATTCTTTAATATATTTTTGTGCTCCCTCTTTCATGACTTCTGCCTGTTGTTTCAAGTTCTCCTGCATTTCTTTAACTGATTTTCTCACTTCCTCTTTATTGGTTTCTGTCTGATGGCCCATATTCTCCTGGAGTTCTTTAAGTGTTTTTTGTGTTTGGATTGTAAGAGCTTCTACTCTATTGATGTTCCCCTGCATTTCTTTAAGAGATTTGTTTATGTCTTTTTTGTGTTCCTCTAGGAGCATCATGACCTGTGCTTTTATATCTAACTCTTGTTTTTCTGGTGTGCTGGGGTATCCTGGACTTGCTGTGGTTGGCGAATTGGGTTCAGATGGTGCTATATTGCCTTGATTTCTGTTAATAACGTTCCTACGTTTGCCTTTTGCCATCTCTTTATCTCTGGCGCTAGTTGGTCTTATTGTAGATGGCGCCCTGCTGAAAGCACAGCATGCCTGTCCCCAGGAGACAGATCCCTTCTGGCAGCTTGTCTGTGCTGGACTATGCTCGCTCTGAGTCCAGGCCCCTGACTCCAGCTGCTAGAGTGCCGAGCTGTGCCCCGAGGTGGCCCGGTGGCCCCTCGCTGCTAGTCCGCTTGGAGAGCTGGTCCCGGCTGCTAGTCTGCACCCGCAGCTGATCTTTCTGTGCCCGGATCTGCTGCAGAGCTAAGCTAAGCTATAACTCTGGCCACGCACCTGATTCCAGCCGCTCACTGAGTCCAGTGTGCCCGCTGTTTGTGCGCGGGGGTCTGGGGCAAGATGGCTGCCCCTGCTGAAAGCACCGCGTGTCCTTGGCTGAGCTGTTCGTGCCCGGCTCTGCTGCTCCCTTCTGGCTGCGTTGACTGTGCTGGACTATGCTCGCTCTGAGTCCAGGCCCCTGACTCCAGCTGCTAGAGTGCCGAGCTGTGCCCCGAGGTGGCCCAGTGGCCCCTCGCTGCTAGTCCGCTTGGAGAGCTGGTCCCGGCTGCTAGTCTGCACCCGCAGCTGATCTTTCTGTGCCCGGATCTGCTGCAGAGCTAAGCTAAGCTATAACTCTGGCCACGCACCTGATTCCAGCCGCTCACTGCGTCCAGTGTGCTCGCTGTTTGCGCGCGGGTGTCTGGGGCAAGATGGCTGCCCCTGCTGAAAGCTCCGCGTGTCCTTGGCTCAACATTTTTCTTAATGCTGAGGAACTTGAAGCATTACTTGTATGGTGAGAATAAAGCATTGGAATATCTTCTCATTGCTACTTTTCAACATCATACTAAAAAACTGAGTTCAGAAAACAAGACACAAAGGAGGAGAAGGTGAAAAAGTCTCAGTGGTCTTCCAAGACAGACCAAGCTTCCATGTTGTTTGGCTTACAATTGCCTGTAACTAGGTTTGAGGACTGAATACTCTCTTCTGGCCTCCGCATGCACATATATGTAGTATGTACATACACAGACACATATACACATAAAACATAGACATTCAAAAGAAATGTAGACATTGAAAAGGGAAAATAAAATTGCTTTTCTCTTACTTTTTTTTAAAGTTTTGTTTATTTATTTTATATATATATATATATATATATATATATATATATATACCCCACCATTGTTCTCCTCAGAGATATCAGAAGAGGGCACCAGACCCCATTACAGATGGTTATTATCCACCATGTGGTTGCTGGAAATTGAACTCAAGACCTCTGGAAGAGCAGTCAGTGCTCTTAACTGCTGAGCCATCTCTCCAGCCCTGCTTTTATCGTTCTTAGTGTATTTATTATTATTATTATTATTATTATTATTATTATTATTATTATTTAATGTGAATGGATTATGCTGTCTTCATATATATCTGGTTATCATAGCCATGCCTGGCATTAAAAAAGGCCAGCAGAAGCTATCAGGAACTAGAGTTGAACATGGTTGTAAGCCAATATGTGGGTACTTGGAATTGAACCCATGTGTTCTGGAAGAGCAGTCAGTGATCTTAACCACTTAACCATATCTCCAGCTTCCAAAACAACCTTTATTAACATCCTATAACTATATATGTTGATTTTTTATATTAAAAATACTTGTGACACTGTAATTTTCATGTATTTCTGATGCAGGTGCCTGTCAAATTTTTGTATTGTTCAAATTTTTAATGTGCATCTGAAGCAAGCACTGTAGACATTTTTTTCCCTAAAGACCACAACTTTCTGTAATAACAAATGGCACAGTAAGGTTTTTAGATAAACATTTGATACTGAAAAGTTAGCTGTTATCTCATGCGCCAACATACAAAGGAAATGGAATTTGAAGTGTAAAACAACTAAAGTTTTATTATGTATCCAGAGGAAATACTTTATGAAGTCATATCAAATAAACATAATAAATACATATGGCAAAGTTTACCACTCTGAGGAAAGAAAAAAATAACAACAACAAAACCTAAAGAAATGAAGTGTCATTACATGACCTAACATAGGTACTCATAGTTGTGAGGTTGTCAGATTCCCATCTATTGATAACATGAGACCCCAGCCCATGTGAAACAAGTTAACTGTGGACATAAATCTTAATTTGAAAATTTATTTGGAAAGGCAAACACTTACAGCATTCAGTATCTCTAGATGAAGAGATTACAATGATCTGCCTCAAGATGCTATAAAACTATATTGATTACCATGTATGATATTGATGTAAAAATAAACAAACAGATCAATAAGAATTACCACAGAGACTGGCATCCAGACAATATACAGAGAATGAGAGACATTGGAGAACCTAGTCCTCAATGAGATTTCTTAAAGGCAACCCTTCCCTGAAGGCTCAGGGATCTGTGTGAAAAAGGAGGCAGAAAGATTGCAAAAGCTGTAAGTGGTGCATAATTTCAAGAAAAGATTGTCTTCCAGATACAAGAAAACTGATACATTTACAAACTCAAAGAAATAAGACCCACACATGTTTAAACTAGATAGATTACAAGCACTGAGAAGGGGAAGTTGACACAAAATCCCACCCCTAAACGAGAAGCTATTTTTATTTGATACTTTCTGGGAAATTGAAAATCAGTCTTTTTCCAGTAGAATATCACTAGGTATATCAACCATACATTAGGGTAGATACCATGAATGGGAGTAATTGATAAGCTCAAATGGATTACGTGGGTTTTATTTATTTGTTTGTTTGTTGGGGGCTTATTTTGATATATTTTGTCTTACTGGTGTTTTAATCTTCATGGTTTTTATTTTTAATTTTGAACAGAGAAAGGTGTGTCTAGAAGATATGAAGGGGAGTAGGTGGAGACATCAAGAAGATATGAAAGGAGTTGGGGAGGAGAAAGAAACATGATCCTATTACATAAAATTTTAAAATAAAATAAATACACTTTGGAATGGGTGGAGGGAAGAGGACTTATGGGACATATGGCGAGGGGGAAACTGGGAAAGGGGAAAGCCTTTGGAATGTAAACAAAGAATATAGAAAATAAAATATATATATATAAAATAAAAAATATAGAAAATAAAAAATATTTTTAAAAAAGTGAGCTCTAAACTATATTACTAACTTTATGACGAATAGTATTTCAGTGTGGGCCAGTGGGGCTGTTCTCTGCCTAAGATGTGACTTTCTTAAGCAGGAAGTTAACAGAAGCTAAACTTCTGTCTTAGTTATTGTTCTTTTACTGCAAAGAGATACCATGACCATGACAATATAAAGAAACACATTCAACTATGGTCTTGCTTAGAGTTTCAATGGCTTTGTCCACTATCACCACTGCAAGGCACATGCTTCTATGCAGAAAGGCATGGTGCTGGGGCAGTAGCTGAGAGCTTTACATCCTTATCCTCAGGCAGCAGGCAGAGACAGACAGAGACAGAGACAAACAGACATACCCAGAGACAAAACGACAAAAAAAAAATGGGCCCATTGAAGACTTTAGAAACCTCAAAATCAGCCCCAAGTGATACACGTCCTCCAACAAGGCCACACCTTTTCCAAATAGGCCATACCTTCTAATCCTATTCAAATTGTCCACCAACTGTGAACTAGTCATTTAAATACAGGAACTCTTGGGGCCATTCTCATTCAAACAACCAAAACTATAGAGCAGGCTGTGGGTGTGTGTACCAAAAAAGCTTTAGAAATCACATTCACTACAGTTCTGGGGTGTGGGGGCAAATGATGTATCTGACCTTAAATTAAAATGCTCTGAGTTTGGAGAAGTAACTCAGTGGTTAAGAGCTCTCTCTGATCTTCTTGTGGTTGAACCAAATTCATTTTAGTTCCCAGCATTCATGTGGGTTAGCTCACAACCTCAGGTAACTCCAGTTCCAGAGGGTATGAAACATTTTGCTGACCTTGGCCAGCACCCCCCCCACACACACACACACATACACACACACAGAGTAAACAAACAGTGGAAGCAAAACTCTTATACACATAAAATAAGCATAAACCTTAAAAAATAAGATAACCCAATTAATAATGAATTAGGTAAAATATGAATTTTATTTTAAAGATTTTTAAGAAAAACAATTTCTAAAGACAGCAGATGTCACTCAATTAGGAAAATGCCCCACTGTGATTGATGGAACTAGAAAAATCATCCTGAGCCAGCTAGCCCTGACCTAGAAAGATAAATATGGTATGTATTCACTTGTGAGTGGATGTTAGCTATTAAGTAAATAATAATCCATCTACACAATCCACAAACCCAGAGAGGTTAGGTGAAGGGGAAGTATGAATCTTGCTAGGAAGGGGAAATAGAATAGATTTTGTGGGTGGACTAGGGGAGGGTGGTGACAGGAGTGGGTGGGAAGATGAGAGAGAGAATGCAGAGATTATATGGACCCACAAGGACTGAAATGTTGGGGGAAGTCAGTATTTGAGGGGTAGGGTAGAAACCTATTTGCAGTAGAAACTTCCTGGTGTCTACAAGGATGACATCAGTAAGGACTCTTTGTAATGGAGTCTTTACTCGTGTCTGAAGTGGCCATCTTTTGTAGCTAGCCAAGGGTTCCAGTGATGGGACTGGGTTACATTCAGTTGAGTGGTTGATCAGGAAGGCCCCTGGAGATCCCTGAATAACCCAGACTGAAGGTTTCCCTTTGAAAAATAACAGCAGCAAGGACAACTTTTCCTCAGTGCTTTGAAGATAAAAAGGTTGAGCTGATACGGGTTTTGAGCATTCACCCCTATATTCTACTCTCCTTGGTATAAGATATACCCTTCTGAAGGCTATGGAAGGAAAAACCTAGATGTCAACTCAGCCACAAACTTTCCATATGCAATTTGACTTACCCGAAGTATGTGCTGGGGCAATGGTGTCACAGAACATCCCCAAGGCCAACCAATGTTTGGTTTACTTGAGACCCACTCCACTCCAGAAGAAGCCCAAGCCCTGCCATGCCAGGGATCAGAGTGGATAGTTCAGAGACTTAGAATAGGGAAAAAAGTCAAAAGTCAAAGATTCCTAATCATATTCTGCTGTACTCCTAGATTAGCACCTTGCCCATGTGACATCAGAGAAGCTTCCTGCTTTCAGCCGCAAACTGGAGCAAGTGGAGAGTCTCACAGTCAAAAACAAAAAAAACAAAACAAAACAACAACAACAAAAAAGGAGTCTCCATGCTCCATCTGGTCCCTTCCTTGGAGATCAGGGACCCTGTGGAAAATATTGTAGGAGTCATAGGGGATGAACACTAGGAGAACATATCCCATTATGTCAACTAAGCAGGGATTATAAGGCGCCAGAAGTAATGAAATGTCAAGCCTGAGGCCTATACTGGTCTACACCAGGTCTTCTGTGTTTGTATTATGGCTGTTAGCTTGCTGTTCTTGTGAGATTCCTTATAGTGGGAATGAGTGAACTTCTGACTCTTTGCCTGCTCTTGACATTTTTTCCCTCCTATTGAGACTTCTACCTTGTCTATTGTATCTTGTTTTGGTTTTTTGTTTTGGTTTTTATTTATTTTCTGAGTGCTGTCTCTTGGGGACCTGCTATTTTCTGAAGAGGAAACATAGGGAGAGTGGATCTAAGGAGAGGATGGAGCCTGGGGACAAAAAAGAGTAGAAGAAAGGAAAACTGTGGTTAGGAAATATTGTATGAGAGAAAAATCTATTTTTAATGACAAGATAAAAATCATAGAAAATAAACAAAAAGAAAATGCCTGTATCAAAAGCATGAGAAATTGAATGCTAATTTTACAGCTGGAAGCTCATTGGCTTGATAATTAGTCAAATTGAAAGAACTGCAATCTTATTGAGAACTCCAGACTCAGAAAACAAAGATATGCCTTCTGAGTGGGAGAGGGGAAGGGTGGAGAAAGGGGAACATGGTCAGGTGTTGGAGCAGGGAAACAGGAGTGAAGGCCTGAGGGGCAGCAGAAAGAATGGAAACAGGCAGTCTCTGGAGGTAGAAGGTCAGGGAACCCTCTAGGATGTACCAGAGACCTGGGAGGTGAGAGACACTTAAGACCTAAAGGGAGGAACCTTAGAAATGCCCTACAGTGGGGAGTGGGAATTTGGTGAGTTTATCTAGTAGAAATACAGGGCATCAAGTGGAGGGATTGGGTTGCCATTCCACAGTCAAAAGCTTTGACCCAGAATTGTTCTTGTCTCAAAGAACCTCAGGGACAAAAATAAAGAAAAGACTAAGGAAAAGGAGGGGCCAGTGACAGGCCCAAATTGGGATCCAACTCAAGGGGAGGCTCCAAGGCCTGACATTATTGCTGATGCTATAGTGTGCTTACAGCCAGGAGCCTAACATGGCTGCCCTCTGAGAGGCCCAACAAGCAGCTGAAAGAGTCAGATGCAGATAGTTACTCCCAGCTGATGAGCAGAAGCCAGGGAACCCTCTGGTTGAATCAGGGAAAAAATAGAAGAAGCTGAGGAAGAGAGCTTTCCCATAGGAAGACTAGCAGACTCAACTAACCTACACTTTCAAGAACTCTCAGACACTGACTGAGCCACCACCTAGGCAGCATACATGAACTGGTCTGAGGCCCCCAACACATATACAGCAGAGGACTGCCTGGTCTGACCTCAGTGAGACAAGAAGCACCTAACCCTCAAAATACTTGAAACCCCAGGGAGTGGGGAGCTTTGTTGGGGTGGGAGTGCAGGGGATCAGGGACATCCTCTATTCTTCCAGAGGTCCTGAGTTCAATTCCCAGCAACCACATGGTGGCTCACAACCATCTGTAATGGGATCTGATGCCCTCTTCTGGTGTGTCTGAAGAGAGCAATAGTGTACCCATATACATAAAATAAATATCTTAAAACATAATAATAAAAAGGAATGTCATAAAGCAGGGTGTGGTGGCACATGCCAGTAAGCCCAGCACTTGGGAGGCAGAGGCAGGCAGATTTCTGAGTTTGAGGCCAGCCGTCTACACAGTGAGCTCCAGGACAGCCAGGGCTACACAGAGAAAACTTGTCTCAAAAAACCAAAAAAAAAAAAAAAAACCCCAAAAAAGAATGTCATAAAATTAAAATAATTGAGAAAATATTTTTTTGAGAAAACAAAGGTGTGGAACAATTGAGAAAAATATGGATCCATCTTTTCTATGAAAACTAGTTTGCATAGAAACAATTATGAAAAGATAGTTCCTGAGCCTCAGACACACAGACATCTACACATAATAATAATAATAATAATAATAATAATAATAATTTCTAATCTTTTGGGAAAGACTTAAAGTATGGTCATCGGTATCCTCTGGAATTGTTACATCATTAATTTTCCATGGGACTGAGAGTTTACCAAATGCCAAGTTAACAGTAAAGCATTTTTAGAAACAGTAAAGAGTTACTTAAATCTTGTGAGACAATCACCGAGTATCAACTATAAGCAAAGGAGTACTGACGAATGGAAAAAACAATCAGGTTTCAACTCTGAAAGACTTGAAAATCTAGGCAAGACAAAAAGGGGATGAGAATTAGCAAGTTTATTAGTAAACCCAGAAAACTCAACAGGGGTGTCTATCCTGTTCCTATACTTAGTTGTCTCATGCTTTCTGGCACAGCTTTGCCAAAGAAGTCCCTGAAACATATCTATAACATCTACAGTGTTCTAAAAACCTTGGAGTGTACACTAATCAGTAGTTTGAACAGATGCTTAAAATATGACATATTATTAACAAAAGCTCTGCTGTGACTATGTTTTCCTCAACTTATGTTCTAAGTGTTCAGTGATGGGTGGCATTAATAAAATTTCAAAAACCAGAGGGCATCATCTTGCCCTCAGTGACCCGAGTCATCTGGGGCCAGGTGCATGGACAGAGTTTTAGCCTAACATTGACTACTCCAGGAGGCTCTTGCCTGTACCCAGAGCCAGAGCAGCTCGGAGGCAGGAGGTCTATGCACCGACAGCTCAGGCAGGTGTCCCGACCGCTGGGGTCCAGCTCGATCGGCTTGCAGAGGAGGGCGCCATCTTGCCTCGGGTCACTGTGGGCAGTTGGCAGCTGGGACCAGGTGCGTGGACAGAGTTCTAGCCTAACATCGACTACTCCATCAGGCTCTTACCTGCACCCAGAGCCAGAGCAGCTCGGCAGTGGGAGGTCTGTGAACCGACAGCTCAGTGGTGTACCCAGAGCCAGATCAGCTCGACTGGCAGTCTCTGTGCCGCCGAACTGCACAGGAACAAACTTGCTCAAGGGTCTGTCCCTGGAGTACAGCCAGAGCCTGACATCTTGCCTCAGGGCACCACAGACAGCTAACCAGACAGAGCCCTGTGGACTGGGAGCTTCACCATCTAGGCTCCTCCAGAGCAGAGGAAGTAATTCAGTAATTCAGAGCCCAGTGGCAGAAACCTTCTGGTCTTCAACTCAGGAGCATGGATGCCCTCTACTACAGCAGCGCCAAACCCCAGGCTCACAGGAGCTTCAAACACCAACCTGTAACAACAAGACAAATTAACGCCAGAGATAAATAGATGGCAAAAGGCAAATGTAGGAACATTACTAACAGAAATCAAGGCAATATGGCAACATCTGAACCCAATTCTCCAACCACAGCAAGTCCTCAATACCCCAACACACCAGAAGAACAAAGAGTTGGATTTAAAAGCACTGGTCATGATGCTGCTAGAGGAACACAAAAAAAGACATAAACAAATCTCTTAAAGAAATGCAAGGGAACATGAATAGGGTAGAAACCCTTACAATGCAAACAGAAAAATCACATAAAGAATTCCAGGAGAATATGGATCAATAGACAAAAGCCAATAAAGAGGAAATGAAAAAAATCACTTAAAGAAATACAGGAGAAATTGCGTCAAAAGGCAGAAGTCATGAAAGAGGAAAAACAAAAATCTTAAGCAATTGCAAGAAAACACAAACAAACAAGTGAAGGAACTGAGCAAAACCATGTAAGATCTAAACACAGAGGTAGAAACAACTAAGAAATCACAAAGGGAGACAACTTTGGAGATAGAAAACCATGGGAGAAAATCAGGGGTCATAGATGCAAATATCAACAACAGAATACAAGAGATCGAAGTAAGAATCGCAGATGCTGAAGATACCATAGTAACCATTGACTCCACAGTCAAAGAAAATGCAAAATGCAAAAGTCTTGTAACCCAAAACATCCAGGAAATCCAGGACACAATGAGAAGACCAAACCTAAGGATTATAGGGATAGATGAGTGTGAAGATCTACAATTTAAAGGGCCAGCAAATATCTTCAACAAAATTATGCAAGAACGCTTCCCTAACCTAAATGGAGAGATGCCCATGAATATACAAGAAGCTTACAGAACTCCAAACAGACTGGACCAGAACAGAAATACCTCTCGTCACATAATAATCAAAATCCCAACTTACTAAACAAAGAAAGAATATTAAAGGCAGTAAGAGAAAAAGGCCAAGTAACATATAAAGGAAGACCTATCAGAATCATACCAGACTTCTCGCCAGAGACCATGAAAGCTAGAAGTTCCTGGGTGGATCTCATGCAAACACGAGAGAACACAAATGTCAGCCAAAACTACTATACCCAGCAAAACTCTCAATCAACATAGATGGAGAAATCAAAATATTCCATGACAAGAACAAATTTATACAACATCTTTCCACTAGCCCAGCCCTACAAAGTAAAATAGGAGGAAAACTGCAATACAAGGAGGGAAACTACACCATGGAAAAAGCAAGATAGTAACCTTCTTCCATCAAACTCAAAATAAGATAACCACTCAAAAAACAAAAATAACATAAAAAATGACAGGAAGAAATAATCACTACTACTTAATATCTCTTAACATCAATGGACTCAATTCCCCAATAAAAAGACATAGACTAACAGACTGGATTTGGAAACAGGACCCTGCATTTTGCTGCATACAGGAAACACACTCAGGGTCAAAGACAAACACTACCTTATAGTAAAAGGCTGGAAGACAATTTTACAAGCAAATGGTCTCAGGAAGCAAGCTGGAATACCATTTTAATATCAGATAAAACTGACTTTCAACCTAAAGTCATCAAAAGAGACACAGAATGTCACTTCTTTCTGGTCAAAGGAAAAATCCACCAAGAAGAATTCACAATTCTAAACATCTATACTCCAAAAGCAAGGGCACCCTCATTCATAAAAGAAACTTTACTAAAGCTCAAAGCAAACATTGCACCTAACACAATAATTGTGTGGGACCTCAACACTCCACTATCCTCAATGGACTGATCAGGAGAACAGAAACTAAACAAGGACACAGGGACACTCATTGAAACTTTGGACCAATTGGATTATATATATATATACCTTTTTCTCAGCACCCCATAGTGCCTTCTCCAAAATCGACCATATAATTGGTCACAAGAGAGATCTCAACAAAGATAAGAAGATCGAACTAATCCCATGCCTCTTATCTGATCACCATGGAGTAAGAGTAGTCTTCAATAACAACAAAAACAACAGAAAATCATCATACACATGGAGGCTAAACAATATTCTACTCAATGATACCCTAGTCAAGGAAGAAATAAAAAAAGAAATCAAAGACTTTTTAGAATTTAATGAAAATAGAAGGGGTCATAGAAAGACTTCCAACCAAAAAAAGCACATTACCAGATGGTTTTAGTGCCGAATTCTATCAGACATTCAAAGAAGACCTAATACAAATACTCTTCAAATTATTCCACAATATAGAAACAGAAGAAACAGTACCCAACTCATTCTACGAAGCCACAATTACCCTCATACCAAAACAACAGAAAGATCAAACTAAGAAAGAGAATTTCAGACCAATCTCCCTTATAAACATCGATGCAAAAATACTCAATAAAATTCTTGCCAAACGAATCCAAAAACACATCAAAATGATCATTCATCATGATCAAGTTGGCTTCATCTCAGGGATGCAGGAATGATTCAATATACAGAAATCCATCAACGTAATCGACAGCATAAACAAATTCAAAGAAAAAAACCACATAGTCATCTTATGGGAAGCTGAAAAAGCATTTGACAAAATTCAGCATCCTTTCATGCTAAAAGTCTTGGAAAGAACAGGAATTCAAGGCCCATATCTAAACATAGTTAAAGCAATTTACAGCAGACCAGTAGCCAACATCAAACTAAAGGGAGAGAAACTTGAAGCAATCCTAATAAAATCAGGGACTAGACAATGCTGCCCCTTCTCACCATATCTTTTCAATATAGTACTAGAAGTACTAGCTACAGCAATTCGACAGCATAAGGAAGTCAAAGGGATACAAATTGGAAAGGAAGAAGTCAAACTATCACTATTTGTAGATGATATGATAGTATATTTAAGTGACCCAAAAAACTCCACCAGAGAACTCCTACAGCTGATAAACCACTTCAGCAAAATGGCTGGTTAAAAAATCAACACAAGCAAATCAGTAGCCTTCCTGTACTCAAAGGATTAGCAGGCTGAGAAAGAAATTAGGGAAATGACACCCTTCACAATAGCCACAAACAATATAAAGTATCTTGGTGTGACTCTAACCAAACAAGTGAGAGATGTGTATGACAAAAACTTTAGGTCTCTGAAGAAGGAAGTGGAAGAAGACCTCAGAAAATGGAAAAATCTTCCCTCATCTCAATCTCATGGGTTGGCAGGATTAATATAATTAAAATGGCAATCTTGCCAAAAGCAACATACAGATTCAATGCAGTCCCCATCAAAATCCCAACTCAGTTCTTCATAGAGTTATAAAGAGCAATTCTTAAATTCATCTGAAATAACAAAAAACCCAGGATAGCTAAAACTATCATAAACAGTAAAAGAACTTCTGGGGGAATCAATATCCCGGACCTCAAGCAATACTACAGAGCAGTAGTGTTAAAAACTGCATGGTATTTGTACAGTGACAGACAAGTAGATCAATGGAATAGAATTGAAGACCCAAAATTGAACCCACACATCTATGGCCAATTGATCTTCGACAAAGGAGCTGAAAACATACAGTGGAAAAAAGATAGCCTTTTCAACAAATGGTGCTGGCTCAACTGGAGGTCAACATGCAGAAGAATGAGAATTGATCCACTCTTATCTCCTTGTACTAAGCTCAACTCCAAATGGATCAAGGACCTCCACATTAAAGCAGACACACTAAAATTAATAGAAAAGAAACTGGGGAAGACCCTTGAGGACATTGCCTCAGGAGGAAAGTTCCTGAACAGAACACCAATAGCTTATGCTCTAAAATCAAGAATAGACAAATGGGACCTTATAAAATTACAAAGTTTCTTCTAGGCAAAAGACACTGTCAAAAGGCCAAATCGGCAACCAACAAATTGGGAAAAGATCTTCACCAACCCCATATCTGACAGAGGGCTAATATCCAATGTATACAAAGAACTCAAGAAGTTAGATCCCAGAAAACCAAAAAACCCTATCAAAAAATAGGTACAGAGCTAACCAAAGACTTTTCACCTGAAGAAATTCACATGGCTGAGAAACACCTTAAAAAGTGTTCAACATCATTAGTCATTAGAGAAATGCAAATCAAAACAACCCTGAGATTTCACCTCACACCTGTCAGAATGGCTAAGATTAAAAACTCAGGTAACAGCAGTTGTTGGCGAGGATGTGGAGAAAGAGGAACACTCCTCCACTGCTGGTGGGACTGCAAGCTGGTACAACCACTCTGGAAATCAGTCTGGTGGTTCCTCAGAAAACTGGACATGATACTTCCAGAGGACCCTGCTATACCATTCCTGGGCATATACCCAGGAATATTCCCCAGCATGCAATAAGGATACATGCTCCATTATATTCATAGCAGCCTGATTTTTAATAGCCAGAAGCTGGAAAGAACCCAGATGTCCCTCAACAGAAGAATGGATACAAAAAATGTGGTATATATACACAATGGAGTACTATTCAGCCATTAGAAACAATGAATTCATGAAATTCTTAGAGAAATGGACGGATCTGGAGAACATACTAAGTGAGGTAACCCAGTCTCAAAAGAATACCCATGATATGCACTCACTGATAAGTAGATATTAGCCTAGAATCTTGGGACACTAAAGACACAATCCACATATCAAATGATGTCTGACAAGAAGGAAGGAGTGGACCCTGGTTCTGGAAAGGCTCAAAGCATCAGTGTAGGGGAATACCAGAACAGGGAAGTGGGAAAGGCTGGATGGGGGAACACAGGGAGGAAAAACGGCATGTAGGACCTTTGGGGGAAAGGGAACCAGAAAAAGGGAAATGAAATGTAAATATAGAATATATCCAATAAAAAAAGAATATATAAAATTAAAAAAAAGAAAGGAAGTTTCAAGTACTAAAAAAAAAAATTTCAAAAACTTGTTCAACAGTGCTTATAAAACATTGGGTTAGCCTGATGAAAAACATGAGTTTCAGTAACCTACAATACCAAACATATTCACCTCAGGAAATATTACTAAAGAGAAATTGCAATTTAATTAGAAATATAATTTTGAAGGTAAAGAGAAATCTAAAATAATGCCTACATTACGAGTAAGTTAGATTTTTTGTTTTGTATTTTGTTTGTTTTTTATTAATTAATTTATTAATTAACTAATTAATTTGGTTTTTCGAGACAGGGTTTCTTTGTATAACCCTGGCTGTCCTGGAACTCAGTCTGTAGACCAGGTTGTCCTTGAACTCTGAAATCTGCCTGCCTCTGCCTCCCAAGAGCTGGGATTACTTTGTTTGTTTTTAGTGTTAGCATTTAATGAACCTCACTGGGTGGCCTCTGACACTGACATCTACTGCACTCTTAATCATCTCTTACGATCTTCTGTTAAAGAAGTTGGCCTTCATGATGACAGGCTGCTTAGGGAGCAGTCCCCTCCTCAGAATTTTTCAGATCCCTATTGCACCACATCAATGTTTGGACAGCTTTAAACCTTGTCTGCTCAGTGATCAGTGTCCACAAATTCTCCTGGTTGATATTTGGGAAGAAGGTCATGTTCCTCTTTTAAATAGTAATTCCTCATACCAACTTTCCTGAAGCAACCTGCATAGTATTTGTCATAGTTGATTCTATGGTGATGAATGTCTCCAGCATTCCTATGGATTCCTGTGCTCCTGTGGTGTTTATGGCCCTAGTTACCAGGTCTTGCTCAGTCTGGATGCCCTGGTGGCAGCCAAAAGTTGAAGATTATGTTATATACACAGACATCTCATTAACAATAACTCAGATCAATCTTACCAGTCTATGGACTTATTAATACATATAACTTTCAGTAATTTGAGTAAAACTAACTTGCTAGTCACTGAGAGCACTGCTCTATTCAACTGTTTTAAAGACTGGTTATTTAATTGCCAAAGCTAATAGACGCAATATATCTACTAACTATAATGTATAGTAATGATTTATTTATACAAAAGTAAAACCTTAACCATCAAACTCACTACCTTGTGAACTGGAGATCAAATAAAACAATGCTCTTGCCTTTTCTCCATGTAAGTTTGTCTGCAAAATGCTCAGTCAAATGCTTGAAAGTCTTTATGGGTGCAATATTGAATAGATCATTGTGAAAATACAACATGGCACTTTGGGGCTTCCTCAAATCAAAATCAAGTTGCTTTTAATACAGTTTAGCACTAACAGAGTTTCTTAAGGTCTCATTAAAACCTCCATATTACTTATTTCTATAAATAAGTGTTTATATAACAGCTCTTTCTAGGTTTGTCTCTCTTACCTAATAATAGGACATCTGACATTTTTATTTGAAACAAAAATTGACCAAGAATTAATCTAGAATAAACTATCAGTACTGAAACAACTATGCAAATATGTGGTAATATGTAACCATTTTTAAATTGCCTCTCTTAATATAATATATATAAATATATATTGAACACAGAATAAATAAAACAGCTCAAAAATATTTCTCAAGTATCTCTATTATAACTTCCACTGAAAGATTTTCTTTCTCTCCATAATCCCAGAGTTACTTGTAACTTTGTTAACATACAAAAAAGTAGATAAGATTATAGCTTTAAGCTGGGCATGGTGGCGCCCATGGAGGCAGAGGCAGGCAGATTTCTGAGTTCGAAGCCAGCCTGGTCTACAGAGTGAGTTCCAGGACAGCCAGGACTACACAGAGAAACCCTGTCTCGAAAAACCAAAAAAAAAAAAATTATAGCTTTTACCAATTAAATTTTAAACATTATAAGGATAATAACTAACTACAAAGGCATTTGTAACAACCGCATGCAATTATATAACCAACACAGCTTTATACCTATCAGTAAAGCACAAATTACATAATGTCTAGGGTCACAATAAGAAATCATGCCATTGCAACTCTTTCTATAGACTGTATTTAAATGTGATTGTAACTTCCTTTCTCTTGATAAAACTAAATACTCTTAGCAAATTGGATAGGAATAGTTTTATTTTTCTTAAACTTCCAGGTCTTAATTCATCATTGAGGAAGATCAGGGAGGAAATTTAAGGCAAGAACCTGGAGCAGAAGACATGGAAAAACTCTTTTGCGTACTCACTGGCTCCCTCGCCAACTCATGTGTAGTTAGCTCTTGTGTACATAGGACCGCCTGACCATGGATACTTTCCATGGTGGACTTGCCCATTCTGCATCAACTAATAATCAATAGACTTCTATAGAGATGCCCAGTTCGATCCAGGTAACTCCTCAGTCAAGACTTTCTTTCCTGATACTACTAGACAGACAATTAATGCTAATTATAACATAAGCATATGTAGTTTTAAATTTGATCTATTCATTTGGACAGAATAAATTACAAATTTCAATATTTAATCACATACATATGTACAACAGTCTTTCTTTTTTATCTAGTTATTTGTGTTTTATTCATATGCCATTTGAATTCATGATGCTTCAGATGGTATCAAAGTTGACATTGGTCACTGAAGTGTGATTTTACCAGAAACTAATAAATATTGAATCTTAACCCAGAATAATAATTGATCAGGATATTCAATGCTTAAATATTTCTCAAACAACCTTGAAAGGAACCCACAATTCAAATTTATTAAAACGTCAAAAAAAATCCAGAAACTTCTTTCCTATTGGCCGTTTTCTAGTCTCTTTCTTTTTTTTTCTTTTTAATTTTTTTATATTCTATGTTTACTTTCCAAAGGCTTTCCCCTTTCCCAGTCCCCCCCCCACCATATGTTCCATAATTCCTCTCCCCCCAACCATTCCCCAATCATCCCCCCCCGCCCCCACGATTTCTCTGTTCTGGGTCTACAAAACTGGATCCAATCTTTTCAGGCCCAGGGGCCTCTCCTTTCTTCTTCTTAGGAAACATTTGACTTGCTAATTGTGCCTTAAGTATTTAGGGCTTCTGGGATATTCATTAATATCCACTTATCAGTGATTGCATTTCATGTGTATTCTTTTGTGATTGGGTTAACTCACTTAGGATGATATTTTCCAGATCTAACCATTTAGCTACAAATTGCATGAATTCATTATTTTTAATTGCTGAGTAGTATTCCATTGTATAAATATACCACATTTTCTGTATCCATTCCTCCTTTGAGGGATATTTGGGTTCCTTCCAATTTCTTTCTATAATCCCATCAGACAATCTTCACCAGCACTCTTTCCTCCTAGGTTATAGGCCCCTATTCATTATCAACTTGTCCTCAGATTTCTACTAATCTATGTCTCCTTATTCTCTTTCCTTTTTATTTATTTATTATTTTTATTAAATATCATCTTCATTTACATTGCCAATGGTAAAACCTTTCCCAATACATCCCCTCCCCTAAGACCTCCAACCCTTCCTCTTCCTCCTACTCCCTGCCTCCACATATATGCCCCTCTACCCAACACACTCCCACCTCCCCCCCACCATTTGCCTTTGTTGGAGTCTCTGTTGAGCCTTCACTTGACCAAGGACCATTCCTCCCACTGATGCCCAACAAGGCTTTCCTCTGCCACATTTTTGGCTGGAACCATATGTGCCCCTTGGTTGATGGTTTAGTCCCTGGGAGTCTTGGGGCGTCTGGGTGGCCCAAATCATTGTTCTTCCCATGGGGCTGTAAACCCCTTCAGCTTCTCTGGACCACCCTCCAGCTCCTCCATTGGGAACCCCATGCCTAGGCCAGTAGTTGTTTGTTAGCATCTGCCTCTGTATTTGTAAGGCTCTGGCAGGGCCCCTCCAGAGACAACCATGGCATGCTCCTTTTGGTATATACTTCTTGCTGTACATAGTAGTGTCAGAGTTTATTGACTGTTTATTGACTGTTATAGGATGAATCCCCAGGTAGGGCAGTCTCTGGGTGACCTTTACTTCAGTCTCTGCTCCACATATTGTCTCCTATATTGCTCCTGTAACTATTTTGTTCCCTTTCTTAGAGGAACCAAAGCACTTAAGCACTCCTTCTTGAGCTTGGTGAATTGTAACTTATTTATTGTGAGCTTTTGGGCTAAGAACTGCTTATTAGTGAGTGTATACCATGTGTGTTCTTTTGTGATTGGGTTGCCTCGCTCAGGATGTCACTTTCTAGTTCCATCCATTTGCCTAAGAATTTCATGAACTCATTGTTTTTAATAGCTGAATAGTGCTCCATTGTGTATATATACCATAGTTTCTGTATCAATTCCTCTGTTGAGGGACATCTGGCTTCTTTCCATCTTCTGGATAGTATAAATAAGGCAGTTATGAACATAGTGGAGCATGTGTCCTTATTACATGTAGGAGCATCTTCTGGGTATATGCCCAGGAGTGGTATAGCTGGGTCCTCTGGTAGTACTATGTCTAATTTTCTGAGAAATCAGCAAACTGATTTCCAGAGTGGTTTTACCAGCTTGCAATCCCACCAACAATGGAGAAGTGTTCCTTTTTCCCCACATCCTCTCCAGCAACTGTTGTCCCCTGAGTTTTTCATTTTAACCATTTTGACTGGTGTAAGATGGAATCTCAGTGTTGTTTTGATTTGCATTTCCCTGATAACTAAGGATGCTGAACATTTCTTAAGGTACTTTAGAGCCATTTGAGTTTCCTCAGTTAAGAATTCCCTGTTTAGTTCTGTACCTCATTTTTAATAGAGTTATTTGGTTCTCTGGAGACTAACTTCTTGAGTTCTTTGTATACATTGAATATTAGCCCTCTATCAGAAGTAAAGTTGGTTAAGATCTTTTCCCAATTTGTTGGTTGCTGTGTTGTCCTATTGACCTTGTCCTTTGCTTTACAGAAACTTTGTAGTTTTATGAGGTCCCAGTTGTCAATTCTTGTTCTTAGAGCATAAGCCATTGGTGTTCTGTTCAGGAACTTTTCCCCTGTGCCCATGTGGTCAAGATTTGGCCCCACTTTCTCCTTTATAAGCTTCAGTGTGTCTGGTTTTATGCTTAGATCCTTGATCCACTTGGACTTGAGCTTTGTACAAGGAGATAAGAATGGGTTGATTTGCATTTTTCTGCATGCAGATCTCCAGTTGATCCAGCACCATTTGTTGAAAATGGTATCTTTTTACCACTGGATGTTTTTAGCTCCTCTGTCAAATATCAAGTGACCATACATGTGTGGGTTCATTTCTAGGTCTTCATTCTATTCTATTGATCTTCCTGCCTGTCTGCATACAAATACCAAACAGTTTTTAATCACTACTGCTCTGTAGTAGAGCTTGAGGTCAGGGATAGTGATTCCCCCAGAAGATCTTTTGTTGTGGAGAATAGTTTTTGCTATCCCAGTTTTTTTTTTTTATTTTTTTGTTATTCCAGATGAACTTGAGAATTGTTCTTTCTATATCTATAAAGAATTGATTTGGGATTTTGATGGGGATTGCATTGAATCTGTAGATTGCTTTTGGCAAGATGGCTATTTTTAATATATTGATTCTACCAATCCATGAACATGGGAGATTTTTCCACCTCCTGAGACTTTCTTCGATTTCTTTCTTCGGAGACTTAAAGTTCTTGTCACATAGATCTTTCACTTGCTTCGTTAGGGTCACACCTAGGTATGACATTATTTGGGACTATTGTGAAAGGTCTCATTTGCTTAATTTTTTTCTCCTCTTGTTTATCTTTTGAGTAGAGGAAGGCTACTGATTTGCTTGAGTAAATTTTATATCCATCCACGTTGCTGAAGTTTTTTATCAGCTTTAGGAGTTCTCTGGTGGAAGTCTTGGGGTTGCTTAAGTGTACTATCATATCATCTGCAAATAGTGATAGTTTGACTTCTTCCTTTACAATTTGTATACTTTTGACCTCCATTTTCTGCCTGATTGCTCTGGCTAGGACTTCAAGTACTATATTGAATAGATATGGAGAGAGTGGGCAGCCTTGTCTGGTCCCTGATTTTAGTGGGATTGCTTCAAGTTTTTCTCCATTTAACTTGATGTTGGCTACCAGTTTGCAGTATCTTGCTTTCACTATGTTTAGGTATGAGCCTTGAATTCCCAATCTCTCAAAGACTTTTATTATGAAGGGATGCTGGATTTTGTCAAAAGCCTTTCAGCATCTAATGAAATGACCATGTGTTTTTTTTTCCTTTAGTTTTTTTATGTAGTGGATTACATTGACAGATTTCCATATATTGAACCATCCCCGCATCTCTGGGATGAAGCCTACCTGATTGTGGTGAATTATAGTTTTGATACATTCTTGGATTCGGTTGGCCCTCATCCTCTTTCCTAATAATATTATACCACACAAGATCCAGGAACTGAGTTAGAAAGTCTCTGCCAACTTCAGGGAATGTGTTGGAGGAGAATGAGAAGTCCTTCCAGTCACTCACTACCCTCCTGCACCCTAGAAGTACAGTCACCATTTCAAGGACATATGGCTGGGGTAGCCTGTACCCAGAGGCCACAGCACAATTATACCACTTTTTTTTTTAAAAGAAAAGACAACATTTAATTGGGGCTGGCTTACAGGTTCAGAGGTTCAGTACATTGTCATCAAGGTATACCATTATTTTTAACTAAATGATCTTATCAGCTACATCATTATCATCTTGAAATTATATTAGGAATAATTGTGTTCAATATTAATTTAAATATTAAGATTATTCCAGAGTAATAGTCTATGCTATTGCATCCTACATTCAGTTCTTGAATTTTGTCTTTCAAATAGAATCTAATACTGAGTTTCCATAGCCTTAATTTATATGAAAATCTATATTCCAGATATAAATTCATATAGCAATTATAATTAAGTGAGTGAAAATAATAAATATGTATAAAGGATAAATAAGAGTTTGAAGGGAAAAGATACCAGGAGAAACTACTTTAAAATCAAATTCTAAAGAATATTTTAAGGAAAAAATAGAGTGGATTAAAATTATAGTTGATAGTGAAAATTGATGCCCCTGAAATAAAGTGGAGAAACTGAATATGTATAAAGCAATTACAAATAATTAATTTTATTTAAAAGACATCATTAGCAAGTTCTTATAGCAATATAATAGTCTTATAAGTAGCAGAGGTGAATGGATTGCTGTTTGCAACGTTAATCCCTACTGAGTAACATGAATCTCTGGCTGAAAAAAATTGTGAAATACCTTCAGAGATTCCTTGTTTATTATGTCTTCTACTTCTTAAAGTAAGTAGTTTCAAGTAAAATAACCAATCATTGTCTTGTTTTTTTTTTTTTTTGGTGTTTTTTTGTTTTTAATAAGCATTTAATGGTGTTTCTAATTCATCATCACATCTGTACTTAGAGTGGAAAAAGAAAGCAAGGACTGTTTACTGCCTGTGCATTAGGCACTTACTCTGGAATAATGTTTATGTTAAACATTAACGGTTAATAAGAGACAACTTAGTAAACGCTAGAATCACCTGTTAAACAAACACAAACAAACATCTACCCTATCAGCTTATCACTGTTTCGTGTTCTTATTACAGTTTTATTTAATAAACATACAGAAGGCTAAATACTGAAAAGTTCATTTTTAAAACGCTACATATAAGAGAATGTTGAAATGGCATATGGTTAAAGAATGTGCACTCTGTTGAGGTTTGAATATGAAATGTCCTGCAAAGCCTCCTATGTTTCAGAACTTGGTCCCCACCTGGCAGCAGGTTACAAAAGACTGTGGAGACACTAGGAGGTGGAGCTTTAGAGACAGTATGTCCAACTGGGGTGAACTTTGTGATTTTCCAGCCAAACCCTACCTCCTGGTGGCTCTCTGCTTCTGAACTGTGAAAGCAACTTGAAGAGATCATCCCATATTACTACCACCAAGTTTCCCACCCATGAGACTCTATCCCTCTAGAAAGACTGTAAGCTAGAATGAATCCTTTCTTTCTTGAATTGGCCCCTGCAATAGGGGATAGGTTTTTTGTTTTTTGTTTTTATTTGTTTGTTTGTTTGTTTTTCTAAATCACAGAAACAGAAAGGAAATTAGTACTCTGCCAAAATTTGTGACTCAGTGCTATCTCACAAACTAGCATAGTAGAGGTGAAAAACAAAGAAACAACAGTTCCTTGATATTACCTCGGATCTCTACACAGATGCTGTCGCATATATAGTTCCTGTACACACACACACACACACACACACAAATACACATGCACACACAAATACACACACATAAACACATACAAACATACTCACATACACTCACATATTTCCACTCACATACATTCACACACAAATACACAAAACACACACTCTTAAAATACTCACATATAAACACTCACATACATGCATATAAAGAAACAAAAAACAAACTCTCATACATATAAACATACATGCAAACACACTTATACAAAAAACACATACATGCACACACACAAATATACAAAGACACACATTCATATACACACACACTCATACAAACACACTCACATAAAAACAAAGATACACAAAAATACACACACATACAAACATATACATATTCACATGCATGCACATATACAAATATACATACAAACATACAAACACATTTATATTCACACACAAACTCACACAAACATGCATACACACATACAAACACACACAAATACAAATTCACATTTACACACTTTCACACATTCATACCAATACACACACAAACACACATTCACATACACACACAATGAATGCAGAAAGCTTCAAAATAGACAGGGCTTATTTATTTATATTTATCATTTTGAGTCATTTATTTGACTTTTTTATTGACTTTAATCGTCATAATTTTATATCTGTTTGAGACTTATATACCATACAATTTACTATGTTTGGTTGGATTAATTTATTTATTGATGTGTTGATTACTTCTGTGTGTAGTTTCTGTTTGCACAGGCCAGATGTTCCAGGATTTGGAGGACATCTTACAGGAGCAGGTTCCCATTCCCAGTGTATAGCTTTGGGGAATGAAATTCCTGTACTAACACTGGGCTTTAGATGCTAAGTCATCTCATCAGTCCTGATTTTCTTATTTTTAAACTGAACAAAATAAGCACAAAATATGTTATAAATTCACGATTCAATTATTACTCTGAAATAAGTGAAATATGCTTTATTTCCCTCAGAAATTTCTATTATTATTTTATCTAATTTTAAGGATGTTTTTAACTTAAATGAATGATTTTCACATGATTCTGTGTACTTGTGAGGGGCAAAGCATTTGATCAGTCCAGTAATGTCTATGGAATCCAAGCTGCCTACTTGTTTCAGCAGTTTCAATGTGTGTTTATTTACCCTGCATGTGCTCATTCAAATCCACAAAAACCCACTTAAGCAGCTCATGTTGGTTAAAAGAATCACTATTGTATGTGAATTATGATGTTGCTTTGCCTATAGCAAACATCAGTGAATCTTACCTAGTATTGGTTTTCATTATCATTTAAAATGATTCAATTGTTAATGAAAAATGCCAAATTCTGAATATGCAGATAAAATCTGAACATTTGACTAGATTCCTCAGCTGGTAAACAAAAACTATTACTGTATTTTCTTATTGAAGTAGATTTCACTTAGGGACAGGAGTCTTACTTTACAGGAATTATATTTGGAGTCATTAAATATTTATGGTCTTAATTTTTGTTTTGTTTTCCCAAGAAGAATTCAATATAAATTTCAATGTCTCCTGCTACAGCAAAATACCTAGGTAAAAATTGATTTATCTTATGCTGATATTTTAATACATTTTACCACTGGGCATTTTGAAATGAAGAAAACAAAAGAAATACATGGCATGCCACTAAAAAGTCATTTATAAATATAATTATTCCTTCCTTTAACTTGCTTTTAAGTTATAAAGTCCCAAATAAATAAAATAATGTTTAAACTCCCTAATTATTCTCACCATTGTGAGAATAAAACAGTATCATGATATTCATCTGAATCTATTTAGTATTTTAAGAAATTTATTGTCTATCTACATGTAAATACTTCGATGCTTCATGAGTTGCAAGTTTTTTGTTTTTTTAAAGATGTTTTTATTATTATTTTTTTAATTTTCTATATTCTTTGTTTGCATTCCAAATGCTTTCCCCTTTCCCCGTTCCCCCCCTCACCATATGTCCCATAAGTTCTCTTCCCTCCACCCATTCCCCACTCACCCTCTCCCCTTTCTCTGCCCTGGTACTCCCCTACAATACTGGATCAGGCCTTTCCAGGACCAGGGCCCTCTATTTCCTTTTTCTTGGGAACCATTTGATATGCTAATTGTGTCTTGAGTATTCAGAGCTGATTAATATCCACTTATCAGTGATTGCATTTCATGTGTATTCTTCTGTGATTGGGTTACTTCACTTAGGAAGTGTTCCAGGATATTTTCCAGTTCCAACCATTTGCCTACAAATTTCATTAATTCATTGTCTTTAATTGCTGAGTAGTATTCCATTGTATAAATATACCACATTTTCTGTATCCATTCATCCATTGAGGAACATCTGGGTTCTTTCCAGCTTCTGGCTATTATAAATAAGACTGCTATGAACATAGTAGAGCAGGTGTCTTTGTTGAATGCAGGGGAATCCTCTGGGTATATGACCAGGAGGGGTATAACAGGGTCCTCTGGAAGTGTCATGCCCAGTTTTCTGAGGAACCGCAAGACTGATTTCCAGAGTGGTTGTACCATCTTGCAATCCCACCAGCAGTGGAGGAGTGTTCCTCTTTCTCCACATCCTCACCAACACCTGTTGTCTCCTGAGTTTTTAATTTTAGCTATTCTGACTGGTATGAGGTGAAATCTCAGGGTTGTTTTGATTTGCATTTCCCTAATGACTAATGATGTTGAACATTTCTTTTTTTAATATTCAAAATAACATTTGCTTTATTTTGATTTTCTTGTTTCTTCATTTTTAATTGGTTATTTGTTTATTTACATTTCTGTTTTTTTAAGTCCAAATATTTTTTATTGGATATATTCTATATTTACATTTAATTTCCCTTTTATTGTTTCCTCACCCCCCTAAAGTCCCACATGCCCTTTTCCCTCCCCCTGCTCCCTGATCCACCCCTTCCCACTTCCCTGATCTGGTATTCCCCTAGACTGATGCTTTGATTTTTTCCAGCACTAGTGTCCATTCCTTTCTTCTTGTCAGCCATCATTTGGTATGTGAATTGTGTCTTTGGTGTCCCAAGATTCTAGGCTAATATCCACTTATCAGTTACTGCATACCATGGGTATTCTTTTGAGACTGGGTTACCTCACTTAGTATGATGTTCTCCAGCTCCATCCATTTCTCTAAGAATGTCATAAATTCATTGTTTCTAATGGCTGAATAGTATTCCATTGTGTATATATACCACATTTTTTGTATCCATTCTTCCGTTGAGGGACATCTGGGTTCTTTCCAGCTTCTGGCTATTATAAATAAGGCTGCTATGAACATCGTGGAGCATGTATCCTTATAGCATGCTGGGGAATCTTCTGTGTATATTCCCAGGAGTGGTATGGCAGGATCCTCCAGAAGTATCATGTCCAGTGTTCTGAGGAACCGCCAGACTGATTTCCAGAGTGGTTGTACCAGCTTGCAGTCCCACCAGCAGTGGAGGAGTGTTCCTCTTTCTCCAAATCCTCACCAACACCTGATGTCTTCTGAGTTTTTAATCCTAGCCATTCTGACAGGTGTGAGGTGAAACCTCAGGGTTGTTTTGATTTACATTTCTCTAATGACTAATGATGGACCTCAAGCAATACTACAGAACAGTAGTGTTAAAAACTGCATGGTATTGGTACAGTGACAGGGAAGTGGATCAATGGAATAGGTTTGAAGACCCAGAATTGAATCCACACATATATGGCCAATTGATATTCGACAAAGGTGCTGAAAACATCCAGTGGAAAAAAGATAGCCTTTTCAACAAATGGTGCTGGCTCAACTGGAGGTCAACATGCAGAAGAATGAGAATTGATCCACTCTTATCTCCTTTCACTAAGCTCAACTCCAAGTGGATCAAGGACCTCCACATAAAACCAGACACACTAAAACTAATAGAAAAGAAACTGGGGAAGACCCTTGAGGACATTGGCTCAGGGGTAAAATTCCTGAACAGAACACCAATAGCTTATGCTCTAAGATCAAGAATAGACAAATGGGACCTCATAAAGTTACAAAGTTTCTGTAAGGCAAAAAACTCCGTCAAAAGGGCAAATCGGCAACCAGCAAATTGGGAAAAGATCTTCACCAACCCCACATCTGACAGAGGGCTAATATCCAATGTATACAAAGAACTCAAGAAGTTAGACCCCAGAAAACCAAATAACCCTATCCAAAAATGGGGTACAGAGCTAAACGAAGACTTTTCACCTGAAGAAATGCGGATGGCTGAAAAACACTTTAAAAAAAAATGTTGAACATTTCTTAAGGTGCTTCTCAGTCATCCAAATTTCTTCAGGTGAAAATTCTTCATTTAGCTCTGTACCCCATTTTTAATAGGGTTTTTTCATTCTCTGGGGTCTAACTTCTTGAGTTCTTTGTATATATTGGATATTAGCCTTCGCTCAGATGTAGGATTGGTGAAGATCTTTTCCCAGTTTGTTGGTTGCTGTTTTGTCCTTCTGACGGTGTCCTTTGCCTTACAGAAACTTTGTAATTTTATGAGGTCCCATTTGTCAATTCTTGATCTCAGAGCAGAAGCGATTGGTGTTCTGTTCAGGAACTATTCCTCTGTGCCCATGTCCTCCAGGGTCTTCCCCAGTTTCTTTTCTATTAGTTTCAGTGTGTCTGGTTTTATGTGCAGGTCCTTGATCCACTTGTAGTTTAGCTTAGTAGGGGGAGATAAGAGTGGATCAATTTGCATTCTTCTGCATGCTAACCTCCAATTGAACCTGCACCATTTGTTGAAGAGGCTATCTTTTTTCCACTGGATGGTTGTAGCTCCTTTATCAGAGATCAAGTGACCATAATTCTGTGGGTTCATTTCCGGGTCTTCAATTTTATATGTTGGTCATGCATGAGAGACGTCCTGTATATATTTCAGTTTATCCATTTTAGCTTAGAAGGAATCCATCCACTAATTCCATCAGTGAGATGGAATTATGCTAACATAATGCTAATTATAAAGTTATCATTCTTAAGAGTGAAAACTCTTTTCTAACATTCATTGAGATAATGAACAAAGTCTATAGCATTAATGACAGATAAGGGTGTTTGAGTGATTTTTAGATGTCATCTCTAGTCGTTGGTTTTCTACAGTCAATACTTGAGTATGAATTTCTGATAGAAATACTGACTATAGACCACTGAACTTGTATTATGATGAAAACATCTATTTAATATTGAACAACTATGGTGACATTATTTAATATCTATGATGAATTAGATATTTCAAAATAAATTATATACTTTAAATCATTGATATCATTTCAGTCAAGGGATCTTATTGAAGTTTCCCTTTGTAAGAATAAAACGTCTCTTAGAACAGTTTCATTTTAATAGCAGAATTCACTGGAGGGTACAGTTTTTTCATATACCTCTCAGATTTAGCCTTATTATCAAAACTGACAGAGTAGCACATTTATTTCAAAGCAATAAGCCCACTTTGATGCAGGAGTGCACTCAGTTCATAGTTCTTAAGTTGAAGCTCATTCTTGGTGTCAAATATTCTATGGATTTGGAAATTGATCTATAGTATTTTAACAAAAGAATATTTGAAAGATTATGTTGGCTGATTTGTTACTTTCTCCTCGTACTTTTCCAAGGTCCCGAATATACATTTCAAGGTTCTTTGATTAGCCGTAGATAAGTTGTTTTTATTGAACCTATGTGAATTGTTGTCTTGAGTGATTTACAATGTTTCTTTTAGATCTAATTGTATGTTGGCCTTGAATCCTGTATTATCCTGTAGAGGAATTGTACTTCAACAACTTGGCTGCTCTAGCAAGATATCACATTTGACGACCTGGGTCTCTATGACCTGGCTGGAATGCAAACAAACAATGTACCTTTATTCCCTCTGGTTGAAATACACACATGAGCTTAGTACACATATTCAAGGTAAAGTTAGCTTGTGGAAGGAAGCAGCCATGTTTAAAAGTGACATCTAGTTAAGAAGCAGAAAACATGATGAATCACAGAAAGATTTGTATGAATCAGTGCTAGGACATGCTCAACTGTCACAAAAACAGCATATGAAAAAAGCTATTTAAGAACATCACATAATCTCTCTCACACACACATACAGAGGGAGAGAGAGAGAGAGAGAGAGAGAGAGAGAGAGAGAGAGAGAGACTCAGTTCAGTTCAGTTGGGAGTCTGTGCATTGAGTACAGTGCAGTGGACTTGAGGCAGTTGAATAAGAATGAGCCACTAGAACAAATGTATTGCCAGAGTTAGTTTAAAGCCAAGAAGAGCAATCCATTGAGAAGCTGAGAGAAGCCAGATTTAATCAGTCAGCTTGGAGAGGAATTTGAGCCAGAACAGCTGAGTTGAACCTGCCAGCCAGAGTTCAGAAAGAACTAGAATGGTTATCGATATGTAAGCCTCTGAGACAACAATTACATCTGGCAATTAACAGTACTTTTACATTACCCAATATTAATTATACAAAAGTACACACACCCCACCAACACACACACACACCACCAACATACACATGCAGAGAAAGGGGAGAGAGAGAGAGAGAGAGAGAGAGAGAGAGAGAAGCAACGTACTTTTTTGGCCCTTTAAGTCAGTCTTTACAGATATTTTTTTATCAGAAATACACGAATTTTCAGCATATATTAGTTATAGATTTTACCTGTACTATTTTTCTTTGTTTTCGTTCACATCTTCACTCTTTCTGCTATCTCGATTGTTAGTAATGCTTTCTTCTGCCTTTAATTTTTCTTCTGCAGCTACTGCAATTTCCAGCAGCATTATCACTCATTAGTTTAGTGCCTCCTTAATATCCCATCGAAATCTCTAGACTTTATAAGTATTAATGATTTTTAACTAGTCTTAAATGTAAAATTCATGACCCACAGCCATTTAAAATGAGAAGTAGTTTCTCAGAAGCAATACTCCTGCCATCTGGGGCTAGATCGGCCTCTACTGAGGAGTTACATTATGTACAAACAGGATCACTGCTGTTGCCCGCCTGCCTGCATACTATAGCATTTCCCTGAACTATAAAAAGAGGCATTCCTCCTGACATTACCAAATGACTTCTAGAAGGCATAATTGTCCCAAGAGACCATCAGCAACTTAAGGAATAAATACAACTATATTCTCTAATATTTTGCTAATTTTAATGATAAAAAT
Source organism: Apodemus agrarius (assembly GCA_964023405.1). Lineage (NCBI taxonomy): Eukaryota > Metazoa > Chordata > Mammalia > Rodentia > Muridae > Apodemus > Apodemus agrarius. The sequence goes on along the minus strand of OZ030009.1, from coordinate 129,574,176 downwards.
ATTATCTACTTTTTATCATACCAGGTAATGGTAAAGATAAAAACTGTAAGCTGATATATACCTAACCATCACTTGTATTTACCTCTTAATTAGCAACTAAAGAAACTAAAACTTGAGCATTTGTCTAACTCTTCAATATTACATCTTACAAGATCATCTGGTCACCAGTCCTTTTCATATTATTTACACTTTGATTAAATAAAGGGCCAAATAAGATAGGATTAAGTTTGTTCCTTTCCTTCTGTTCCTAAGCATGACTGTCTGCAGTGACATAGACAGCACCTGGTGCTGAGCCAGATTCCCACAGTGAAACAATTGACTTGGCTTCACAGGGACAACATATAAACAGCAGTTTGTCAACAGGCTTCACATTAGTGGCTGAACATTTTTGGCAAAATAGAAGCATCCTTCTGGGCACCATGACAAGTACAACCACTAGCCTTCATTCAAAACTCTATGTAAAGTGCCAAATTAATTTTTAAAAAAATTGAAAATGTGATACATATTTTTGAAAGATTTTTTTTAAGGAAGGAAAGCAGTAGCATAGAATTTTTGCACATTAAATGTCACCTCTTGCTGTTTATTCTTGATTAAGATAAACCTATAAATTCCTGGTAATTCTAAATGTTCTGATATGACATATGGTTCCATAAGTTAAACCAACATTATTTTAGATAGTTGATAATGTACTTTAACTTAATGATGATGAAAGTACTATAACCTTTCATGGATTTTAATTAGTACATAGAAATAAAATGAGAAATAGCTTAAAAATAAATGAATGTATTAAAAATAAATAAAAAGTGTCGGTGTTTATGGTGTTTAACCAAGAATCATGCTTAGAATTACTGTAAACTGATAGTAACAGTTCTCTTTAATATCTAAAGAAAAACGAGAATTTATTCTTAATAAACCTTTCATTCATTGCTAATCCTGTTTAAAAATGGAAAACATGAGGGACTTTTGCTGGGTTGGAACTATAAACATATATTTGTGCCAACCTGTGACTACACATTACTCCTAACTAACACTGGGAGGTTCCTGTTTATGCTTTGTAACCCAATTAAAGGAAGCATTGTTTAGAGAGCTCTGGAAAGCAGAAAAAGTATTAAAAATTGACAGTATTACAATTTAATCAACAAGTCTTTAGGAAGTTCTCAACCAGCAAGTTGTGACCACTTTGGCAAACCTCTACTTCCAAAAATATTTACATTGTGATTCATAACAGTAGCAAAATTATAGTTATGAAATAGCAACAAAAATAATTATTGTTGTGAGTCACTATAGCATGAGGAACTTTAATAAATAATCACAGCATTAGCTTGTTTGAGAAAAATGCTTCAGCTAAATATGGTGGTAGTCTAGAAACTACTCAACTCAATCTTAAATAAATTATGCAAAAACATATTTTTATGATTTTTCTATACTTTAAAGTGCCATTTGACCACACCAATATTTACAATTTTTTTCTGACTCAACTGAATTAATCCTTTCTTAAATAAATATATCATACAAATGAAGTTTGTTTTTTGTTTGTTTGTTTAGTTGTTTATTGTTGTTGTTGTTTTACTTTTATTTTAAAATATCTCCCAGACTCATTTTGAAAGCCTCCAATTTTTAACCTCCAATTGAAAGTTCTGCCTTGTAAAGCTGGGGAAGGAACACCCAGCTTTAATTGAGTCCTTGCTGGAGATAGTAGGCTAGTAAAAGCAAGACTCCGACAGCAGCTCTGGCCCTGGTTTGGCCTTGCTCTCAGTTTCCTGGTCTGTTGTAAAATGAACAACCTTTTCCACACTCTCCCCGCTATGAAATGCTTCACTGTGTTTCATCTTCCATAGTGGACTAACACAAGATGAAACCATGAGGAAAGTAAATAGTTCTTCTTCTAGGTTTATATTATGTATTACAGATACAAGAATGCTAATATAACTAATAAATCATCATTGTACCAATATCATATAGTCTAATTTCTGTAGATGAGTATTCAGTTGTCCCAAGTATTTTTTCTGTCCAGTCTGGGTCAATAATTTTTAGGTTCAAACTGTATAAGCAGGATTCATCACTCCAGCATTAATCTACCTAAACATGAGATTGTAGTTAAAATAGTATGAGATGGAATGATATCCCAGGACAGTTAATTGTGTTAGAGAGGTCAGATTTTATAAAGGACAAAGAAATAAGGATATTCTGTAATTACAATTAGACAATTTTTAATGTTAAGACATCTATATTACCTAGAGAACTACACATTCAATATATCTTCCACCAAATGTTTACCAGTATTTTTTCATAGAAATATAAAATTCTTAAATTCATATGAAGTAAGAACATACCCTGAATATTTAAAATGATCTTTTTAGACAAAACAAAACACATGCAACATGGGAAATTCCTGACAATAAAATATACATCAAATCTATAAAAGTCAGATAAGCAAAATGTCCATCTAGAAATAGTTATATAGATTAAGGAAAAGAATAAAGACCAGAAATAAATTCATTTATTTGTTATAACTTAGCTATTTTATTAAGATTTCATAAACATGCAGTGGAAGAAATGATTGTATTTAGTAGATACTTAGAGACATCTAGTTACCCACATGTTAACAGATGAAACAAGATATGGATTTCATAGTATATATGAAACTGAGAGCAGAATATTACACCTAAGTAAATATATTACATGAAAATTTAACATTACTATAATAGAAGACAAGCGATCTGATATTAATTTAGGAAACAATTGTTATAGGAACTTAAAACAGGTAATAAAGCAAAACCAAGCCTGAGAAGTAAAGCTCCTGCACAGCAAAGAAAACAAAACTATAAGGACAACATTGCGGAATGGTAGAAAATAGTGAAAAGCACACATGTAATGGAGGTGAAATGTAAAATACATAAATCCTTTAAATAGTGTGCATTAGTAAGGACTAACCTGACTATGGAAGAGGAAAGAGTAATTTATTTCTCAAAAGAAATACAAATCCTCCTCTTGGGTGTGTTTACTTCTTTTTCTTCTAGAGCTTTCAGGTGTGCTTTTAATTTGCTGGTATGAGGTCTTCCTAATTTCTTTATAAAGGCACTTAGTGCTGTGAACTTTCCTCTTAGCACTGCTTGCATTGTATCACATAAGTTTGAGTATGTTGTGCCCTCATTTCAATTCTAGAAAGTCTTTATTGTCTTTCTTTATTTCTTCCCTGACCAAATGATCATTAGGTAGAGAGTTGATCAGTTTCCACTAGTATATGGGCTTTTTCTTAGTTTCTGTTGTTTAAGTCCAAACATTAATCCATGGTGATTTGATAAGATGCAAGGAATCAAACTTTTTATATCTGTTGAGGCTTGCCTTGTGTGTGATTATATGGTTAATTTTGGAGAAGATTCTATTAGGTGCTAAGAAGAATGTATATCCTTATCCTTTTGTTTACGGGGAAAATGTTCTGTAAATATCTGTTAGATCCATGTCATTGATAACATCTGTTAGTTCCATTGTTTATCTATTTAGTCTCTGTCCAGATGACATGTTCATTTGTAAGAGTGTGGTTTGAAGTCTCTCACTATTATTGTGTAGAGTTTGGTGTGTCTTTTGAGCTTTAGTAATTTTTTCTGTTAAGATTGTGAGTGGCCTTGCTTCTGGGGCATAGATGTTCAAAACTGAGACATCTTGGTGAATTTTTCCTTTGATGTTTATGAAGTGTCTTTCCCCATTTCTTTTGATAACTTTTGGTTGAAAGTCTATTTTATTATATATTAGAATGGCCATTCCAACTTGTTTCTTGGATCTGTTTGCTGGTAAGACCGTTTTCTGGTCTTTTACTCTGAGATAGTGTGTATCTTTGTTGTTCAGGTATCTTTGTTATATGATTTATCCCAGAATGATGTATCTTAGAATGTATTTCCAATCTATTAGTCTGTGCCATTTTTTCTTTTTTTGGTGAATTGAGTCCATTGATGTTGAGAGATACTAGTGACCAATAATTACTAGTTATACTAGTTATGGTTATTTTGATGTTGGAGATGGTGCACTGTGATTCTGATCCTTTGGTTTGCTGTGAGGTAATTTTTTGTATTTTCTAGGGAGTAACTAGTCTCCTTGTTTTGGATTCTATACCCAAAAGATCCTCCACCATATAAAAAGGATACATGTTCCACTATGTTCATAGCAACTTTATTCATAATAGCCAGAAACTAGAAACAATTCAGATGTCCCTCAAACAAAGAATGGATACAGAAAATGTAGTTCATGTACACAATGGAATAGTATTCAGCTATTACAATTAAAACATGTAGAATGAGTGGAACTAGAAAATATTACCCTGCGTGAGGTAACCCAGACCAAAGAAAAAAAAGACATGCACAGTATGTTTGATAAGTGGATATTGGCCATAATGTCAGGATACTCATAATACACTCTAGAGACCTAAAGAAGTTAATTAAGAAGGAAGGCCTACAGTGCTTGACTTTCATTAAGAAGGGGAAATAAAATAGTCATTGGAAGCAGAGGGAAGGAGGGAACTGGGCTGGAGAGGGGATAGATTGGGAAGGAGAATGAGAGGGTCAGTATTGGGTATAGTGAAAGAAAGGAGAGAGGGCCATAGGGCCAGGGAAATGAATGGAAATCCATAGCTTCTAGGAGGTGGGAGTGTAGGGGGCATCAGTAGGAATTCCCAGAGACCATAGATAGGAGAATTTCCCAGAAGTCAATATGGGTGACAGTGGGGATATGGAACCTGAAAGGATGACCTCCTGTAACCAGGCAGGACCCCCAATTGAGAGATAAAGACACCAGCCCACCTACACAAGTTTAGACTTAAAATTTGTCCCATCTAAAAGAAATACAGGGACAAAGATGAGGCCGACACTAAAGGAATGGCCAACCAATAGCCAGCCCAACTCAAGAGCCATCCCATGAGAAAGCACCTATCCCTGACACTATTAATGGCATTATATTTTCCTTGCAAACAAGAGCCTAGCATAATTGTGCTCTGAGGGGCTGTAACAAAGAGCTGAGTGAAATAGTTTCAACACAGCCAAACATTGGATAATGGCAGGGAACCATTATAGAAGAGTTTGGGGAAAGAATAAAGGCATTGAAATGGACAGGAACACCACAGGAAGACCAACAGAGTCAACTAACATGGGTCACTGAAGGTTCTCTGAGACTGAGTCACCAACAAAAGAGGGCTAGACCAAGGCCTCTGGCACCTATATAGAAGACACTGACACTACCTATAATAGCCAAGATTCCATCTTTTCTCAAAAATAGATGATTAAAGAAGATACATAATCTGTTTTTCCTCACAATGAAATATTATATGTAGAATATACATAAAATAATTTTCCCTAAAAGGATAGTCATTGTAACAACATAGATAGGCCTGGAGGCCATTAATTATGTAAGTCATGAAAGAAGACAAAAATCACACAATCTCATTCACCAAGACAGGGAATTTAACTTAAACACAGCAGTTAAAAAGAGAATGGTGGTTTTCAGGGCTGTTCAGAGTGGGAAGAGTTGGACTGATGTTGATCAAAGGAAACAAAATTTCTCCTAGAAGGAATAATTTCAAGAGATTTATTGCTGTTCATAATACATATATTTCACTACAATTTGTTCTTGAACATTTCCAAGACAGTAGTTTCTACATATTCTCATTTAGGACAAAAAGGTAAACACATGAAGCAAAATGTGTATTGATTTAGTATAGATATCCCACAAAACATATAGATTTACCACAAAACATAGATTTTGAAAGATTTATTTTATCTATTCATTACCATTATTGCTATTATTGCTTTAACATTTTATTTCCCTGTGAAAAATAAACTCATTGCAGGCCTTGGTATTTGGTTTTATAATGTGTTTTGCTTTGTAATTCGAATTTAATATTCATTTAGAAAAATATACTTTGAAAATTGGAATGAAACCAGAGATATATAGACACCATACAAAGTTCAGGAAATGAAAAGGTCTTAGAGTGAATTGGCTCATAACAGTTTTAGCTATGAAAACACAAGAAGAGGCCCAAAATAGGCGAGGTTGTGAAGGCTTTCTACATTATATAAAGAAACCAAGTCCCATCTTGTTGATATGGAAGACTTTCTAAAGATCTAAATGAAAAAAAAACAAAGAACAAACATCTAAAGAAGTATAGGAATAGTAATAATTAAAGACCTGCTACATATTTATTGAAAAACAAATAAATATAAGTAGATCAAATCAATGTCCCTGAAATAGTAATATATCCACAGAACACTGAAAAGAAACTCACTCTAATAATTGACCACAAATAAAATATCAAAACAAATTAAGGAGTAGAAAGCATAAAGACTAAAACTGTTTGATCTTGACACTATGACTACAGATATTTCTTTTAATTTAAAAATAAAAGGAAGAGAAAAATAACATATGATGTACAAATTGTAAATGTAGAATAGTTATATCTAAAGATCTATTTTGTGTTTAATGATTTAAACAATCTAGTGTGTTTATTTTTGTGCTTCTAGGAGTAATAATGATACGTGTCTGACTGGATCCTCCAACATCTGTTATGGTGAGAGGACTTAACAAAAAGAAGCTATGAACTATTTATTATCCATCTCTGTGTCTGTATTTAAATAAAAGCAATATATAATAAATTCTTATCATGCTCTGAGTCAGAGTTCTATCTTTATGTGGGTTTATTAATGTAGTTTTAGAAATTAATTTCTCTGAAATTCCCCTTTGTATTCCTCTGATAGCCTAAACAGATGTTTAAATCTTATTCACCATAATTAACCCACTTACTTTCCTTTGTTTTTGATTCTTTCTTATTAATTATTCCTCTGTGAGGCTTATAGTTTCCACTAACTCTATTCTTTGCCAGGGTTCACAGGATAATCTTGGTCTTTGAAAAATGAAGCAACATTACCAAACAACAAAAATAATTCAATTGATTTTCTATAGCCAGGTTTTCAAAATACTTCAAAGTCATATTATATGCCCTGAATCAATTCTGTGAAAGGTTAATATTTTGAAATACAAAAGCTGTACATACATATCAACTATTATTTTGAATAATAAATTATTATTTCAAACAAAATGAAATTTGAAGTGGTAGCAATGGCTAGGTTATGTCCCTTTTAAAAAGAAATACACTAAAGTATGAAAAGGAAAATATTTAAATAGGAGATATTAAATAAAATGAGAAAATGAGAAAAAATAAACATGCATATCCAAGCACCAATTTCATTTAAGTTTTTAGAGTTTTAAAATGAGGACATTCCATAATAGTTTTCATGTATGAATTGATAATGCATTTGCTGGTATGCTGATGGTATTATTTTAACATAGTACTGAGCAGATGATTGAATTTTACAATTAAAGACCTAAAAAAATAATCAAGGCACTGATCCTGGAGAAAATGTTATGCAAAGTTTTGACATGTTTACTATACTTATTTATTCCAAAATGCATGTATCATGTACTCATAATATTTGAAGAAAAGACTAGAGTAAATTGCTGTTAGGCAAGTGTACAGAGGTATGAGTCTGCTCAATATATAGTATGAAGGAAGTGTTGAAGAAAAAGAATTGTAAATGAAGATATCCACCAAAACAACTTTATATCATTCTCTTAAAAAATTCTGGTTAGCCGGGCGGTGGTGGCGCACACCTTTAATCCCAGCACTTGGGAGGCAGAGGTAGGAGGATTTCTGAGATCGAGGCCAGCCTGGTCTACAGAGTAAGTTCCAGGACTGCCAGGACTACACAGAGAAACCCTGTCTCAAAAAAACAAAACAACAACAAAAAAATTCTGGTTATTTAAATTTTAACACAATTGTGCAACTTTCTACTAAAATTTTTCTCATGATTTTGCTATGTATCACCATGAAAATTTTAGAAATTTCTTATCTTTCACAGTAAACATCTTGCATTAAAAATTTTTACATTATAAACACTGCATTAAAAACATATGATTAAGTGGCTTTTTTTAATTTTCAATTTCACCAAATTTTCTATTATCAGCATCTCCATTGGCCTGATATACGGTTTTAAAAATAAAATAAACCTAAAAACACACATGCATCCACACATATATACACCTGAAGGAATTAAACAAGCCAAACAATAATTTTCTCAGAGAAAAGTAAAGATAGTAGTCACTCAATATATGTTCAAAACATTAAAGTACGAAAAAAGAAACCTTTAATTGTTTTGGTTGAGTAGCAGTTACCATAGTTAAGACATTTTCCTCAATAATGTTTCCCAAATAGTAAATATTTTTTTGTAGGTAGTGTTTGTAACAATTTCAACCCTAACTTGCTTGTTAACTTGTCCTTCTGTAATACAATCATACCTTATCTTATTATCTCTATAAATATCTAACATTGCTTATTTATAAAATTTCATACAAGTCTAATTTTAGAAAAAGAGATACATTTCATTTTAGATATAATTTGCTCCATGGGGTGAATTTGTTATGATGCATAGACAAGGATGAATCTACAAAGGAAAGATATTTGAGATTTTAAAGAGGAAAACTTTTCAGGTGGTATTTGTTAGTTAAAATGTATTTTTAGGAATAGTAGAAAATAAACAGATTTATGTGGGGTAATTTTAAAGTTTGTCTCATATATGTCACAATATAACATGTGGAATAATATTAATATTTTTTCTCCTTAATTGACCCATTAGCCAACTTTATTCATGATTTCATGTTTCATTGTGATCCCTACAAAAATACTGAGCTGGAAGGTGGTAGCATTTCTGAATGGCCATATCTGCACTGGAATTGTATCCTACCTGCTTTTCAAAGGTGTTTACTCAATTTGTATGTTGTACAGTTTCCAACTGCATTTACACCACATATGAAATATCAGTCTATTGTGCTGCATAATGTAGCAATAACTTTATATAATATGACACCATGTATTACAATGTATAGCTTCATTTAAACTTTATTTTCTGGTCTTCAGAGGGACCAATTGAATCCTACATATTTGCCACACCATTGAAACATGTCATCAGTGAAATACTACTAAATAAAATATATCCACCTGTTTGAATGTAAACCAATAAAAATAAGTGACTAAAATTTTCCACCACTGCTTCCCTAATTCATATGTAGGAGTTGTTGAGTTGCAGTGTGAGTAAAGAGTAGAAGCATTAACAGTAAGCTTCATTAGTATATTTCCTTAAGAAGTTAACCTGGAAAAGGAGTCATTTCTGTCAAGAATATTGTAAACAAAGGATAGTGTATTCGGTATCCAAGGAAAGACAGAACAATCATTTTGATCTGAGTCTAAAAGTACTGGCTTATGAAACCACATACAACTATTATGTGTTTATAAATAAATTTTATTAAACATAGTCACAACTTTTCTAGTTCACTGTCTATGGTTGCTGCCTCAAGTCATGAGGCCAAATCTTGTAAACATTGCAAAACTGTATGTATCACTCTCAGGTCCAATATTACTATCTGGCCATTTGAATAAAAATGTCCTGTATTCTATTTTAGATATGGACTATCTTGAATAGTCTATGTATTTGATACATACAGTGTCATAGTGATTTTCCTCAAGGATGCAATGTTTTGAATAAAATTGACTTGGAAAAATATTAAATGTACTAATATTCATTATAAAGAGAATTTTTTCTCATGCAGATATAAAACATTTTAGTTTTCTTTATCCAGAAAATGAAGATTTTGATAAAAACAGCCTATTTCTAAAGAAAGTTGGCTAGACACTGGATCACAGGAACTCACTATAAGTAGTGATATGTATTTGCTTCTTATCCTATCAAGAACGTATTGAAGATAAAGCATCAAAGAATAAATTTCACTTAAAAAAAGAATCAAAGACCATCTAGCATATATGCTTCTATTGAAATAATATTCCATTTTCATAGTAGCATTTACTAAAATCATGAATTATTTTTAAAGACAGTGTAATCTTAACTCTCAAAGAAACAACATCAATGAGGCATTCTGAACATGCCCATGTTTCTATTGTTTCTCCAGAAAGATTTTTATGAGATAACAAATTTAATTGGTCTTTTACCTTCAATGCTCTAACTAACCTCAGGTTCTCACATATGATTGGCTGTTTCTATACCTATTTAAATTTAATCTACCTTTTAAACTGAAAGGTATTTTAAAGATGAAAGATGCTTTTAATCATCTTAAAATTAGTGCTAGTTCTCTCATGATATTTTTGCCTACAACGTTACTAGCATGACCCATGCATTTGATTAATCCTAGCCTAATACCTAAATTGTGCCATTATTGTAATATAATGTTGGATTTGAAATATAATGGCAAAGGTGTGAGAGAAAGTTTCATAGCATTCACTATAGTACTGGCAGGGGTCGGCTAGCACTGCCTTTATTTTAATATTTTTAAATGTAGAGTTTCCCTAACCTCCACTTCTTCCTGTACCCTCCCATCCAGATCCACCTTCCCTCTCCCCAAGATCCAATGAACCAATTCCTTCTGTTTTCCTTTCAAAACCACACGAAACAAAACATAAACCTAAAAACAATAAAAACTCAAAACAAATAGTAACAACCTAACCACAACAGCAGCAACAAAAGCAAGCCTCCCCTTCAACTGAATATGGCATAATAAATTACAGTAAAGTAGGCACAAACCCTCAAATCAAGAATGGACCAGGCTAATGAGTATGAAGAAAGGGGTCCCTAGTACAGGCAAAAGCATCAGAGATAACCTCCACTCACACTGTTAGGGATCCCACAAGAACATCAAGCTATCCAACTATAACATATATGCAGAGGATCTACCTCAGACCCACACAGGCTCAGTGATTAGCACTTCAGTCTCTATGCATACCTAAAAGTATTGTTTAGTTGATTCTGTGGGCCATGTTCTTGTAGCATTCTCTATCTTCCGGAATACTTCCTCCCCTTTTTCGCCTTGTGTTTGTTTGTGGTCTCTGCATCTGTTCCCATCATTTGCTGGACAATGGCTCTCTGATAACTATGGGTTAGGTACTGATCTATAAGATAGTAAAATATCAACTCATTAAGGGTTTTTGTTTTGTTTTGTTGTCTTGTTTTTGTCTTGACAGTTGTTTCAGGTTCTGTCCTGGGTCTCTGAACTGCCCAGCTTCTGGTCTCTGGCCATCTACACCGTGTCAGGCATCAGCTAAAGTTGGACCAGTCACTGTTTGACCACTCCCACAAGTTCTGAATGACCATTACTTCAGTGGATCCTGCAGGCAAGACAGATTGTAGGTCAAAAATTTTATGGCTTGGCTGATGTCCCAGTCTCACTGCTGGAATATTTGCCTGAATATAGAAGATGACCATTTGGGGCATTATCTCACTCATTACTAGCAGACTTTGCAAAGATCACTCCTGTGTTTTCCAGGGAGCTTCCACTGAAATTAGGTTTCTACATCACCTGCCAATGTTCCCCAATTTCTGTCATCTCTCCAGTACACTCTGCCTCTACTGTACCCCTTGCATCTCGTTCCCATGTCCCAGTTGTTCCCAGTCTATCCACAAAATCTATTCCATCTCCCTTCCCAGGGAGACCCATGTGTCTCTGGTTGAAACCTCCTTGTTTCTTAGCCTCACTCAGAATAAGTACAATCTAGTTTCTACTTATAAGTGTGTACATACCATATTTGTATCTCTGGGTCTGGGATACCTACTCAGGAGGATTATTTCTTGTTCCATCCAGTTGCCTGCAAATTTCATGGCATCCTTTTTAACAGCTGAGTAACATACCATTTTGTAAATGTACCTCACATTCTTTATTTTTCAGTTGAGAGACATCTAGCTTGATTCTACTTGCTCGCTATTATGAATAAAGCTGCTATGAACATAATTGAGCAGATATCCTTATGGTAGCTTAGGATGTCCTTGGGAATAAGCCCAAGGGTGTTGTAGCTGGGTCTTGGGTAATTCCAAGTTTTCTCAGGAAACTCCATATTGATTTGCATAGTCGCTGTATAAGTATGCAATTCCACCTGCAAGGAAGAAATGTTTCCATTGCTCCACATCTTCACCAGCATCAGATGCCAGTTATGTTTTTGATCTTAGCCATTTTGATAGTTGTAAGATGGAGTCTCAAAATAGTTTTGATTCACATTTTCCTGATGGCCAAGGATGTTGAACATGCATTTATGTATTTCTCAGCCATTGAGATTACTCTGTTGAGAATTATTTGTTTAGAGCTATACAACATTTTAAATTGTATTATTGCTTTGTTGATATCTAGTTCCTTGAGTTTTTCATGTATTTTGACTATTAGTCCTGTGTCAGATATGGAGTTGGAGAAAATCTTTTCTTGTTCTGTAGCCTACCAATAAAAACATGATCATTACAAAATTATGTAGGGAAGATCTAGGGTATCTTGAGAGAGAGGAACCTGGATGAGAATATATTGTATAAGAATTATTTTCAAGAAAAATGTATTAAAAAAAGTATGGACAAACCTAAATAAAGACAGAAATAGGAGATCAAGTATCCTCAGGGTAGTAATGAGGAGCTATTGCCACTTTTATCTCAAAAGGCAAGGGGGATAACTGTCAGACTTTTGAAAAGATACACAGAGAACTTTTGGAGGAGAATGAATTTACTTGACAACTCAAGGCTTTACAAAAAAGTGTCATGGAATAAGACTTTAACCCCATTCAATTCTAACTTCCAATCATTTATTTTTACCTACTATTAATTGAAATAAATCTGAGGTCAGAAAACAAGAGTGTAAAACCCTGAGTTGCTGAAGGCACAGAACAGTATAGATCTAGAATGGTTAATGTTTTAGTGTTTCATTCTGGGAAGGGACACGGTGACCAAGGCAACAACTCTTATAAGGTCAAATATTTCATTGGGGCTGCTTACAGTTTCAGAAGCACGGTACACTATCACCATGGTACAAAGCATGGCAGCGTGCTGGCATACATGGTGCTGGACAACCAAGACTTCTATCTCTTGACTGGTAGGCATCAAAAGATGACTAGTTTCTGTAGGGAGCCAGGAATAAGCTTTCTTTCAGACAGGGCAGAGCTTGAGCATGGGATTTTCAAAGTCCACCCCTATAGTGACACACTTCTTCAAACAAGGCTACAATCTGGGCCAAATATATTCAAACCACCACAGTAAATATGAATTCTAAAGTAGATAATTTAATTCAGAATTAAATAAATTCCTGAATGGCTTTTCTATGTTAAGCATTAAAGCATTTGTTTAGATAGCTGATACTATTTAATATGTGTAACGATGGTTCAATCACCTATTGAACAGAGCTTTGGAGAATGACCACTGTATGTTCTGTATTTGCCATCAGTGAAATTATTTCATGAAATTACTTGCCTAGAGGATTTTGTCATTTTGCCTCAAGGTATATATGTGAAAATCAACTATTAGAGTCTTATGTTGTATAGAAGGATGTTACACAGAAGAAATGGGAAGAAAGAAAAACATTTCCATGAGGAAATGCAACATGAATCAAGAGTAGGAGTTAGATTAGTATAGAGGAAGGTCAACAGGGCACAGTAGGAGAAAGGGCACCTCAGGAAGGATGGGAGAAGGGTCCAAAGAGATCTGGTTCAGAGAACTAATTGTATTTAGATTCTTTTAGAAACTGGCTCAGCACACCTGGTTTGAACTGTTGGGGTGCTTAATGTTAACAACAGTGCTTCGTCCTGAGCTGGATGAGAAGCCACAGAAATTTTTGAAGCACAGAAAAGGCTTAAAGATGTCTACCATTAAGAGATATAATGATGGAAGATGTTCAGATGATACATAAGATGAGTAAGAAACTAGAGAGGAATTAAAAAAATACCACAAGACCATAAAAATTAGAGTTCTCTATTCATACATATGAAGAAATTTCATATAAGGAACTGTCTCACACATTCGAGAGGTCTCATGATCTGTAGTCTATAAACACAAATCCAGTCAACTCATGATCTATTTCCAGTCCAGGGCCCAGACCTGAAATCCAAAGATTTAGCAGTTTTGGTTCTTCTCTGGAGACCAGTATCCTCAAGATTAAAACTAAATGGGGCTTCTATTCAAATCCGAAGACATAAAAAAGAAAGAGGTGTCATGGGTGGGGGTAGTGAGGCCTAGAGGTGTGATCTTTCACCTGAAAGAAGACTAATCATTCTGTTCTGCTCTAGCAGGTTAGATGGGCCTACTACTGTCAGGGAGGACAATGTACTTGCATCAGTCTGATGTTGAGCTTATCTAAGAGTCCTCACAAAAGCAGTGAGAAAAGGGTTCAAATAAATGGCATGGTCTCATGACCCAGTCAAGGTAGCACAAAAATCAATCAGCACAATCCTGAAATCAAAATGATGTGTGTGTGTATGTGTGTGTGTGTGTGTGTGTGTGTGTGTGTGTACACACACATATATATGCTTTCATACACTCACACATACACATATATTTGTCTGAAAGCAAATAAGTTTCATACATGATTGTCAAATCTGAAGGTCAATAATCTGTCAAGTGATGTCAGAGACCTCTGTAGAACACTTCAGAGGTTTCCTGATTGTGAAAGGTAGTGCCATCCCTGTGCTTCAAACTAACACTGAGCAGAGGTGTTTGCAAGACTAGTTTCATATGGTTATTATAAACATAGAATTAGAAAACCTTGTTAATAAATTTTAATGAGATTATTATTCTATTGAAACTTCCTTTATCTGATTAAATAAAAAAGAACATTCAGCACTAAGATAAATTCTATTTTCTTTTTTAAAAGAATATATGAAATCAATGTTGCACTTATGCTTTATGCTGTCATTCATTATATGTTCAAGAAATTAACATAGTGATACTAAAATATTTAGTATATTTTCAAATGGCATTTAAAATATTTAATTTTTATGTATGTCTGTATTTCTATGAATGAATGTGCACATCTTCTTTTAGTTGTCTGCAGAGGCCAGCACTCTGAAATTAACACAAGTAATAGGAATTGTAATTGGTGCCTTTGGGATTGGAAAGAACTCTTAACCACTGAGATACCTCTCCAGCCCCTCAGGTTGACTTTTTTTTGTCACATAGCATATTTTGTCAGTATGCTGCATAACTTTATGTCCTATTGATACAAACTAAAGTCACCTGAGCAAGAAACCTCAATTAAGAAAATACCTCAGTAATATTGGGCTGCAGGCAAATTTGTAGGGCATTTTCTTATGTGATGATTGATGAGGAAGGACCCAGACTACTGTGGGTGTGCTGTTCCTGGGCTGGTGGCCCTGGATTCTAGAAGAAAGCAGGCTAGGAAAGTCAGGAGAAGCAAGCCAGTAAGTAGCACTCTTCTGTGGTCTCTACATTAGCTCCTGACTCCAGATTCCTGCCAGCTTTGAGTTCCTATCCTGACGTCTTTTAGTAATGTACTAAGATGTGGAACTTTAAGCCAAATAAACCTTTTCCTTCCCAAGTTGCTTTGGCCATGATTTTTTTAAAAAAAAAACAGCAATAGTAATTGTAACCAGGACACTCAGTATTCTGTATCATCTCAAATAAGTATTAGGAAACAGTAATAATAACCCCACTTAATGGGAAAAGCAATCAATAAGAAATAATTATAAATTAAAGAATTAATTAAAAAGCTAATCACCTTTGGTTATACATGTCTGTGCTTGTAAAAATAACATTGCTGTACTAGATTTGCTATATGTATATTTTAAAAGGCAATCACTACATAGTTTTTTATATAATTATCTTGATATACAAGTATTTGTTATATTATCAAATATGCTCACTATAATTAAAAAAAACAGCAAACGGGAAACTTGATATCAGTTACTCATTTACTACTTACATTATAAATGTATGGAAACTTGGCCCAACTAGATGACTTCTCTGGTGAAGGTACCTACCTATCAGTAAGACTGACAACTTGATTTTTATCATCTGTGGGATACTTTATGACATCCACAATCATGCATGGCTCATGTACACACACACACACACACACACACACACACACACACATTTTGTAGAGAGAATCTCTTTTGTACTTAATGGAAGCATCAACTGTCACACCTGGCCAATGAAGTAAGGCAGGAAATAGGAGGTGGGACTTCTGGTAAGGAGTGAGAATTTCTGGGTAGAGTAGGGAGCAAGAAGAGATTTGCACCAAACTCTGAAGAGAAAAATGCATGGAACTGAGTACGCCTAACCAGCCATGTTGCATTTAAAATAGGATAAATGGGTTAATTAAGTTACAAGCTAGTTGGGGAACAAGCTTATGGTCTAGGCATTTATTTTTATATAATTAAGTGTCAGGCTTGTTATTTCTGGAACTGGGAAGCAGGTGAAAACGTCTGCAGTTAAGAAAGTCATGTTGAGGCCCACCTCCACATACACAAGCATGCCATTGCTCAAATGTTCCCCAAAATGTACCACACACATTCCTAAGAAAACATTAGCATAAGCATCCAAATAAACACACACTCACATGCCCATGCACACACACATGCCCCATGCAATCACACACACCTGCACACATAGACACACAAGCATGCTATGGAATATGCATGCATATCAGTGTACAGATATACACTAAAAAAATAAAGTTTTTAGGAAATAAAACCCTTTACAAAATGTATGGAATCAGTGCATAAATTCATTGGCATGGAGGTGAGAAGGATTTCCTAAGCAGAAGTCCAATGGCTCAGGCTTTAAGAACAAGAATTGATAAATGGGACCTACTGAAGCTAAAAGGCTTCTTTAAGGCAAAGGACATAGTTGATTGGGTACTTTTTTAAGAGACTGTTTCCGGTAAAAGCAGATCAGACTTTATAAACATCATGAACATAAACTACTAGTCTTTAAGCAAAGCTATAATATAAATTCTTCACAAGTTCAAAATAAACAACTTAGTCAAATGACTTTTCTTTTTGCTGGGTTTACTTGTATAAAAAAAAACCTAGCCCTTTTTCTTTTTAAAATATTGCTTTTAGGAACATCCACTTATTTGATGAAAATGCAGGAATATAAATCACACATTTTTCATAAATACACAATGGATTCATGCAATTTTTTGAAGATTCATATTGATTATTTGGTAATTTCACATGATCAGTCCTGAGGAAGAAGAAGAGAAGGAAGAGGAGAGTAGGAGGACAAGGAGGACGTCGAGGAGGATGAGGAGAATGAGTAGGATGAGGAAGAGTTAGAGAAATAAGAAGAAAGTCTAATTTGTATTGTCAGCATAATCATTGTTGCATGGTTCTGGTAGCCAGTCCTTTAAAGAAAATTGAGTCTGTCTCACCCACACCCCTACCAGAACCATCAATTGTGGAGAACTACACTTGACCATCCTCACAATAATTTTCATGAATTCTCTTCTAGGGCTTTCTCTTTAGGCTGTAACTTTGTTGATAGAATAGGGGTTATAATGGGAGCCTTCTATGTCCATCCTTATCAACTGTGAGTCTGTATCATTCAGACCATGACAAAAGTAGATATTTTGCCCTTGAAAGTCAGAAGGGGCAGGTATCATTGATTTAGACCTTGTTTCTGATGACCACAGACACCCACATGGTCTCCGTCATCAGCATATGTCCCTGACCTTAGCATGTCCTCCAGTTAGGTAATACATGAACATCAAGACATCCCTCTGCTGCTGCATGGGTCATGGACAGCACCAGTCTTAAGCAGATACACAGGAAGACATCTGCCTCTGGTGGTGACCATGGGCCTGGCCCTTGGAAGCAGCATGGCATAGGCATCTCTAATAATATTACACAACATGACCAGCAGTACATAGTGAATATCTTAGCAGGCCTTTGGAAAAAGAGGAAAGAATATATTTTATTATGCCCCATTAAGATTTTAATCTTGCAGAAAACAATAATAGCAGACAGGAAAGTAAGATATTTTAGTAAGATCAATAATAGTTATTGGGTTTTCAAGTTATTAAGTTTAAAAGAGATAATATTGAGCCAGCAAACCATTTTACAATTTCAAAATAATCTAAGATTTAAAAATAAAAACTTATAGTTTAATGATTTGATGAAATTAATAGAATACTTTTCACAAAGAAAAAGGCAAAGCAGTAGATTTTTTAAACTATATTAGCATTTCCAATATGCTGAATCTCACAAATTGAATATAAGGAGACTCATTTTTAAACTTAACCTCTTCCATTACAGTTTATTGTTTCCTGTGTGTGGACATTTCTAAATCTTATATATGCCTTAAATAGTCTTAAATTTAAATGCTACTCATTCACATTTAAGACACTGAAGCTTGACAATGTATTGGAAATCTAAGCTTTTACCATGCTTGTAGAGGAATTTTAATCCAGCAGCATGGCAACTCTGACAAGGGATCAAAAGAAAGACCTTCTAGGTCTGCCTGATCTGCCTGAGATGACAGACCTTGCATCCTTCTGCCTGGAATACAAATGTGCTCTTAGTACACAGTTTTAATCCCTAGCAGTGGAAGTAAGTTCAGTTTGTAGAAGGAAGCATCCATGTTGGAAAGTCACATTTAATTGAGGGACAGATATAGTAAGGAATTAGCAATTAGAGAAAGATTTGACAGATTGAGTCAGATAGCCTATGCCCACCTCTCACTAGGAGAGTGAGAGCTAGAGGCAGGGGTAGGGGAGAAGGGGAGAGGAAGTGATGGAGAGGTAGTGTGGTGCGCAGTGCTTGGTATGTGTGTATGGTAGTATTACTGGGGACAGTTTTACAAAAACAAGATGGAGAGAGAACAAGAGATACACAGAAGAAGACAGAACAAGCCAGAGAATGAGAAGGAGCCAGAAGATTAGAACATTATTGCCAAAGTTAGTAAGAGTCAAGGCAGAGAATTTCAGCCGCAAGAAGCCAGATTGAATCAATTAATTTGGAAATTAGCTTGTATCTTCCAGGTCTAGGCCTGGAGAGAGTTAGCACACAGAAGAAAACGCTCTGGGCTCACTCGGCTTGGGCATCATTTCATCTGAGAATTAAAACTTAACATTTATAAATAGAGATATAATGGTGTTCTGAGCACGTGATGCAGATCTGTAAACAAAGCCATGTCAGAGGCCGAGGCAGGAGGATTAAAACTGAGACCCTAAAAATTTCATGAATTCATTGTTGGTAATTGCTGAGCACTATTCCATTGTGTAAATATACCACATTTTTCTGTATCCATTCCTCCATTAAGAAACATCTGTGTTCTTGCCAGCTTCTGGCTATTATAAATAAGGCTACTATGAACATAGTGGAGCATGTGTCCAATATTTAGGCAAATGGTTAGAACTGGAAAATATCATCAGAAGTGAGGTAACAGAATCACAAAAGAGTACACATGGAATGCAGTCACTGATAAGTGGATATTAATTAGCCCAGAAGCTCTGAATACTCAAGACACAGTTAACATATCAAATGATTCCCAAGAAGAAGGAAGGAGAGGGTCCTGGTCCTGGAAAGGCTTGATCCAACATTGTAGGGGATTACCAGGACAAAGAAGTAGGAGGGGGATGATTGGGGAATGGACGGAGGGAAGAGGGTTTATGAGACTTTTGGGGAGGGGGAAACCGGGAAAGGGGAAAGCATTTGGAATGTAAACAAAGAATATAGAAAATAATTATTTTCGAAAACAATAAAAAACAAAAAACTGAGACCCTGACTGTCGTAAAATGTAAAAAACTGGTACAAGGACACAGCACAGTGGTAGACTGCTGGGTTTAAGTCCTAGAAATGAAGAAAGAAGCGCAGGTGATGACAAAGCAAGCAATCTTCCTATAGCAGAGACCTGGGGAGAGCTGCTCAATGCCAGGAGTATTGACACGCTTTTCCATAGAACATCTTCTAACATCCTTCTCCAATTTAAGACAGAAATCATCACTTCTACTTCTCAGATACTGACATGTTATGAATCTTTTGCAAGATAACAGGATAAGGCAAATCCCAAGCAGAAGTTCATGGCTAAAGAGAAACAGATATAATGCTTTGGGAAACGATTCATAGCTCAAGAGACATAGTTTTGATGCTTTGAAAACCCGTATCCACTGTCCTTCTATTCATTTTCCATCCTCCTTGTACTTGACCCTTTAGTGAGGCCCAGGTTTTTATAACCACTCATGCAAACTCATCATTCACTTTAAAATTATGCTTTTATTTTTTTAAAGATGTATTTGTTTTTGCTTCATAAGTATGAGTGTTTTAAGGTATGCATGCAAGTATACTTCACCTATGCCTGGTGCTCACAAACAGAGCTAACAGCTTGGACCTGAAGTTACCAATTGTCTTAAGTTGCCACCATACTGGAAACTAAACTCACTCTCTCTATAAGAGCAGCACATACTCTTAACCGCAGAACCATCTCTCAAGCCCCAGAAATTCCTACTTCCAATATTCTATTTTCTGTTGTTTTAACAAAATAGTAACCATCACAGGTACAGATTACAAAAGATTAAAGGAATCAACTATGAAATATGAGGCAATAATAACAAAGTGTCAATGCTTAATTCTGGTAAGGAATACTAACATATAATTTGAGTAGAGAAAGTGATTTTGTGTGTGTGTGTGTGTGTGTGTGTGTGTGTGTGTGTGCGCGCATACATTAATGCAATTACTGCCTTCTCTCCTCACTTCCTGCCTTGTTCCTTTCTTTTTTGTCCCATTTATATCATCTCCCTCTCTCCTAACAAATTCTACTCTCCTCTTTTTTTCTCACCTTCTTCCCTCTCCCCGTTTTGTTGCATGGGTCAGCCTTGAAATCAAAGTGCTAAGCCTTCCTTGTCTCCTAAGGTCTTGGAATTAAAGGCTAGCATCGCTGTTCCCAGTATATACTTCTCCCTTCTCTATATTACTACCTACCTAGTACATGTTTACCAAATTTCGTGTATAAAATCCTTCCTGATAATGAGATTTGATATATGGATGCCATTGTTATATCCATTGACCTAACCAGATCAATGCTTGATTTAAAACATTGACCCTTGTTAAAATCATTGATATATTTATTTTTAACAAATAGGGGAACATAGAAAAAGAAAAACCTGTTGTTAGAGTACTGGAAGTGTTTTTCTCTAAGGTAACATCAGAGATTTTGATAGGAGCATATTTGAATAACAGAGTTTGGGTATTTTATTGGTATAAACACATGTTCAGTTATGTCAGCCTGCAGTTTGAAAAACACATCTTTAAGAAATATAAGCTTAATGCATACTTTTAAAACACTGGCAGAAAATAATGGATGAAAAAGCACCTATGATAAGATGCAATCATGGTTTTTAACATTAGTATATATGCTATTTGCATTTTAAAACAGCAAAATTGAGAGCAAATTCTTTATAGAGCTCAATATAATACCTCTCTAAAGGTATAAATGAAAATGACATCTAGGGGGTCATAGTAAGGGGAGTGACAGAAGCTTGAGTCCATAAAAGTACAAGGTAATGCCAGGAGCTTGAAAATACAGCTGAGCTAGAAAAAACAAAGCAGTCTTGGCTTAGCTGATTTCTAACATGCAAAAGACAGACATAAAACTCTGTAGTAAGCCCAAGTACAGAGGAACCAGCCCACCAGAAAGCAAATTTCCCCAACTGTATTCAACCTATTAACACAAATATCCAATGCTTTTGTTGAAAATTCTATAGAACGTTAAACTAGGTTTACTTGGGAAACCATTAAAAAGTTCACACTAGTTTTTCTTCCATATTTGAATGCCTCATTATACTCAAAGCACATCATACCACAATAACACCTAAACACACTCCCGGACATTCACAAAATTTTGGCACTTGTATTGTCTTGTATGTATTATTTTGTAGTAAGCCTAGGGCCTGTCTACCCCACACAAGCATTTTATTTTTCCGTGGCACCTCCCCTGCTCTGAAAATTACTCTTAGACACAAGAACTTCCATCATTATTCAACAAACTCAAGGTAGTACTCTCCTCCAACCACATTGTTAGCTTAATTTCCTACCTCAACCCCTGCCATATCCTTCTCTACGACTTCTGATATGTCTAAGATAACTTGAGTGGATTACATACCATCATACCTGAATGCAGAAATGGTATTTTGTTAATAAGAAATTCCCAAACCCCAGTTCCATCTCCGTTGCAAAGGCTACTTTTGTCTAAAAGGCTACTTTGTTAATATGTCTTGCTCCACAACAGCATCTCTGCTGCCCAGTGGGTACATTACTCTTACATCACTACTTTCTTTTCTTTTTTTTTTTTACAATTTTTTTTATTTTCTATATTCTTTGTTTACATTCCAAAGGCTTTCCCCTTTCCCCGTTCTCCCCCTCACCATCCTTTTCCACAACCGTGGCTCCATTCCACAATCTGTGTCCAAGAAATTCAGAATTTACTTTTTATTCCTTCTTCTGGGTTTAGTTATGAAACACATGAATTAGCCATATGTGTTTGTTGCATGCTGGATACATGCCTCAGGGACAAAATGTGTGTCTCACATGTGTGAGGCCTTAGGATCAACTGTAGCTTCTAACATATCGAGCCCAGGTACTTTTGGTCTTCCTTTGTTATCAGTCCTTCGTTAGCAGCCAGCGGGCTCCATTTCCTAAGAGACTAATGGAAATTATTACCATCATCCTTTATAACTTGACCTATTAATATGCCAATACACATTAAATTAGCATTACAACCTTTGAAATTTGTAGTAGTTTATGATTTTTAAGGTATGACTGTGGCTACCAAGGCTAGTTCTAAGATTCTAAGCTGCTATCATGATGCAGAATTAGAAAGCAATTGTATGCAGGGGAATCCTCTGGGTATATGCCCAGGAGTGGTATGCCAGGGTCCTCTGGAAGTGTCATGCCCAATTTTCTGAGGAACCGCCAGACTGATTTCCAGAGTGGTTGTACCATCTTGCAGTCCCACCAACAGTGTAGGAGTGTTCCTCTTTCTCCACATCCTCACCAGCACCTGTTGTCTCTTGAGTTTTTAATCTTAGCCATTCTGACTGGTGTGAGGTGGAATCTCAGGGTTGTTTTGATTTGCATTTCCCTGATGTTCATAGCAGCCTTATTTATAATATCCAGAAGTTGGAAGGAGCCCAGATGTCCCTCAAAGGAAGAATGGATACAGAAAATGTGGTATATTTATAAAATGGAATACTACTCAGCAATTAAAAATAATGAATTCATGCAATTTGTAGGCAAATGGTTGGATCTGGAAAATATCATCCTAAGTGAGTCAACCCAATCACAAAGGAATTCACATGAAATGCAATCACTGATATAAGTGGATATTAATGAGCCGAAGCTCTGAATACTCAAGGCACAATTAGCAAGTCAAAAGATTCCCAAGAAGAAGGAAGGAGAGGACCCTGGTCCTGAAAGGACTGGATCCAGTTTGGTAGGAGAGTACCGGAATAGAGCAGAGAAATAGTGGGGTGGTGATTGGGGAATAGGTGGGAGTGGGGGGGTGAGTGGGGTGGGGTGGAAGAGGACATATGGGACATATGGTGAGGGGGGAACTGGGAAAGGGGAAAGCCTTCGGAGTGTAAACAAAGAATATAGAAAATTTTAAAAAATTGTAAAAAAATAAATAAATAAAGGTGTGAGCCACCGTGTCTAGCCAAAAAAAAAAAAAAAAAGAATTGGAAAGCAATGCTTGTAAGAGAATTATATTTTAAATTTAAATTATTTTCATGTTTTTATACTATATATGTATGTAAAACCTGCTGAGTCTGAGTCTGCTTTTGTTGGATATACACAAATACTCGGGAGAAGATAATTCTTCTCTGCATAGCATGACTAGTTGACTGCAGTTTCTGTCTTGTCAGGGGAATCAGGGACAAACACAAGTAGACATATACATAGATAGCAACAAATAACGAGGAATCCAGCCCCAATGATATATCTATATTTCAGCCCAGGCAGTATTGCTCAGGGAACGTCTTGAAAGAGGGACCAGAAGGGCTATAAAGCCTAGAGTGCCAGAATGTGTTCTATGAAGTAGTCTCTCTAAAAATGGCTGCATAAACCAGATCATAACAATGGCAATAGGAAAGGACATGTTAACGTGGACAGGAAGTTTATCATGATTGTTATTGGCATTATTATTATTAAAATTCATATGAAATTAACTCTATTATTATATTCATTTGCCCTATCCCTTTTCAAAGTTTATTTATTCTGATGGTTTGATAACTCATGTGAAGTCAGTGATACAATGAATACATAGTTTGGGGCCATTCTGAAGCTACATCCTCCAAAAACGTATTTCCCTAGCAACTATCCACCGCTAACTGTAAGTTCATACCAGCAAAGGGTGGGAACCTAGAGATTATATGTCTCTACTATGCTGAGGTTTTTGGTGGACTTGATTTTATGCAGATTGTGGACAGGGAAGCACAGTGGCTGAGTGTCATGGCTGATAGCCATATCACATGAAGAGAACAGGGCTCCATACTTCCTCTCCCCTTAGTCTGATGTGTATATGTTTCAAATTTTCTCATGCATAATCTATTGACAGACATACAGGTTGATTAAATTTTCTAACTATTGTCCATAGTGAATCAATGAATATGGATGTGATCGTTTTCCTGTAGTTTATAGGGCATAGTCTTAGAAATAACACAGCTAGGTCATAACAGACTTATATTTATATATTGTTTTAATTTTAAAAATTAAAATTATGTCATGTATTACACTCTGAATGCAGTGTCCCCTCATCTTCTCTCCCTGTTTTCCCCCAACCCTCTCTCCTATCCATTCCTCCTTTCTTTCCCTTCAGAAAAGGGCAGGCTTCCCAGGGATAGCAACCAAACATAGCATATCAAGTTTCAATAAGACCAGTCATGTCTCCTCATAAGCAGCCCTGAAGGAGGACATGGGTCACAAAAGCAGGCAAAGAGTCAGAGACAGCTCTGGCACTTACCATTAGGATTTCCATATGAAGACAAAGCTACACAACACTAACATATAAGCAGAGAACCTAGGTAAGGACTCTACAGTCCTAGGTAAGGACTCCTGATTATCTGTTTAGTGATCCCCCAGTGAATCCAGGTTGACAATTCTATTTCTTGTTTTTTTGAAAAAATTCTCCAGACTGATCACCACCATGAAGGGTGGTATACTAGTTTATATTCATTCAGAGTGTAGGAGTTTTACTTTTACCATATGTAGGCCAACATTTCAACATTTCTTTCTTTTTTTATTAGATATATTCTTTATTTACATTTCAAATGATTTCCTGCTTCTCCCCTCCCTGAAAGCCCCATAAGCTGTCTTCCCTCTCCCTGTTCCCCAATCAACCCCCTCCGCTTCCCTGTCCTGGTATTCCCCTACACTGCTGCATTGAGCCTTTCTAGGACCACTGGCCTCTCCTTCCTCCTTCATGGACATCATTCAATATGTGAATTGTGTCTTGGATTTTACGAGCTTCTGGGCTAATATCCACTTATCAGTGAGTGCATACCATGTGTGCTCTTTTATGATTGGCTTACCTCACTTAGGATATTTTCCAATTCCACCCATTTGCCCAAGAATTTTATTTCTGTCATTTGTTTTCATGATTATGGACATACTGACTGGGTTGAGATAGAATCTTACACTAGTTTTAATCTGGAAGTTTTTTGTACGGCATTTCTGTAAAGTCCATTTATATGGATTTTAATACAATATGAATAATCAATAGCAATCATATCCAAATATTAAACTTTAAGGACTTTTTTCTTTTAATAAAACTTCCCCTTCTATATCTAATGAGACCGTGAGATACTAGGTAGGGCAAGGCATCCTCTTGAACTGTTCCTGCGAAAACTGGCTGATTCAAAGGACTTTTCTGCTTCTGGAAGTGAAGTGTAGTGACCAAGCAAACTATATGTTTGCCACACCTGAAGCTGGACAGTGAAGACCTTTCCAAACCTACCAGGTGGAGAATTATTTTCATGTTCCCTAAAGAGAGAATGGTGTCTTGGCAAGCCAACTAGCTTATATGTCTGTCAAACATACAGAACTCTGGCTGCTTGCTCCAACTCAACAGCTATCTAGACAGAAGAAATCCTTTTTGAGCAACATTTGATGGCTGTTCCTCGGAAAACTGGGCATAATAATACCAGAAGACCCTGATATTCCACTCCTGGGCATATACCTAGAGGATTCTCCAGCATGTAATAAGGACACATGCTCCACTATGTTCATAGCAGCCTTATTTATAATAGCCAAGAGCTGGAAAAAACCCAGATGTCCTTCAATGGAGGAATGGATACAGAAATGTGGTATATTTATACAATGGAGTACTATTCAGCCATTAAAAACAATGAGTTCATGAAATTCTTAGACAAATGGATGAAATGGGAGAATATCATTCTAAGTGAGGTAACCCAATCACAAAAGAACACTCATGGTATGTACTCACTGATATGTGGATGTGAGTCTAGAAGCTTGGATTAGCATATCTCAAAAGGAGAAGATAAAATGCTGGTAAAACATGAGGGAATGGGAAAAACATGAAGCTAGAAAGCCTTTTAATAGTCTGTATTAATACTTAAACATGAAGATCATATTATTAATCAACCTTGCTTCTGGATACATCAGGACCACAGGATACAGCTGTCCAGTTTATGTGTTAACCACCCATGGTGGGGTATCATTCACATTGGTCAGGGAGGATGCAGAGAATGAAGTTCGCTGAGTATTGCAAATATCCTAAGTTCAAATAAATGTAGCATTTATAACAAAGCAAGATAGTGAACTGAAGGTAACATTAGAAATTACATAATTCATATATTTAATTAAGATAGAAGGCCACATATATTTCTAAATGAAAGGATGAAACATTAGGAATATGTTACATGTCTTTGATGGAAGCAATTTATGATGTTCGTGAATTATTGAAATCATATAAGAGTAAAAACAACCAGTTATACATAAGTTCAGTGGTTTCTTATATTGTTTCTTTAGTAATTCTGTCTTGATCATCAGTGAGAATTTTTCCCTGACCTCTCATAATTCAATATTCTGAATCCAGAAAAGAAATGGCTGTTTCCATCTGTTCTGGGTAGAGTGAGCAATTCTTGGTTAAGTTCATGAATGGTAATGAATTTGCACATTCCAGTATGTGCTTCACCAAATTTTGGGTTATGATATATTTGTCCAGGATCGGGGCCTTGACAGAAAGCTCTGCGCATGCCCATCTTATTTTATAAGGGCCCTGGGAACGCAGGCTTGCCCCTCTTTGATTTTACTCCATATTTCTGCCCTATAAACACAGTAGAGTAAGTTTGTGTTTCAAAAAAATTTCATATTCGGGCCAAATATGGGATAACTTCAGTAAATGAGCACGGCAGAGTTTATAGAATGGGTTTTGCACGGAAGACTTAGTTGACCCAACTTTTTTGGATACCTTTGGAATTTTATCAGAAGCAAAGAGAAAGCAATTCTTGCAGCATCAGCAAAGTGGCTTACCACAGATAACTGTTACATTTAATTTGTGTTCCATGCATACCAAACTTAAAAAAAAAAAAAAAAAAACCATGAGCCTCAAGACTATGGAAGATTTTCTATCAAATAACGAAGAGAGCAGAGAGACAAAAGGAAGCAGGCCTGAAAAGAAGACTCGGGGGTAGGTTGCAAACTCTCAAGTTAAAGGTAGAAGAATTTTCCTACTGAGGTAACAGTTCCCCTTCCTGCAGAAGAAGAAGAAGAAAAAAGCCTAAGAAAAATTCCAGACAGGCTGAGAAATCAGCCGACAAACCTCATTATTGATGGCGTCAGGTGGTAGATCAATGTTGCAGGAAAATCAATGGTAAAAATATTTTTAGTGGTGCATACAGATGAATCACCTCAGCAGTCATTCTTCATGGAAACCACAAAGGTCTGCAGCCACCCTGAGAGCTAGTTCCTAGGAGGCAAGAACTTACCTGGTGTTTTCCAGATACCAATTATTCCTGTGCAATTTTATATTTTGGAGAATATGTAACTATTTGCTACAAGAGGCCAAGTTATGGAAAGGTGGTAGGGAAAAAGTAAATTAGAAAGAGAGAAAGAAAAGCAGGGAAGAAGAAAAGAAGGCAAACTTAAATATTCCATGGACAATGGAATGTGATGTTTTGTATAAAACATTTAATGGATATTGGTAATCTCTGTGCACCCATCTAATAGTTTTAAAGAAAAATGTTGGAACCCATACCTAAATATGGATATCAATGTCTAATTTAAAGAGAGTATATAAGAATGTTTAGAAGTGTATCAAATGTTGAAGTTCTATAACAAATATCAATAATAAAAATGTTTGTTTAAAATAGATAAGGACAGTGGGATGATTTGATAGAATCAGCCTGGGATATAGCCTCTTGCCCAATCTTTCTTTGTATATAATCAGTTAATCAGATTGAAGTACTTCCCTGCCTCAACTGTCCCAGCAATAAAACAAAGAAAGAAAACCCAAAAACTTATCCCTAGGTAAAATTCAGAGTTCAAGCAAGAGCACCACCAGGGTTGGACTTACTCCCTTTGAAGAGAAAGTGGTCGCTTGAGTTATGAAGCCCAAAGTATTAACTTGTGAATACGTGTAGAGCAGCAAGGGCAATACAGTGTGTTGAATGTTTTCGCAGTGTCTTCAAGAATCCACAGGGTGCTCTCATTTAACAGTGTGTTGTTTTTATATCAGTATTCTATCAGTATAATAATTTTTTCCTTTCTCTCTCCCTCCCTCCCTTCCTCTCCTTCCTTCATTCCTTTCTTCCCCTGGTACTGGAATGATCTTAATATCCAGAATCCCATATATGTTAGGCAAATTTTTTTAACCAAGCATAAACTTCATTTGCAAGACATTAAAAATTCATTTACAAAGCATTAAAATTCTACATAACATGGTCTTCAACTGATACTTCTTTGCTATCTTTTTCCTTTTTTTCTTCTGTGTTCTTCAGTATAGATAATATGTCTTTTTGTCGCTCCTTTAAAATACTGGATACTTCCATGCCTTGATCTCTCGTTCACCATTTTACTCTGTTGTCATTTTTTTGGCTCATGATCACTCTTTCCATTCAAATCGCTGAATACCCCTCTTTCTAAACATCAATGATTTTCATTCTCTGGAATTATCTCTTACTCTACTGGCCCAATTAACAGATACCCACCCAATTTCCTCGAGAAGATTGTGTATATTTACAATAATCAATTTACTTCAAAATTGCTTATATACCTTGCACAGCACATAGTGTCTAATGATAATAAATAGTTGTTAAATAATTAAATGTTTCTCAAGGTCCAAGAGCAATATATAATAATTTATCAGTGATTTGTTAACAGCTGAACTATGATAAGAGCATTGTTTTGCTAACCATAATAAACACAGACTACCCTGAATATGCCATACACTGTTCCAAACATTTTGGAAATTTGATTTCATAGGACTACCATCTGATATTAGAAAGGAGGAAACATCCATGCAGAGGGTATGCTTTCTGAAAAATTGTTCTTGATCACAGTGCTGCAGACTCTCAAAGGTGAATATTTTATACAGAAAGCACAAGCAATCTAAGAAAGCTTCTTAATAGATAACATCCTTTTCTTTCTGAATATTATAGTTAAATTTGCCTTTATATTGTAAACAAACCAAGTAGGAGTAAAGGATATTAGACCAAAGCATAGTTCATTTGAAAGACCTCGTATAATGATAAGCTTGGAAATACTATCAGACTTCACCAGTGAATTACTATGAATTATCAGAGAACAGAAGAGTTATTTCTATGAGCAGAAATCCTTTGCAGAAACAGTTTTCACATTCCAAACAAAAAGAAAGGGAGTTCTCATAGAATGCCCATGTAAGCCCAGTATCCTTCCTCACCAGGCCCTGCACTTGTGACTAATCTTAGAAAGGTGAAGGTTTCAAACCTGATTTTTAACAGAAGCAGGTGCAAACAGAGGGTACCTTTTAAGGACTAATCGCCTAAGGGTTTTTTTTAAATGGGACACACTTTACCTCTAGAAAAAGAAATAACTGCTAGGAGAAGGAAAATTAGTCCCTCTCTGAGGGGACTAACAAGGGGACTAATGAGGGACTAACAAGTCCTTCATTAATAGTCTACAGCAGAGTGGTCAGCCTTGAAATCATATATCTCCCACCAACAAAAGTGGACTCAGAAAACTGAATTACTATATATTTGTGCATACATATACAACATACACATACATACATATATGTTTGTTTGGTCGTGTGTGTGTGTGTGTGTGTGTGTGTGTGTGTGTGTATGTGTGTGTGACCAAAATAGTCAAATAAAAAGTGTCTATCAGTTTGAGAATTAGGGGGATATGGGAGAGGTTTATGGGAGGGGTTATTTGTGAGGAGTTGAAGAGATGAAAGTATCCCCTGAAAGTGATCTAATTGTGCTTCAATTAAAAATATGTTACAAAAATAAATTTGTTTTACCCATATGAAAATCAAGGAATATATACTATATGTGTGTGTGTGTGTGTGTGTGTGTGTGTGTGTGTGTGTGATAAAAAAAGTTGTAAAGTAGAAAGAAAGAAAACATCATTAGCTTTTTTTGATATTTTTAGTATTTAAACTATAATCTGGGATATTTATGCAATTTTGATGGGCAGAAAATTTGCTTGTTTTTTTTTTTTAAAGTAACTGAGAATTTTGGCTTAGAACTTAGTCTCACCACTCAATCCTAAAAATGCAAAACTTCATGAGCTAAAATTATGATTTTGGATTCTACCAGAAAAGTGTAGTCATAGGAAAACATCGTCTTCAATCTGGAAAGGCGGTTAGGTGGGCTTCGGGATCCGTAGTACCCCAGAGTAGACACCTACAAATAGAACTCTCTCCAGGAAGCAGTTCCCGGATTTGAAAGTTTCATCTAGAATTAAAGCAGTTGAGTTTCTGTCTGATGAAAGCTGTCACAGGTCTATGAGATTTGCCCTCTAGAAGCTCCAGGTTTTCACAGCGGATACTGGAAGAAAATACACCTAAGTGCTTCTGCATGAGAAAGAAAAATATAATAATTTATTTATATATATTATCTTTCTTTTGGTGATCATGAACTTAACCTCAAGCACCTCTCAGTTTTTCATATCTGAGCAGGATGATGAGAATAACTGAAGTTGAGTATTCCTCTACTTGAGGAGATTAAAATCAAAACAAGAAAATCAAATAAAATGAAAATTTAGGCATTGGGAACATAGTTTCTTGCAAAGATTAAACTGAGGAAATTTTTTTGTACATTTCAAAAAATATTTTTATTTTTCTAAAGCATAGAAGAATAGAACATTTTCCACTCTCATCCCCCTAACATCATGTTGGTCAAGGGCTGTATAGTGTAGCTGTTTCTATCTCTAGACCATGCCTGAACACCCAGAGTGAGCAAAAAAGAAAGACAAAGACTCCAGATCACAGAATTCCCTATGACAGCACATCCCTCGTGGCATGAAGATCTTACATTAGGCTCCATTTCATAAAGTTTCTTCTATTTCATTGTGTCACAGTGTGTGTACCAAACTTTTAACAACTGGGCATTTAAGGAACATTTCTCAAAAAATAGCAGAGGGAAAACACTATAGATCAGAGACTCCTATCTATATACAGAATTTGAAAGTGTCAAAATCAAAATGTAACCTAGGATAACCAAACAACCACAAAAACAAAAACTAATCAGGGATGGGTATGTACCAGACATTTGTCTAATATGAACAAGGCTCTGCATGGACTATGAAATACTGAAAGAATTAAGAGGCTATGATACATATTTCCAGTTGATTCCACAAAAAATAATTTCTTAATTAATTATAATGAGAGAACAATGCTTCAAGAAATAAGAGTAAGGAATTGAAATTGTTCTGTCATTTTAAGTTACTCACATTACCTAATATCCAGTATGGTGCTTTTTGAAAATAATATTGATTCCATTCCCATCTAAAACTAAGCATTGTGGATCATTATTCTTTTGGATTTGTAAATTATCACAACATGGTAATTTTTTGGTAACTATCCCATTGTAATCTTGAGAAGAATGTGTAACATGATGATATTGGATGAAATAATTTATAGATGTCAATTACTTAATTACAAAAAGGACAAAATTCTGGAAATAATTACTTCAGTGTTTATCCCCAATTGCAACACAATAGATTTAGGTAGTAAACCTCTTTCTATGGTACTGTTATTGGAAATTCTTGTCATATATCTGTTCAAAATGTAGAATGTACTACAATGAATGAATTCTGATGTATTTTTTATTGATGACAGATGTTTTTGTATAATATATCCTGATTATGATTTTCCCTCCACGTTCCTTCCAGTTCTTTGCAAACTCCTATCACAACTCTCTTCACCCCTGTCACATTAGAAAACCAACATTTTTCTAAGTGATAAATGATAATATACTAAGATCTCTCTCTGTCTATCTCTGACTCTCTCTCTCTCTCTCTCTCTCTCTCTCTCTCTCTCTCTCACACACACACACACACACACACACACACACACACACACACACACACACACACACACACACACACACAGAGGCATTGGAATAGGACAGGACAGCAGCAACCACAATAAAAATAGAAGAGAAAGAGCTTAATAAAAGCCATAAGAAACAAATATAGAGCCAGACACTAGCTCACATACATAGGAATCACACAAAAATAAACAAAAAATGAGAACTCTTAATAATATATATTCAAGTGAGCTCCATCATTTTAAAAAGAGAAAAGGTTTTAAAACAGTTCTGCAATAGCATCATGAGAGACAAGGAGTTGCCAAATAAGCCACTGAATTAGTTTCCATGTCTGTTTTCACCTTCCAGCTTTAGGACCCCAGGCCTGGTGCAGGCCTGTGCAGGCATTTTGAATGTTTCCTCAATCTCTGTGAGCTCATAAGTGCAGCCATCCTGTTGTGTTTAGAAAGCCTTAGGTGTTTCTGGTCTCCTTCATCCTCTTTGGCTTAGACTCTTTCCACTTCCTCTTCCCTGGAGTATCCTGAGCCTTGAGGGGAGGGACTTGGTGGAGAAATCCTGTATAGGGATGAGTGTTAAAAGGCCTCTCCCTCTATCTGAATAATATCTGGCCAAGGGCCTCCGAATTTGTTCCCATCTGCTGATGGAAGGAGCTTCTCTGATGATACCTGAGCAACACACTGATCTATGGATGTAGCAGAATGTCATTAGGGGTCATTTTATTGCATTATTTCTTGAGTGGAACAATAGAATTTGATTTCATCCTACATCCCTGACCTATCTTGTCTCAGGTAATTAGTAGTCCACGCAGTCCCTTGTACAGATTACTTCTTGTTCAGTGGTCCTTAAGTAAAATACATTCTTTGCTTTCTCCCAGAAGCTACTTGCTGCCACTGTACCAACATATCTTGCAGGAAACCCACCATTATAGGTCAAAAGGTTTGAAGCTGTCAGCGTTTATGTTTCCTCTTTAGTAGTATGTGCAATACCTTCGCAGATCAGGAACACTACCCAATAGGTTGAAGGTTCTATGAAGGGAACAGTTTGACTTCTCTGTGTTCAATAAGTTGTGCGAGTATTATCTTCAGCAATAGGGCCTTGCCTTCAGATTGTCAGAAAAAAAATCTACAGACTGGGCAACATTCTATGTTGATCCTGGGTACCCATGGAACTCCTTGGGCAAACAAGTCAATTAGACGTAATTCTTTACCAGTGCTTTATCTTTATTTGATAAGAAAAGTTTTCCAGTTGGGCCTCTGCATCCCCTATTATTTCACAATTTCACTTAGATAGCCCTCCTACATGTATAATTTTAGGAAGCTTCTACGGTATTGAGTTTCTAAACAACCCCTCAAATATCCCTTAATTTTAGCTGTGTTCTTCAGTATTTTTCCCTTATTCCCCTCTTTTTTCCTCCTACTCACGTGATGCTCCTCTTCCAGCTTCCCCTCTCCACCCATTCCCAATTATTCTATTTCCCTTTTGTAGAGAGATCTATCTGCTACCTTAGTCCTTTATATCTAAACTTTTGTAAATCTAATGTAATTTCATTCATTGACTCAAAATTTAATATCTACCTATAAGAGGAAACATATTATATTTGTCTCTAGGTCTGGGATATGTCACTTGGATATTTTTTCTATTTCCATCTGCTTACCTGAAAATTTCAAGATTTCATTTGGAATAGCAGAGTAATATTCAACTGTGCAGATGTACTACATTTTATTTATTCATTCTTCTATTGGGGGACATCTAGGGGGACCCATTTCTCTTTCTAGATATTATGAATACAGCAACAATGGATGTCCTTGAGAAATTTTCTCTCTGATGAGATGGAATATCCTTTATATGCTCAAGAGTAGTATAGCTTGATCATTGATATATCTATTTGCAGTTTCCTTTGTGTGTGCCACACTGAATTCCATATTGGCTGCACAAGTTTGAACTCCCACAAGAAACAGATGAGTGTTCCCCTGACTCCACATCCTTGCCAGTTTGACCTGTCAATTTTTAAAAAATTGATCTTAGCCATTCTGAAGAGTGTAAGGTGAAATTTCAAAGTACCTTTGAATTACATTTCCCTGATGACTAAAGTGTTGAATATTTCTTTAAGGGTTTCTCAGATGCTTGAGCTTCCTCTATTGAAAATTCTGCTTGGATGGTTACCCCATTTTCAATTGGTTATTTCTTTTCTTAATGTACATTTTTGTGAATTCTTGATATATTTTGGATATTACCTTCTATCGAGTGTACAGTTAGTAAAAATCTTTTTCATCTGTAGGTTTTCATTTTCAAATGGCAGTGCCCTTTGCTATTTAGAAGCTTTTCAGTTTCATGAACTTCATTAATTGTTGATTCTAATACCTGTGCTAGTGTTCTGTTTGGAAAGTCTTTTCCTGTGCCAATGAGTTAAATGCTATTCTTTACTCTTCCTTTTATCAAATTTCAACATAGGCTGTGAACTTTCTTTGATAATGGAATGTCACTGTTTGGTTTCTGATTGTATGAAGGATACTATACTGGCACAAGATATTGATTGAATGGAATTATTAGAATATTAGCGAATAGACTTTATGGAAAATCGCCACATCTGCTACAGAAATTTTTGTAGAACTTATACTATTTAAAAATTAAATTTTATGTTTTAGCTGTTTAGTACCAATTTATAAATACTTAATTTTCCATAAGCTTTTTAGAAGTTCAAGATGATGTCCTGAATATTTAAATAGCTATCTTATGATATACAATACTTCAACCTGTAAACATTTTATCAGTAAAGTTCTTTTGCAATGGTCCTAACTTGTACTGTCTCCTGAGAAACAGGCTATCTTTAAGTTTTTCAAGGAGACATTTCAATGAATCACATTTAAGAGAAGAGAATATTAGATTTCTTCAACCTTTGATAGATTGGCTTTAAAATATATTTATAGGAGGAAGGAAAATAATAAATAATTTTCAAATACTTCACTGCATAAAAAATATCAGAGTTCACTGAATGGTACTCTCTCTGGAAAATATAGATTTTGGATTATGCCATAACATATGGCTTTTCTTGATTGAGGTGAAAGACAAAACTAACTTTGTAGATGAACTCATGGAAAATTTCATAGATAAAAACTTGCAAAGTACAACTGTAAGTGTGGTCATTCTCTAAATAAAACTTTTTTCCTGAGAGTTCCAATCAAAAGTCACCATAAAGTTTCCCAAAACCAAAAATGAACTTACAAGATGAAGTAGGTATCAAGATTGAAGATTTAAGAAGAACATGGACTGGAAATGATTAAGCATCATTATCTGGTAGAACCCTGATCATCCTCAACAATCTGGTTCACAACATATTAAAAAAATATTTCAAACCTGAAATTATGCAACAAAATCTATAGTTTAGTATTTTGTGGGGTAGGTTCCAGGGCCAACCACAATGGATATCAACACTCCTTGATGGTATAGTCTAGATGCATCAGGAAATGGCATAGCCACTGTGATTTAAAATACATATTGTGGCAAACATGCTTTAGTAAAACTTTTTCTGAGATATTTTTATAAATGTCTCAAAGCCACCTCTTCTCTCACTGCCATTCACCACTGATACTCATTTTGCTTTTGTTTTGGTATTTTCAGTTAGCTAAAGTCATGAACATATGAAAAGAGTCCATGGTAGCATAAAATTAGAATACATTTTCCTGTGTGGTTTAGATTTTCTAAGATGGGAAATTCATTTTCTCCACATAACACAAATTAATCATAAGAGTAAAAGGAAGAAGAGACTCTTTGATATGAATTACTCATTTACTGCAGATATTACCACACATATGTCCACTACATCCAATAGCACAGAAATCATTGCTTAACTTCATATGCCTTTGATGACAGAGAACCTTAAGATTCCAAATTGCTGTACTCTAAAGACATATTTTAAACTGTACATTGCAGAAGAGCACATACTTTCCTTTCACCTCACAGACCTATTATGCTAACTCTAGTTCACATGATTACAATTGATCAGAAAAAAATATTAAGCTAGTTCTGTTCATGGCTACTGGTTTGTGTTCTACCCTATTTTTCAACAACATTATATATAGTGTTTTAATTTCCTCAATACTGATAGCTTTTCTGCCCTCATAGTTCCTGGTTATTATTTTATTTTATTGAAAAAATTCCACCGGGGTAGAATATTTTCATCTCTGGTCACAATGAATTTATTAAAATAATTATGATGTATAAAATCCTTTATGGATTATGTCTTATGAATGCTATTTTTCCTTTATACTACTGAATTTCACTACTACTAAATATGCCAATTAATGTGAGTTGAGAATATGTAAAGAACAACAAATCTAAATATCAAAAATTTTAAATAGTATGTTTAATATAAATGAATATTTAGAAAGATATTAAATATATATTTTAATAATTTCACCAAGAAAAAAACACATTTTCCTTTGTGTTAGTTTTCCCTGATTATCATAAAATCATTAACTATCCAACCAGTTTCCTAAGGTTGTCAGTGGAGAAAAGAAAAATTAGCCTTTACAAGCTTCTATGAAAGTAAAACCTCATTTTCAAAACAACACAAGAAATGTTTATTTGGAGGGACTGATTAAAAACATTATTAAATATTCATCAGCTCCCCTATTTTCTTCCTTCCTCTCTTATTCTGTAAGCAACATTGACAGATATGAATCCACAGTCTAACACCTTCATTACGAAATGCAAGCATTTTACCATAGAGAAAGATATTAAAAAGATTGAATCAGGAATGAATAACCTGAAAATTTTCATTCTTTAGGAATAAAGGTACTAGAATAAAATTAATCTTACATTTTGTAACAGAGCACTTTACCACTGTTAAAACTGAGAGTTTTTATTATCACAAACATTAAGCTTTATATTTTACTCTTATTTTTTTTTCCTCTGAGCTTTATATTAGACACTGAGATCATAGAGGTGTGACTGAGGAATTGCATATTTAGCTTCCTTCTAACAAGGTGACCATTTTGTAAGACCTCCAATTCTCAGAAACAGTGACTCATCCCCAGATCAAACTCATTAAAGATTATTTAAGCAATGCCAGGAAAGGATGTGACTCTATGCCAAGGTTTTTCTTCCCAGCTCATCAAAAGAAGCAAAGTCCATGTTTGCAAACGAGTTCACATAGTTTTATTACCATATGTTTGTGGTTTTGGTAGCCATAGGACTGATTTGCCAAATGAAGAATTCAAGAGCAGCCTAGCAGCACCTGGAACATGAAAAGATTATGGACTTAAAGCAGTCACAGCTCTGGTCAGGTACACATGCAATCCAGCACAAGGGTAGAAGCAATAATAATTACTGTATTACACAATCATCATGTTCTAAAGTTTATTGCAATGTATCCTGAGGTGAAAGGCAAAGTAGAATACCATTAATTCAATTCTAAAATTGATCATGCCAATATTCTTGTTAAAGCAATCGAATATAGGTTTTTGTCATAATTCCACTGAGCCTATGGTGTATTCAATGATTGTTGAGCAGTTCTTTATGGTTTAGCTGTCTTTAAGTTTTAGAAACAGATTGGGACTGAATTTGCCTCCTGGACATCTTATAAGGGAACCAAGTTCTCACATTTTAAATACATGTATGGAAAGCTTAATTCGCCACTTGGAAATGTGATGTTAGAGCTACAGAATGGTTCATAAATAGGTCAAGGTACTGAGGGGAAAAAGATGTTTGAGTGTTCAATCCTAAACAAGAATTTTATACAATGTCTACTAAGACTCAAGGAACATAGTAAAAGAGGTGGAGAAGACATAAAAACTAGAAGGTATGGAGAAGGGTGGCAAAATGACATCTTCCCGCCTTGTCACTGGTTGAAAATATGTACTTAGATGTGGTTACTTGCAGAAAACTAGACCTGACAATGGTTAGCCATGGATGTGGGAGATTGGGGATGTGGTGCTCTACTCTCTCCAGCTGGACTATGGACTAATGAGGATTCTGGGATATAGGGAGTCATTATTTTCTGATGTGGACCCACTGGTGATCTGATCAGGTTGCATTCAGTAGTTCACACCCATGGTCATACAGAGGATCCTGGCTAAACTCAAGTGGGTCAGTCACAAATCTAAAGGACATGAATATGGGAACTGGGGGGAGGGAGAGGTTGAGCTGAGAGAGGTGAAAAGATTAAAGGGTATAGAGTATAAGAGTAATTAAAATGCAATATATATAGGTATAAAATTGTCAAGGAACCAAATTAATTTTAAAAAAAAGTACAAGCAATAGCAAGATGGAGAGCTCTCATTACAAATAAGTGAAAATTAGATGTATTCAGCAACGACATAGCTAAAGTTCCTGGTAATCCTTCTGTCTTAGGGTTTTACTGCTGTGAACAGACACCATGACTGAGACAAGTCCTATAAAGGACAACATTTAATTGGACTGGCTTACAGGTTCAGAGGTTCAGTCTATTATCATCAAGGTAGGAGCAGGGAAGCATCCAAACAGGCATGGTACAGGCAGAGCTGAGAGTTCAACATCTTCATCTGACGGCTACTAGTAGAAGACTAGCTTTCAGGCCACTAGGATGAAGATCTTAAAGCCCATGTCCACAGTGACACACCTATTCCCACCAGGCCATACCTTCTAATAGTGCCACTCCCTGGGCACTACTTAAAAACCATCACACCTTCCCTTTACTGTTTTCTACCTCCATGTATCTTGTTTGTCCTTATCATTTCTCCTCCTTTTCATAGTGAAAACATTTTATGCTGCAAGTCCATATGGATTGGCAAAATATCTACAGCCATCTCTTTTATTAATGAAATCATTGGTCCAAATGTCACTTGCCTTTTGATCTTTTAGTCACTTATGACTCGCTCCACTTTCTTTTTTTCTGATAAAGTATTAAAATAGATAATTGTGTTTCTCTATCTGTTCTATGCTTGAAGCATTGCATAGTATGTCTGAAGGAAAACATTAGACCAAGAACACTTTTGAATCCAGCTTAAATTCATGGCCATGAACACTACAAGAGCCTCTACTTCACACTCAGAATGAATTCATACTGTGATTTACTTGTCTATGCTCACAATCACTTCTTCATTCATTACATTTCTAATTGTTAAGGCAAGGGAGAGGGAGGTGATTTAAGACCACAGTTACAAAGTGTGCATCAGGCAGTGGAGGCAGCTGGTCAAAGCACCCCACAGACAGGAAGTGAGAAAAATAATCAGGGATGCTTAGC
Organism: Apodemus agrarius; assembly: GCA_964023405.1. Lineage (NCBI taxonomy): Eukaryota > Metazoa > Chordata > Mammalia > Rodentia > Muridae > Apodemus > Apodemus agrarius. Next base: position 129,534,599 of record OZ030009.1, on the reverse strand, counting down.
TTGTGTTCTTCTTCTTATTCATCCTAAGACCTTCTACCCCATTTTTATGAAATAGTACCATCCACAATTATGATGGCTCTTTAACCTTAATTATCCACGAAGTCCCTCATAGGCATGTTCAGAGTTTTGTTTCCATGGCAACTCTAAATCTCATCAAGTTGACTATTAAGTTCCAACTCTAACTGCTTGTTCTGCCTATCACAATTTTTACCAGGTCACTTTCCATATTTCTTGTTCTAGCAGATGTGTTGCTTGAATTTCTAAGATTATTCCTTTTACTCTAGCACTAAGTCCTATAAATTCTTGAATACTTGTGCATATATTTACCAATTATGTCATTCCCATTGTAGACCTCCATTATATGGAACTAGATTTTGAAATTTATTGGATAATGTCCACATTGCAAAATCTTGTAGTCAGCTCTCAATTGCTTTGCTTTTCTGTGACATTTTCTTTCACTTGTATTTTCTTTACAGATAAAGGCTATCCAATGCTGTTATGTGGTCTAGCTTTTCTTGACTTTGAGATTGGAGCAACCAAAGTCATAGCCCTTTGGTCTTGATTTCACTCATAATCAATTCCACAGGGATTTTATTCTGTCTCTCTTAAGTTTTCAACAGGCTAAACCCTAAATGCTATTAAAATGCAGATGACAGTCCCATAATATTGAACTGTTTTTGTAGCATTTCCACTTGGTGATTCTTTTGTTTTTAAATGTAATTTATTTATTTATTTTTACTTATTCACTTTATGTATTCCTCACTGCCTGCTTCCCAGTCACTCCCTCCCACTGTCTTTCATACATCCTCCATTTCCTTCTACTCTGAACTGGTGTGGCCATCTTGGGTATCCCTCAAATCTGGCACTTCAAGTTTCTACAAGGTTAGATGCTTCCTCTTCCACTGAGGCTAGACCGAGCAGCCCAGCTAGAAGTACACATCCCAAGTATAGGCAAAAACTTTTAGTATAAGCCCCATTCCAGTTGTTCAGGACCCACATAAAGACAAAGATGCATACCAGGGAGTCCTGCCTCTAGCCCTAAAACTCAATAGCTGAATAACTGGCTTGAACCTCTCAGAGTACAGCCGTGATAGGCATCTGTCGTAAGCATAACTGGATCATCATTAATAGGTCAGGGATTGGTGCAATGCAAATGGATGGGTCTTGCATTGGACTGGTGGTTTGTTGGCCATTCCCTCAGCCTCTACTCCAACTCCCATGCAAGAATTTTTTGTAGACAAGATAAATTTTGTACTAAAAGTTTAGTGAGTGGGTGAGTGTCTCTATTGCTCTACAAGGGTTCCTGTCTGGCTCTAAGAGGTGGCCTCTTTAGGTTCCATATCACCAAGGTCGTGAGTCACTGGAAAGGTCACTCACATTGATTTTGGGACACCTTCCTTATCTCAGGCCACTGTTTTGTCCTGGAGACATCTCACACCTCCCTATCCTTGTCAGTTGCAGATTTCCATTCATTATCATGGCCACCTTGCTGTCTCTCCTGTCCCTCCCCACTCATGTTCCTGAATCTGCTCTATTCCCCTCCCCATCCCTTCTCACTCCAAGTTCCCTCCCTCTATCTATCTCTTATGATTGATTATTTTATGCCCCTGAACCATATAAGTAAGTTTCCCTTCCCCTATCAAAGTTCCTGCTTGCATTTGATGTTTCTTAGACATCATAGATTTAGGATGTATTTATCTGACCCCTAATATTTATCCCTATCTTAGTTATGCCTTTCCATTTGCTTGTGATATTCTGCTCCTTCTTATTATGATACAAAATATTGTTATTAACTAACTGTCTTTGTTTTCACATAAAATACAATTATCAGAAGAACCTGAAGTTTTCTATGTTGGATCAGCTTCAGGAGAAACATCCCGACTTTTTGTCACTATCTACATATTTATCATCTCTCTATCTCTCTATCTCTATCTATCTATCTCTCTATCTCTCTATCTCTATCTATCTATCTATCTATCTATCTATCTATCTATCTATCTATCTATCTATCAAACATTCTTTTGGCAAAATGAATGCTTTTTACAAAACATCCTGATCCATCAACCCACTTCCTTCCTTTCGGGTACCCAGACTTTCACACATGTTGGGAAAACTCTTTATAAAGCATGAAATACATCTAGTGAGCTAGAACCCATATGTAAATGTCCTCCAAATAATTTATATACACAGTGAATAGTAACTATTACCATAGGGAACTTCAAATCTCACTGGTCAAGCTGACAAAAGGTAAGCTTACAAAATAGAGATATAAACTAAGCTATGGCCTACATATTACATGACATTTGCAGATAAAATGTCAGAAAGTCATGATTTCATCAAGGGATTGTGTTTCTTTCCTAATACAATAATCATGATTGTGTTAAATCTATTGTTAAATACTCAGCCACTCGGATTATGTTCATTATGCCCTGAGATCTCTTATCATGCTTAAGATTTTTGTTTTAGTGGGAATTGTCACTCTCTTTACACTGGAAATGATACTGTCTCTACAGCAAAAGAACCAACTAGTATCTTTATATTCACACAGTAAGAAGTAGATCACATTCATTAATCATATTCTAAGATTTTCCTGGCAACAGACTAAGTGACAAAACTAATCTTCTGTCAGAGCTTTATTAGATGATCCCAACTTGAACCATGGAAAAATATGACACTTTTCTTATTTCAATTTGAATCCCATGATCAGGATCATGTCAGTGATTCTATTTTGCACAATATTTTCTATAGTATTAAAATGATACTGACAGAATTCTTTTAACTAAACTGTTTCATCAGGTCTAAAAATCTATTACTTGCATATTAAGAAGTAATCTCATGTCAACATTACTTAATACACCAGAGTTTCTGTTCAATAATAAAATGTGTGTTTATGAAGAGCATCATTATTGAAGATAGCTAAATTTTTACAATATTTTATTGTCTGTATATATCTTATCTAAGAAGAAGTTAAAACAATGAGAATTATGACAATATCTATATAAACTCTCTGTACAGGTGGGAAAACTCCCTTATTAATAGTAAAATTTCAAAACTTGCATTTGGCTGTGGAAGTGACTGGTTGTTATGCCACTTACCTTTAGAGTCTACATATGAAGTCCTTTTTAAAAATGTTTTTCTAAGCCTGTCCATGTTATGCTACATGTGAATCTAAATTGTACCTTATTATTTCTATTTCTACTTCTATCTCTCTCTAGGTCTAAGCAAGAAGCATAGTCTTACTAGTACATAGTACACTCTCAGAAAAGGTCACTTTACATATTGCATGGATAGCTCTGTAAAAAGTTTTAAGTAAAAATGAGTGTGTTAAAAATTGCATATGAATTGTTTGTTCTACTGATATTCATATAATAACCTAAAGTAAAATTTGATTGAGAAAAGGTGGCCAGAGTGATATTTTTAACTCATTTTGCATGAGCAGGCGCCCCTAACATTAGGAGTAAAAGCTTTGTCTATATTGTTCAAACATTACAATGTATTGTTCCATATTTAAAGAATATTATGGGAGATTAATTTACATAATATTCATTTGTATTTTGTTGCATATCATTTTGATTTTCTTTATTTTTAAGAGAGATTGATTACATTTTAAAGTTAGCATTATTCAGATGTACATTCAATTGTTTGGTTTTATTTTCTTTCCTTGAGATCAGGTCTTACTATGGAGCGTGTATGGCCTGGTACATGCCATATAGCCATGGCTGGTTTTAAATTCATGCTGACCTTCCTGACTCTATCTCCTGAATGCTGCTATTATAGTCATACAACCATCCTGCAAATTTAGCAAACTTCTTGGAGTCTAAATAGGGATAGAAATTAAAATAAAACCATATTTCTTGTCTCTAAAGAACTTATTTTGGGTTGGAGAGATAGTTAAGTGGTTAAGGGCACTGGTTGATATTCCAGAAGTCTGATATTCAATTCCCAGCACATACATGGCTACACAACTACCTATAACTTCAGTCTTAAGGGATCTGATGTTCTCTGTTGTCCTCTATATCCACAGTATATACATGATGCATAGACCTACATGTAGGCAAAACATCCAAACACATACAATAAGTTAAATAAACATTGAAACTATAATTTAATTATGAAGTATTTATTAAACTATTGTTTTTAATAAAGGAGACAGTACTCAAGGGAAAACATTGTGTAATCCAAGATAAAAGTAATGAGGACTGTGCAATTTATTTAGGTTTAGGTCTGATAGTCTTTTAGGTGTGGGCTTGAGTTTTAGATTGTTTCAAACACACACATACACGCACTCATATTTCAGAGGAATAATTTTACCTATGAAACTAAATTATTATTGTTTAAAATGTTCTGTTTGATTCTTCATTCTCTCTCTCTCTCTCTCTCTCTCTCTCTCTCTCTCTGTGTGTGTGTGTGTGTGTGTGTGTGTGTGTGTTTGTGTGTATTGTGTAGGGGGTAGTTGTATGCATGTGATTGCTGTTTCCAACAGAGGCCAAAGGCACTGGATCACATGCACAAACACATGGACATTTACACACACCTGCTCACATGGTCTGTTGCAATAGACTTTTTCTGTGGTTGAATCAGACTTTTTTCCTCTCACTGAACATTTTTATAGTCTTCTGAGAGAGGGTTCCAGACTTTGAATGGAGGAGCAAACTTCAATGTGTTAACATCAAAACAAACAATGAGAAAGAACCCATTTGGAAGGGATCAACTCTATATGAGGAAAAATTTTCTTAGGCTTTTATAGAAGGACCAAATATATACTAGTAAAGAAGAATTCTATTATTAATATGGATTCTGGCTGTGGGTTTATAATGACAAACCTAATGGCACAAAGCTGAGTTAGTGTGTGATAACCTAGACTGGCCAAGGCAGAAACAGTATGGCTGAGAACTTGTTATATTCTTGTCACTATTTTTTCTTACATATCTCGTACACCCTGGAAATCTTTCTAACTTCCTTTTATCTTTGGACTTGAGATTTTTCTGGTGGTCCACAGTCGGCTCCCTTCACCAGCATCACAAGAAAGTAGACAGACAAGTTCTCTACCCTGCTCAGCCTCGCTATTAATAACCTTTGTATAAAAATTCATACATGTATCACACTCAGTGAATATTTTTGCTTATAAAAATATTAATGGTGCAGCATGTACATTTTAGCTTTTTTATGTAACATCACCTGGACATTAAGGAGTAATTTCTCAGATTTCTTGAATGTTCTCTCCAAAATTCAGAATGACTTTCAACATTCTTTAAAAATACTAGTTTTGAAACTATGAAAGCTATATAGGATCATACTCATCTTGTAGGAATAATTTTACCTATGAAATTAAATTATTATTGTTTAAAATGTTCTGTTTGATTCTTCATTTCCTGTGTGTGTGTGTGTGTGTGTGTGTGTGTGTGTGTGTGTATGTGTGTAGGGTGGTAGTTGTATGCATGTGGTTGCTGTTTCTAACAGAGGCCAAAGGCACTGGATCATCCAGTAGCTGAATTGTAAGTTGGTAGCTGTTAGATATGATGTCAGCACTAACAACTGACTTGGGTGCTCTGGAAGTACAATATACACTCTTTAGCACTGAGCCATGTCTCCAGCCTATAAAATTAAATTCATTATAGCAATAATCTTCAGCAGCAATTATACACTGTTTATATCCTTTGCTTATCAAAGGCATGGGTTTATAAGAATCTCTTCATCTCGTGCCTATAGTCAGACAATAATTATAAGACCAAATACATGTTGGAGTGCTTTTTAGATTATAAGAATTTTGGAAGTAACTTGTACATGTTACTATTTAAATGATATCAATGATTTGAAATTTACTATTATAATCAATAAAAAAACATGCTACAAGTTTTAGAATTCTGTTTTAAAATTTATAATGCAGGCTTACCACAACTTGTAACATAAATCAATGAAATTTTATAAGATCATATGAGCATTGTATAAATATACCACCACTCAAAACTTGATTTTTTCCATTAACAACATAAATCTCTCCTCTCTCTGTCTGTATGTGTCTGTCTCTGTCTCTGTCTCTGTCTCTGTCTCTCTCTCTCTCTCTAATTTCACATCACAGGTGAAAACTCAGAAAATACTTTCTCTGGTATAAGCCATTTTCACATTGAAGAGATGAAGGCAAACTTTATTATAATAATGAAAACATAATTATATTTTTCTATGCTGTCCTCGATTCAGTCCCTGTATGGTAAAGTCAGTCTCAGATAAAAGTCTATATCTACCTATCTGCCTATTTGTCTATCTACCTATCTATCTATCTATCTATCTATCTATCTATCTATCTATCTATCTATCTGTTAATCTATCATCTACATATATGTCAGTCTATCAACAGTTTATCTTCTATCAGTCTGCAATCTATGTATCTAACATATGTATGTATTATGTCTATAAAATAGTTATACACATACATATACACTTGGAGATCTGTGAGACCACAGGGCATAGTATTCTAAATCATAAGAAGCATGTTTTTAATATATTTAAGAATGACTTTATGAAGATTAACATTCCTGTCTTTCCTATTTAGCATCAGGATTATAGTGAATCACACTCTAACTTACTCTATTTTTTCAGGAGTTTGTTTCTGTCAGTAGACAGCTAAGTCGAATTAAAAGTTACAGAACACTCTAGATCACCTATAATTAACAGAATCTCTCCAAAATACCCAGTTTGCTTTAGGAAACCACTGCATCACCGCTGGTCTTTGATAGTACTAAACTCTGTGCATTGGCAGATAATTTGTTTTATCCTGAAATTTATGTCTTACAATGAATTTTGACCTAAGTTTGAGTCTTTGTTTTACATTTGCCTTAAGTATTTCAGTTTGATAATTTAAGACATAACACTCAAGGGAAGAAATAGAAAAATCTATCTTTTCTTTCGCCTTTTCTTCGAGGTGTAAAGCTTCCATAAAACAACTCGAATCTCCTCAATGCTCTACAGACACAAATCTCTCCCTGCCC